>JARFIW010000957.1:0-1200000 GCA_036346225.1 Platerodrilus igneus
ATAGATAAGCACAATTGATGAGTAATTCAGTAGTATTAGTTTTTTGTTTTTGTTTCTTAATAGCATGCAAGTCTATTGTAAAGGTATCAGAAACGACGAAGATATGGCAAAAACAACGGGTAGATATTTAAAGTAATAGTAAATAGAAATAGTTCACTTACAGAAAGTCCTCCAGTAACGCTTCCTTGCCATGGGAGTGGGGGACTCACGATGTCCTACACTAACGAAGCACTGCACCCTTGACTGTGAGGGTGTGGATGAAATTGCTTACACTCTACACTAACTCACACCTATGTATTTCACTGGGGTTAGCAGCAGACACCATCACGCTGATGGAACCAGGTAGCGTTGATAAATTTCTTGTTAATTCTATTTCCTGAGACAATAATTCCGAAATATTTTGTAACACAAATTGTAAAGAAAAATAGTAATAAGAATTTAGACTCACGCTTTCAAGGTACGATGTAATGCATTAAACTAGCAGTAACGCGAAGCGTTTTATTTGCTACCGATGGTAACAAAGAAAAATCTAATGTTTGTGAATAACGAAATTTGCACAAACAGTTCCAATTTAAAAAGATAAATCAACAAAAACACCATTAGTAAAGCACGTGCAAACACTAAGTAAGTCTGTCAAATGTTCCGTAAACAACATTATACAAGAATTAAACACCTAGGAATATAATTGAATAGGTTATGATTACCAATTCAAACTCCGCGCCAACCACATAGACATTTAGAACGACCTCGTAAAAATGAAGATATGTTCACAATAAAAAAAGCGATTTTGCAGATTTCACCTTGGGTACCCCGAATGAGTAAATATTACTAATACGCAAAACCACTTTAAATCCACATTAAAAGCACGTTATAACAAATCATATACCGTTCTTTTGTATTTTATCACAGTTTATTTAGTGAAAAACGAGCTTGGGTTCAACAAACAATATCGCGTTTTTCCACACTCTTTTCAAAGCAAAAGCAAACAGTAAACTTTTTATTGTGAACCTATCTTCATTTTACGAGGTCGTTCTAAATGTCTATGTGGTTGGCGCGGAGTTTGAATTGGTAATCATAACCTATTCAATTATATTCCTAGGTGTTTAATTCTTGTATAATGTTGTTTACGGAACATTTGACGGACTTAGTGTTTGCACGTGCTTTACTAATGGTGTTTTGTTGATTTATCTTTAATTGGAACTGTTTGTGCAAACGTTATTCACAAACATTAGATTTGTTACCATCGTAGAAATAAACGCTTCGCGTTACTGGTTTAATGCATTACATCGTACCTGAAAGCGTAAGTCTAAATTCTATTACTATTTTTACAATTTGTGTTACAAATATTTCGGAATTATTGTCTCAGGAAGAATTAACAAGAAATTTATCAACGCTATCTGGTTCCATCGCGTGATGCTGCTGCAGTGAACAGTGGTTGAGTGTGAGTGTGCATCATCCACCCTCACAGTCAAGGGTGCAGTGCTCGTTAGTGTGGGACATCGTGAGTCCCCCCATGGCAAGGAAGCGTTACTGGAGGACTTTCTGTAAGTGAACTATTTCTTTACTATTACTTTAAATATCTGCCGTTGTTTTGCCATATCTTCGTCGTTTCTGATACCTTACAATAGACTTGCATGCTATTAAGAAACAAAACAAAAAACCAAAAACTAATACTGCTGAATTACTCATCAATTGTGCTTATCTATTTATCTTTGTTAAAATATTTTGTCCAATTGATGTTAAATTGGTGTGAGGAAACGTTTCTGCTACTCCCAATATTACCTCACTTTGTATTAAAAGTTTTTGTACTGCTATTACCGTTGTCATATTATATAGATTATTCAAACGTTTTACCTTCTTTACATTCTTTTACATGCTTTTACATTCTTTTTTTCATGTTTACTTAACTATTTTTATTGCAGGTTGGCTATTCTAATCCTTTTTTTTCAGGTATTGTTACTAACTCCTTATAGCCCCGTACGTTATATGTTGGTCTGCTTACAACCCCTACTCCGATTGAGCCCGGTCACTTTTTCCTCTTGATTTACTTTTCGTTACGCTGAGCTACGAATAACTCGTGCTAGATTTACGTCACATGCGATACATTACTTCCAAAAAATTGTATTGATGTAACTCAAGATTTTTACAGTACTTTACATTTTACGGTACACCTGAATCAATAACTTTAGATAATGGAAGTGAATTCAGAAACGAGACTATACATACTTCATAAAATTAATATTCATTTATTACAGAAAATCACCCGGAATCAAACGGATTAATTGAACGATTACATTTAACCTTATTAGAACAGATCAGACTTTTAAAACTAACATATAAGAAAGAACCCATCACTAATTTAATGCCATATGCCCTAATTGCTTATAGCAATACAATTCATTCATCAACTAACTTTACACTTCTCGAATTAACATTAGGACATTCAGACTCTCGCAACCCTTATGATATATATTATAATAAATAAGTATATCGACAATACGCCAAAGATCATAAGGAAAACTAAAAATTACTTATAATAATGTCAAAAATAAACTAGTCAACGATAAGGCACGATTTACAAAAACCCGCAATGAAAACACCAATATAAATAGATTCGCAGTAGGACAGACCGTTTATGAAAGAAACTTTAAAGGTAAACGACACAAAACGGACCCCAGAAATTTAGGTTCGTTTAAAATCAAAAAGACTTCAGACAAAAATTTAGTAGTAGTAGACAACGGAAAAACCATAAGATACATACATTTAAGGAATTTAAGACACCCTGTAATTTCAGATGGACAACCATCACCCTTGTCGTCAAGCTCCAGCGAGGTAGAACGGACGACAACGAAATAGGAATCGAAAATATAAAAACAACCCCGGTATACTACCAATAAAATTGGGAAGTATGCAGAACACAGTAGACTATTGGACTTTAGCACAGAAATTTGATTTAACTGAAGTAAAACGAGAATTTTATATAATTAGAGAAAATTATGACAGACTGAGAGAATCAATGAACACAGCCAGATTTGGAAACGATTATGCGATATTAGAAATGCTTAATTACAAAAGTACAATGGAAAATATCCTAAAGAACAGAGACGACAAATTCAATCGGTTAATACCGGTAGACCAAACCACAAGACAGAAAAGAGGAATTACCTTCTGAAGTAACAGAATCTAACATGCTTGTATTTGAAAAAATAGCCATAGTAAAAGGTTATGTAAAAAATCATGAAACTACATTTTTAATAGAAATTCCAATTGTAGAAATTTACCCTTACAGTTATTATCACTTATTTGCTTTTCCTATGAAAGTCAATAGTAAATATCAAGTTATTATTCCTAAGACCAAGCTCCTTTTCCTAAATCAACTTAGGTATGGATTCACAAATGAGAAAGGCAAAGAAGTGGCACACGGCCAATACTTATGTCTAACGGTAACGACAATGACTATGCAAACAGATAGACATGTGAAGTGCAATTATTACGATTCTCTTATCATTATGTGAATTGTGTGTCATAACCAGTACAAATTATGGTCATGAAAATTCAGAAACTTACGGACAACAAATGGATTGCTGTATTTCCTTAAGAAGTGATAGCAACCGCCAATTGTAACAAAGACGAAAACGGTTTAGCCCTAATTGGAAGCAAAGTGATTACCATAAAGGAAGATTTTTATTTGAAATTAAAAAATGAAATTATTCGAGTATATCAAAACCCAGCAGTGACGAAGAAACTTGCAAATCTACCCGAAATACAATTCAAGATTCAAACCGAAGACAGCGGAACTATCCAGAAGCCAATGCAACTAGAACATTTAGATCTCGACGATCTCAACCACTCATTGAAATTAATGGACAATTATAAAGAACATTTAAACGAGTTAAAAGTGCCAAAGTTACACTATGACAATATCAGTGTTTGGACAATTTTATTGATTATTGCATTATCTTTATTAGCTGTATACTTATTGTACAAAATATATATTAGATATAAGATCAAAGAAACAAAAGCGAACAAAGAAACCACTAACGAAACTTTAGGAACAATGAGTTTTAAAAATTAAGTATCAACCCTTAATTTTCATCTAGGTCGGGAGGAGTTACATATCCCCATCTTAAAAATACATATAAGAATGATTGTAATTATTATGTCTTTGCAATAGCATGTTACATTGTATTAAATGAAGGTTTTAATTATAGCTTAATCAGAGTTCATGTCAGAAATAAGAAAGGAAACAACTACTTTGTATTCCAGACGCAACCTGATACTGCAGATGCAGAAACAATGAACTGCATTACAGCGGTCTTAATTAAAATCACTTAGAATAAGACATTGTATGAGTATCAAGAAACTGCAGACATCAAGATCTGCACTTTCCTACAAGATGAAGTGAAACCAGAGGCTTCATAAATACTGTCAGGAGTCAGTCTTCGAACTTCATAACTTTAACATTGTTGGTAGTTCAAGCTACTCATTGGTAATTATCGATTGTTAAGATATTAACTTTGATTATTTTTTTTGTCAAGTAAATTAAGTCACGTTAATGAACATAACGTACAAGTTGTTATAGAAGAAATAAACCAATTTTGTAATTAGTGTATTAAAATAAATTTGATAGTAGTGTTTTTGGAAATAAATGTTTTTAAAAGAAAGCTCCCAAAGGCCCAAAATCTATCTGGCGTTATAAATTAATTTAATAAAAGGATATTCCACAGATATTAGTAAATAACAGATTAAGTGCAGATAGTAAGAAATAATAATTGAATCTCTTTTGCATGTATTGTTATTGTGTTTAAAGGTTAATTTGATAGGCGATAGATCAGGGGCGGATCTAGGATTTTCTTCAGGGGGGGGGGATTTTCTTTTGTCCTTAGATTTCAAACTCATAGTAGCAGATAACTAAATAAATTAATGTGTAAGAACGGCAGTATATCTTCAAACAGGAATCTGCAAGCTTGAAAGTTAGAACTTATTAAAAGTAGCAAAGGAATTTCCAAAATCCAACAAATAACTACGAAATAATTCGTTTGTATAATTAATGTTAGACACGACTAACAGAATAGAATGCAGGCAGCAACCTTGCGCCAATATGCCGTTATGTTCGGTTACTCAGCGGGATCGAGCGAGAGTTCTCGATTCCGACAAGACGCGATCATATTGTCAAAACATTTAGAAGGGGCACAATCACATCAAATATGCTAGACCCGTGACGTCCGTTGGTTACTTCTACGTTCTTAAAACTTTAGCCTAAACAAGGAGACAGACAATGAATGAAATAAAATATAAACTTTATTACCTGATTTATTTAACTTTAATTCTAATTTTATATTATAAGTAGTAAACTGTTGGCCGTTCTTGTTCATTATTGCAATAAACTCAAATTTTTGTGTTGCGCTTTAGAAACTTAATATTCTAAAAAGCACTTATCTCTATGGATTGTTTAATACATATCCTACACCTGAGCAACTGAACTTCGTTCGGGGGGAGCGAAACCTCATTCGCCCCCCGTCTAAATCCGCCACTGCGATAGATAGCATTGAACTGGGGAACAGGTTTGTTATTTTTGATAAATCGTAACATCTATTTTCATTCATAGAATTTCCTTCCTTTTTGGTTTCGATTATTGGCAAGGTAGTTATTATTGTTCGGATGAAACCGCTTTCGCGCCAGGGTGAATTCACTTCGCGTGTTACGGACCATATCATCCCCCTCAATAAAATCATTTTGCACATCTCGCATTGACGTGCTTTAGTATTAATAAATTGATGCCTTCGTGCGCGAGTAGTTTCATTTAAGTTTAATTAATAATTACTTGTATGCGGGCTTGGTGGATTTTACTTTAATTTGTTTATTGGTTATTCATGTGAGATTAGTACCAAGCTCTTTCTACTAATCAGGCACGTTAATGTTATTGGTTGTCATTTCATTTCTTTGTCAATTTAAAGTTACAATTGATACAGTGTTATTATTTTGCTTATTCTTTTAGAGACAGCAGCTCTTTTTCTTCGTGCTGAGAGAACTATCGGAGTCCGCTAGGTGCCCGGGCTCATCAGTTTATTTATTTTATCACTCCCTTGGACCTAGGCGCCCTTTAAAGGTGTGGATTTTCTTTCTCCTTTGCAGAGTTTGTGCTCCCCAAACGTTGTACGAATCTCGACCCATGCTACCATATAGCCTTGGTTTGTTTATTTGCCATTAGTTTAGTTGGCTTTCAATTAGAATTCCAATTTGAACTGTGACACGATACAATAACTTTTTTATAAAGGAATCTCCTGTGCAAATGTTGATGCTTTAACCAAGTAACTGATTGGCCCAATCGTGGCAACCGGTTTCCTTAAATGTTGAAAATATCAAACGAATTTGTATTCATCTTAATAAAGAAAGATGTTACACGACTGCCGTGACGCACGAAAGAATTTGCTTAATCCCCGAATGGTTCACGTGGTTAGTTGCATCAGAAACAATAATGGACCAAGAATACGTTTTCCTGTTTAAATGCGTCTTACTTTCTAACACTATTCGAATGCTGTATTCATAAAAATGAGGATTTCCTTGAACAATGACCGGAAGTTGCACCGGTTAATAAGGCGTGCTGCAAGAAACCACGTATTGGTGATGACGATGGTATTGACCAGACATCAAGACGAAATAAACTTAATACTTAAAAAGTACCAGAGGCGTTCTGTGACCTGGTTTTTATTTGGCTTGATCAAAATGCCAGTCAGTATCTAGATTAGTCATTAAAACCGAACGATCTGCTATGATAATGGAAGCCAAATAACTAACAACTAAATACAACTTGGTTTAGAATCGGGTACGGTTGCTCTAGTTTTATAATTAATTGCCATGCTGTACTGTAATTTATTTTTAATTATATATGAAGTTGTTTAAAATTATTGATAGGTCACATGCTTCCTAGAAATATTATGTGACTCGCCCTGTTAGTTCTAAATTATTAAATTTCATATTTTTTAGATTTTTGATTAAAATATTTGAATAATTTCTTAAATTCTAACAAACTCAAATAATAGTTACTATAGTAGCAATGTTCGATTTTTATATGGAGCACAGAGAATAATACAGAGTAGACCATACATTGCTTCACTATTAAAACTTTGGTGAATGAAGCGTTAAATTCTTAAATTTTGAATTGCCCAGAAGGGACGGGAATCCCCTAACAAAAATAAGGATGCAGCGGCTAACTACAGTGGTGCGAGATGGATCCCTACAGAAATAAGTAATGGAAAGAGAACAAAAATCCAGAAGTTATAACAATTTACTAGGTGCAATTTCAAGCTACGTTATCAATAAAACACTTACATTTAAAGGTTTTCAATCACTGTCAAGTTTATGGGCACCAACTCTTCTAGTCTATCTACTAAGATTGCGCTGAACGATGAGTAATCCGGGGGATTTTAATTACGGTGACCTCCTGGTGAATTGGAGTTCCTTTTACAAAATGCTACCTTTATGTGTAAACAAATGAAACAACAATTTCAACAATGTACGTCACCTAAATATATTTTAATACAATATTATCTCATTATTCCTTAAACAGCTATACATACAAAATTTTAATATTATCACGTCAATTTAAACATCAGCGACACAACAATGTTCCTGTAAATAAAGTCACACACACCCACAAACACACACACGTACACGCACCCATACACACAGACACGCGTACACGCACCCACTCACCCACACGCACGCACACACACACACACGCACGCACATACACTCACGCGCGCACACACATGCACTCACACACGCACGTTCGCACACACACTCCAAACATATTTCTAAAAAAAGTCTAAATAAACGTCTGAATAAGTGTCTAAACAGACTTCGAGAATATTCTAAAAATACTTCTAAATAAGCTTACAAGGAAACAAAATAAACGTCAAGATACTCAAATTAAACTACAAGTAAATTCCAGATCATTCCAAAGATCCGAAGGGAGAATTCGAGCAACAATCAATTAATCATTCTGGTCAACAAGTGAAGAAACTACGCTAACATGTCAAGCTGTAACAATCCAGGGGTGCTGAGGCAGTTCCTATAGAACCAAGCAAGAAAAACACAGGTCAGAGATTTCTGGTAAAAGACCGTTGAGGAACAAACAGGTCTATGTTAGATAAAATGTTGCACGGTACGTACGAAAACAGATCGATAATATAAAGAGAAAGACTGTAATTTACATGAAGTAGCAAAGAAGGGGAGAAAACATATGGATAGCTATCGTTGACTTTGAAACCTCTGTTTGACAAGGACATTTAAAGGCAAATAAACGAGACAGAGACGCGATGTGTTTTCGGAAGATATTGGTTGGAAAGAGAATCAGAAATCCAGTAGACAGTTGCAGAGTACGATTGTTAGATTAAGTGAATAAGAGCAAGATAGACGATAGTATCGATCGGTTAGATAGAACAGAGCTTATGAATAGGGGGGATAGAAATAACGAGATATAACATACGCGTTAGACGAAGATAAGAGAAAGGTACAACCAATGTTGATATTTTATGGCAGTTATCGGGAGATTTCACGGAAAGTGACAGCCGTTCAAAATTTTAATGAGGGTTTTTTCGTAAAACGATTGTTTGTCATTGAAAATTCCAAGAGTTTTCGACGGTTTGAAAACGGTTGGGAATTTTACCTAGAATAACACAAGGGTAATGGTCAGTTTGTAGAATTGAGCCACCGTTTATTGTTGTGTTGTGCATGAGTTTCTGGAACCGCTGGACGGTTTAAAAACGTTACTAAGAAAGTGTGTTTTAGGGGTGGTGAGAATAGATTCAAGGAGGCAGCTTTGGAGGCTATATCAACCCGGAGGAGGTGGTAAAGGCTCTCTTTTCCTTTCGATCTTCAATCAAGCTACATACAAGTGTAAATGCAAATAAGTGAGTTTAGATTTTATTAAAATTTAATATGCACAAGTTGGTGCAAAGTTAGATAGCTATTGTGAAGTATATAAAATCCTGTTAATAATCGACGCTGAAAGCAAAGTAAGTAGAATTTTTACTACTTGTGGTTGGAGGCGCTTGGTGTACTCTGGGTACAAGTCAAGTATATGGATGGACCAGTAGCAGATGTACGAGAGCATGGAAGTACCGTGCATTTGCAACGGAGATATCTGGGTAGAAACGTGCAGTTCCGGATGGTTAGAGGCCACCTGGAGAAATTTTTGAATGTGCAGTCGAGTCGGATGACTACGTTGGAGATGGTTTCCACGTAGAGAGCTGGTGGTGCTACAATCCAGGTAATTCAACCTCCGTAAAACGTTTGCTTATTGTGATTTTGTGGGTGATTATGACAATTTGGTGATTATTGGTGTATTTTATTGTATTGTAAGGTCATTTTATTTGACGACTTACCTTGAGAAAGGAGTATATGAAAACTTATTTATGTACTATTTGATGGTATAAAATGAAGGTGTAATATTGGTTTTTTGTACAAAGTAAAAGGGTTTTTGGTAATTTCAGTGCAGTAGTTAGCACATAGGTAAGGAAAAGTTTTTCCTATGAGCTCGTATTAGACCTGTGAGTTTAAAGTAAAACTTGGGGATAAGTTTAGTTACTTTTGGTTAATTATTGATGTAATTACAAATTTTTCCAAATTATTTTATTTAAAATAACTTCTTTTAAAATTAATAATATGTGTTAAATATTCAAGATGTATGAGGAATGTAAAAACTGAAAATTTTGAATAGCAACTTGATGTTCGAATAAATCGTGCTGTACTTCTGGAGGTCAACTTTTATTTATTTAAATAGTAGGGTAGGATTTTTAGAGGACAAGTGAACAGCTGTGGCGAATATACCTGAGGAAGCTGGAGGCTTTGGCGTCCGAAGTGGAAAGCATCTTCAGAGGGTATTATTATAGGGTGATATGAATTGCAAGTCTAGGTGGTAGGGCTGCATTTTCAGGTAGGTGCAGGTATTTACGACAACACAAATTTTTAAGGGCGTTTCATCCCGGTAAGCTTTAGAGAATTTTATGACGGCCCAACGCTGGGACTCGATGGTTTCCAAAGAGTAATTCACACAATTATATATACGAGGATAGATTCGAAGTAGTTAGTAGTGATTGAAACTGAGTATCCCACAGCAAAAGAAGTTTTCTTGAAACCTAGTAGTTGAGGAGTTTCTGTTAATCAATGGTGGCTGTTAACCTAACCAGTATAAAACGGATATTACTTGGTGTCCACACATTTGGTTACACAGGGTTTGCTGCTTGAGCTGAATAAGCCACTATATTCCTGCCTACTCAGTGCGAATTACCAGGTTAGAAACTCCTCGTTACGCGAATAGTAAGAGCAGTTACTTTATACATTTTTAGATTTTTGACAGATCGGTATATAAACGGTTTTAGAAGTTCCAAACTACAGTATAACTTCCAGACCGGTGCTCTAATAAACATTGCTGATGAGCGCTAATCATTTTGAACTTAGGAACAGTTCCCTTTGGATATCATTTCAGTCATAATTTAATCAGTTCCCTTTGGATATCATTTCAGTCATATTTTTATGAAGGTGTACAAATTGACCCCATTTTACATGCTTGTTCTATCGTCAAAACATCGCTTTCGTATAGCTTTATTTGACTACAGGACTTTTCCTTAAATACTTGTTTTGGGATGCAGGTTACAATTATATACAAATTTTTTGCCTTGGCAGTTATGACATAATTATGTTAACACATACAACTTGCCCATCAATACTTGCAATTGTCATTGAATACCACAGGTTTAAAAATTAAGTTGAATTATGTTCAAGAAATTTCTTAATTTTCCATAATTTCTCCATAAAGGTTATAACCTTACGATTAATATTCTTAACTGAGAGATAATTCTAATCACTTTAAATAACTACGCATCTCCATATAAATTGTGTTCTCAATATTATTAACGTGGACGATTCCCAAGTACGGTAAACCTTACGATTAATATTCTTAACTGAGAGATAATTCTAATCACTTTAAATAACTACGCATCTCCATATAAATTGTATTCTCAATATTATTAACGTGGACGATTCCCAAATACGGTAAGACCATCGTTAAGTGGAGCATTGCATTATTTGTTTTATTTCTTGCTCGATATGCACACACATTGGAAGTTTATTTACCTGGCTAATATTTGCGTTGACCATCCAGGAAATAAACGCTTGATCTACACCCGTACTTAATATTACAAGACAATAAAGAAATACAAACTGTGACTTTTTAAGTGTGTATGTATGTTATCAGGTTGATGTGTGAGTAACCGTGTTAATTATCATTTCCTAATGTGAAATCTTCGGGACCGGAGATTGAAGGGCTTGGTGAATTAAGTTCACAACAATCTAATATTATTTATGGTTTTCTCTCCGGGTATAATTTCGACTTTTTTGTAAAATTTATAGGTGCTGATTATGTGAGAATTTTTTAAAATATTCAATCGCTATAACTAGATGATTAATAGAATTTAGTGAATAGAATGAGTCAGACCGTAGTTAGAAAAATTGTTTGGGCTTTATAAATAAGAATGAATTTGTAGCAAATATTTTTTTATTTATTACAAGTTTTAGTATACGTTTATTTAATTAGATTCATTCTCAACGAAAACTCGAAGCCATTCGAAACAGCTTTTTACAGTAGTAAATTTAACCTTCCTATCTTTGTTGTGAATAAGTTTATCAACTCCTCAGTGATAATATCTATTTATCACGGGTATCATTTCTTAAATAAATTGTAAAAGGTTTCGGAGTTAAAAACATTATTTCGGGTAACAGGTTGTGACAGGTAACGCAGCCAAAATTTTTAGGAGGTTGTTAATATTTAAATAATTCTTCGTTGCATTCTTCAGGTGCTTCAATTACACATGTCAGGCGATTCACTTCTGGTTGTAGTTGCGATTTTGTTTTCCATAAGTGTAATTCAGCACGGTTTACCCCATGTCACATTGAGCTGATATTGCTAGAGCAACTTGATTATATCTAGCAGAACCTAGCGCACCCATTACAAAAGCTAATGCATCAAAATTATTGTAATCGAATGGTGGTGGGGGTTTGGAGCCAAATTAATGTTAGCCCCACATGTTGGAAGAACTTAATTATAGTGCTAGCGCAGATTACTTAGAGCTCGTGCAACCTAGCACACGTCTAGAAATATCTAACACAGACATAGAAACTACATTAATGATAGCTTCTTTTTTAGGCGGGGAGGCTAAGTTAACGCTAACCTCCTATAATGGAGGAACTAAGTTATACTGCTGGCGCAGATTACTTAGAGCTAGTGCAACCTAGCGTACCCCAAGAAATAGCTAGCGCAAACTTAGAAACTATATTATGGTAGATTTTTCTGGTGAGACGGAATTATCGTTAGACCGCCCCTATGTTGAATCAACTAGTTATGCTGCTGGCACAAATTATTTAGGACTAGTGCAGCCTAAGGCATCCCAAGAAATAGCTAGTGCACTGCGACAAATAGCGAGCACAGGCAATAAACTATATTGTGTGCTTTTTTCTAGTAGGACTGTATTATTGTAAGACTTCTCTCATGTTGAGGTAACTAAGCTGTACTGCTAGCACAGATTAACTAGGGCTATCGCAACCTAATGCACTCCTAGAAATAACTACCGCAAGCATAGGAAATACATTATATTAGCTTTTTTTCTAGGAGGTCTAAAATATTCTTATGAAGAAATTATGTTATACTACTTTGCGCAGATTACTTAAAGCCAACACACCTTAATCAATAGCTAGCGCATACACTACATTTGATTTTTCCAATGTTTCACCCGAAGGTACTACATTGGCCAGAAAACGAATTTTTTTTTACCTGGAATTTTTGAAATTTACCGAACTCTTGCGCTTTCTAACGTGCGTGACAACACTCACATACGGGTCCTACATTTTACCTCTCATATGAACGAGGGCGTATTTTTATGAAAAATGCTCGCCTAACATTGTTCAAGCGGTTCATGTCAAGATTCGAACCCGGGACCTTGGGCATTGTAGTCAGAAGCTAACGCATACCGAGAAACCATAATATAGTAACTTTTTTCTGGTAGGTCTGAATTAACGCTAGACTGCTCGCATGTTGAAACTAAGTTATACTACTCGTGCAAATTACTTATGGCTAGTGCAACCTAGGGCACCTCGGAAATAATAGCTAGTGCACTGTTGTCTCCTTACAGAATTTATGAGGGCATGTGAGGGAGGTTATAATGGACTGTAAAATAGGGGTGGAGAAGGTTGTCATATAGTGACGATACAGAGAGAAATGGTTTCAAATCACTTACCCCAAACTTGGCTTCTGGTAGCACAACACTCACTTACTCATTGTTATCTAGGTCTAGGGTAGATGGATAGGAAGTGGAGTTTGACCTGTTTGAATTACTTTAGTAGACGAAAGCGTGATAATAAGGAGGAGTTTATTATCCCGCGGTCCGTACTCTCGCTTGCTCGGTACTAACTACGAGCGCGATAACGTCAACGGCCGTTGCGGAAAGGGGTTGCGGGGTATCTTAAACGGCGCGTACATCCCGCCCATCTTAAGATGACCTAATTTTTAGAGAAACGAAAGAAAAAAAAAAAATTTGGGGGAAAGTGGCTAGGATTTCATCCTAGACGTGAAATAGGGTTTACCCGCCGATACTTGGGAGAAGCAAAAAAAACAGAAAACGACAAAAATAACCAAATTAGAGAATAAAAGAAAAGAAAAAAACCAATATACAATAATACCTATTCCTTAGGAAGAGGCACTAGTTGACCGGCCGAATTAATTGACCGTTCGGAGTTTTCACCGCGGCCACGCGAACTACTCCATCGCTGCCAGGGAAGTCTTTCTATACGACCAACGGGCCAAGATAGCGGCGAAGTGTTCCCACCCGAAATAAATACAACGTCCCCCACAGACAAACGAGCGGTCTCACGATTTCACTTAGTCCTCTGACTAAGGGTGTTTAAATAGTCACGAGATCAACGACGCCAAAAATACTGAGTACGTTGGCATAAACGATGCCAGCGGGAACGCAAATTGTCGTGCTTCGAAAGCTGGACCTCAGGTAAGCTCAAAATAGGTCATCCAATTAGAAAATGGCCTGGGGAAAGATAGTCGGAGCAATGTAATGCATCGGAAGGACAACTATTTAAAACCGCTTCTATTTGAGGTTGATGACCCAAAGTGCGAATCAACAGACCTTTGCTGATTTTACACAGGATTCCCATAGACCACTGAAATTAGAGCCGTGGGGTGGATTAAATCGCCAATCTATTTGGCGTGAAGCCAGGATAGAAAAAATTTTCAGTTTGATTTTTTTTAGAGAAATGCATGGACCTCCTTCAGAGCACGAGCGGGACCTAGAAGGTTACTACCACAATCCGCATACACAGTAGTAGGAGCGCCATGTCTCGACGTAAAACGAGTACAGGAAGCTAGGAAAGCCTCGATAGGTAATTCTGAAAATAACTCCAAATGCACCGCCTTAGTGCACAAACAAATCAACACACAAATAAGCCTTAATTGAAAGTGCATTGCGTCGAATAGAGGTTTTGACCAAGAAGTTCGAGTTATTTGTACCCGAGGAGAGGGTAAATTGGCCATAATTGGCTGAAAAAATTTAGCCGTCAACTGAAAATACGGTAAACATTCATGAATGCGTTGGCGAACTAACGACCGTTATCCAAAAGTCTAAAACTTGCGTTGGGTAAGAGCTTGTGTCATAGAGGGGCCGGAATGCAAAGATATGCGGCGATAATGATCACACAAAAGAGTAGATAATTTGGCCCTCTTAGGTAATAACAAGGGATGTTTTTGCTCATAAGTTAACTGAGAATTATCCAGGCGTCCGCCCACCCTCAGCAAACCTCGCAAGTCCAAAAAGGATGTTAACTTACGAAAGGTGAAAGAATGAGATTTTCCCTTTTGTATTTGAGAAATTTCCACCATTATTATCTTACCTTCCTTTTCTTTCTTTGCCTGGCTAGCTCAACGGAAATTATACTGTGGAATTAACAAACTGAAATGAAAAGCAATTTCAAGAAGCATCTATACAATCAAAAACATTTTTCTTTCATACATAAGATTATAAAAGTTTACAGCATAAATTCATACATATTATTCTTAAATTATTACTAAAATAATCCTTACCTAATCTTTGTTAAAATTTACAGAATTCAAATCTCTTCTCGTGTGGATAATTTACTTATATTTTATTACCCAGTTCGTGAGTATAATTGGCCAATGACGCTCCGCAAATAACGTAGTAAAAGTCAAAATGCTTCGAACTCTGACTTCAAAATTTGCTGGTAATGATCCGCTTTTTTTAAAAAATTTGATATGATTAAAAACTTATTCTAGCTTACACATATTTGAATATTTTTATCAGACACAAACAAAGAAACCTAAAATTTATACTTACAATGCTTATCAACATCTCATTTCCAACGTAATTAATGGTATTACAAGCTTAAAATTTCCATCTTAAATCTACATCAGTTTATTAGATTTCAAAGTGCATTCACTTTCAATCGATTAATTTCAGGATAGCTCTGTATCAAAGAAAATTGATTTTTCTCGTTATATTACAAACAGTTATGTTTCATCAAATAATTGCGTTTGAGAACTTCATGTTTCAAACTACCTAAACGTAGAAGTTTCATGTGGCAAACTAGTTTAAAGCATACAATTCTGCTATAAACCTTACATGACGAATGTCGAATCAAATCTTACACCACTTTCGCGCTTTAACGATCCAATTTGTATCAATTGTCGTGATTTATGGTCTATCATAAAACGTGCGGTCTATTCTTTTCTAATGCACGAGGTTAATGGTTGCGTCTTATTCTTTCTTATTCAAATACATAGAGCAATTAAGCTGGTTCATCTAATTATTTATTGCATTTTAATGGCCGCACGAGTTCCTTCGTTTATTCATTAATAAAGTTATACATCTTTTTTTAGTAATTGATGATGTATTTGTCGATTAACAAAGTACCGGAAAATTCTAGAATATGGTTATATTTAAAAACTCTTAAAATGAATTTAAATTTTGTCTACACGCGGGAGGCAATTTAATATTTTGAAAGCACATAATTGTTTTAATCTTTGCAAATGCAATCAGATTTACATGGATTTGTATTTCAACAGGGTACACATGCAAATTTTAAAAATTAAAGCGTTCTTTTTAACAAGACTGAATGTAATTTTGTTTTAAAAGAAAATGTGTTAAACTGGCACAATTCTATGCCATTTCCGGCGAATGAAGCGAATATTTTTATGGCTTTGTATTTGTATCTTAAAATTAATTTGCATTGTAATAAAAGTACGGATTTCAGTAATTCAGTGGTTTGCTGGATGATTAATAAGACTCTTTTTATTACCTTCGAATATTCGAATATATTTATATTCTTCTTTAGAGGTACTATAAAATATACAAACGCATTAACAATAAATAATTACATTTAAGATATACTCACTAAATTGAGGTTTAAAATATATGAAATGGCATCAGATATATAAATAAAATGAAATAATGTAAAAGGTTGTTGAAACATATAATAAAATTACTTTGTATATATTAAGATGTTCTTTTTTGAAGTATATCATTTAAATTTTGGCAGTTATTTTGTATACCTTTTGTTATTTTTTATATCATAGTTGTATGCATGTACATCATTGTGTATGTATTGATAAATATACAACCTTCATCAATACGTATACATACACATACATATATCAGTTAATAAATATTAATATATATTGCTGTGAAATTCTCGATTTTAGGATTATCGAGCCCCTACGGTGGGTGTCATATTTTTACTATAAAATTCGCCCCACGATTGGGCGTACTATATTTTTATTGCTGTGATTCGCCCTATTATTATTTTAAGCCCTAATGTTATGAAATGTTAAATTAGGATTTTTACCCCGTCTAGCTTACTGAATAAATCTTATTGAATCAAATAAAGCAATTCTAGAATACACAATATAATAATTGATAATATTTACAACACTCAAAATTTTCTTTTTTGTACAAAATATCTACATATACCAGATTTATGCTTTTTCTGAAAGCCAGCAAAAATATCTTTTAATTATATGCAGGGACCTTCGAACGTTCCAAGATACCTTTTTATAAATTTTTAAGTGACCTTTTTGATGACTCTTACAAATATACAATGTATGACAAATATTAAATCAAAACAGTTTTCAATAATAAAGTGTATTAAGATTGCTAACCTGAACTGGGTTCTGTAGTTCCATTCTAGTCTATGATCTGCATCCCCTTTCTGTGTCCGCTTTGCTTATTGATGTGCCGGCTCCATATAAGAATCGCCTCCCATAAATCGCTTCCAATTAAAATCGTACCAAATCGGAATATGTCCAAATTAGAATACGTTCATTTTTAAATTATCTCTAAAATTAGAGTATGTTCAAAGTTAGAAGTCCCAAATTAAAGTCGTCTCAATTAAATATTCCAAATTAAAGCCATCTCAATGAAATATGTCCCAAATTATAACCCAAATTAAAGTCGTTTCATTTAAATATGTCCCAAATTAAAGCCCAGTTTCAATAGTATTAGAAATGAATTTAATTAAGTTGTTTAACTTACGTCTATCTGTAGATCGGCTTAGTTTTCGTTGTACAAATTCTCGCACCTTTTAACTCTGACTTGTTTTGATTTATACTTCATTATCTACGTAAGTTTTTAACACCTTCGAACATAGTCGTTGCTCAGTTTGAATATAGACTAAAATGTTCCGTTACTATCGTATATATAAGCCCTTCTTCCAATTGTTTTCATTGGCTTGTTTACATTCTAGGCTGATACTTTCGCCTTATCTCGCCTAACTTGGAATTTTTATAAATTACTTAGTTTAAATCTTCGATGCATGCTCTGTTCGTTACGTCCGCAACCCGCATATTGTAATATTATTCGCGAATTTCCAACTTTTGACTTTCATTAACTCATGTATTTGGATGTTTGTTAATTTTATCGTATAATTGAACCGCCTGGTGTTTATTTGTTTCTACAGAATATTGGTTTTCTGAACAAATGTGTTCTCTTCCAGTCACGTAACGATTTCTAATAATGAATTATTTAGAATGCGTGTACGTTGATACACTGGACGCAATTGTTAAATATTTACAATGCCAATTTATCTATGCTTTCTGGTGATTAAATTTTGATGCAATTTATTGCGTTTTAAAATCTTATCTTTACTTGTAAACTACACTTATACATATTTATGTTCTCATGCATTTAATTCCACTTATTTTATATACAGTGTCCTCTTAATTAACATTATGTAGAGTGACCGATTTACTCTTATAATTTCAGGAATTATTTGCTTTTCTTAAAGTTGAAATTGTTTCTATTTAGCAATATATATATATATATATATATATATATATATATATAAATCTTATGGTATTTCGAACGTAAATAACAATTGGAAAAGGTATGGTTGTTCAAAAAAATTTTTGGGATTGAGTTTCGTTCGGACTGTGTTTATATGTAAATGAAAATCATTTGTTTATAATCGACGTACTTACACCTTTTAATTTTATATTTCTGTTAATCTTGAAAGTATTTTAAAAAACTGACGCATGTATTATGCAATTTTAAAATGTAATAGTTACTACATGTTTGTTAATTTAATATCTTAAAAAAATCAAGTTTCTGTAAGTATCTTGCTATGTGCATAACTGTTATTTGTATTATAATTTTACAGAATCATGATTATGGTCTAAATACAGTCCGAAACGTCGATTATAAACAAATGATTTTCATTTACATATAAACACATAATTGTCCGAACGAAACTCAATCCCAAAAAATGTTTTGAACAACCATACCTTTTCCAATTATATATATATATATATATATATATATATATATATATATACAAAGTAATTTTATTATATGTTTCAACAACCTTTTACATTATTTTATTTTATTTATATATCTAATGCAATTTCATGTATTTTAAACCTCAATTTAGTGAGTATATCTTAAATGTAATTATTTATTGTTAATGCGTTTGTATATTTTATAGTACCTCTGAAGAAGAATATAAATATATTCGAAAATTTAGGTAATAAAAAAGAGTCTTATTAATCATCCAGCAGACCTAAAACCCACTACTTATACTATATAATAAAATGTCATAAAATAATTACCTGTTATATATATATATATATATATATATATATATATATATGAAGATGTGAAATAGAACGAGAAATGATCTTTTTAGCAGTATAGCTTTGTAAATAGTTTGAAAATCACATCTGTGTTAAAAAGAATGTAATGTTTATTACTTTATCAACGTTATTTTTACACTGTGGCTCAATATATTGCCTCGGTTGTAGTCTTAATCTGTGTACCGTATTTGTCTATGCACAAAAATTTCCACTATAAAAATATTCATAGGTTTTAAGCTCAAACTAGTGTAAAATTCATCTTACATTATCTAATTAATATTCATAATGCAAGAATGAGTACCAAAATACCACCATAAAATATCCAATGTTCATTAATTATTAAAATAGGGTAAATTTGTGACTTTGTTTATTGAATGAATTTGAAAAAAACCTGTTTGGAATGCAGCTCGTTACAGTTCAAAACCCTTAAATACAAGTGCGGAAGAAAGATTGGTAGATAGAGTATGAATAAAGTGGTTGTAAGACCAGTACAAGACTATGAGACCATATGGAGACTAAAACAATGATGGGAAACATACCGGCATATTTTACATCTGTAGGTTTTATGCCATTAGTAATTGAAGGACTGCTGGGAAAACGAGTTGTAGTCCAGCAAATATTAAAGTATATCGATTCACAAGAGCGAAATATAGGGAAGATGGTTAAATGGATGCAAAAAGACAAGCTCAAGATCGGGACGCAGAGTTGCCACCAACCATGTTTAGAATATCGCTCCTTAACGCACTTTTGGGTAGCCCAATATGTAATAACAATAATAAGCAATAAATCTTAAAAACCCCGCCAAATCAATCGTAAGATGGGAGAGTTGCAATAACATAAAAATTAGGATATAGTTGGTAATATATATATAGATTTGCAAAATAATAGAAGGGGAACCGAACTGTATCTAGCAATAAAGAGCAGCGACTATGTTCGAAGACAACAAACATAGAAACAAGGACAAAAGTGTTGGAAGCTTATGTGTGAGGCACCCACCGCACTGTACGCCTATTAAATAGGGACAGTAGGAGAATCAGACAGGAAAGGCAAGGAGCCGTTTGGAATGTTATGCTTCAGAATGGACAGATAAAGTGAATAACAAAGAAGTTATAGAAATAGTAGGGGAATAAATATATCTGTCTGAAACAAAAAGGGGGGGGGGAATAAAAGGGCAGAATACGTTACAAAGCATTTTTGGGGAATAGTGCGGGCTGGAAAAGTGGAGTGCAATAATTCATATCACGTTGGGCAATTGATATTAGGGTTATTTAGCACTAACTTATTTCATATCCCAACTTCCAGAGCTTTAAACTAGAACTGATATTATAATTAAAGCTTCAATTAGAACTGAACTAACTAACGCTCATCACGGCAATTTATATTTTATCCATTTGTTCGACAATATACCAAAATATGCAAATAATATCTTACATGTACCAATTTAATATAAATAATTTTTATATGTAAAACTCGTGTACCTGTCAATCAAGTTCATTGCCCGCATGCGCTACAATTTGTATAATAATGGGGATTTCCCAAAAATGAGTTGGAAAGATATTTTGACAACCAACTACAAACAGTTACAGCTGCAGTGGTTCAGATACAAATACCAAGACACTATTATTTGGTGTAATATAATATTCAAGCACTCCTCGAGATAATCGTATGAAGTAGAAGGTTCATCAAATACCATAGGCTTGTTTTGTCTAAAAGCTTAAAGAACAAGTCAATAATAGAGATTATTTGCGATTCAACTAAAAATACCAACTAGGGAGAAATTCAGGAACACCAAACGGAAGATAACAAAGTAAGTAAGTTATAAATCAGTAATGACCATTTACTGTCTCAAATGGAAATAGCGATGGCATCACAAGGAATATTTAGGAAGAATTGGAGAACGCTTCCAAAACCATAAAACCAGGTGCGATTCATATATTCTATACCTATTCGAGTATGAGAAAAAAATATTAAAAAATTAATTCATTGTAAGCAGTCTGATATATCATACGCGCGTGGACCTCCTTTTTATTGTAAAAATATAGAAATTTACATGAGTGCCTGAAATAAATTAATCAAGCTTGAGCAAAGTTAAATATGTACTAGACAAGCCCATAAAAGGATTTCCAACGGCACTAACTCTTAAAGGCGGTATTCAAAAATCCAGCTGTATTTACTAAAATCTATTATAAAATAAATTTCACTAATAAATTAGTTAAGCAAACGCGTTTGATATCCTAACATCGAGCGAACTTAATCACGAATTCCGTCACTGCCGTAAGGTATTTACATGCTGGTCGTTATTAAATTTGAGAATCGTCCGAATGGAAGATTACGATCAGAAATTATTTAAATTTGCTGAACCAATTGATTTGAACAAAGTAACTGTAGCGGCCAAACCAATGATGCTTGACGTAAGGAAAAGAACGGGATAGCACATTAATCAAAATAAAAGCGAAAAGACACAAAATGTGAAAATCAGTCTTCCGAAAGAAAAAATGTGTCGTGTAATTTTTAATAATTGTCTTAGAGAACAAAAGCTTTGAGTGCATAGCACTTCTTCTGCGTCCACAATTCCAAAAATAAAAACAAGTAGTAGCTCGGCGCACGCAGTTTTTCCTACCAAAACTATCAAAAGGAACGCAAATCTACATGCCCATCCAAGAATGCAAACTGTGGTTAAAAGAAAAAAAATACAAACAACGATTAATAATTATAAAGAAC
Organism: Platerodrilus igneus; assembly: GCA_036346225.1. Taxonomy (NCBI): domain Eukaryota; kingdom Metazoa; phylum Arthropoda; class Insecta; order Coleoptera; family Lycidae; genus Platerodrilus; species Platerodrilus igneus. The sequence continues at coordinate 21,926 of JARFIW010000957.1, forward strand.
AAAAGTCTCAGGAATCCACGCGATGTTAAATCAAGCTTCAATTTGTACACCAAGAATTTGTAGCGAAAATAACAAAGGTTTTCAAACAAATTTCCTTTACAAGTTAAACTGATTTTTTCAGATATTGGTATGAAGAACTGCACAAATATTTGTACACTTTGATCTTACAACGCGCAAGTGAATGGCATAGAAAAGAGTTACATTTCACTTGGAATAGAATTAGGAAATGGGCCTCTGCTGACCGGATATTGATTTCTTACAGAATTTTTTCTGTTTTTATTTTTCTAACATTTTTTCTATTGACGCTATTTTAATCAGCATAAGTCGTGGTTTTTTTCAATTATATATGTAAAATAATTTGAATTTATTTCTTCAACAAATTTCTATGCACCAACGAGTCTACCATATCACCGTATTAATTGTATTTAAAGGTCTCTGCATGTTTAACGTGAAATAACTACAATTAAATTTTGCAAATTAATATTACCTGGTCTTTAATTTAATTACCCTTGTTGTATGGTGCATGTATTATGTGTGAACACTATTAGTATACGGTCTGTGATCACGATTACGGTGATGAGCCAACAACAAGGTGAAAGTTATTTTAATTTAATGTTTCCATGCTTATTACACTTCTCAGAAAATTAAAGCGAAAGAATTCGAATTCTTAGAATGGTAATTATAATACTGTCTTATTTTTAGTCTAGTTTTTGCGGGGAGCTGGGTAAAATTGGCAATTACAAACGTGTTTGTTGGTGTAAGTTTTGTGAAAAGGCTATTAACAGAGACATATCAAGTTTGGGTTCCTAAAAACCGGTAAAAAGGGGCATTCATCTCTGGTATCTCTTGCTCGAAAATTCTTAAATAATCTACATATTTATATTTTTTAAATCTCAATGTTCATTTAGAAAACTTCTTACAATCAATTTAATTACTAAGAGATGATGTGTAGAAAATATGTAAATTCTGGTCTAGTTAGCGGAGAATGTTACTTTTTCTATATAATTTTAAACAGCTTGCACAAATTTATATTTATATGAATGATTTATAATTTCATCTTATTATATTTCTTCTAGTTCCGATAAATGCAACATTTATACATTTTACAGAATTTATTTATTGCGCATATGTAGACCGAAAACGCCCCTTTAAATAATTTCGATTTTGAGCTATCTTCTTTAAGATATGCGAAGCTATAATCTATACTTTGCTAGAATGAAAATCAATATTTAGGAATGCCACAATAAGCGCTATTTATTTAACAAAACGTAATACTTTAATTTACAGTTTTCCACTTTAAAAATACTAAATAAATTTCAGTGTCACGATATATAATTTACAAGTTCCATAATACATTCATTCTCGTTAAAAATACCAAGTTTATTAGTTTTAGTAAAGCATAGCTTTATTTCAAAGAGGTTAATTCCAGAATTTTCGAATATATTGTTATTTAATAAAAGAATAAAGCATTTCCTTCAAAAGAGTTCAAAAAAGTCGTAAATTATCTACGTCAAAGCTATAAAATCAACAAATTAATTATTTTGTATGAATAGACGCTCCAATTCGAAGAAGTACTGCTATTGAAAGGCTATAAAATAGACAAGAACTAGTTTAATAGCTATAATTATAGTACAGAAGTCGTGGAAAAGAGACAGTAACGACTGGTTTCTAATGCGTTAACAAAGAATGGAAGACCTTTTACGACCGCAATAACTTTATACTAACAGACAAGGAAACGAAATCACGGTGGACTATTGCATCATGCGCGTGACTGGTGTTTGGGAACAATCTAGAAGGAAATTGATCGATGACGTATTAAGATTATTATACAAACAAGACTTTTACGAGGAGCGGTTATTTTTTTCATTCCTTCGACATCGAATATGTAAGTTTCGAGTAATTTGTAATTTATTCTGTAACATAGAAGTTTGAACATAATTTAAGAGATCTAATTATTGTACAAAGTACAACATTGATTTTCAATATAAACAATCTTGGTGCAGTATTACAAGCTACTTTAATCTGGATAAGTCATTTGAAAACGAACTTCGACAGATGAAAACTAATTATGGAAATATAAAAATTTAGCACCAGAAATTTTTCAGCTGTTAATGGAAACAATATTTTTATAAGCGAAGACAGGTAGTTGTAAAGAAGAATTTAACCACAAGTACAAATTTGTTTAAAAACTAAAAAATCAATTGGTATATTATTAATTAGACGAAACGAGAATAAATTTTTTTATGTATAAAATTTATTGGAAATGGATAATTTAATTTCAGCAACTTTCAGGTCAGACCCTTATAAAAAGCGTCGACTACACATGAACACAATCTTCACCTAATCCTTGTTAATATTAAGAAACTCCGAAGCTTTTCATATGTACTTCTCAAATTTTTCTTGAAGATGAAAATGGATAATTTAAATAATCTCCTATTATCCCGTCCCAGTGTTACTGATCAGTGACTTTGAAAACCCATTTTGTAAGTGTTAAGCCAGCTCGAAGTTTGATCTCTAAATTGTATAAAATCAAATTATCCAATTTCCATACGCAAAAATCTTATACTATTTTAATCTACTTAATAATAGCATGCATTGTCTCTAGGGGTTTAAAACAATGTTATACTTGCGTTTCTGGAGCTTTAAATTGTAGGATTGATGCTTGGTTGATCAAAGCCCCATCTTCAATTACTACTTTTAAAATAATAGTTTCACCCATGAAAGCCTCAGAAACCCATTGCTCCATTTTTATGTTCCAACTACTCTGAATAAATTTTTATACGTCGACGTTTTACTTTATAAGTTCAAAAGTATTGTTTTTAATAAATACAACTAACGTGCCCTTACACGAAAATTTAACGTTCATTAATGTTTGTCTTTTACCGACCAGGAGTGTCGTCGACAAGTATTCTTATAAACAATGAATTTATAACGCTCCGCCAACAATTGGTGAAAGAATTATATTAAAAATGGCTCTTTTCATTATTTCCCGGCTTTATATAATAGAAATCTCAACTTTCTCGAATGTTTCGATCATATTCTAGCAGGTTTAACTCATTGTATTATGTAATAATTATCTGTAACTTTGTGTGTTCTTATCTTTCATTGCCTGTCAGTTTAAGATTTATTGGAATCATTAAAGTTTTACTGTCTCCTATTAATGTATGGAAGCGCTTGCCGTTTATTTCTCCATATTATAATTTATGAGTTTCTGTTATAATTTATGGCCATGAAAAACGTGTTATCTTATCTGGTTTAAAGTTTTACCGGTGTTATCGCGTTTCACGAGCTCACTTAGTTGTTGTGTATTCATTCACAATTGGCTGTCCTCCGCTTATTTACAAATGATTTATGACTTTAGAGAGAATCTCGTAAAGTAACTTCTTTGAAAGAAATATATTTTATTCATGCTTCGCGATAGATTCTTGGAATTGTATTATAACGTTTTTCAGGAGTACTCAACATTAAATTTATCTAGTATTTTTAAAGTGGGTGAATATTTGCACCTTAGAACCCGTTTTACGGCCTTTTTAACATGCATTAAAATGCAATAAAAACTTGTTTTTAGCTGATATTTTTAACATGCATTCGAAACTTGTTTTATAATTGAATTATCAAAAAATTAAAAACTTACGTACTAGAAAATACCATAATAAGCTTATCTTACTAGAAATATTAGACAGGGTGAAAATTAAATATTTGAACATTTTCTTAGCTTTGAGGTAGTTTTTGTTATAGAATGTGGTGCTCAATGACTTTTTATAACCTTCTTATTACATCAATATATATATATATATATATATATATATATATATATTATATATATTGTAGTGGTTTTAAAGGGTTAAATTCAGTTAGGTATAAACAAAGCAATTTCAAACACCCTGTATAGAGGAAACAACCAAAATTTACGTTCGAAATTTATTTCATTTAGTTAATTTAAAGTAACAAGTATTAGCATAATTTTACAATTAGTGATTAAAATTTAGTTAGGTTCGTAAAGAAAATAAATTGTATAAGCCAATGGAAGTTATTAATTAATCTAATTGAGTTTAAGTAAACGGGATATAACGTCTAAAACGCATAAGAGCATGAAAAAGCGATAATTCCAAGGCGAAACGCTTTACTAACAAACAAACACGTCGAATATATGAAATACCTTGAAACGCAAACTCCTAGAATTTAAAACGTTCGTTAATTGAACACCTGCATGTTTTGGAAAGATCATGTTCCCCTTATTTGTGTAGATAAAAGACAAGTTTCGAGGTATATTGTGCAAACGGTCGGATGTTTTGAATAAATGCTAACCAAAAGTTTCCTTAAAGCGCAGAAGGGATGGACAATCAATGACATGCTTCGGAATGAGACAGGCATAATAACATTTCACTTCGAAACGCACGTATTCAGTCCACGTGGGTTAGATAGCACGCGGACAGTAATATCGATTTTTACCACTCAAGCAAGGTTAGAAGGAAACATAATATGCATAAGAGAGGAATAGAGTTAATACAGACGGGGTTTTAAGACGTCACTGAAATATATCATTGGTCTAAATAGTTAGTTGTACAACAGACAAACACGGGAATATTGAATGCGGGTTTTTCGGAAAATATCGTATCAACGAGCTAAATTTCAAAGATTTTGAAAACGGTTATACCAAAATTTGAAGAAGTATTATTTTAAATTAAGTATTTCGCGTGAAGAGTGGCCTAGAGGTGGCATTTTGAATTGTATAAATACTCTAAGAGAATTAGCATCGCTCTCTTTGGTATTCTGATCTCTTTGACTTCGCTCTTTTGACTTCGTTAATATGCATTGCTTACGACGTACAGAAATCTACTAACGAGCTTGTAAGTATTAAATTAAATAGTAGTGTTAAATTGTTGGCCTCATAGTTTGAAACGCGGATAGTGTCGAGTTTAATTTTAACTGGAGGTGCAACAGATATTTTAACAAGCTCGTAAAGTAAAGTAAAGTAAAGTAACGTAAATTAAATTCTGCAATAATAAAAAAGTGTAATATACTTGGATTGGATTTTGATGGATCTTGAATGAAGCAGGGCAGAACCACGAGACCGATGGTGCATGAACTTAACTTCATCGTCAACGGAGTAGGGATCTTCAAGAAATTCCAGGTAACGTATTAGAATTTGCTGTTTTTTATAAACTATGAAAATTATTGTGATGTGTGAGAGTGAACTGTGATGGTATTTTGCATTTTTTTGCGTATTGAGAATAATACGTATAACTAACTTTGATTATGGTATTTGAATATAAATCTAATGGTGTATATAAAGCTTATTAACATTCCTCATGAATTTAAAATTTTATTGTTAAGAGTACATGGGTTTTTTTGTGTTTGTAGTAAGAGTATGCTAAGTAAAAAGCATACATTAATAAAATAAAATGGGTTATCATGAGCTCACCATACTCCAGAGTGTAATAGTTAGAAAACATATATAAATGAGGTATTATACAGGGCCCATTTACTCCTGTTACATTAAATGTGTTTGATATTTCAATTTAAAATCCTGGACTTTACAAAGATAGAATTTATTGAGGTGTAACTTGAGCACCGAAATGTAAATAATCTTGAATTATTATTTGTAAATAGTGGTAAATAAATATTGTATGATTGTTGTATCATTTTGTGGTTTTATTGAGAGTGTGCGTGAACGGTAAAGAGTATGATAGTAAATCTAGGTATCCAAGAGGAGGCCCAACTGAGCTAGCCAGGGAGCCGTTGAAGTAATTAAGTTGATGGAAGCGGAATCTGGGTAAGAATTTTTTTTTTGAAAATTTCCTTTTTGTGAAATTTATGGCGATTTTTGGTAAATTAATTAATTCTCGAATATTTTTTTTACTCTGGCGAGGCTTTATAGAGGTTACACGGCAATTTATGACGCCCAATTCGTGAGGCTCGATTTTATCAAGGGTTACACGGCAATTTATGACGACCCGAACGTGAGGCTCGATTCATTCGATTCTTATAGGCTAACACGGCAATATATATATATATATATATATATATATATATACAGGGTGTATCACGACTAATGGGACGGTCTTTTACGTCGAAACGGTACAAGTTAGAAAAAAGTTTCAACGCCATGTTGTGTGAATCAATATTGGCTACAACTAAAAATATTTTTTAGTTACAGGGTGTCCCAAGAAATTGTCGAACATCAAAGTTAGGTTTTTTCTTATGGAACACCTTATATTTAGTTGCTATTTTGAATTCTACGCAACAAATAAGGTTAGATTTTATTAAGGTTCTCTATGCCTATTTTTGAGATACTTTGATTTTTCGACAAATGTGGTTTTTTACAAAATGTGTGTAATTCCCAAATAAAATAATATTAAAAAAATTGTTGTATCCTGAAATAGTTGGATATTTGCTCAATCGGTTATAGTATTTACTAGTCTTGAATGCTTTACAGGATGCTCAAAATGTTACGTTCTTTCATGAGTACATGCAAAGCCCTAGTGATCATTTCAAATCGCGGTAGTAATTGAAAGATGGAAAATATAAGGTCCCAGAGAGAATTCGAACCTGTATCTTCAGCTTGCGCGGCTGATGTATTTACCAATTACACTACCGAGACTGTTGATGATGATTTGAAAATTTTACAAATATAAATCCTGGATGTTCGATATAGTTTCTCGTAATCTGTCCCCTTTTTATTTAGCTCAGTTGCCTACCGTACATTCTATACATCATCCTAACATTTTCGATTACGTTTCGATTGACGTTTTTGTCAATCATATTTGACTGTGTCAAGTTTTCGACTTATGTCAGATATAGATAGGATGCGAAAGCTCAATTATGCAAGTTGGAATTTTGTGTAGGACCTTCCTTGTCCTTGTCTGGCTAGCTCAACAGAAATTGTGGAACTTACAAAAATGAAATGAAACAGAAATCTCAAGATACATCTATGAATTTAAAAACACTTTGTTTTCATACAAAAGATTCTCTTTATAAAACAGTTTACAGCTTAACTTCATACATGAAATTATTCCTAAATTATTACTAAAATAATCCTTAGCTAATCTTTGTTAAAAATTACAGAATTCAAATCTCTTCTCTTGTGAGTTACAAAAATTCACTGTAATTTGTTTGTGGATAATTTATCCATCTTGTATTACCACTTCTGCGAGTGTGATTGGCCAATGACGCTGCACAAATGATTCGATAAAGGTCACAATGCTTCGAACTCTGATCTCAAAATTTGCTGGTGATTATCTGCTTCACAAAGAAAAATTGTTCTAAGGTTAAGAACTTATTCTAACTTGCAAATATTTATATATTTTTATCAGTTACAAACAGAATCGTGATTCATACTTGCGAAGATAGCGCTTATCAAAATCTCATTTCCATTTCAAAGCTCCATTTAGGATATTAGTTCGCAATCAATTAAGTTCAGCAATAGCTCTCGTATCTGGATTTTCTATGTCAAAGATTGTTCAATTCTTCGTAATTTATGCAAAGTTCTCTGTTACTTACGAAATTCTAACTAACTATAAACTTATAAGTTTTTTGTCGCAAAATAGTTTAAAGAATGAAACTTTGCCCGAATTGCCTCTTTACTCAAAAGTTACATCTTAAATGTATGTCAAATACTGTATGCTTGCCGAATACTGAATCTCGAATTAATCTTTACTCAAATTTACATGGCCGATCTCGCAAAATGAATGAATTATAAATGTGAATTACTTTTGTTTATATACAAAATAATCTCAATACGTCATATTCGAGAATTTTCCCGATTTATTTGGAAGGATTAGTCACTCTGGGTTATGTTGACGTTAATGAGCTATATAGTGTAAAGCTATGATTTATGTTTATCGTAAAACGCGTGGTCTATCCTTTTTTAATGCACAAAGTCAAAGTCCGCTGTCTCCTTCTTTCTTGTTGTTATGCGTAATGCTATTAAAACTCGTTTATCTGATCTCTGCTTTATTTTATGGCTTTCTTGATAGCGCGTTCTTTGTATTGGGGGCGTTTATTCATTTATAGGAAATAATTGACTTTTGCTACAGTTCTTAGGAACGTGACTCATTCATTTATTAATAAAGAAGATTCTGGAATTAGTGTTTCATTTAAAACTCTTAAAATCAATTTAAATGTTATATCTACACACGGAAATGAATTAAATATTGCGTTCTTTATGCTTTGCAAATGCATTATGGTGAATAAAGCGAATATTTTACACACGGAAAATTATATAGTAATTTCAATTAGGTCTTCAATGTTATGAATGCAATAAATTGATATTGTTTTTACGCAGATACCGTAAATTGATATTATTTTATGCAATAAAAATGAACCGTTTGTGTATTTAGATCTTGAAATGAAACTTGGTTTTACTAAGAATAGAATGATTATGTACACACGGTTTAAAATAGGGCTTTTTAAGTTTATAATCTTTTCACACTCTGCAATTAATGTTTCTTTATATTTCATCAAATAATTACGCTTGTTATTTATACAGTGTAGAGAAATTAAATTTTGGGAAGTGTTAATTCTTTCGGTTTTCTTCTCTTTGGAGGGTTTTCCATAGAATTTGGGTTTCAATGACCTCTCGTGATCTCTTTATCACATCAATATATTGCTGTGGACCGTAGTTGATTCTAAATGAACCCCCGGACTTCGACGAAAGTACTTTGGTCTGAAGCTACCCGGCGAGGGACGTTAATAGAAGATTCTGTGGACTGATTTGTTTAATAAGAGTTGTTTTAATTATCTTGCTAACTCAGTTTAACTGAAACCGTTATAATCAGACCTCAAATTTATAATGACATGAAATATTCTTGAACAAACAATCTTTCAAATAACAATTACTACATCCGCAACACATTTTCTCTAACAACCAGTTTTTACATCTAACTTAAAAAAAATACTTTCATTCAAATGTTAAAATTTAAAAGTAGAATCAAAAAATTACCACCGCGGCTTTACTTTATAAACAATATCTTAAATCTAATAAAGTGTAATTTCTGAGTAATCACTCACTAGATCAGAATCCGAAGCCCCTTTTGTAATAAGGATGAACACATTCTAATCTTAATTTCATTCACCAGTAACTCCTGAATTTCACTCCTATTATGCACAAATTTAGTCAAGACAAGATAGGTAACTAAATATCCACTCCTTTTAATTGAATTTAAATTTATATGATCAGTTAAGTTTAATAATTTTTTTTGTATGTTGGCAAAACCCTGCTACAGTCTGCCACTTCCCCAATCTAATTATCAAGCGTGAATAGACTATCTAACTTTAAATCCTAGCACACAAAAATACTCTTATCATAGAACTTAATTAATAAATAGAAAATGTTTTTTAAAATTTTAAGGCAATACCATTTTTATTTTACCGTGAAAACTATGCTGGTCGTTCTTGTTGCCTCTGGTTGGCCTGTAGTCATCCATCCATGGCCAAAATTAATAACATTTTTCCATTAAATGCCATTAAACATCAATATTGCATTTCAGATCCATGTACTATGATGGTCCAAATCGCTTAAAATTTATTACAATTTACCTTAAATACCATTCCAGTTTCACAGACGCTTTCATTCAAATTAAAACTTTATTTTGAAATAGTTAAATATTATTCATTTATTATGCATTTTTGAAACCATTTTGACGTACTCCAAAATCTTATTAACTTCTGTATACTTCAAATACTTTTCCGTCACTTTTTCAATAAATAATTTTACTACTAAAACTTTACTACGTGATACATTAGTTTGACCGCATCCTGGCGTTTAAATTATCAACTTCTTGATCTGTTTTTAATTGGTTATATAGTCGAGCCTTCGTATAACGTGACGTATCTCGAACCCTCCAGCAAGATCCATTCGTCGTTTTTATGTTCCCATTAGTTGAAACTGTAGGCTCGTTCCCTGCGCAAGCATGTAGAATCTCTATGTCTATTCGTGAAACTTTTTAATTAGTTGGATGTAAATGCATGATGCAACATTCATAGAACTGTTGTCTTCCAACTGCTCGGAGCTACTAGTTAGTTCCATTTATGGATGTGTTATCTTATCTTCAAGATTTATGGCTGTAATTAATCTCATTTTTAGGACGTTTATCCCTTTAATTGGATGTACGTTTACATTCCTTTCTGTTCCATCCTCTTACTGTATTAAATTATTAAATATGCACAGGGACTGACTTAGGGAACTTATACCTACTATACGAATTAATTATAAATAAATAAAAGGAATGTTACACCAGAAGAGGCGGGAATCCCGTAACAAATTAAGGGTACATCGGCTAAGTATAGTGGTGCGGGAGGTGGTCCCGTTAGAAACAATGAAAGAAATGGACAACACCCGAAAAATGTAGCAATTGACTAGGTGCAATTTCGAGATGCGTTAGCCATAATATTTATCTTGAAGGCCTTTAGCATTGTCAAATTTATGGGCATTAACTCGTCTAGTGATAATCCCATGGACGACGATTTATCGTTGGGGATTTTAGTTACGTTGACCTCCGGGTGGAATTAAGTTTCTCTTACAATCAATCGATATATTCAATCAAGAAAAAACTCAGTCTCATGGCGTCACCTACATTTATTTTTAATACAGTATCGTATTATTCCTGTAAACAGGTACGTATAAAAGTTTTAAGATTACCTAAATAATTTCAACACAAATCACCTAACAATATGAAAACATGTACATATAAAATTTAAAAGTTACCTACTTCCAGTTAAATGCAAGTAACCTAACAATCCTTAACCGAACCGGGACACGTATAGCATTCGAAATTACATCACATCTTTTTTATTTACCTATAATCATTTAACCACATCATCCACTTTGTTAACTTTAATTCCAATATTCAGACGTCGTAAATCCAATAAAGTAAACAATATAACATACAACACGAGTGGACGTTTTACACTCTTAACGTCCCGCTAAACAGGTTTCATAAATACATGCCACCCCAAAACAAAAAAAAACAGTATATAACTATCTACTAAACTTACAACTGAGGGCCAATTTAATTAAGGTCATCCATTTCACTAGACGGAATTCACATTAAAAGAGCATTATTTAATTTTGCACCAAAGTGGTATAGAGCTAAACTTCCAATTAAATTTTGGGTTCTTGTCAATTTATCTGCGGGTCGCCACTTTGAACTTCCGGTTGCTAATCCATAGCCAATGGGGTTCTTCGATTTCCGCATAATAACCTTTCGCATGTCTATTCGTTACTGGTTTGCGAGTAATTAATTAATTGCTTTTCGTCAGGTGTCTAGGCTTTTGTCATTTCTCCCACTTGTGTTCGGGAGGGCATGTCATGGTACAGTCTTCCTGTTTAATGTGGTATATAGTTTACTTATGTTAATGTCACGTGTTTATATCTTAGTAGATATACTACCTTCGTACGAACACAAAAAGTGCAATTTTTACATGTAAATTTCCATAAAGAAGCTCAAGGTCCGTTTTGCTCTTTTTTGTACCAAACATTGAAATTTCCATAAGGTGGATCCGTGCATCAATTCAAGTCACTTTTCGGCCCAACATTCTGACGGGAGAGTTTATTACATTCAGTTTTTAAGAATAGAATAACACTATTATAAACTACTAAAAAATTTTACAGTACCAAAATATTCAAAATCCAAAATCTTGAAAATTAAGTTATATAGAGCCATTTGGGTTACAAATGAGAACGAATCAGATCATTTCAAATCATATATTAAATTTTAGAAATTTTATTTAAAATTCTTTCGTATGTTCGAACTCAAAGCCGGCTTCTGCGAAAGATTAATAAGAACAATCAAAAACATGTTGCATAAAAGATTTTACTTCTTTGCTCACTATACTCAAAATCAGAGGGATTGGATGATCATGGTGCAGCGCCTCACAGCGCCTCTCAGCGCCTCCCGACACCTCACAGCGCCTTGCTATGTCGGAACATATGTTTGACATATGGCGGACATTATCCGACATATGGCGGACATCTGTCCGAGTTTTCCAATTAAAAGGCTATTAGTGTAATGGGTTTTTAATGAGAAAACCCATTACAAAGTAATTAGTGCTAATGGGTTTTTAATGAGAAAACCCCATTAAAAAACTATTGGTGCTAATGGGTTTTTAATGAGAAAATCCAGTAAAAAGCGATTAGTGCTAATGGGGTTTTAATGAAAATGCTCATTAAAAAGCGATTAGTGCTAATGGGTTTTTAATGAGAAAACCCCATTACTAAACGATTAGTGCTAGAGGGTTTTTAGATCGAAAACCCATTATAAAAGCGATTAGTGCTAATGGGTTTTTAATGAGAAAACCCGTTAAAAAACGAGTAGTGGCGCGGTGGCGGTGGCGCTGCATTCAATCCCTCTACTCTTGAGTACAGTAAGCGAAGAAGTAAAAATCTTCTTCTAACTTAATTTTCAAGATTTTGGATTTTGAATATATTGGGACTTTGTAAAATTTTTAGTAGTTAATATATTTTTATATATATATATACATTGTATTGTGTGATATGATTAAATTATCTGCAACTCAATATTTGCGAGTTTCTCTATTTAAGCGTCTTTGTTTTTAAATAATTACTACATTGTGCTAATATGCTTATGGTATCGTCTAGGGTTTACTTTGCATTGTAACTACCCGTTTTTTTATGTAATATTAATATTTTCACGCTTACTTATTTCTTTATTCTAAAAGCTTTCTGAAAATAACATGACCTCGCTATGAAAATGGTTGTAAATATTCTGTTTGCTCTTTTTGTGGTTGTGGAAATAATTTATGGACCTGAGTTACTTTCCAATATGTATTCCATAGGAAAAAAACTACGTTTTTGTGGTTTTAAGCTTATAACCTGAATTTTCTTTTATAGAACTAAAAAGGAAACTACTATTCATGAAATCAAAATATACAGGACACATCGATATTAATTTTGGCCGTTTAAGATTAATTTTCTCTTTTGCCGTCCGATTTGTATTTAACGTAGCGCCAGCGCTTTACAGTATTTCAAATAATTGTTTATAATTTCGGATAATATTTGCCATTTTTATTTCCATGGAGATTTTAGATTTATAGCTGTTTTCATGCGCAAGAGTGTAAGCCTTGCAGTGTCAGGCGTTGTTCAAAACGCCGTGTATCTGTTTTTTCATTATTTATTATAGCGAGAAAAGAACACGGTATTCAGTCGTAGCAGATCATGCTCATGGACAAAAAACGACGATCATGATTGGTGGGAGCAATCGAAACGTAGTTTTAAAAGTGACACAATTACAATAGAAACTTTGTTATTTTGTTTATAAGTACGATTGATCTATAAAACTGGAAACTTGTTGATAGTTTATTTTATTATAGAGCTATGAAATATTTTTAAAATCAGCCAAGAGAAAATATCTTTAAAATTATATATCCATAATTTTATTTTAATGTATAGTTTGTGCTATTTCAAGCATGAATCGTATTACTAAATATATACGCAGAGTTTTGCATCACTTAACAAAGGCCGCTATATTTATCCACGGTATCAATTCTGGTCCGCTTTTGATGCCATTAAACTTTGGGCCATTCCTTGTAATAAATGTATGTGTACTACACCTTGCTCTATCGGCAATGAATAATCCACTTCAACTAACCGTGTCACGTTCTCAGTCTCAATTCTATAAGGATATGTGTTTACATTTTATAGTATCCGTCGACGTAAACTAGTTTAATTAAACAACTATAAAGGTTGAGAGTGTAATTTTAAGTAGAAAAACCACAGCAAGATCTTATTGTTTCTGTATACACAGTTTTTTGCTTTATTTTGCCCACATTATATTTGCTTTGCATTAGCATAATTTCCAATTGCTTCATACAAAAGCAAGAAATAATGTTTATAATTAGCTTTTTATAAATTTTCAAATTCAAAATGGATACATTGTTTGAGAGGGATTGTTGTGGAAGAATAATAATCATTTTTTAAATACTTTAAACATTTTTTATAAGTTAAAAGCGCATATGCAGGGTGAACAATATTTTATAAGATATTATTTATATTGTCTTCTAGAGGTCTGGAAACGTGATAAAATCGGTTTAAACCGTGCGCACACGAGTTGAGTAGCTGGAGCAAGTGACGTAAGGTTTGTACCGAGTAAAATAGTAGATATTCCAGTGATCGATTGAAGCTAGGGCGAGTGGTGGTATCTAGCAGAACACACTACTGCAGCATAAAGTCAATTTATTTGCAATACTGGTAATTAATATACGACACTGTAGTTAATTATTTGCAATATTAACACGTGAGCGGTGTTAATAAGCAAAACAGGAACAAACGCATGTATATTAAAGTTCATCAAGTCGATTAATGAAACAGCATATTGAGAATCTTTACAAGGTTAACACGAGTGCGTGATAATCAGCACAAACAAGAACAACCTTCAAAAATTCTTATATACTATAGGCAGGCACCAACACATATACATACAACAATCGTCTTAAGGCAGTAACTGAGAATACAGCATAAATAGTTACAGGATTAACACTAGTGCGTGTTAATGAGCACAAACAAGAACAACTGTTCAAGTATTCCTTATATCTATAACGCAAATTAATTCAGTTAATAAAATATGATGAAACGAGTGCGTGTTAATGAGCACAAACTAGAACAAATGGTTTTCTATTTTATACATAATAATAGCACAAACATACAGATAACAAGCGCATTATAGCAGTTGGGAACAAACGCAGTATGAACAGGATCAACACGAGTGTGTATTAATACGTACAAACAAGAACAAATGTTAAAGTTAATTAAGGCAAATACAATATAAATACAAGATTAACATAAGTGCGTGTTAATAAGCATAACAAGAATACACTGAGAATGGACGCGGAGTCTATTTCGCAATACATATACAAACTTAACCTAAAGAAATGTTATTATGGACTAATAAAGGGTTATTTTCAGCCCAAAAGAAGATCCGGGCACTCAGGATGCGACTGCCGGCGACGGTGGCGGTGTTGGGGCTTCGAACGGTTTATTGTGGTACGACGAGTCCGTTGACAAGACCTAGGTGGCCGATTACGTTGACGGAGTAGTGCTCTACGTTTCCAGGCGTAAGCAAGTAAGGTGGGGTCGGAATGTAATTACAAACCGTGTTAAACAATAGAGTGATTTTGTGCCACCAGGGTACAACCCCTGGATGTGAATTGATATAGTATAGCCGAGATAAAAATCACCAGCGATATAATGAGTGATGTGTGTGTGTTAACGAGGATTGCGTGGTTGTGTGTATCGTGCATTAATTAGCGTAAGCTTGTAAGTAACTAGATGCTTGAACAACGATCGCAAGCGTGCTAGTAGGTACTGTTCCTTGGATAGAATTCGACAAGAACTGAATCTCTGATCAATTCGGAACTGTTTATATATGTTTTCCCCATCTGATTGCAAGCGTGGTTAATTGAGGAGACAAAATGAATTACATTCGTCTGAGTTTTTATGTCTGATAACACGTACACACAGTGTTTAGTATTCCTTCTAGTTATGATAATTTCGATTAATGGCTCAGATGCGATATTTTGAAAATCCTAATGTTTTGCAGTATATACATCGTGGATAAAAAAGTTAAAAATCGATGGCTACGAAAATGGATTTCCAGTGGCACACACAATTAACTCAGCTGTCCATAAGTTTGTGTTAGTTTCCACATTTTTAGATTACTAATTAAAATTTATAAGTAATTTATGCTGCTACAATAGCGATAACTTTACATATAAGCAGTAAAATTATAAAATATGGTGAATTAGAAACGCCCATTACAGTTCAATCGGGTTCAACGCTCAACAAAATAATGGCAGCTTTATTGACTAAGTTTCCGTAGGTGTTACGAAAAATCATTCTACTGCGCATTATGTACCTTTGTGAGTGTTCTGATTGTCTGGAGTCACCTTGTTAGTGCTTCGCAGTAACAGAGATGACATTTATTTGCAAATTAAATTTTTAATAGTGTAACATGTCATTTTGCCTATGGCAAATTGCAATGTTTCAACTAAGTATACCTTTCAGTTTTATTGTAGCTATTTCTCTCTTTTCTAAGTTTATTCTACACAATACTTCTGAATTTGTTTAAATATTAATAAATTTAAGTCCTCAGGATTAATTTCTATTATATTTAACCAATTTAATACAATTGAAATTGCATAAATCACGTATACGTTTGGCTATGGTGGAAATTTCTTAAATATCATTAGCAGTGATATTATCCATCACATAATATAGGTGGATTTGAATTTTGTCAATTATATTATTCAAGTTTTCTCTTCATATCATTTTCGTTCTTATCTTGGTGATACCTGTTTATTGACCAGATGGTTAATTTCGTCCATGTCATTCTCATGATTTAGAACGATCGGGTCCTAGCTTGTATTTCCTTATTTTCGAAACATGAGCTCGTTAAAGGATTTCGCTGAACAAAGGTAGCGACTAGCTGAACTACGAAAAACTCATTTTTAAAATAAAAATAGTTTTTAAGGCAGGACTTCAAGTTGGGGTTCTAAGGTCGATTTTTACGGCAGGACTTTAAGTTGGGGTTGTGAGACTGATTTTTAAATCAGGATTTTAAAGGCAGGACTTAAAGGCACGGTATTTTAATAAGTTTGGTTACTTTTCTTGAATTTGGTCTGATGTTAAGAGCCCAAATCAAAGTCTCTTTAAGATGTTCAGTTAATAAAAATTTCTTTTTAATTTTATTTCGTATCGAAATTTCTTGGAGCAAACACCTGAAGATAAATTATATTGCTGTTTTGGAATGCATCCTGGGAGTAAATATTTCTTTACTTACAACCACACTCAAATCTGAAATCCTAACGAAGCAGCAAATTCTACCAGCTGATATTTGTTTTGGTTTGAAGACTTGATCATTTTGGAACATCCGTAATTAGAACACTAGAAAAGAAATTAAAATAGGGTAATATTTGTTAGTAAATAGTACCTTCAAACTTGGGTATGTTTTGTATCCATTTTTACCTAAGCTACAAGTCAAATATAAAATAATTCCTTAAAATGTAATATAGTAAATTTTGTAGTTGGAATTACCAGACTAATATTTATAAAGTTTTAAAGAAAAATTTAGTCGATAAACAAAGGTGTCAAGAATTTTCGTCAAGTACTGCCTGCGTACTGGTTATTTTGTTTCGATACTATTAAAATGTTACTCAGATTTACAGAATTGCGATTAAGGTAATTTTACAGTTTTTATTGCATTTAATTACAAACACTTTGAGTAGAGCGGTCAACTTATATTTTAATATTTATTGCACTTAGTGGATTTATTATCAAATGATAATAACATACCAAAGTTGTAATTTGTTTACAACTACAGGTTTTTTTGGTTGAAACTTATTATTCACATATAGTGAACTTATTTAATGAATTATATCTCAAGTATCTTGTCCTGTTAAGTGTTTCATTCCATTTACACTGTAAAATTTATATCTCCTGAGATATTTTTGGTATGTAAGTCTTTTGCTTCTCAACGTGATCTGTAACGGTTGATGTTCTCTTTGTCAAAGTGAAACTCAACACTCTGTCGTGCACATATTTCTTTTATACCAGATGAAAAAGGCTATTATACATTAATATTAAAGGCATAGCGCGCACAGGAAATGTTTACGCGTGTTTTTTGTGCGCGTAATTAAATTGCAAATGTCTTTAACACTAGAACTGAAAGTTTGTAAAGTTGCGGGACGAGTTTCAATGCTGAAGAATTAGATGTGTGGTTTCACAACTAAGAGCTAGGTCTGGTTGTCGTATAGTTGAAGATGTCCATGGTTGTAAGTGACCCTGGCCCGGGTTAAGCTGAATATAATGTGGCACCTTCGTGGCGGTGATTGCAATCCAATTTCCATACCTTCGGCAACTAGCGGCTGCTTGAGGCTGGCTTACGGCGGCTATCTTGATTGGTAGAAATTGAAGCTGGCTGATGGCGGAATGTTCCCAATCCTGACCGTGCTTGTTAGCGTTACGCGCTCTAGGAGGTGGTCCTGATGCTCGTCGCGTTAGAAGTGGAGTAGGTCCAAGCAGTTAGATTTTGTTGCCGCAACGTGATAATCTGAAGGACAACCCATAGTGTTCGAGGAGATTGGCGATTTTCGTGTTGCACTATTCTTAAGTTCCCTCAAGAAGTTTTGTGGCTTTCTTGAAGAGAGAACGAAAAGAATTGATTTGCTTTAGCATTTGGAGCTTCTTTTATACCGAGGTTATGCTTCTATTGTACGTTCAAACGGTTCTATTTGTATTTCGATGGCTGTTGCAGGAGGCCATTATTGATTGAGGGGTGTTTTATGCGTTCATTCTATTTATTTGCATGCTGCGTGCTGATGGTCAGTTAGAGTGTGATTAGCTGCATACTCGTACACCTTCCTAGACAAACACGATGGACAAGATCTAAGCATTAGTTGACTACATTGCCTTTGCTACGCCCTTTAGCATCTTCTAAATCGCATGGTCGGTGACCCGAAACATAGAAAATGTCATCTAATCATGTTTATTTTATTTATTTATTTAGTTGATAATCTTACGTCGGTGTATTCTTGCTGCGAGAACTACGACACTAAGATTTTTCGAAATACGCGAAATTGATATGACACACACGGACCAATTTCTAAAACCAATTGAATTTTGTTACAGCTATAATTTGCTCTAAATTAAACTTATAATGAGAACAAATAAAGCGATTCGTGTCAACTTTATGCCCAATACTGAACTGTTTAAAAAAAATTTTAAACTTTTTTAAAATTATTGCATCAAAAGAAGTACGTATATTTATTCTTGATCACACGAAAGTATTCATTTATAGCGTTAAAAAAATACGTTACGCGCCACCAGTGGACCAACACGTGATCTATTCTTCACCACGTATAAGTATTTTATCTATTTTAAACGAAAAATACTTTAAGATACGTACCTTAAAACGGGGAGCTACCTCATAAAACTTTATAGAATCTTCATTTAGTCAGGGTCAAATCTAAATAACTGTTCATATTTCAGGTCTAAACAAGGTATAGAAATAAAAAAATATAATGCCCACCACTTCTCTAAAAAAAATTCAAATACTAATTTTTAAGAAGCCCTCCTCCATGCGGCTACTTGAAAATTTGACAGTAAATGCGAATATTTTAAGGAAACGTAGAACTGGGGCTAAATGAAAGTAACAATTTATAAAGGAACTACAGTTTTTGCTTATTTGTTGGTTAAAATTTAATTAAAACATGGTTTTTAATAGTAAAAAGGAATTTTTTTATTAAATTCACATGAATCTTATAATTAGACAAAGTAATACGTCTATTCATAAACTTACAAAGTCGTTAAAAAACTCAACCTAATCAGTTTTAACATAAACAAATCTTAAACTCGTAAGTAAACTAGGTAGGTACCCAAAGAATTGAAACAAGAATTTATTCATGAAGTTCTTCATATACAGCACTATTCTCAGACTTGTCTTGTTTCAAAAATATCACCATTTTCTGTTGTCATTTTCATTATTTTCAATAGAGCTTGAGAGTAATATCTTTTGTTTTGATTTTCTACTTGGTGTATCATGCTTCTTCTTCGGTTTTTCTGTGAACAATGTCGATGATTTTTAATATTTTCTTGACAAATACTTTTGCCTGGTGTTCTGACAATTTCTTTTTTCGGCCTCCACTAGATGTTCCTGCTTTTCCAAATCTAGCTTCTTTAAACATTCGTTGCGTAGTGTGTCTCAAAATATTTTGTGCTTTTACTGATACTGCAAGGTCTTCTACTTTCGGAAGTTTGCAAATAATTTTTTGACAGTTAAGTGGTATAATGCTAGTTTCTTTGAATCCAGATTCAATGATACCCTCAATATGTACACCGATCTTTTCCAAACACTGCACTAACAGGAAGCAGGAAAGCAGAACACCCTTATTTTTGTTTTCCTATCTCTGATAACTTCTCGTCATTTTATTTTAATGGGTCTGAAAATGTTCACTTCCAAAGGTTACGTAATGCGAGTGCTATTAAGCTGTAACAAAATGAAATTGATATTGTTGTTTTCACAAATTCTAATAACCTCCAGGGAAATGTGGCTGACCAAATTGTCATCCATTAAAATTTTTCGGCCACAATTTATAGACCTCAAATATGGCCGTGTAATTTTTTTCAAACGGTCTTCAAAAATATTAGCATCGAACCACCCAGATTGACTGCTATTATATCTAGCATTATGAGACCCACTCTCCGTCCATGTACTCCACAGACGCTCTGACTTGTAGACGATGTATGATGGTGTTAGTTAAATTCACGCCCCAGACCATGGGCTGTTGTGTAAGTTATCAAAAAAATCGTGGTTGATTTCCTATACCTATCGAGAATTCTTGTAAATTGTAATAAGCCCAGGGTAAGGTTGGATGACAAGCGGCTTATAGAAAAAAAACTCTCATGACTTGTAGCTAGCTGAGCTTTTAACCCACGGTCGCATGACATTGGGTCAGTGGGTTTACTAAAGTTAAAAAAAAAGATAATGGACGCCACCTAAATTTTTTATAAAGCAATTGACTAAATGAATTTGCTTAAAGGGAAAATTTGGAAACCTATATTATCGCAAACCACTTCAAATACAAGACTGATTGTTACAAATATGTTACTTACTATTCTTTCTGCTCTAACGAAGCTCTAGGATGGCTCTGAAACATAACTACTACTAGCAAACATATAATTTATTTAATAATTCTGTGACTATACGAAGCCCTTAATTTTGTTTCAAATACTTATCACTGAATCGTTATATTAATTCCTTTAGCAGTCATAAAATCTTTGGGAAAATTAAATATTCATAAAAAAAATGAGCTGAAGAAAAAAAAGGTTTCTATATTCTCATATTAAACAATTATGTACATGATAATGCAACTCAACAAAGTCAAATTCTTATGAATATAATTATTACGTTACTCAGGAGATGTAAAATTAAATTTTTATGTCTACTGAATTTTAATTGAAGTCTGTATTTTATTAACAATATTCATTTATACTTAGTAGTCCGAAGTAGCGCTACGAGAACTGTACAAGAAATTCAAATTTTTATACATGCAATAATGTATTTGTTAATTAATCTCAAATCAAAATTTAATTTGTTGTAATGAAGGCACACAAACAACATGTTGGAATAAGGTTTCAGTCAACAAGATAAGAAATAACATTTGGTTAAACAAATGCTGCAACACATGTTACTATCATTGATGTAACTTAATATCTTTTTATACATAGTTTGACAAAGAATGACTTCTAAATTTGAACATGTGATTAATAAAATAAAATCATCCTATATATTTTAAATATTGAACCCTTAAAAGTTAAGTTTTTTTCTATTAATAAATAGTCTGCTAAATTATCTGTACGTGAAGGTATTTGCATATCAGAGCATAAAGTAATTTACAAATGAACAATTAAGTATTACGTCAATTCATATATGTGTATACGAAATAAAATACGGCACATGCAGCAAAAATTTCAGGAAAACAAATGGGCTTACCCACCGGCGTCAACGATCTAACAACCTGTCGGCACTTGTTGCGACGTCAGCGTTCTGTCACGTACCGGCACTATCCAACAAATCTGCTTACAATTTTTGTACGAAATGAATTTCCATGTTGATAAATTATTTACACATCAACTAAGTAGAATAATCTTAATATTCCATTAGAACCTTTGTAGATTACGGAAGTTGCACTGCAATATACTTTATTATTATAAATCGTAATTAATTACCTATAAAACAAACCGTTGTAAAGATTAATTACTTCATAACTTTGTTGTCTTAGACAACTAAATTAACTGTTTTACTTGTTTCGGCGCTTACGCCAGTAAAACTTAATTTCCTGTAACATCTCGTCTGTTTTATATCACAGACAAGTGACCTTTCGGCTCGACGAGAAGACAAAAAGTGAGCATCTGACACAAGTCGACAAACAACATGAGGATCTTAGATATTCTACATACGAGTAAGGAACACGCGCAAGATTTGTAATAGTGTTATCAGCTATATTAATAAAATGCTTTAATTTTATTGGTTTACTAAATATACAAGAGTATTGGAATTCATATTGGGTAAAGCGTTAAATAAATACATGCTAAATTAACGGGTCTGTAGCAGTAATGTTGACAAATAATTCAGTTTAGAATTTTTACATGTTACAATGGTAGCATACAACCTTATGTAGAGTCGGCAATCATTACCGAAGTTGATAACTTCGAAGTGCACATTATCTTTTCTGCATGTTTAGACTACTTTCGGACAATAACTTCAAAACGATCAGGGTCGTCTGTAAAGTTTGCCTCGTCCTAGTCGACGACAGCTTCGGGTCGCATATTTTCTAAGAATAGTGACGAATTGTTGAAGTAATTCTTGATCGTCTGATGGTCAATTTGTACCCTCTTTGTTTAAATGACTGAGCCATTCTTTTTGGCATGTCTTTTTTTATTCACAGATTGTTTTATTTCCGTGCCTCTTCTATTTAACTTGTTTTGAACTAAAATTTTTACATCTTCGGGTTCAAAAGGATGGCCTTACTCTGAAGTTCGCAACGCAGTTCCACGACTAGGCCTCTGAGTGTGTAAGTTCTTTATTTTTCTGTATAAGATGACTTAGGATATGTTGTATTCTTTACTCAATTGCATATTATATACCCTTTTCATATCTTTGTACAGCTGCAGCCAGAGCCTCCTGACTGTAGTTCTGATATGATCTGCTCTACACCTTCCTTTTGTAAGTTTGGAACCATTTTCAAGAAGCTCCTGAAACAAAATTAAAAAATAAAAACGACACCACTGGTTTTAAAAGATATAATCGATACGAATTCATTTTAGTTGCGTGTTTAGAGATATTAATAGTCTTAGAAAAAATATATATCGATTTTCGAGTAGTTACCCCAATTACTAGGTAATATGAAGTAGTCGGCTAATAAAATACCTAAATATTTTAGCTGATTTTCACAGAATTTTTTCACACAGGTAACTGCAAAACTTGGCATTAAATTAATAAATCACTAGTGGTGTCCTCTATTTAATTTCTTTGTCGTTATTATTAAACCTATTTACATTTTAAGCTAATCAATACATACACCTTAAAATTATTTGTCTTGTTTCTATTATGTCCAGTTTTATCTGTAGACGACGCTATAACTCTCCACATTCTTTTCCTCTGTCAAAAAATAATGACGTCATCTTGTCGGCATTGTAATAATCGTCCTCGCCATTACTGTTCTTGTTCGGCACTGTATACATTCTTTACAACGTGACAATGTTCTGTATTCTTGTTGCATGATGGTATGTATATATATATATATATATATATATATATATATATATATATATATATATACCAGGACCATTAGTATAGTGCACTCCATAAAAACAACATGAGGGCGCAGAAAACTAGACATTTCTACGAAGAAAATAAGAAATACAACGGTTAGGCAGGAAAGTAAATGACAACACCCTGTATATAAACCATAATCATAATTAATTTAGTTAATAAAAAATATCCTGGAAGATTTATTTAAATAAACGATTTGGCAAGTCATAAGACAACTTGAACGGAAGTTGAAACACAATACGCATGAATAATGCATCATCATTACGCCAACAATCTCAATTGAACAAGCAGGTTTAAAAATGCGTAATAGAAAACGCATATAATTTAATACATAAATTATATTAAAGAATACGTGACAGGGAAGGTAAAAATGTAACACCTGGTAGATTTAAAATAAACACGTAATGGTGATAAAAGCAAAGTTCATCAAATTCATTGTACAAACGATAAGTTACGTGAGCTTGAAATAAGAAATTCCAATAGAACCAATGCAATTAACTCAAATGCTACGTGCCGAAATCAACGCGTTGATTTCAATATACAATAAAATCCATAGAAAGACCCAAAACCTAGTATGTAAGAATCACGTATAATAGTGAACTCTGCGCTTGTCAATAGATAGGCGATCCTTTTAAATACGACCGGATTTGTAAACAAATCAGTTCACATGAATTAAGGCTTAGGCCACATCACTTAAAGGAAAATATTTACGTGAAGTGATTTATTGTAAAGTAATAAATTGTATAATGGTAATTGTAATCAAAATGCACCGTAAAACCCAATGTTTCTAACGAGGACAACGCACCACACTTGCTATTTCAACGACTTAGTATAAGATTTATAATATGATAACCACAGTGGATTTTATTGCACTCTTCACGATTATCAATCGTGAAGATATTACGTTATAATATTTAATAATATGTCGACTGTTCGGATAAACCCTCAAACCAATAACATCAAGCTTGCAAGTATAATTATATTAAATCCTACCTTAAAACGTCCATTTAAGGGCAAGCACTTGACAGTATTTTACATCGCAGCTGCTAGTTTATACGTCTCACTGCAACGAACTCCGAACTACGTCTCTCTTTTTACTTAACTCAAGTCTAAAGCGCACCTACCTTGCGTCTCCTTCTTGTTATATTATTCGAAGCGCAACGTAATGTAAATTGTTACCTTCTTAAATTTTATTCTACAACCCTTATCTTTTAATGCCAAAGGCGTAGATTATTAGGAAATATAAAATAAATAAAGGGTACAGAATGCAACGTGGTACAGCATGCAACGTTGCTACTTGAGTTTGTGGTAATAAATACTGCAATAATGCCTGTGTGTCTAAGAGAGTCGTCTTATGTATAGATGTGGTAATGGATAAAATATGTTTATAAAACAGGATTTGTATATTTTACTGACTTTTAGTATATACCAGATCTTATAGAAAAGTTTAAGTAAGGCATTCTTAGAGCGAAATTAATATACCTAATATCGTTTCCTGATAATACTCATTTTCTCCGGGAACTCACTCACATTATGCATCTTAATGTTAGCGGTGAAGTTTTACCTCAAAAGCGCTGTAAAGATGTTAAAAGGAGATTTTACCAGTACATATCTACCCACTGGGGGAAAAGATGGAATAAATGGGTAAAGTAAATGGATAAAATAACTAACTGGGGTTAAGACCACGACATTTGATGCTCCACCAGAAGGTACTACTTTGGCCAGGAAGCGAGTTTTCTTTACCTGGAAATTTTGGAATTTTGCCGAATCCTTGCTGTTCCAAGCAAGATAGGAATCTTCAACATGCGTGAAAACTCTCACACACGGGACCTTCATTTTACCTTTCATCCGAATGAGGGCGTATTTTTGTGAAAAATGGTCGCCTAACATGCAGTGATTTTTGTTGAAAGTACGGCGTGTTCCAAATTGGATGCGGTTAATGGATAAACTCTATTATTAAAGGTACAAAATAAACTGTCCCCACATTTAGGAGCCCCTTTTTCAGATCAATTTAATGACAAAATGAGCGATCTTCTTATGTTTTGAAATTATAGCCAAATATTAATATTTTTAACAATTCTATTACTTCGTGTAACTCGTTTGTTTGTAAATATATTCAAAAAGGTGTTAAAGTTTTTATACAATTTTTTACGTAGAACGAAGTGATGCGCTTAAATATTTAATATTTATAACAATTTTGAACTTATAATGTAAACTTGCATTTTTTAAGGGAAACCTCAGTTAGCTGCCATTTACTTAAAATCTCTTGTGAGAGCTTTTCAAAAATGTGTAGTTTAATATTATTCTTTCAGTTAAACGATTTGTTCCATTTTTATGGTTGTTACCCGTAGGACGAGTGCGCCAGGAAGAAGAGCGAAATTAGTAACAAGAAGTGAACGCGCCGAATTACGGGGTAACACAACAGAGAAGGAAAAGAAAGAAAACCAATGTTACGTTAACGCAGTTGAAGATGGGGTGAGATGGGGAGCTACAGAACAAACAAAACTACAGGACCCACAAACTAATTTGCTTTTTTAGAACATCCGTACCTGAAATGATAAATAAACATAAAACCCATGTAAAATATAACTATAATAAGTTACTTACATGAATTTAAACGACAAATAATATTAAATTTCAATATTAAACAAACATGAATTCTTGATTTTTCACATATAACATTAAATATTAATTATATCTAGTAACAATCAAGCTGAGGGGTGTTTTATAAATAAAAGAACTACTCCATTATACATCCTTTAAACATTGTGCATACTTTAAGATACCAAAATGGCACTTAACCGCTGTAGTTAAATTGGTTCAACAGACATACTTAATTATATTTACGCGGCGGCATCAACGTACGTATCATAAATATCATCAAAATCTTAACTACTTACTCTATATGTACAAAACATAAAAGCACAGCAAAAATACATATTTATAGTAGTATATTTAAATGCAAGCCCCAAATTATTGGACAGGATAAAACAGTCTACTTCTACGCAACAAAATTCTTTACATTTCTAGAATGTAGGCAATTTACGTACTATAAGGAGCCAAGTAAACAGATTTGGTCTTCATGATATGCTATTCCCTCACGCACGCTGTGAAGGTGTTGGTAACTTTTCAACTGGTGGCGAACAATTACATCCAAAGGAAACCAAAGTATTCATATTAAAACCTAAAACATGTTTGAAATCGATTGGCAACTGTTCTTGATTTTGTAATAGGATAGTTTATAACATTTTTAAGCATTATATCAAAACTTTTATAATATATCGCGTGTATACTTAATTGGAATCGTATCCTGATTTGTGCAGTCACTTGACAACAGCATAAAGATGTTTCTTCCAACTGCGTGGTTGCGTTCCCAGTCAATATACCATATCACCTTGAAGAAACAATAGTCAAATTTTCATTTAAATGACTTGTTTTGTGTATGACAAACACAAAGTATACTTTATAAAGAAACTTTTAACAATCTATTAGTAAGAATGCTTCATTGCAAAATCAACACTCGAATTATAGGAACAACAGAATAACAAAACCAAAAACGATTTTTCAATTGTATTTTTAAGTAGCAACATTGAGAGAATTGTTGATAATCAAAAACGCATGCCTGATAAGGAACCAGAAAGTATAACGTAAGCATGCGGACTTGCGAATTAAATAAAGTACTAGCAAAGTCAGTTAATTTCCGAACTTAAAATAATAAAAGTGTAGCAAACCTGTTTACTCAAATAAGTAGAAACTGAAATGGTTTTAAATCAAAGGCGTAAATTTACATTGCAATAAATTAATTTATTATATTGTTAATAGTTGTACGCGAAACATTATGTATACACAGAATGACAATTATTTGCATAACAAATGTCAAAGAGCGTCTATTATAATTGTTGCACAAGCAATAAATTGTGTTCTGTGTAAAAAAAAAAACAAGTTTTAAACTTGAAGAATAGAATATCATAACTGCATATGTTACAAACTATTAATTTAACATTTAGTAATTGCACAAGCGAACTGATGTTCAATGTTATATTACATTATAACTAAAATAGTAACGTAGACTTTTATGGAAAGTGCGTCACAGGTTCGAATCCTGTCCGGAACCTATACGAAGGCTGTTTTTTTTCAAGTTACGATAGGTCATAAACACATTGAAGTAACATGCTGATTTTAATAGCAAAAAATATATAATGTTACTTATTTTTCTACGTTGTCACCGTGAAGGTTGAGGCATTTGTCATAACGAGAGACTAGCTTTCCTATACCCTTGATAGAAGTCTGCCGCCAGTGAGCGCAGGTAGGTCGTTAGAGCATCTTAAAGCTCTTGGTTGTTAGCGAAGCGTTGTCCACCTAACCCATGCCTTCATTTCAGGAGGAGGCGTGATAGTCACTGAGTGTTAAATCAGGACTATACGGTGGAGGGTTGAAAACTTCCAACTTGAACTGTTGGAGAATTATATAGTCACATTGGCACTATGCTGTCGTTCATTACGAGGAACAAGAGCATACCAGATGAAAGCATATCTCTTCGTTTGTTTTGTATTGGTCTCCGAAGGCGACATAGAGTCTTACAGTAAGCGCCATTTGTAATTGTTGTTCCCTGTTCCATGAAATCAATGAAAAGCATACCTTTTTGGTCCCAAAAAATTGTAGCCATTATTTTCCGCTTACTCAAACTCTGTTTGAATTTTTTGGGCTTGCTGAGGAAGTGCGTGTGCATTATTGCTTTGACTATTCTTTGGTCTTTGGATTGTCATACAGGACCCAAATCTCATCTCCGGTAACAATAGACTTTAAGAAAATAATCAGCCCTTGAACCCTGGTCATGAAAACCAAATTTTAATTTGTGGAAAAGATTTCTTTCTTCCTTTAAAAATATTTGTAGTCATTGACATATTCAGCTTATCAATTGACTCTGTGCGTTTTTCATTATTAACGCTAAGATTATTTATAGCAAAAGCTAATTGTTTTAGAATATCACTCATCTCTCTGTGTTCCGCCATTGTTTTATTTTGACTACGAGTCGTTACCGGCTTCTAACTACTAATAGCAATCGTAACCCTAACCCCTTACTACACATTTAATTACTGAGGTTTCTGCAATTTGTATTTCAGAAACCCTTCTCAAAGAATTTCAGACATCCTCGCATATAAATTGCACATATTTGCAACTTTATACATATATGTGACTAGTAGCAGTATTAATTATTATACGTATTTAGTATACAACCTCGTAATAATTAAAGTACTTTTATATAAACTAAGCATAAACGACACTTCTTAAAATTACAAAACAAATGTTTTTGCTTCATACAATTTAATTCAAGCAGCTGTTTATGCCACCTTAAAATATACAAAAACTGGTTCGAACCCCTTTTATTTTTACATAAATTACACATAAAATGTTTGTAGTTTCTATAATACGAACCTTATTTTCCAAGTTTGTATTAGTTATGCTAGGTCAGCACTTTGAACTCTGCTTGTTTTCGTACAAACATAATATATTATTACATGTGTAGTTACAGTTAACAGCTTCGTGGTTTCGCGCCACGTGGGGCGCCAGATGCGTTGGTATGCGGTGTTGACTCTTCTAAAACTCTTTTAATTTTTCAGGGTCGCCAAATAGATAACGACCAAACAGCTTGAGACGTTTATTAATCAAAACTTAACAATTTGTGAGTTTGCTGTAACAACTTAACGGTTAATTTTCCTTGAATGCAAATAATACCCCTTAATTCTAAGCCCGGTTTCTTAAGTATTATAACCAGTAATAATAAAATAGTAACAATAACAATTTCTGGTTTATACCATATATTATAATAAACAATATCTACTCACCCCCACAGGAAACCCATTGCAAATCAACAGCAACCACCTGTTGACATCCGGAACTCGCTGATCGGCGCCAGTCTCGCATCACTGCTGAAACGCGAATCTTTGAAATACTTCTGCACAAGACGCTTCACGCCAACACTAATAGAGCGCATGCCCGACGCACCTTAATTCTTACAATTTGAACAGTTAACAAATTCCTTTAAACTATAAGGGTACCTGTTACGCACTATATATTCTGAAACCCATCGTTTAACATTTATTCTTCTTTAGTAGTAGGATTGGATGGTCTGAGGACAGCGCCGCCGTCGCTAAGATCCACTTTTTACATGTAAATTCCCATAAGGAGGATCTGAGGAGGAGGGATTTTCTCTTTGCTCCCTCCTTGCTCCCTTTCTTGCTCGGACACCACCACATCAACCATTTTGATTACGTCACACCCGCATTCTTTCCACCCGCGGGATAAATCTATCTTGTTTGGTATCAGCTAATATCAGATTTTTTAAGCTACCTGAATTTCTAGGAATTCTTTAGATAGCATCATTCCCCAGGGAGCTACCCTCATTTTAAGAATTGTTACCGGTAACATTCTGGACCAAATAGTTTTCTTCGACTAGCCATTTCATCTTTCGAGATATATATCTTGTTTGGTATCAATTAATATTAGATTTTTCTCAGCTATCTGAATTTCTAGGAATTGTTTAGATAGCATTATCTCCCAGGGAGCTACCCTCATTTTAAGATTTTTTACCGGTAGCGATTTCTGACCGTCCTTATAAATTCTTTAGCCATGCGATACATCAAGTTAGTCTAGAATTTTACGCAAAATCCTAATCTGCAAATAGATTTAAAATCCGACCACCCCTTAGCGTTTTACACACATACCCTCTGCGAGATGAATCTTTCTCCACATTTCCACCCACGAAATAAATGTATCTTGTTTAGTATCAATTAATATCAGATTTTTCTCAGCTATCCAAATTTCTAGGAATTTTTCAGATTGCATCATCCCCCAGGGAGCTATCCTCATTTTAAGAATTTTTTACCAACTGGATTTTAATCACCCCCTATATGCTTTTTAGAAGGTTTGAGATACGGATTCATCTTGCTGTTTTACGCAAAATCCTAATCTGCAAACAGATTTAAAATCGGGGCAACTCCTTACCGTTTTACACACATACCCTCTAGCGAGCATATAAAAGATTATTTTTGTTTGTTTCGAGATAAATGTACCTTATTCTTAAGCATTATAGAGAAATTTAAAACCTGTTCTTTAATAAAACATTCTAAACCCAACACACTTTATCAAAAACATGAGAGACTTTTAAACAGGGTAAAAATTTTATCAATTTCCTAGCTTTACATTTTAATTTCTAAATACATGTCATAACATAATTATGTAGTTAAGTCAATGCTAAACTATGTATATTTAATCTATACAACTTACAACTAACACCTAACCTATATCTTTATGCTCCCGTGCATAGGTTGCTGTACTATTAGGGATGGCGTACCTTTTATCATCCTCGCCCGAAAAACTAGTTTTATTAATGAATTGGGAATAAAGTTGGTATTTATGATTTCGAATACACACCATGCTATGCATTAGGGGCACCAGAATTATTATGTACAATGTCTTTAAAACTATTTACATTAATATTCTTAACTACACTTCGTGAGACTCCTTTAATCTTTTTAATCGTGCCTTTCTCGCTTACAATACAGTAGGACTTAGCCCTACTACCAACAAATTCTAATGCTAGACCCCTATAAATTCGTCATTGAATTTCCCTAAAACTTTTTTGTTGACAGGCGGTATATTGTATTTATTATCCACGGGGTAGTCACTCTTTTAAGATAAATATATCTTGTTTGGTATCAACTAATATTAGATTTTTCTAGGGAACCCAAATCTGTAAATAGATTTTAAATAGAACCATCCCTTACAAAGTTACGCCTTTTAAAGACCCAAACCTCTAATTTTTGCCCATCTATATTTAGCTCCATCTTTAAAACCTTTTTTTTTCTCGCTACCCAAGACATATGTTTTAACCAACCATTTCCCGAGAAATCTAAAACCGCTGTGTCCAAGGATTACCACGGGAGGTAACAGACACACTCTGTCCACCAGGATAGAAGCAGGAAGGATTTGGAAGAAGGGAAGGTGGGAGAAGAACTTAAAATTTATAGAATTTTAAAACTAATATATACAATAGATTTACAAAATTTATACAAATATAAACAACTATCTTAGACCTATATCGTAATGCCCCCATGTGTAGGTTGATATGCTTCCGGGAATGACGTAACGCTCGTCATCTTTGCTCGATAAACTAATTTTATTAATAAGATGCATGTACAAATCGTGTTTTTTACTCCGGATACATACACCGGCAGGTACTGGATACCACCCAAATAAAAATTAGATGCTAGGTGACTGTTAACTTCCGCTTCCCTCGTGTACGCCCAGACACATCCCTACCCCATACGCACTCCTACCCATGCGCATCCGTGCCCATGCGCACCCCTCTCTGTGTGACTTGCTATTTCGTGGTGACGTCATACCCTTTTATAAATAAAGAGCAATGTAATAATGTTCTAAAATTTTTATTCTGACATTATACATAACAAAATTTAAAAATATTTAATGCCAAGCATGGAGCCATTTAAACTTAATTTTAATACAAAGTTATACACAGAAAACAGTCCTTTCTTTATGTTTGTTGGGAGTGGTTTTAATTCTATCTAATTTTATTCGCAGCTTAAAATTTAAATCGACACCCAAGTCCTGTATCTCTTTTTCTATCCAATAGTTTCATACATAGTGACCGCCTAGGTTTTCGAATTGTAAAATGTACCGAAGTTTGTATCTATATATAAAATGTTTGATTCTACCGACAACCAGATCCATTCCTTCGTGTAATTCTTGCAGCTTGTGACAATCTTTTAATAGCAGCTCTCCCAGCATATCCTACATACGTACCTTGTTAGCTTGATCAACTTCTTCTTGTCGGTATTGGAGGGAATCCTTATTCTCCCACTTACTGTTGCGTAGTTACATGTCCACCACTTTTGGGTATATATGGTCGTTATAGGTTGTAAGACTCTCGGTTTTAAATGATCCGAAAGGTTCTTTAGTAGGCATATATACAATGTTTAGCGAAACCCTTTGAATGTGGTGTACGCCAAGGTTACGAAACCCACATTCCTTAGTTCGTTTATGTTATCTACCATTTCGATAAATACGTTTTTAGAATAACCTTTTAAAAAGTATACGGATTTAGTACCGTCACTTTCCGCAAGGACGCCACAATAACTAAAAGAGTTTTTCTTACTAACCACAAATTCATACAGCTTGTAGAACCAGGATGTATCTAAGTCAGCCCACCAACACATAAAATAATCTTTTAATTTCTTCTCCTTGTTTTCTCCAATAAGATGTTCTATGTCTAACACATCTTTGTATTGTTCACGTATTGTCGCAGTGTTTTCCATGTAGTCCAACTTTCGCCTTTTTGCATCCATTTCCTCTAATTTCCGCTGTCTTTTTCTTCCACTTACAGCGTATGGCGTGCATAATGGGGCAATTTCCTTTAGCATAAACGAATAGAGTTTAATGCCAATATTTACGCATTGTCGTACAACCTCTGGGCAAATGTTAGGCGTATTTATCAACCCCAATTCCGAAATGATTATTTCTTTTGGCATTGTAGAATATGGTGTTGCAGATTGTGTAAAATATGTACTACCTGCTTTAATGTAGCGCTTGTGTAAGATTTTTATTTTGTCCTGGCTGTCTTCCTTTTCTACTATCTCCAATAATTTATAGGTAAATAGTTGGAACTAAAAGCCGAAAGCACATACTTTATCAATTTATCCCTTTCCTCTGGTTTTTCGGACACATTAATTTGCAAGCCAGTCAATTTCTTTGTGCTGCTATTCCTCCAATACGCGTACTGTAGTAGGTTATTGTACACTAAACAGTAGCTATTTTGCAGCTTGTCCGATAGCGTACTCCACATTTTAGCAAGTGGTACCGAGTACAGTGGCGCCATTAGGAAGTATAACTTACTATCTTCCAATAAGGTTAAACAGTCTCTTAAGGGATTATACACCTGTTCCGCACTGACATGGCTTCAAATTGTACAGTTGTATCAGGTTATCATAAAGTAAGGGATATATTTTAAATTATGATAACTTTTTAACAAATTAAGTTAATAACAAGAAATAAATGAAATCTAATTGCTTATGAAATGGGATTTAGTATGCCCAAAACAGGTTACGGCCATTGCTGAATATGACCTCCATTTTGTTGTTGTAAGATCACCATCCTTACCTCCAAATTGTACACAGCATTTCTTAACATTTCTGGTTGAATTGTACCAATTTGCTCCGTAATACTTTTTAATTCTTGTAGCGTAGTTGGTCGTCTTCTAAACACTAAACTTTTTAAATAACCCCACAGCCAGTAATCCGCTGGGTTTAGATCAGGTGATCTTGGTGGCCATGAATTTACGAAATGTCTGCTTAACACGCGATCTTGAAAAACGTTGGTTAACAATTCTTTGACTGGTCGAAAAATGTGCGGGGGTGCTCCATCCTGCATAAAAATGATGTTTTCAATTCTGTAGTGCTCGTTTTGCAGCTGTGGAATAACATAATTTTGTAACATTTGCAAGTATCGTTCACCATTTACAGTTACAGATACGGCTTGTCCATTCTGCATTTCCTCGTAGAAATACGGACCAATAATAAAATCAGCTGTAAAACCGCACCAAACGGTGACTTTCTTGTCATGAAGACCTTTTGAACGATTTGTTGCGGATTTTCTGCAGACCAGATTCTACAGTTTTGAGTATTGACTCCACCATTCAGAGTAAAATGTGCCTCATTGTCCATAAAATACGGGATAACCATTCGGGTTCAATTTCCATCTGAGCCATTACTCGCAAAGAAAAATCGTACCTAGTAGCCAAATCTGCGTCCTTTAATTCAAACAGCATTTTCAGTTTATATGGATACATGTTTAGAATTTTGCGTAAAATTTTCCAAACCGTGGTATACGGCATTTGCAATCGCTTGGATATCGCATTTGCACTGCTGATTGCGAGTGAATTGCTTCTGGCTATGTCTTGATTTTCATGAAGAACCTCTGCAACTTGGACATCACTAATTATTGGTCTTCCTGATCTTGGTAAGTCAGTTACAGACCCTGTTCTTTCAAATTTTTGTATCAAATTGCGGTACGCTTTCATTTGACAGGGTCCCGCTCTCAAACCCATTCTCGTGCGAAATCTTCGTAATCCAGCGGTGTAATTTCTGCCGGATTCATAATAGCACTGAACTAAACCAATTCTTGTTTGTAAATCCATGTTATTACAGTTGAGTCGTTTGAACTCAACGTTTACTTGAGTTTTAATTTCAAAATAAAACTTCAAATTGAATAATTTCGTTTTGACACTAGTGTCAACAATTGTTATGACAACGCTTTTGTTTCTCATACATACGGTAAAATCCCATTCATTAAGCAACTAGATTTCGTTTATTTTATATTACTAACTTAATTTATTAAAAAGTTGTAATGATTTAAAATATATCCTTACTTTATGATAACCTAGTATATTGTCGCTTCCAATCGCGTAATACCATTTTCTTTAGTCAAAGTAGACGCGAATGTTTCCCTTAAACGTGCATCTGGACAACATAAAATATCTAGTATATGATGTCCAAGTTGTTTATTAACACCAGGACTTGTTATCTGACACACAAATTTGTTGTATATCTTAATTCTTGCATTGGTTGTTAGCCATGTTAAACAACCGATTCCCACAGTTTTATCGTTGTCAACTATAATATTGCAGTTTACTTCGTATTCGCCCTTGTAGCAAAAGTTATGGTTTGTAGTTAAATAGTTACACATCTCCATCTTGCTAAATATGCCAACTTGATCGACTTCTTCTGATCGGTATTGGAGGGAATCCTTATTCTCCCGCTCACTGTTGCGTAGTTACATGTCCACCACTTTTGGGAATATATGGTCGTTATAGGTTGTAAGACCCTCGGTTTTAAATGATCCGAAGGGTTCTTTACTAGGCAAATATACAATGTTTAGCAAAACCCTTTGCATGTGGTGTACGCCAAGGTTACGAAACCCGCATTCCTTAGTTCGTCTATCTTATCTACCATTTCGAAAAATACGTTTTTAGAATAACCTTTTAAAGCGGATTTGGTACCATCCTTTTCCGCAAGAACGCCTATATAACTAAAGGAGTCTTTCTTACTAACTACAAATGCATACAGCTTGTAGAACCCGGATGTATCTAAGTCAGTCCGTCGGCATAAAATAATCTTTTAATTCTTCCTCATTTTTTCTAATAAGATGTTCTTTGTCTAACACATCTTTGTATTGTTCGCGTATTGTCTCGGTGTTTTCCATGTAGTTCAACTTTCGAACCCCCTAAAAAGTATATAGGGGCGATTACAGAAACAGTTGGTAAAAAATTCTTAAAATGAGGGTAGCTCCCTGGGGGATGATGCAATCTGAAAAATTCCTAGAAATTTGGATAGCTGAGAAAAATCTGATATTAATTGATACCAAACAAAGTACATTTATCTCGTGGGTGGAAATGTGGAGAAAGATTTATCTCGCAGAGGGTATGTGTGTAAAACGGTAAGAGGTGGTCGGATTTTAAATCTATTTGCAGATTCCGATTTTGCGTAAAATTCTATACTAATTGCATGGCTAAAAAATTTATAAGGACAGTCAGAAATCACTACCGGTAAAAATCTTAAAATGAGGGTAACTGTCTGGGAGATGATGCTATCTAAAAAATTCCTAGAAATTCAGGTAGCTGAGAAAAATCTAACATTAATCGATACCAAACAAGATATATTTATCTCGAAAGATGAAATCGCTATTCGAAGAAAACTATTTGGTCCAGAACGTTACCGGTAAAAATTCTTAAAATGAGGGTAGCTGCCTGGGGGATGATGCTATGAAAAAATTCTTAGAAATTCAGGTAGCTGAGAAAAATCTGATATTAGTTGATAACAAACAAGATAGAATTATTTCGTGGGAGGAAAGAAGGCTGGTGTGACGTAATCAAAATGGTTGATGTAGTGGAGTTCGAGCAAGGAAGGGAGCAAAAAGGAAATCCCTCCTCCTCAGATCCTCCTTATGGGAATTTACATGTAAAAAATGGATCTTAGCGACGGCGGCGGCGCTGCCCTCGGACCATTCAATCCTACTACTTTCTTTATTTATACGGGGTGGCGTTAGTTTTATGTCATTAAATTGAGGAGGTGATAGAGATTGATTGGCTAAACATAAAACCTATGAGACATTTCACTCTTGCCTGACCTAGGTCAACTTAAGTAAAAGTGTTAGGGCTGCTGTTTTGTTATATGTTTATAAGAAATAACTTACATGTGCTAGTGTTATCCTGAATCACACACGCACATGAAATGACTTTACTATAGGTGCTCGAAATGACTACCGTATCTGCAAGTTTGTATACCTTCCGGTCATCATATTTTTAAATCAGAATTCATTAAACTTTTGCACGATAAAAATATCTCGAATTATCTACAATCAGTTACAATTCTCACAACATTGCGTTTAAGTGAATTACCTAAGCAAGTAGTTGAACGAGAGATGATACACTTACTTCAATTAAAAGCTATTCAATGAAAGATTACATTCAACTTAAAGTAGGTTATCAGTATACTGCAAACAGCTGAACTGCAAAAAGCTTAAAACTACGGGGTCAGAAACCCAATACAGTCGTCCAAATCAGCATCATGGATTATTATTTTTGTAGCATCCGTATGTTCAAAAAACCTTTAAAATTATTTTAGTGGCAGCTAAAGTGCATTGAGTTATTTCGTTTAACAAATGATATGGAATCTATTTCACTAATTTAAGTTTGCAGAAGGTCACAACTTGGTTGGTCGACTCTAAAGGATAATGTTATTTGTATTTTATTCGTGTTAAGGACCTGCTTCTTGAATTCATTTGCAAAAGTATCAATACATGTATATCGACAAAGATAACATTTATAAATATACATGAATTATGCCATGATGCGTATGATAAAAGGCGCGAATTATGAATAGACTATCTCCAACAGTCGCAAATGCAAACGCGTGAGCACAAAATGGTCGGTGAAGCCAGAGCTTCAAGGTAATATCATTAGAAAATTTACCCAAACTTTAATATGTCAGCTAGAGTAGATAGCACGACCGTTACAAACAAATATATAGATGTTTTACTCCGCGATATGAGCGATGCAGTTGTAAACGTGATTAAAAATACTTAAATACCAGAATAGATACATTCAAAGTAGGTTGCTAATTGTCAAGCAAATAAAACATCAAATTACATAAACATCAACATTCAAACTCGGCTACAAATTAAATTTAATATCATCCAATATTAGTAATTTTCATTAATTATCGTGAAATAGTCATAATTTTAACCCTTGATGTTTTATTACGCTATCCACAGAATGTATCTGCAGTTCAGTACTAGACTGTCTACTGAATAAACATTACATTAGCAAAAATATTATAGGATCATTCAATAAACACAAACTTAAAATATGTTGCCCCTAACATCTTACCTCTCATTTTAAAAGACGTGTTAGTAAATCAAATAACATAATTATACATATAAAACACATCACTAAAGGTAAATTGTAGTGTAAAATGTCACATAAATTCAGATCACAAATAAAAACATGTGACCTTAAAAATATATCTGTCAACATTTATATACACAATAGTTGTACAATAATATCAAAACAAAACTAAACAAAGTATTTCATAACCAGATTAAAATGGATAATTAAATTAACATACTATGCATTAAGATTATTAAAGACATTATCTGTAATATTAATATTAACTTCAACTTCACCGATTCGAAAACAGAGGAGACGAAACCGTTAGACAAGAGAAGTGGCTCTTCTTACCTCTCTTATTTCAGATGCCATCACAGTTCGGTATGCGTTCATAATTCTACGAGCGGTCACGGCGTTACTTAAAACACCTTCGAATATAAATAAAGTACAAAATTTTGTGTTAATAATTATCAACCAAGAAAAACACGAAAGGAAAGCACCAAATCACTACAGCCTTGTCTTTAATGCTAATTCAAACTCATCTTTAAGTATAGGATATCGCAAGTCATCTCTTTCAATGTCTGTTTCCTGTTCTAGTGCTTCTAGTTCCTGTCCTGCATATAAATTCCTATATTATATTCTTGCCATCTATCTATAAAGCCCATTCAACTACTAAGACATAACATCATTTCTTTTAAATACATTGTAAACGCAATAATCCAACAGTATGACATTAAAAACATTTGAAATAAAAGATTTCATAAATCATACAATGTGTTATTCATTAATAAATACGTCATTAGAGTATAACATAAGAATTTTAAATAGATATAGAATGCAGGGCATCATGCAGTAAACAAAACGGCAGAGTATGCATTAATGAAATAAATTAATATGTGAGAAATGCAGAAACCGTTAACAGGAAAGATTATATTAGAAGATGTTTATAGCTAATTGCAAAAGTATGTGACTGTTATGTAATTAACAGAGCAATAATTTCATTATTAAGCAAAGACTAAACTTGATACATTGTATTACTGGATGCTGACTGCAATTAACAAGATTTTTACAATGTAGGATATGACAGGAGTTAGACACCCCTACATTTGATGTTTCCAATGCTGCATCAGAAGGTACTTACTACATTGACCAGGAAGTGAGTTGTTTTTACCGGAAATTTTAAATTTTGCTATTCGTAGCAAAGTAGGGATCTTTAACTTGAGTGACAACAACCACACATAGAACCTACATTCTACTACTATTCCGAACGTGGACGCATTTTTGGGAAAATTGCTTGCCTAACATTTTTCAAGCGATTTGGGCCTTGAGATCAGCAGTCATACCCTAAGAAGTTGACGCTCGACGAAAAAAATGAATTAATTATTCGCGAGCAAGTCATTAGAAAGGTGGAAATGTAGTAATTCGAACAAGTATTGGGAGGGGGCGTGAAGATTGTAAAGAAAGATTCAAGATGTGTTAGATTTTTTCAGAATAGAAACGTGGCGCGCGGCATAAGGGTGAATTAAGGTTAAAAATCACACTCGGAATCGTGGATTTCAAGTCATAATGACCGAGGTAAATGGGTTAAGGAATTTGTTGTTTGCAGGACGAGAAATTGAATTACTAGAGCTCTTTATAATTGATAATTCGCATGTGAAAATATAAATTTTATTACTGGAATTTAGTGTTAGTTAAAGTATTAAACGTTTGTATTTTGAATGGACAATGACAGGATAAAAGGAAAAGTTGGTATTTAACTGTTTTCTATGTTTAT
Organism: Platerodrilus igneus; assembly: GCA_036346225.1. Classification (NCBI taxonomy): domain Eukaryota; kingdom Metazoa; phylum Arthropoda; class Insecta; order Coleoptera; family Lycidae; genus Platerodrilus; species Platerodrilus igneus. The sequence continues at coordinate 61,509 of JARFIW010000957.1, forward strand.
TATTAAAGGCACTTCCAGAAATTGAGATTTAGGAGGTCATGTAGTTCAATATGGGGAATAGGAAAATTTGGAATGATGATCTTGTGAGTGGATTTAGTTTAATATTTTTCAGGATTTCTTTTAGTAATACTTGGTCAGAGTGAGGTTAAGAAACTAGGTTTTTAAAGTATATTTGTTTTTATATTGCAATTATTTAAAACTCATCATCATTAAGTCTTCAGTCTTGGAACTGGTTAGACGCGTACCATCATTCCTATTCTGAACTAACCTACAGATTTCCCTGAAATTTGCACAGTCTGCGTCTATAACTATTTGATCTAGGTCTACATCTACCTCTTTTTTCCTATTTCAGCTTGTAATATATCCCATACTATTCCCCAAAAATGCCTTAGAACGTATTCTGTCCTTCTATTTCTCTTATCTTTTTCCCCAGATATCCTTGTTCCCCTTCTATTTCTATAACCTATTTGTTATTATCTTTGTCTGTCCACGCTATCGTCCTCATACATCTGAAGCACAGCATTTCAAAAGGCTGCTACCGTTTTTTTTTGTTTGCGTTTCAGACTGCCCGTATTTCATAGGCATACTGTGCTGTGCCCCACACATATGCTTTCAACAATTTTCTTCATGTTCTACGTTTGTTGTCTTTCCTCATAGGCGCTGTTCTTTCTTGTTAAATGCAGTTCGGTCACCTTCTATTGTTTTACAATTATATACTCTATTTCTCCGACCTTCAGTGGTTGTGAAGGGAGGTAAGCAGCCTGTGGCTGCCAAGTTCCCCCTGCATTTAACCATCTACCGATTTAATATATTTTCCAATACATTTTTTCGCACAGTCATCATTAGTTGCAGATATTTCGCAACCAACAACTAGTTGTTTAAACTAATCATCAGATTTATCTGCGCTTATTTTTTCATCATTAGGTTTTCCGTCTCAAAACTGGTTGGACACGTACCTGCACTTATTTATATTCTGAGCTAGCCTACATAGTTCCCTGAAATTCTCACACAGCATGTGTATACAGCTCGTTCCACTTCTATTGTTTTTTAATTTTATGCCCTATTTCACCGAGATTCAGTGAAGGGGGTTAAGCAACCTGTGGCTACCAGATCACAACTAATAGAGATTAATTATATGTTGAAATTTAGTTGCATTTATTTATGAAAATTAGGTCATTGTAAAAGGATATTCAGGCATTCCCGTAATGAAGTTATATTTGGAAGGGGCATTTTAATTTTCATTTTTTTTTAATCATGGCAAAATTTAATGAGTGCTTTAAAGCTGTTTTAGAGAAAATTTACGTATAAAGTGATAAATTTAGGAAATCTATGTGGAATAACTGGCTTTTGTGTAGGGATAATATCAAAGGGATTGCTGAGACAGACAGTTTGGCACCTCTTGAATTATGACAACAGAAAATGCTTTTCAGGATAAATGAATATTGTAACATAGTTTGTTGGTATTTCAACTATTTTATTAGTTTTATTTCTTTATTTTTACTGTTTGTATAATGTCTTCCATAGATTCCCACTCTCGCACCACTGTAGTTAGCGAAAGCACCCTTATTGTTATGGCGTCCCTGCTTCTTCAGAGCAAACCTAAATTTATAACGTAACGCTCATTTTACCAGTAACAAGCTTTGGGTCGGTAAGTGAAATTAATAACTAGGGGATAGGATGGAATGTGAATTAAGTAATGCTTCAACTTGTATGCATATAATATTTAACTCTCGTATAACACAAGTAAGGTTTTGATAGCCATTTTTACTAATCCTGAAAAATGAGGTGCAGTTTGTAGTTGAAAGTGTTATGACAACTTGTTAAATTCACTTTTGTCCATTGAGTATCAATAAGAACTTCAGTCATAGAGTATGAGGCGCCGTTTGTGTCTATAATAAAAACTGAAATATATATATTTTTTCTAATATATATGTAAAATATTTGTAATATATATTTTATATATATATATATATATATATAATATATATATATATTTAAAATATATATATATTTAAAAAATATATATATTTAAAAAATATATATATTTCAGTATTTATTATAGACACAAACGGCGCCTCATAATAGAGTATTAGTCAAAAGGAATATATAAATATAAAATTCCTGAAAATGATCTAGAAAGTTTTATTCATTATGATGTTGGAAGTTTATTTCGGTTATTGAATTTTTTAATACCCGTACGATACTACATTTACAGTGTTTTTGATACATCAGTTATATGACATTAAGAAGTTAAAATTTGAAGGTGTTTATAAGCTTTATATATTGTTCTGTTCTTTTGTCAATAATATCGCAGCTTCGGTCATTTTCACATAAATTTGGTTTCCACAAATTCTGTCATCAGTGGAAATTATGTAGTTTTTACAAACCTTAAAAAGTATATCTTTACGTTTGGAAATAATTATTTTACACTTACTATGGACATCGTTTATTGCTAACAAATGTATTTTGGAAAACGTTTCTTATTTTTATATACCACCACAAAGTATAAGAATGTTCACTCAATTACTAACTGGGCCTGGATCTAAAGACAAAACCTCAAAAGAATTTGCATGTTCTTCTTTTCCACTCAATGGTACATGCAAAGCCCGGCAATCAGTTGGTCTACAAATAACTTTTCCAACAACTGTTTCACCGTTACGAAATATCCGTCCGATGTAAGTATAATAGTCACTTTCGTATCCTCCTTTAATTAAAAACTTGTTCGTAAGTTTAGGTATTTCAGTGTTGGTTGTTGGTAGCCACTTAAAATATTCGGGATGCTGACTGCACAAAATCTAGAAATAAGTATATAATTATATTGGCTGATATGAATTTTCAACCTGGATATTTTTTTCTGCTCTTTGTTCAACTCTCCAAGCAAATTGTATTGTTTTACTGTTTCGATATAGTTTACCAGGAATTATTTTGCCATCGTAAGGTACTTGACCTATGTAGATCGGTATGCCACTGCCATCTATTCCTCCAGGAATTGCATCATCTGGCGTTGTTCCTGTATAATCTCTCCAGTAATAACCTACAAAATACAAATGCTATTCAATTATTATTTTTATGTTAAAGATACTCTCTGTGTAAGCTGAATTTCCAGAACAATAATATATACTTGTTAAAACCACACATAAAAATAAGCATCTTTCCATTTTGAAAATTTAATAGTCAACTGCTAGTTATACAAAGATTAAGCATATTGATAAAAGCGTCTGATGTGTTTCAGTTAAATTTAAATACAATTATACATATTAAACGCTTCATTTCAATATTTGAATATTGCACGTCTTTCCAAGAGTGTGTCAGACGATAGTAGTTTTCTTAGCTCCAAGAATTCAGTATTATATGAATATTCATTGTTAGATGTTTTATGCTATTGTTTTTTTAATTGTTTTTTACAAGGTTATAGGAATAAGTATTCTCAGGAATTCTTAATTTAGAGTTGTGTCCATGTTTAAAAAATATGATTGCTATTGGCAATCATCAAAACGTACACTCGCCTTATTTAAATGTACATCGGGTGTAAAAGTAGATAAATCTCCATAATTGTACGATAAAGAAATAAAAAGGTGCTTTGTGAAAGATGTAACACACCTAGAAAAATTAAGCTAAAAGGAAGAACTTTTCAAATTATAAAAATAAATTTATAAAATTCTGCTCACTGTCTTTGATGTTGAATTCAAAAACTGCAGTAGGTGACATATGAACTTTTCTCCTGCCAACACCATATAAAGCGAAAAATGTACAGTTTCATAAATCTCATAGGAACTCTGGGCACCATTCGTGTGACGACCTTTTTTATTGAAAAACGTATGCAAAACATTTTAATGATGAAATTTTGCCTCGAAGGCGCTGTCAAGATGTTAAAAGAAGATTTTTCCGTCACTAATCTGCCCACGGACGTAGGAGATGAAATAAATGGCTAAAGTAAATAGATACAATAATTAGCTGGGGTTAAGACCGCAGTGGAGACAGAATAAATGGCTAAAATAAATGGAAAACTCCGGAAGAGGAAATACTGGCAGTTAAGAAATAGTAGCCATTAGCGGGAGGGTTGGGATTAAAGAGTCAAACTTAAAGAGTAAGAGGATGCACCCAACCAGGATTATAGGTAGAGAAGTGTGCGAGAGCCCTTTCAAGTGAAAGATAAAATTAAATTGAGAATTACTAAATTCTGCTATCTAAAATTTGTTTATGAAGTACAATAATTTTTAGGAAACACTCTTAAGTATAATCTTAAAGAACGTTTAGCACACAGTTGCCCCCACAATAAATTAAATAAACGCAAAACAAGAACTAATTGGAGCAAACAGCTAACAAGGATCCCGCTATCTCTGATCTCGTATTACGTCAAATCTAGAAAATAACGGATTACTGCATAAATAATCTAAACATTGAATTATTACCTTATTTTTGGATCAGCCATTAGAAGAACTTTCATTTCTTGGGAGGTGAATGTTGGGTGTCTGTAAATTCTTAAATAAACAAACAATTCATTGGCCAAAAGAAATACATAGGAAATTGCAAATTGAATTTTTTTTGTAGTTAACATCTTTTTGATAAACATAAGGTAGAATTGTAAAACTAAATTTTTATGGTGAAAGATTGATCATCCATATCTTTTATGGTAAATAAAAATGAACTTGTTATTTTAAATATTCCACGTTCTTAATGGACACTAAAAACTTGATTAATTAAGTAATGTTTCTACATCAATTGCTTCTTTAAACGACAGAAGTTGTAAGTTAATAATATACTGGGTTAGTATAAAGTCCCGGAACGTCAAATAACTTTTTTGTTTAAAGTGCATTATTTTTAAATTTGGTGTGCGTATGTGGCTAAAATTAACGAATTTATTTATGCCATTTTCGATTTTGTGTCACTTCTTGTTTAACCGGAAATGCCTATCACTTTCTGTTTTAAGTGAAACATTATATTTTTACATTTTCGAATGCAGAATAAAAAATTACCTTCGAAATATTAACTTATTTTTTCATTTTTAAGAACGTATTACAAAAATAATAAAAACTACCGATAACGGTGTGGTATGGTATAGTTGGTAACAACACAGTAGGGCCATTTTCCATTAGAGGAAATGTAACTGGTGACGTCTATTTAAATTAATTAAGGAACAAGATTGTGCCAGCACCCGCAGCTCTCTTTCCAAATCTAAATGATTATGGTTTCAACAGGATGGAGCTCCACCGCATTTGGCGCGCAATGTTCGTGATTAATTAATTGAAATATTTCCTGCACGCTGGATTAGGCGCATAAAACCAATTGAATGATCAGTCTGTTCTGCAAATTTTTCACAGCTCTATTTTTCCTTGTGGGGTCACTTGAAATGTTAAGTGTATAAAAATCGATCAAATTAGAAGAACGAATAGTTGAAGAATTTAATCGTGCCACGAGCTACATATCCCCATGTTAAAATACATATAAAAATGATTGTAATTATTATGTTTTTGCAATAGCATGTTACATTGTATTAAATGAAGGTTATAATTAAAGGTTAATCAGAGTTCATGTCAGAAATAAGAAACGAAACAACTACTTTGTATTCCAGACGCAACCTGATACTGCAGGTGCAGAAACAATGAACTGCAATAAAGCAGTCTTAATTAAAAATACTTAGAATAAGACATTGTATAATTATCGAGAAACTGCAGACGGCAAGATCTGCACTTTCCCACAAGATGAAGTGAGGTCAGAGGCGTCATACATACTGTAAGGAGCTCCTGATCGTCAATCAGTCTTCGAACTTCATAACTTTAACATTGTTGGTTGTTCAAGCTACTCATTATAATTATTGATTATTGATTTATTAAAATATTAATTTATAGTATTTGTCAATTTCAATTATTTAATGTTTAAAGAACATAAACGTTTAAGTGTTGTAAAGAAAATAAGTCATTTTTTATAATTAAAACAAATTTGATAGGTGTTTTTGGAAATAAATGTTTTTTAAAAGAAGCTCCCGAAGGCCCAAAACCTATCTCACGCTACAAATGATACAGAATTGACTAAGACATTCATTGATTGATTACATCATTGTCAAGTATAAACGGAACACAATTTGAACAATTGTACCGTTTTGAACATTTTTTTGTACCGTAAATAAAATTGGAAATAGTTTTCAAAGGCGTCATGCTTTTACGTTATCGGTAGTTTTAATAATTTTTTTGTAATTCTTTCTTAAGAATGAAAAAGTTTGTTAATATTTCTGAAGGTTGTTTTTTATTCTGCATCCGAAAATCTTAAATATAACGAGGGTTTTATTAAAAAAAGTGATAAGTATTTCCAGTTAATCAGGAAGTGACAAAAAATTGAAAATGATATAAATAGATTCACTAATTTTAACCACATCAATACCAAATTTCAAAATAAATGCACTTCAAATAAAAAAGTTATTCGACTGTTTCGGGACTTTATACTAACCCTGTATAACTTAAATAACAAGTATCTAGGTAAAAAAACAGGTAATTAATATTTGACATGCACAATTAAATAAAGGGTACAATCCGCCCTTGGCATCGTGTAAGATACCCGCAACCCCGCATTAACAATAACAAAATTTAGGAGAACTTAAATTAAAAATGTAACATACTTCCAAACGCCTAAAAATTTCTATCTTTCGTGTTAAGTAAACCAGATGCAGCAAAGGAAAGTATTCGGCCTTGTTCAAATAATTCAACGATGCGCTATCCCCCATTTACTTAATAATTGAATAACGATTTTTCATCACTATTTCAATGTATATTCCAAATCAAAATAAATTTATCATATGTAGAACTAATCTGTTGCGGTCTCCATCTAGCACGGTTCCGGATTCACGAAAAAAAATTAACAACTAAGCGAGATAGGTGTTGGGTCTTTGGGAGCTTCTTTTAAAAAACATGTATTTCCCAAAAACACTTCTATTAAATTTATTTTTAATACAGTAATTGCAAAATGGTTTAACAACTTGTGCGTTATATTCAAATATTAATCAAAGTTAATATTTTAATAATTAACAAAGAGTAGCTTGAACTACCAACAATGCTAAAGTTATGAAGTTCGAGACTGACTGGCCATCAGGGGCTCCTTATGGTATTTATATAATCCTGCACTCTCACATCATCTTGTGGGAAAGTACAATTCCTACAGTATGCTATTTCTTGATAACACACAATATCTTTTTCTAAGTAATGTTTTAATTAAGACTGCTTTATTGCAGTTCATTGTTTCTGCACCTACAGTATCAGGTTGCGGCTGGAATACAAAGTAGTTGTTTCCGTTCTCATGTCTGATATGAACTCTAATTAACCTTTAATATTATAACCTTCAATTAATACATTGTAACATACTATTACTAATACATAGTAAATGCGTTTAATTTTATATACATATTAATATGGGTGATATGAAACTCCTTCCGACTTAGATGAAAATTAAGGGTTGTACTTAATTTTTAAAACTCATTGTCCCTAAAGTTTCATTTGTGGTTTCATTGTTCTTATATCTAATATAATTTTTGTACAATAAACATACAGTTAATAAAAATAGTACAATGATCAATAAAATTATCCGAACACTAATATTGTCATAATGTAACGTTTGCACTTTTAACTCATTTAAATATTCTTTATAATTGGCCATTAATTTCACTGCGTGATTGAGATCATAGAGTTCTAGATGTTCTAGTTGCATCGGTTTTTGATAATTTGGTTGTCTTCGGTTTGGGGAATCTTGAACTGTACTTCAGATTTGTGAAGTTCTTCGTCATTGCTTGGTTTTGATATACTCGAATAATTTCGTTTTTTAATTTTAAATAGCAATCTTCCTTTATGGTGATCACTTTGCTTCTAATTAGGGCTAACTGTTTTCTTCCTGTTTGCAATTGGCGGTTGCTATCACTGCTTGAGGAAATACCGCAATCCATTTGTTATCCGTAACTTTATGAATTTTCAAGTCCGTAATTTGCACTGGTTTTGGCACACAATTCTCATAGTAGTTAGAGAATCGTAATAGATGTACTTCGCAAGGGCTTGTTTGAATAGCTGTTGTCGTTAATGATTGACATAGGTATTGGCTGGGTGCCACTTCTTTGCATTTTTACTTTGTGACTTCATACCTAAGTTCATTTAGGGAAAGGAATTTGGTCTTAGGGATAATTACTTGAAATTGACTATTAACTTTCATAGGGAAAGCAAATAAATAATAATAATGGTAATTGTTAATCTCTACAATGGAAATTTCTATTAGAAACGTAATTTCATGATTCTTTACATAACCTTTTACTATGGCTATTTTTTCACATACAAGTATGTTAGATTCTTCTTTTCAAAAGGTAGTTTACTGTGAGTTATAAGTGATCTAATTCGTCATAATTCGTTTATTAAATCAATTGGTTCTATAATAATAGCATGTAAAGTATTTAATTTAGCAAATGTTATAGCATTTTTTGTGGATAAAATTTGTTGAATTACAGTGAGGGTTGCTACCATTTGATTAAATATCGTGTTAAATCTTAAATCTCGCATTCCTAACATTGTGGTTTGCATGTTACTTTCAAGAGTTAGTATTCTATTTGTTATACTGTCTTGATTCTTTACTAATTTTTGTAGAGTATCGTTAAATTTTACTATGGTTGATTGAGTTAAGGAAATTTGGTTTCTAACAATACTGTTTTTTGAAGTAATGGGTATCGCTTGTCCTACTTTTGTGAATGCGTTTACGATTGATAAAAAGTTCTGAGCTTCTATTACCAAAGTGTCTGTCTGCATGTAATTTTTGAAAAGGTTTGTCGGGTGTTTTAGTTAACATTAAAGGTACTTTTGTGGTGATCTGTCGTATTTCTGTCACATAGTTCACATTGATTAATAAATACCGTGGTTAGTTAGTTATTTCATGTCTTTAAAATAGTATCTTCTTATGAGTTGTTTTAGGGTTTCGTTTATTCCACGATGATTTGTTTTAGCTTCGTGTTGGTTGCGGATTACATCGTTTATTTCATCTGGGTCATCTAAGGTTATTAATTTTCGTGTGCATCTGATAATTTCGGGTCCTGAGTTATTAAACAATCGGATATGTAATTCGGCAAATCTTTTGTATGAATGTTCCGTTGTGAAATAAAAGTAAAAACTTTTTTCTACGGGGTATATTCTTTTAAAATTTTAATTATTTGCTCCTCGTTGTCATCTTTCGTTATTTGAATTTGATATGCTTTCCTATTATCTGTTTTTGTATATTTTACTGGGTCGGGGTTGGTTAAGACTTCGGTAATTATAAATCGATTTGGTTTCGTATCTATTGCTTCGTTTAGAATTTTAATTGCAGTTTTTGGTTCGTCATGTTGAGTTGAATGTATAGTTTCTATTTCTTCTGGGTCTTCTCTCATCTCGGTTTCGTCTATGTTGCCTGCAACTGACTCTGTCTCTATGGCGTTGAGTTGTATTCTGCTCAATGCGTCCGCAATATCGTTATAGATTTTTTTTTTGTATATGATCTCTTAGTCGTATTCCTCTAATCTAATCCTCCATCTATGTAATTTCGAGTTTGGTTCTTTGAGTTTACATAACCATTCTAATGGTCTATGGTCTGTGTATATATAAAATTTCCTTCCATAAAGATATGGCCTAAAATATTTTTTTGTCTAAATTATGACTAATAGTTCCTTTTCAATAGTACTGTATTTTTGTTCTGTTTCATTCAGTGTTCGGGATGCGTAGCTGATTGGTTTATTGCTACCTACTTTGCCATGATTCAATACTGCGCCTAAAGCAACAATGGATGCATCTGTTGTTAATATAAACGATTTTGAAAAGTCAGGGTACTCCAACAAAGAGTGATTTGTAAGAATACACTTAATTTTCTCTACTGCTTTAATGAATTCCGATGTGTGTTGGATTTTATTACCTTTTTTTTAAACAATTGGTTAATGGTTTGATTATTTGTGCGTAACCTTTAATGAATTTTTTGTAATATCCACCGAATCCTAAAAATCTTTTTATTTCTTTATTCGTTTTTTGGTAAAGGGTAGTTTAATACGGCATTGTTTTATGTGGGTTTGGCATAATACCTTTTGGCGTTATAATGTGTCCTAAAAATGCTACTTCTTTCTGCAAGAATTCGCTCTTATCTAGTTGTACTTTAAAGTGAGCTTTTCTTAAACGCTCAAAAATTTTTTTTAAACTTTCGATGTGTTCATCGAGTGACGTTGAGCATACAATTATGTCGTCCAGATACACAAGGCATATTTCGTTGTGATTTCCTCTCAAAATATTATCCATGACCCTCTGATAGGTGGCGGGTGCGTTCTTTAAGCCAGATGGCATGCGTCTGAGTGTACTGAAAGCTGTTTTGGTTATATCTTTCTCGTCCATTTCCACTTGGTGGTACCCTAAGGCGAGGTTTAATGTCGACAAATATTGATACTTTCCTAGTTTGTCGAATATCTCGGTGATATTTGGTAGTGGGTACTTATCGTCTACAGTCTTCTCGTTCAGTTTTCTGTAATCGATAACCATTCGGTATTTGCATTTGCCTGAGGTATCTAATTTCTTCGGTACATTTAGTACGGGACTACTCCATTGTGAATTCGAATGTTGAATGATGTCTTGATTTAATAAGTCTGCTATCTGTCTGTCTGCTTCTTCTTGACTTGCTTGAGGTTGTCTATATGCTTTGGTGAAAATTGGTTTATCATCTGTTAGTTCAATGCTATGTTTGACGGTGTTGGTGAAAGTTAAAGGTATTCCTTCACGATGGAATATATCTCGGTATTCGAAACATAAGTCTTTTATTGCTCTCTCCTCTTCTGTGTTAATATTGTCATTAAAACGAATGTTAGTTAAATTTTCCTTTAACATTTTATCGTGTTCTGTAGGGTTGGAATTACTTTCAGTCTTCGTCGATTTCCATTTCACTAAAATTTACTTCTCCACTTCTATTGGTGTCGTTAAAGATACTTCTATGGGGTAGTTGTTTGAGTTCAAAATTGTCGTAGTGGCGTAGTTGTCTTTACTAACGCGGTGGGTGTTTCTAGTCCTTGTTGAAATGACATGTGACTTATTATTCCTATGTCGCTTTACGAATTTACTAAGACGTTTACTTGTTTTTCTGTCCTAGGTTCGATGGTGTATTTTTGATCGGTCTGAATGTTACTGTTTTGGAATTTAATTGTAATCTGTTCGTATTTTGTTCTTAATAGTCGATTTTTTATATCAATATTCGCTCCTAGTTTTCTTAAAAGATCCATGCCTAACAATCCATCGTATTTATCGTTAAATTCAAATACGCAAAATTTATGTTTTATTTTTACATTAAAAGTTTTTGGAAAGGGTATGTTTGCAATAAATTGGTATAGTGTCGTTTTGTGTGCTGTTCTGATTTTAAAAGGTTCTCTTTCTACAAAATCTAAATAATGTTTCTGCATGGTTTTGGGGCTAATTAAAGTTTTTGAAAATCCTGTATCGATTAATAATTTAATTTTAGCGTAAGATATTTCTGTATATGGTAAAATGTGTTGATTAATGTTGTTTAAATTTATTACGTCTGATCGTATTCCGTTTTATCCAATTGAAAATTTGGAATACGCGTTTTCTTCATCGTCCTTCTCGTAATTTGCTTTATCGTCTCTACTCGGATTTGCATAATTATTTGTGTCATGATTGTTAAAATCTTCTACTTTTTTGATGAAATAGTTCCTCGGAAGTGAAGTTTAGTCTTTGTGTATAGTCGGGGCTGATTTGAGATATTTTAGTGCTCTGTCTGGTGTTACCAGATGAAGTGTCCATAGGGGTTGTAATAATTATTGGGGTTGTTGTTGTTATTTGTCATGGGTGCATTTCTTTTAGAATTTACGCCAAATGTTTGCCACGTTCGATTTGCGTTCTGATTGAGTTTTGGTGTAAGTGTTGGTTTTGTGAGAGTCGAATTAAATGCTGGTTTGGAAAATTGTCGAAATTGACTGTTGAAATTTGTATTATTAAAGTTAGCATTATTAATTCTCGATTGATTTATCGGTGCGTTAAATGATGCAAATTTGTGTTGTGTTGGTATTTGTCTCGCGGCTTGTATAGTTTTAATTGGTAGGTAATTTTGTTCGCATTAGGATTGTAAATCTGGTTTCTGTAGTAAATCACGTTTTTCTCTTCGATAATTAAATTCATGGCTTCTTCTAGATTTTGGGGATTTCGAAATCTTATCTTGTCCGATAATCGCTCGGGTCACGCGTTTATATAAGTGTCTAACTCCATCTCATCGTACATTTTAGTTTTTATTAAACGTACATTTGGGTCTGGTTTTTCTAGTTTCAATTTAGTTAGGATTAAATTTCTAACGTATTGACACCGCATACCAAATTGGTATGGTGATTGATTATTTTGTATTCTTGAGACATTTTATATTGCGTTGGTCGCCGAAATACGCGATCAATATCTTTTTGTAATCCTCCCAATCTGTTAGGTCATCCCTACTTGCAATTAAGGTCAAAGCTATGCCGGTTAGTTTACCTGGAATCAATCTTAATATCCAATTGTTCCGTTCAACGTCCCCTTGTTTGTAGAATGATTTTAGAAATGTCCCTCACGCGGTAATAAAAATCCCTAGTAAAGCTTGATTTCCATCATACGTTGATATTGAATCTAAATATAACCTTAAGTTTTCAATATTCATCTTTATAGATTATTTATTCTCTGTTACTTCAGTCGAGTTTGTATTAAAGTTATTTAAAGAATCACTTATTGTTACGTGAATTGTATGTAATTATAAACCTCTGTTATAATTACATCGATTTCAGACTTTTGCTGAATAATTGTTTCCCTAATAATCATTGCAATAAATTATACATAAATGTGTATAATTATAAACCTTTGTTATGATGAGGTTCATACTTTTGCTGAGTAAATTGTACATAAATTCTCTTGTTTCAAATCTTATTTGCTAACATCAATATTCAATTGAAAAAATATGGTTAGGAAAAATGAACTCACAATAATTTGATTGCCATTAGCCTTCCTTCTTTATTAGATTCGGTCGATTCTGGACGTTGTTTAATTTTGTTCTTCCAGTGAAGAATTGCTAGTGCCGTTCTGGAATCCGTTCCGACTGCGCCAGATACGTTTTGGGCCTGTGGGAGCTTCTTTCTAAAAACATTTATTTCCCAAAAACACTTCTATCAAATTTATTTTTAATACAGGGTTATTACAAATGAAATAGACAGTTTGGATAGCCTTTAAAAAAATCAGACTGGTGTATTTGAATATAGTAAGCGAGATAGGTTTATAGGAAATTTCTTAAAGTTTATGCTGGTACAACTGTTAGGTTGGTACTGCTGTTAAAACAACGACCAGTCTAGCAAAATGGCCGCTACTAAAGTGGAGAATGCTTATTGTGTTCTTGAATTAGCCAAAACAAAGTCTGTTACTGTTGTGCAGCGTCATTTCAGAACAAAATACGGTAAAACACCACCAACAAGGCAATCAATCTATGACTGGTATAAACGTTTCAAAAATAGTGGATGTCTGTGTAAAAGAAAGAGTACTGGAAGACCTCCTGTTACAAAAGAACAAATCGATAGTGTTCGTGATGTTTATTTACGAAGTCCAAGACAATCGACTACATCAGCAAGTTTAGAATTGCAAATTCCTCAACCTACTGTGTGGAAAATTCTGCGGAAACGTTTGAAAATGAAACCGTATAAATTGCAGTTAGTACAAAGTTTAAATGTCTGTGATAAAGTCGTACATAACAATTTTTGTCTGGAGATGCAACAATGTCTCGAAAATGATGACACATTTTTTAATCGCCTAATTTTCAGTGACGAATGTACCTTTCACATATATGGGGTTATGTAAAAGACAAAGTTTTCATACCACCGCTTCCTGTTGATATCGACGAACTTAAACAACGTATCACAAATGCTCTTGCTACAGTTGACCGTTACATGCTTAATAGTGTGTGGCAAGAATTCGACTACCGTGTTGATATCTGTCGTGTTACCAAAGATGCACACATTGAACATTTGTAAAAATTTTAAATAAAAACTTAATCATTTCTTCTTTATAATCATATAAGTAATAATCTTAACTTTTCAAAAATAAACTTTCTATAACCTATCCAAACTGTCTATTTCATTTGTAATAACCCTGTACAATAAGTACAAAATGGTTTAGCAACTTGTACGTTATATTCATTAACGTAACTTTTAATTTAACAATTAATCAAAGTTAATATTTTAATAATTACCAATGAGTAGCTTGAACTCTCAACAAAGCTAAAGTTATGAAGTTCGAGACTGACTGGCCATCAGGGGCTCCTCGGGGTATGTAATCCCTGCTCTCACATCTTGTGGGAAGTGCAGATCTCACCGTTTGCTATTTCTTGATAACATACAATGTCTTGTTCTAAGTAATGTTTTAATTAAGACTGCTTTATTGCAGTTCATTGTATCTGCACCTAAAGTATCAGGTTGCGTCTGCAATACAAAGTAGTTGCTTCCGTTCTCGTGTCTGATATGAACTCTAATTAACCCTTCTAGCCGCCAAGTGCTGACGCATTCTGACCAACTGTATAATTTTTAACTGCCCGAAACACAGACTAAGAATCGAATTTCAGCTCGTAGAGGACATTTTGCAAACAACACAAGCTCGAAAGTAAGACATGCCATCAATTAACAAATATGATAACAAGTTCTAAAACCAAACAATAAATACGAGACGTTTACTGTACAGTATACCGCAGAAGATTAAAAAGAAATAGCTTTCTACCAACTAATACTCACAGTAAAGCTGGTTTAATGCCAATTTGATTCTTATTGATAACCTCAATCCTTCAAAATCTTCGATTAGGACTATATTTTATTATGGTCCCTAGGTTGATGTGAAGCGCTAATGTTTTCAATGTCTACATGACAGCGACACGCATTGGGGCAATAAAGTACCTTATTGTAGGCCCGACACGGTCGTCTCTAATGTATAACATGCTATGTGTAATGTAAGGGAACGACTCGTTTAGAGTTAGGTAGGAACCAACGAAGGCGTAACGGTTTGGGTTGGTTCATATCGTACTGGATCGTAAAGGTTAAGAGTTAATTATGTACAAATCGAGGTAGCGCTTAATAAGTTGTATAAGTGATATGCCACTTACATATGTAATAAGTTACGCTAAATAACATTCACATTTACACTTAAATAGTTCAAAGACTTTTTATTTTCGAAAATCTTATGCAAACAACGGTGGATAGGAAAACAATACGCCACAAAACTTGTTCTACAAGATTACAACTAAAAACAAACACGAACAAGTAGATTGAACCGTACTCTTATAAAAGATGCTGAAACTTTAAATTAAAATCAAAACATGACTTAAATATATTGTTCTACCAAAGTTCAATCGGCATCATTTTCACTGCAAAGATTACAAATTTTAGATACTGACGTTACCAAATTACGATTTTTTTATTATTAAGTGAATAGCCCTAATTTTATTATCCTTACCCTAAATCATCTTAATAATTGCCACTCGGCAGTTTATTATTTTTAACTAAAACTACCATTCTGACCTGTATATTAGGTTCGTCCTCTTTCTGTTCCGCTCTACTTTGTAACTAATCTAAATAAGCCATAGACCAGGTCTTCTAAAAGCAATATTGCAAATTATTACATAATTTCTAAAATTTTAGTTTATTTAACGGCGCATCTGTAGCATTCTCTTCACGTAAACATGCTATCGAACTTCCTGTTAAAAATGACCTGGTGTTAGGTCTGATACGACGAATTGTTTGTAAGAGCACATAATAGCGTCCATTTGAATCATAAATTTGTTGGTGTTACACTCGTCATCCGTCAATTGAGTTACTCCAACTATTCGTTTAAAATGGTACTAAATTCTCTTTATATTGCTCTCCGAAGTTAGGACAATATACAGGAATAAATAATCACTGAATATGATGTTCTCTATGAAAATATGGAACTAGTGATTACTCCCTTTTTTAAAACAACCAAATAATTCCTTTAATATCTTATCTACACCTTGTAAAGTCTCACATTATTACTATAAATTATTCACTGAACTTGTTCCTCGTCACCAAATCTCCTCAATGTTTCAAATCAGATACAATATCTAAATAGACCGACTTTGCAATAAAACAAATAAAAAATGTAACATACCTTTGTAACAATTACTTTTGGGATTTTCGATTACTTTATAAAGAAACGACCAGCGATAAGTCAATACTTATTTTTTCAAAAGGTTTGCCATGGTAATATCGTAAACTACTAATGAACAGTTTCGAAGCTTCTGACATTAGGCGTGTTCTTTTTGCAAAAAATCGCAATTACGCTTATCTCACTTCATTAATGTGTCGTTTTTTTCATATCTTAAAATAATATCATTTGAGAATACGAACTACCGTTTTTCTTATCTTATCTTATCTTGAAATTTGTTACGTTTTTGTTCTTCATGATGAAATTTTACATTTCTTACTTTCTTTTCCGGTCATTTCAGTAATCATTAACAATTTAAACCGCCTTCTTAAGTTAAACGATTACTTATTCATCACCTTGTAAAATTTTATTGGGATATCAGTTATAATTTAAAGTGCTGCAATCTATTTTATTTTGACATACCATTTAAATGTGACATTCGATTATCAAAATATTTGGTTTCAGAAATATTGCCGTGTTTGATCGTAGTTTGCTTGTTGAAACAATATAATAGATTTTATACCTAAAGACTTCCCAATACAACAGATAAATGGTTTTGAAGAAAACACGATTCGTTTGATTGATTATATACAAATAGATGTTTACGTGGAAAATTACGATCGAAATTTTAAGATTAATGTATCTGTTTTCTTTGCTTAGACGAAAAAGAATTGCTTTCCGTTATAAAAATGAGTTCTGCCACGTGATATAATATAGTAGTTCTTCCTAAGTTTTCTAAAACTACAATCCAGGTTATTGTTGTGTGTGATACAAGTAATGCAGCTCGCGCCATTTCAAATATTAAAAATGTACTTAAAGGCACTTCGTATTGGTTTATATACATACAAATACGGTATTGTTCAACACATTTTTGTACATTTCGCGAGTTACGTTTCGGGTCTTGGGAGCGGTGTTTTTAAAAACTACTTCTAAAACTTGTCACACATTTTATTAGTCTAAACAGACGTTAATTATGGAATTTTGACAAACTGTTGTAAATACTCTAAGTCGAAAAATAATTAATAATTGAACTAATATTAAGGCGAGTAGCCTAGGTAAACAGCAATGTTAAAACTGTAATACTCAGACTGACTGATGGTCTTGGGGCTCTCGGGGTATTTATGTTGTTCCTGCCCCTCACATGTCTGTGGGTACTTGCAGAACTCATGTCTGCTAATTTCTTATTATTATGCATTATACAATGTAACAATCTTACTTTCTAGGTAATCACGGTTCTTAACCGTCTGTCACCGGCCGGCCACCTGCAGTATCACTATCGTCTGGAATACAATGTATTGCATCCGTTCTCACAACTTGCTTGTGAACTTTCATTAACCTTTATTTAATTATCCTTGAGATACAACGTTGCATCTAACTTAGTAATTCTTTATAATTCTTAATAATTTCTAATACTTTCTATTAATGGTACATATATATTGGGGGATACATAACTCGCGTCGTGCTTGATTTTACCTGTTATATTACGAAACTTTTAAAAAAATTACACTATCGAACTTCTACAAAAGTTCTCGCAACAAGAGGAACGAGCTAGCTGGAAAGCAATAATCGAGTGTGTAATTTTCTATTCAGCGACGGAAGTATTCTACATTATTTAACTGCTTTAGAAATAAAAGTAAAACATGCACTCTCAGATTAGAGACTATTCCTTAACAAGGTAGTTGAGACAAGGTCGGCCTTTCATTACAAACTGCAAGTTATACACAAGATAAAATACGTTCTAGAAAAATCTTATGATAGGAATGCATCAGTTATGGTATTCTAATACAAACTTTGTGTTAATTTTTTAAATTACTTAAAGACTTTACTCTAGACTTCGATAAGGAATTAAAATTGTTTTGATTTGTCCTAATGTTTCAGTGATATCGAAATGGTAGGGGTTGACCCTAAAATGAATGACTGGTTTGTGTCTTACACAAAATTTTAAACCATTCTGTTTTGTACGTTAGAAAATCTCTATAAATACATTAGCTAAAAATTTGGGTTGAGAGGTTGTACTTAGGCTGGCTCTTAAATAAAAAAATTTGGTAGAATGAAACCCCCATTAAAACAGGTTTAAATAGAACCCAAAAGCAACGAAAAAATTCTGGGGTAGGTTTTTTCCTCAATTAAGAGTGCTGTGTGAGGTTGTTTATCCGCAACATTAAAGAAAACTTATCACGCAGCTGCGTCGTCAAAACCCATCGCTGGATCTGTTTGATTCGGCGGTGGATTCGGTGAACCCGATGGATCCAACGGCGAATCTGTCCGTCAATCGGCCTCGTATTCTACTATCGTTTTTTAGCACAGTGTTGAAATAATGTATTTCTGATAGTTAAATGGTTTTTGTCGCAAAATTCTACCAGCCTATTTCATCTGTTGTTTCATGTTTCCAAATCAAATAAACATACTACAGCTCCTTTCCTACCTTCACCTACCATTGCATTAAATTCTTTTGTAATTATTAAATTTTCATGCTCTTTTACGAATCTTAGTAAATGTTCGATATTTTTGTAGATTAATTCTACCTCTTCATCGTTGTAGCTAGAAGTGGATATGTATACTTGTGTTATTACCGTATTTACTGGATTCGAATCTAATCTAACCAGGAGTACTCTTTTTTTTTATTTGTATGTAGTTCTCTACACAATGTCTTGTTCTTTTCCGCATAACTTTTCCCCACGCCCAAATTTTTTTCTTCCTATCGTTTATGAATTGCCCTAAAGCGTCACCTCCAAAAATCCCCCGTCTCTGGCCATCAAACTTCGCTAATCTCTACTATGTTTAATGCTAATCTTTCCATTTCAATTTTTAAATCCTCTAGCTCATCTGCATACCTCATGCTTCTAACATTCCCGCCCAGACTCTCAAAATGTTGCCGGTTCTTCTTTTAAACTTAATGAACACATCCTCCGAAGTAGTTCACTCTCTCAGATCCGAATGGGGGACCATTTCCACTCTGAAATCTTTTACCCCCAGAGGATGCTATCATTTGAAAAAAAAAATTTTGTTATGCTGTGTACTTGGAAGGTAACGTAGTGGTTTTCCGTTGCCTCCCACATTGCAGCAGTGCGTTTTAGAATGCCATACCGACTCCTATGGTTTCTGCCACTCTAAGTACCGAGCTGCTGTCTCTTTTGGGAACCCCACGAATTTGGTTATATCTATAACGCGACTCTATACCTCACTGAAACACGCAAGCTATTCTATCCGTTCTAGTATTCTAGAACTTCTTCAGGTGCAGGTCCCTTTAGAACCGATATTTTACTTATTATCTACTTATTGCTTTTATTTTAACTTTCATAGTAATAAAAATCGGTTACAGTTATTTTACTTTTATTAAACCTTTCCCAAACATTTCCCCTGCCTCCTCCCTGTACACCCTTAAATTTATTTCAGTATGCTACAGATCTTCAACGCTTGGATGGTCCGTCTGAACTACTTCAAGAACTATTGGTCTAGATTCTTGAGTCTGGTTTTAACAGAGATCGGCTAATTCTGTGCATAATCATTAATACTGCCCGTTTCACAAAACCGTTTCGTTAAACCTAAATAATTTTGCTAAGATACACGCATTATAAAAACTTTAATGATTTCCTCATCGAAGAATACTTCCAACAAAACCGCCCTTTGCTCCTGCGTAAAATTCGTGCTGTTAGGTAATAACAAATTCTGCTTCCTATAATCCGTTCCACGAGAGAATAACGTAGAGGGCAGGTCGTACTGAGAGCCATTTGCACCATTAGAATACCATGAGCAGGAAATTCAAAATAGTAACTTAACCTTATTTATTGGACATTCAACATAGCCAAACAAAAAATAGGAATTTATAAAAACAATTTTAATAGTAGCTATACATAAAACATTTTTTTTAAATACAATACTTCGTTATTTTCAGAAATTTTCACTCATCTATTGTAAATAATGAAATGACATGAGACCATGTCTATGTATAAAATCACGAAGGATGCTATTAAACTTTATAGTTGAAACTGTTTTTCCTTATTATGTCTTGCACCACGTTGTGTGCCAGTGAAGCGAATTTTTTCTGAAGCACCAGCCCCACATTGGGTGGCAGTGAAACTAATCTTTCTTATTATTATCTGGCCTCACGTTGTGAGCAAGTATAACGAAGTCTTCCGACATAACTAGGGGTCTATTCCTTGGGCAGAGCTATGAGAAATGGGGGGGTAAGTCGAAATCTGTTTGTAGATCAAACCTAATCTAAACCAAATAGGCGCGACCAAGTCCTGACTTACTTATGATAATTGCATGGCATATTTCTAAGGGCGGACGTGGAGACCCAAAGAAAAAAGGATCGCCTTCGCTGACAAAAACCTGTCTTAATAAAATAAGACGCAGCTCCTGTAAGAAATTGTAATAATTAAATACATAAAAAAGTGGAACACTATTTGTGTCCAGCAAAAATACACAAAGAAGTAGTAAAAAGATATTTCCAATATAAAGTTGGCATCAAAGACCTACTCATAAGGATGTTAGCTTTATGTGACTAGATTTGATCATACTTGATCAAAATAAAAAACTTTAATCCTGAACCAATTGTTTACTAAAAAGAACCTCTTTTAAAATAATATGATTTATAACAAAAATTTAATCAATAACTGAATCAATCCATAGTTTTCAACTTCAGGTTTATCTTAATTATTATTAGTCAAATACTTTACAGTATAATATAAGCTTGTTACACAAATAGAGCTCCGACCTGTGCAGATATGTTCAGGCAGATGACAAATTAATTACTTCTAAAAATGTTAGTATTCAAGTTTTTCGTTTTTTAAATTACATATGCAAGTTTTAATTTATATTAGGCAGATCTCAAAAATAGTCGTGTTTACATCACTTGTACTAAAGCTGTTCGAGGCATTTGCTTTCAAAAATACATCTGTCAGCAGTATACCGCAGAAAAATATATGACGTCAGTAACACCTGTTGACGTTACTAACAATTCCTAATGAACCAAATAGTTGAAGCTTTTACAATATTCATGCTTTTACGCATTAAAACAAATTACCGTGCTCCTAGTGTGAAACACATAAAAAGAACTTAAAGCTATCTACGAACCAAAACTGCATTTCTCGCCTTGTTGCAAGGAAGGATGAGATCCTCGTTATTTCATGCAAAGATCACAGCGTTGCAGTGTGAACCAAATTCATACAAAACAACTTCTACTATGAAGTCGTTCCACGTGTCGAATCAAATACGGTGATGATACATTCTGCAGCCGTTGTAATCCTGTAGTTGAATTACGCCGCCTTACTAAAGTAGTAGCATCTTTACATTGTCCTTGTGTGTCTTAAAAGTTTGCATAACAAGTGTCGTCCTCTTAAAATTGCCTCCTAAATTTTATATTCTAAAAGTTGCATCGTAAGTTGTAGCAGTATACTTCGTCTCGCTAAATAAATTATCTCAAATTAAACAAGTTAATAAACTTTATACGTTACCAACCGTTATTCAAAGATGTGCTAACTCATCGAAGTGGATTCGCAAATTGCCGGCCTGCAATCTATGGTACATGTTATTGCTTCTTCCACATATGGCCGACTGACAAAATTAGCTCGGGCGGCCGAGGCGTCCGGGGGGAGGGGCGTCAAACAGATTGTAAATAGCTGTAGATGACACAGATATTTAACCACAAATAGAATACCAAAGGACGATGCGGCTTTAACGTATTATTTTTGTTGTTGAATGTAATTTACTATTGTTTTAATAAAATTGTTAAATTATTTTCGCAATTTAATGGAGGGATTTATAATCAAAAATAAAATTGTTAAATTATTCTCGCAATTTTATGGAGGGATTTATTATCAAAAATAAAATTGTTACATAGTAAAATTCAGAGAAAAAAATAGGTATTACGATATAAGTAATTTAGAATGGACCCATATCACTATCACTTATATCGCTGCCTGTTTCCTAATTCACTCATCACTATTTCTTCAACCACATTTTCTACAATGCTAAATTTCAACTCGGTGTTTCTACTAAACCAAGAACATGATTGTCACACCTTTTCACACAAAAATACATGTTACCAAACTATACGATTTATCTTGATTAACAGCGTCCTTTTGTGATCGAAATAATTAAAGTAGAAATTTCGCTAAACCATCAACATACGAGTTTTCAATCAAAGACTGTTGAATCCTTTATATCATAATATCCCACAGTTTTACAGTAGTCGCTTCGATACAAATTTCAAATTTGCATAGTGTTAAAGGTCGTGCATTGAATTAATTACGATGCAGATTAACGAAAGTCAAATAACAGCAAAGATGGTATCATAGAAGTTATATTATAATATTTAAGATTAATTAAATATATGTTAAAACTGATAGATTTCACAAACCATATCGTCTAATTTATAACATCCCTGACGAGGACTCCGAAAGAACTATTTTTAAAAGGCTATGCGGAGGTCAGATTTCAACATATTAATTAGAGCAGACCTGATTCTCACATGATAGTAACAATACGACTGGTCTGTTTAAGGGAAAACCATCTACCACTACAACGAGCGTTTACAGTGCACGTGCGGCTTGATTATACCAGAAATAACTAGTTATGTATACATGTATTTTAGCTAAACAACGTTTTCTATTTCAATAAATAATATTGAAGGTGACTTTTTAATGCTTTTACAAATCTACGGAAAGGGACTAGCAATGTTAATTTAAACATTTGGACATGCAAATAAAATATGTTTTCAACAATTAAAATCCTACACTTGCCATTTACTTTTTAAACTGCTTAATTACAATAGTAAAACAAAAATGCTTCACAGTATCACATTCTTATTGATCGAGGACAACGACGCATATTATTTCAAACCGTGAGAAACGGGTACATTGCAAGTTCACATAATAATAAGCTGTTTCCATGAACATTGTTGGAAACTCAGATCACATTCATCAGCGTTAGATCTTCAGTTCAGGAACTGGTTGGACGCGTACCTCCATTATTTCCTATTCTCAGCTAGCCTACACATTTTCCTGAAATTCCCACACCCTACATCTTTGACTATCTGTGTGCAATAGTCTAACCTAGGTCTACCCCTACCTCTCTGTTTTCCTATTTCTGCTTCTGATATATTTCGCACTATACCCTCGTACCTTAGTATGTAACCTATCATCCTATCTCTCTTGTTTATTACTGTTTTCCACATATTTCTTTCTTCCTCTACCATTACTAGAATCTCTATGTTCTTAACTTTGTCCATGATATCTATGTCTGTAGCACCACAGTTCTAAGGCTTCTATCTTTTTACCCTGCTTTTCCTACACTCCAAGTTTCACAGTCGTACAGTGTTATACTCCACACATATGCTTTCAACATTCTTTTCCTTGTTTCTATGTTTATTGTCTTTGAACATAGTAGTTGCCTTTTCTTGTTAAATGTAGCACGACCTTGTGCCAATTTTTGTTTTATATCTTTTGTGCTTTTTCCATTTTGCACTATTTGGCTTCCTTGGTAGGAGAGATTCGTAACTTCTTGTAAGTTTTCGTTTCTATTTGTACTCTAATTTTTTATTTATTTTCCTTTCCTTTACTTTTGTTTTATTTTTGTTATTTTTTATACCGTATCTCTCTGTTAGAACTCTTTCCTTTTCATTAAGAACTATTTCTAACCCTTGCTTGCTGGATGTTAATAGCGCTGTATCATCTGCAAATCTAAACATATCAATCGTTTGTCCCTGTATAATAATTCCAAATGTCATCCTGCATTTGACAGTTTTAATTGGCTCTTCGATGTACAAATTAAAACCATTGTTCTTTTGCTTTCCTGCATTTAAGAAAAGTTTCTCATTTTGTAGCTTTGTGTCTCTGTTTTCCTGCTTCGTCTGGTGGTCCGGAATGCTAAAGAATGAGGAAAAGTACCAATAGGTACAAACTAACATGGGAATAGGAAAGACAGACGAGGCATAGAATGGATTTTTAAGGATATAAAGCGTTATAGTAAAAAACGAAGGGGGCACGAAAGAACTTTATTAAACAAAATGTTGAGAAAGTGATTAAATGACAAGAATATATACAGAATTTATATGCAGGACATGAACTAGTAGCAATACAACATGAATTAAACATTGAAAAGAATGGCTTGGGATATCTATACATAAAGATGAATTTGAACTAGCATTAAAGATCCTGAAGAATAATAAGGCGACCAGTAGAGATATAGAGCAAACAGAAAATCTAAAAGCTGCTGAACAAGCAGCAAGAGAACAACTCTTCCAACTTGTAAGCTATATGTATCAGACTGCAAAATATCGAAAGACTTCAAACGAAACACAATTATCAATATACCAAAACGAAATGAGAGGTGCGGAAAGATGTAAAAATTTTCTGACAATAAGTTTGGCATCACCATGTCGAAAATATTAACTAGAATTCTACAAAGAGTTGTGGACAAACGGGCTGAAAAGATACTAGGAGAAGATCAATTTTGGTTTAGGTGAACTATGAGAAAATGGGAAGTCATTTTAGCTTCAAGGACGATAATGGAGAAAAAGGAGAAAATGTGTGCACATATGGTTTGTAGATCTGAAAAAAAGCATTCGACAATGAAAAATGAGAAAAATGTTCGAAATACTCAAAACGATAGAAATGAGTTATAGAGACATACTGATAGTGTATAGCTTACACAAAGAGCAAACAGCGGTAACAGAATTAGAGCAGTAACGTGAAAAAGTAAATATTAGGAAAGAGGTGAGACAGGAATGTGCGCTATCCCCATTAATGTTTAACTCGTATGTTGAAGAAGCAATGAGACCGGTGGACCTTTTTTGATTGGTTGCAATAAAAAATTTCTATAAGTTCGTTACCGGCCTGTTTTTTACAAAAATTAATAAACGTTACCGTTGCTACCTGATATTATAAAAGGCCAATTAGTAGATCCTTTCATTTGATCAGTCAAGAATTTTGTTATACTTTTTCCACCAACTTCTACTTTACTGGATTAATGGCAAAGTATCTTATACAATATTAATCGAAATGAAAATTAATTAAAATAATGATACCCGTCGGTGATATTTTTGTCACAGCTGGAACCCAAATTTATAATATTTAAGCAGTGTAAATCTGCCTCATGTTTCAACCAATGAAATGAGGATTTATGGTCTCTATGCTTCTCATCGCTTTATTCTCTCGTGAAACGAAGTATATAGTAACACTAAATATTGTCCGTAAAATATCGAATTAAACGGAACTATTAAATATTGTTGTTTAACAGCAAATTAAGTTTAAAATCAAAAAGTTCGGAACCCCATAATCACTCTGTTTAATACCTATCTTTATATTATAGGCTTATTAGTTTTATTATTGCATGAAAAAATTTTTTGCTTCTCATCCAATACTTTTATTGTAGAGCAGCTTACAAAAAAAAAAAATTTATTTAATCGTATTTACTTTTGGGAATTGATTTTATAGATTTTTTAAACCACTCGAGTGAGACTTAAATGCAATTTATTATAATTATACATTAAGAAATTTTGTGTGTTGTCGTAACTGTGAATTGACTACTTTGTTAGATGGGCGTATTATGTATATTGCGATCATAATTATATAAATAGCCACACCGATAATTGTCAACATTGTTATATGTTTGAATATGAATATTCGGTCCTTTCTTAGATGCTAAGCAACAATAATTGTGTTGGCAGAGATTCCATTCAATTCTAATGCTAGAAAGTTATGCTGTAGCGAACAATACACTTAAGTAGGTCTCCGGTTTAGTTTAGGTTCGCTCGTATAGGATTTACCAAATATTAGAGAATATACTTAACGGTACCATTAACTAACGTCAATGAATATTATATCAAGCGGCAGCTTCAAACTGTAACTAATTGACAACGCAAAATAATCATTTCTTGTTTGTTTAATGAAAATGTAAAGTTCTTCTAAGATAAGTGTCGACTAGACATACATACATACATGTTCTCTCACTTACGATCTTGTTTTTGTTTTAACTCTACAAGTAATTTATTATAAAATTTTAGATAAAGTATATTAAACATTATACTTTTAGACATTCATGCTACCAATATTTATTTAACATGATGTTATTTATTAGTGCGTAATTCTAAGGTGAGCGCTTTCGCATGTTTGTCTCCGTTCGTTAGACGTCCTACCAAGTATTATAAATTGCTTTAAAACTGTACGAACAATCTATCCACAACTGCAATGAAGCATGTGCAACAAAATAATATATATTTTTATATTGATTTACATTAAACAGTATGGTTTTTAGAGCCATTTGAATTTTACCGAATATACGCCTTCATTTTTGAATGTTTAGAACCGCTTTCTAAACACCTACCTTAATTTTTTTATACTGAATTCATCCCACGACAGAAAATTTAAAAATTCTTGAGGTTCCCCACTCTACATTTGATTTTCAAATGCTCTACCCGAAGGTACTATATTTAGTCCGGTCAATTTAGCTGAAAAAATAGGGGCACCCCTGCATAATTCCCAACAAGCTGAAAATTTGCATGAACGTTAGGGACACCATTATAATGAAATTGTGAAAAGTCCCCATCGATCCCAAGTGTGCAAAAAATTTTATTCAAGGCCAAAGTTCGCAAAAAAGAGTTTTTGAATTTTTCAGCAAAACGGTTAGTGTTATGATAAAAATATTTCAGACAAAAATTGTAGATTGTACAATTATCTATAAAAATTGTCCTTACACTTTTTTTCATTACAGTAGCCATTTCTGAAAAAAGCGATTCTGAAATTTACTTTAGTTGTATTCTCTAGCAATGGACTCGGGCCCGACGCAAAACAGTGACCGGCCCGTCCCAAGGCTCGACTCGAAGGGAAAGTTTACGGCCCGACCCGCCGAGCCGGCCCGAAATTTGGGGCCGGCCCGACTTTCATTCAGCAAATGAGAAGATTTTTTTTTTCAGTTGTGTTCAACAAGTAACTATCACCTTTTGTTTGATTTAAAAGTATAATGATTTTGAGTTACAATCAAGATGCTTGTGGAACATACCGTAGTACATCATTTGATTTTTGATTTTTAAAAAATCCTAGAAATATGTAACAAAAGTACAAAATGTTTAGCAATTTTCAATGTTTATGAAATTATACGCTTAAAGTATCTTATAACATTTATCATTAATTTGCGTCCGCTTTATTTTCTCGTTCATACTTCAAAGAATTTTACTAAAATCACCTACTTGATATTAGAGAATTATTGCAAACTCATTCGAAGTAGACCTTATTAAAAGCATCTTCAAATAAAGTATCCTTTATTAAACGTTTGCATCCAATCTGAAGGAGTGTTATTGCAAGTGTTTTTTCCTTTACTCTTTATTTTGACATATATGTTTAGTATTCTATATCTATAGGTTATGTTTTAAAAATGCACAAAGAATTAATCTCGTTTGTGATAAGGTGACCTATAATACATGTTGAACTATATTGGAAAAGAACAAAAAATGATATTCACACAAAGATTGACCTTTTTTTATTATTTGAGTCTTTCATTTCCTACTGTTTCGATAGCATTTGTATGTGTTGTCAAAGAGTTTTCACGGAATACTCTTCGAGTTTACTTCTACACACTGTTTTTACTTCTTCCCAAGCTCGGGCTTTCGGGCCGGCTCGGACCGGGCCCGGCCCGAAAGCCCAAGCCCGAGTCCATCCCTAGTATTCTCTATAATATGCATGGCTACGCTGCGTATGTACATCATTCGACGCATAATATAAGTAAAACTCTTAGTCTGCGGGACCAATACATTAATATTAATAATTCTGAGACTATTAACTGAAAAGAAGCAGAGTCCCTTATTGTATGTGAGCATGTGGCCTTGAGCAACATCTGTCTACTGTTCAATCGTTTAAGTGGCAGTTAATCCGTCTACTACCAGCTCCTATTTCTAAGGTTCCAACAAAATTATCGTTAAGTCTTGAACATTTCCTCGTAGTGAAAACACGTGGTTATTTCGAATATTCTCTGTTAAAGTTTGTAGGTTTGAAGGTAAGGTTTTCAAATATGTCACAATTGTATTTTATTTGCAATAAACCCTTACCTTCAAGTGAATATGTTACTGTTGATCGTGGCATGAAGACGTTAATTGACGTAAGCGTTCAAAGCGGTGATGAATTTACTGATTACTAAAAGACAAAACTCAGTGACAATTCGTCTGCAATGTCGTAAACAGTACACTCGAAAGAGTACAATTGCTGCAGTAAAACGACAACATGAAGAGGAACCAGCTAGTACATCTAAAATAAGTCCTCCTCGTACTAGAGCACGTGTAAGTGAGTCATTTTTTTTTTCTAAACTTGTTGCTTCTTTTGCGGCGATGAATTGAATGAAGAATATGAAAAGAAACGAGCACAGACATTTCGGCGTAGAATTAGTCAAGTTACAACACTTTCATTGAAAAACTCAGTTATGAAAGTAGCTCAGTCTCGTTCTGATGACGCCGCAAAAACTATAGTTGCTCGTATGGGTTTGAACGCGATTTAGTTGCTGTTGAAGTTAGGTACCATAATGATTGCTATGTTTCCTTCCTAAAACCGACCGCTGGAAATAAAGTCGGTCGTCCTCGAGGTGAAGCATTGAATCTCGCCATGGGAGAAATATTTACATACATTGAAAATAGTGATGACTGCCAGTTTACATTGGAGGAATTAAAAAGTGTTTGTAAAAATGTAAGTGTAGGTAACAGAACTATTAAATTACGATTAAAATTGATTTATGGTGATAAAGTAATAATTATTGAAAAATCGGGACAATTAACATTTGTATGTTTTCTTGACAATCATCATGATATTTTAAATGAAGCTTGAAGGAAAAAAACCTGATGGCAAAGAAGAGCAATTCAAGATACTGGCAGCTGCGGCTAAAATTATTCGGTAAGATATACAATCGGTAGTCATGGATAATTCTCATTACCCGCCACCAGGTCGAATGTTTGAAGGTATAAACAGTCATATTCCGGAATCACTGACTTATTTTTTGGAAGATATTATTTTAAAAAATAAACGACTCAATTTAGATCATTTAAAGTTAGTTTGTACAAACATTAGTCACAGTATTATGACTGCTGTTCGGCCTCGGTCTTTCAAGTCCAAGCTGCAATTGGGTTTCGCAGTTTTTTCATCGACGATTTGCTTCAAAGCTTCTCATACAAATTTTTTCGTCTTTTGGTATGTGCGCATCTTATAATGAAACTATGATGTACGAGGCAGCCGCAGTTTTTCATAGTCCACCTTATATTTTACCACCAGAAACAGGCACGTTTATTCAGTATGTTGCAAACAATGCTGATATAAATGTAAATACACTAGACGGTAATAATAGGCTTCACATAATGGGTACTATTCAAATTGTTGCTCCAATAAGTTCAGTTTTACTCGAAGAGCCTACACCATGAATAAAAGAAGCTCTTTCAGCAAAAGATTTCGCCGCAAAAGCTCATGTTCCAAAACAGATTTATCAAAATAATGGTGTAGTGGGTTACAGTAAAATCAAAGTCGAAGATTTTGATTATGAAAGTGGGACTACAGTATCTTTACTCAAAAAGTCGACGTGGTATGGTTTTATGGCAAATGGAAAAATTCATCGTTACCTGGTTGGAATGGTTACATTGAACACTTAACGAAAAATGTAACAAATTTTTCAAAATCTAAAATTTCGTTTTTACCTTTCATTCATCAGCTTGCTAGCAACTACAATACTATATACACGACCTTACTTTGTTCATTCTCCTGTTGCATTCTAAATTTGGAAATGTACATTGTTAAATATGTGAGTAAATTCCCGCGGATATTTTAAAATAAACTTGTTAATTTTCGCCATCCCGGACAGTTGCGTTTTCGCAAAAGAATGCGTAGGCGCGGAGTGATTGGCGCAAGTGCGCTGTGTGTGACACGACATCATTATACGACGAGGCCTGAAGCCGAAAACAGCTACCTGTGTCGTGCTGTGTCTTTTCCTTTTTTTTAGGATGTAGGTTTCCTTATCTCTTGCCTTATCGTACCTCTACCTGGTTATCCTTGTCGTCACCCCTACAACCAAAAGAGGATGGATGAATAAAGCTGGAATCAACAATGGCGTAGCCGACCCATTTTGAAACAAGGAGGGCTCTTAGATTTAACTGCAAGGCGCGTTTTAAGTGAGTACATTGCTTTATTTATATTTTAAATTAAGAATTGTATCATTTTAAACGTGTTTGGTATTTGATACAATTTGCCGCGTAATCATGTCATAATATACAATTACGCAGTATTATGAAACGTGGAGTGTATCGTTCTGATAAGTTAAGTTGTGGGACTTCAACGGATGTGGTGATAGAGCAGTCAGTGATGAAATCTATGAAGGCAGATGGAGGTATTGCTCGAGGAAGAAGTACTAAAGAAAGTGTCATCAGCAAATAAGTTTATAGTATGCATGCTGTGAATACCGTTTGTGAAGCATTGGAAGAACTCGTGAATGTAAGAATGGATACAACTGATCAGCATATTGATGCAAGTGACTCACGAGTAAAGAAAGATGCTAAAGATGTACAAAAACTTCTAGAATGGTTTTCATCAAATAATCCCTTCCCAGAGGTTAACAAAATTTAGTCTATCGCAAGTGGAGTCGTTGGTAATCATGAAATTAACTGACATAAAGCTCGCGAAGTTGGAATTTCCACCATGTCTAAAATGACTGGGCTGACATTTGATAATACTAAACTCAAACGGGTTGATATAGTAATTCCTCTTTTAGCTATGAGTAACACCATAAAAATTCATGATGAGAGAGTACCTGTTGACCCTGTCTTATTATTTTAATGCATGAGTATTACTACGGTATTTCACGATAAAATTGAAAAATATTTTGAATATGAATTGGCTCCCTACCCGTTGTTCTTATTCTATGAGGTTGGAATGCGAAAATCACAAAATCAGCCATTTATAATTGTTTCAAAAAAGTAGACATTGATATTGACAACTTGAATGTTATATAT
This sequence comes from Platerodrilus igneus, assembly GCA_036346225.1. Taxonomy (NCBI): domain Eukaryota; kingdom Metazoa; phylum Arthropoda; class Insecta; order Coleoptera; family Lycidae; genus Platerodrilus; species Platerodrilus igneus. The sequence goes on from JARFIW010000957.1 coordinate 92,679, forward strand.
ACTATCTATGGAGGATATTTATTGCATCGTGTGGTTTGGGATCGAGAAGACACATTCAGCAACTTCTTAATACTATTTTTGCAACTGCAAAAAGGGCGTAATTCGAAATGCGGCTGCAGAAAAGTGGCTTATCTTGTTCACCAGCATGCACCACTTGCCAAGGCCAGTCGTATTCAAATGTTGAATCTCCAACAGAAGAAGATCCTTACATCAACGACGAAACAACTGATGTATCGCTGTTAAAACAATTTACGTCAACTCAGGAGGATGAGGAAGAAGAATATGGAGGAAGAGAAGAAGATGAAGAAGGAAAACCGATGATGAGGATAATGATGAATAAGATGACCTGACATTCTATTAAATTTTACTGAGATAGATCGTGGAGTGGGCCTACCGGGGAAACCACGTTAAAGGTAGTAGTAGACGGATTAACTGCCACGTAAAAGATTGAACAGTAGACAGATGTTGCTCAAGGCCACATGCTCAAATACAATGAGGGACTCTGTTTCTTTTCAGTTCATAGTCTCAGAATTATTAATATTAATGTATTGGTCCCACAGACTAATAGTTTTACTTATATTATGCGTCGAATGATGAACATACACAGCGTAGCCATGCATATTATATTTGTTATAGAGAATACAACTAACGTAAATTTTAAAATCGCTTTTTTCAGAAATGGCTAGTTATGAAAAAAAGTGTAAGGACAATTTTTGTAGATAATTGTATAATCTACAATTTTTGACTGAAATTTTTTTATCATAACACTAACCGCTTTGCTGGAAAATTAAAAAAACTCATTTTTGCGGACCTTGAACAAAAAATTTTGCACACATGGGATCGATGGGGACTTTTCACAATTTCATTATAATGGTGTCCCTAACGTTCATGCAAATTTTCAGCTTGTTGGGAATTTATGCAAGGGTGAATGTCTAAATTGACCGGACTAATTGGTCAGGTAGCGAATTTATATAACCTGGAAAATTTTGAATTTTGCCGAACCCTTGCTGTTCCAAGCAAGGTAGGGATCTTTAACGTGCGTGACAACACATTCACACACGGGATCTCCATTTTACCTATCATCCGGAACCTTGGGCATAGTAGTCACACGCACACCAACTACGCCGCGGAGCCGCCTATGAGGTTCCCCACAACGTTACAATGGAATTGAAATATTTCAATTGATTTTATTTGGCGTTAAATTGTTGTTTGTATACCAAACAGTAAACTTTTTATGCAAGATTTTTAATAGTTCTCGTAAAATATCTACCTCACATTGTATTTTTCTTATTCACAGATTTTTAAATTTTGTGGCAATATAGGAGTAAAAACCCACTAGTAATGCAAAACGTTACAAATGGCGTCCAACGTGGGGCTCGAACCCACGACCTTGAGATTAAATTTGTAACGTTTTACCTTACTAGTGGGTTTTTACTTCTATATTGCCAACTGAAAGGCACAAGGATAATTAACGAGGATTTCCTGATGATGTAAAGAGCCCAAGGTTAGTTTAGATGGAAAACGGCTCATAGTTAAGGAAACCTCCAAAGGCTAAGCGGCCAGTAGAGTGATTTGCTCTGGGTAGAACATGAGTTTGGGTCGGGGTTTGATTACGACCAAAAATATAGTGAATATGGTGCCACCGAATTTTTGAATACAATGAAGACCTAATTTTAGTCTGTTTGTATAAGGGGAATACGGAAACCTATGCTCAAATACCACTGTACTAAAAATATCATGTAAACATAACCCTTACAAATGCTTATCTTCTGGCTCGATATTGCTTGATAAAGATGCACTGCTACACCTGTAATCAAACTAAACCAATACTAGCACAGTTTGTGCATTCTGTTAATTAATTCAAAAAGTTTATAATTACTAAGAATCAAACCTCATTCATTCCAACTTATAATCATAGACGTGACCGAAATGAATTTCTATTCTCTTAAGTATCAGTTGAAAATTATTTACAATGATTTCTCTTAACAAAATTAACTTCAAAAAATTCGACTATGTTAGTTACAGTTAGGAAAAATATGTACTTATATACACAGTAATCTTCTCAAACACCTATATCTCACAAAAATTAGATAGTGTTGTTATTCTTACATCATAAAAATTTAGCATTGATTATTCTTATTAATATTCAAATTTGATTATTAAGAATGACTAATGGTATACTGACAGAATCTTTATTAGCCTTCGGTAGTACTACTTATAGAATCTACAGTTAACTTGCATTTTAAAATATTTCAATTAATTAATATTGTAGTGCAAAATGAAACAATTTAATTATCTGAACTTAGATAATTTTATATTCAACATGATAGTTTCAATTTTGTTAGTCTTGAAAGTTAACCCTTAATATACATATATACTGCCTGTAATCTTTTTATTTGTACTAATGAAAAATAAAAATGAAGTTTATCAGGTTCTCTTCACAAATAACAAAGTTATCCAAAGGTCAACAACATAACGAACTTGAAAATTTGCAAGTCGAACAATATAAAAAAACTTACTTGTTTTGTCATTCCAAATGTTGTTATAACTTGTACGTACGTAAGGAGAAACTAATTACATACCAGATGGTTATCCCTCAAAAGAATAACTGCGATGTACTTGAACCATTTACGGAATATTTAATGATAATTGAATTTTTCTTGTTACATCTTCAATCAGGTTAGAATTCTCCAAAATCACATAAATTAAATAATCTTGTTACAGAATATTAAACAAACATCCACGTATATCCACGTCAAGTAATTGCACTGCAAATTTAAATTAACAAGGGCCCTGAAGCTCGATAATACTTACTGCTGTTCAAATGCCAACCATTTCCATTTACGTCTAGTTTAGTGCAAACACAGTCGGTAAAGCGTAGACATGGAGTGCACCAACAAAGACGATATCACTATCAATCGACTATTTTTCTTACATGGCTCCAATATCGAGCATAACCGCTTGGCGCCATGTTCCTATCACAAGAACGACTTTCTTAACCACCTGCTCAAGTCAAAGTGCCGTATTCTGACGTATCCTACCGCTTGACAACAGTTACAACGATTTTTATAATTATCGAAGGAGGGAGATTTTATAATGACACTTGTAAATAATATTTTATGTCACCGCTCAACGTGCAATTCATGCTCGTGGTTTTGAAGCTTATGTTAGATTAAACAACATATAATAATTATTACGTAAAAATATGTTGATGTATTAGGCTTGAATTGACTTTCTATAAAAATAATAACATAAATATTTTGCAAAATATTGCGTGAAAATAAACTTGTTACAAGCTTTAAACTATAACATATTGTAATCAAAGCTTTATATTACAACTGAACTCCAATACTCACGGCGGTAATTTATATAAATAAAACCTCCAAATTATTCTAAAACATATCATAAATGATGCAAATGACATTCTTGAACGTACCTATGTTAATCTAAGTAACTCTTAAATACAAACCCTTGTATCCGTCAATCAATTCACCCGAAAGGTGTAAAGTCGCATTGAGGGGGAGGGGATCAATCATTGTTTGTACACAAACGACTCGTTTATGTTGTAATGTAATTATTCTGGCTACAGACAGACCGATAAGCGCTACTATACGTTTTGGTCATAGGAATTGCATCTGAAATGTGCGTAAACGTATGTCCATGTTCGCATAGATGCGCATTTATTCGTGTGCGCCTACGTGTTTAAAACCAGGCTAGTGTTTCATCTCAAAACACTTGTCAATGTTTGCCCATTTCCAACACCAAAATCTTAAAAAATAAGAAAAAATTCTAACCCAAATTTATTGCTGGAGAAGTCATCGAGCGCTGTAAAGAATTTAACAGCTGAGGGTGACGTTTTGTATCTCCTTATCTATAAAACTTCAGTTACCAACCCGCCAAGTTCCAAAACCATACATACAGTATAGTAAAACTGATTTTAACGTTTTAGTATTTCTTAGCTGCTCCATTTTTAAAGTTCAATATTTAGGATGTGATTCACTTTCAGGATGGACAACGACAAATTTTCCTAACTGTAGTTAACGAATGTTTTGCAAATATCATTTTGCTTTCAGATTAAGGATTTAGTACACGTACAGAATTTACGCTACAAAACTATCGCTAAAACATTCCATCAAATTATATTTTACAGGAGTAGCATCATTCAAATTTTACACACATGGAAAGAGCTTCTTAAAAGCAAGTGACCGACACAAAGATAAATACCTTGCACTCGTATTCAAATGCATTATGTGTATCGTCTTATGCCATCGTTTAGACAACAATAACCTCACTCGCGGAAAGTTAACACAGTAATCCTTTTTTCTATTGTAGCTTCGTTTGTAAACGCGCATGTGTAGATAATTAACCACCTGAAAGTACCGTGTTTTCTGTTCAAAATATTTTCTGTTGATAAAACAACCACATTGAAGGTATTTTCATATCACCTGCTGATAAGAAGACAACTGAGCAAACTGCACCGACCTTGTAGTAAATACATTATAGCATTGTAACTTCTCGGGAAAACAAATGCCTTGATAATCAAACACAGTTTTAAACTTATTTAAGAAATGCACATATTGTTAAGGGTAAATAACAGATTTTTGTACCTTGTAAATAATTACGTTATGCAAATACAATAGATTTAAAATATTCAGTTTTATAACTGAATATTTAATACAATTCTACAGGTTGTTATAAAAACAATCGTTTAAATTGAAAGGAGGTCGGACTTGCTAATAAACATGCAAAATAACCGTGAAAACAGTGTTGGATATGAATTTTAAATTAAGGATGAGCCAAATTATTTAGTTACAGGGTGTAACGGATTTTATTTTTGAAACCAAACTTAAAATCCATATCTTTCGAATATCTAATCCCAGGACACAGTTATTTACCGAATGATAAAGACTTTGGTGATATTGATACGGCTCTCAAGTTCAATCAAAGATTACATACTCCTGAGGACTACGTCAATATTATGCATGTATGCAAAAATAAGCACCCTTTAATTGGTTATCAAATGACAAGTGACGATTTTTATTCGACTGAACTCCTTGAAAAATACATTATCACCCGAAAGAAAACCATAAGCAATGACAAAGTTAACTGGGAAATTAAAATCACAAAAGCCGAAACGAACCACATTTACATGAAATGCGATTTTGGTTACCAAGACCACGCATGTATTGATATTGCACGTAAGCTATCTAAACGCCAAAGCGACGATGCCCAAGAAATGGATTATTCATTTCAGAATAATTATTTAATTAAGCTATGGCCTAACGGAAAGCCTATTGCGGAGCCCAAATTACAAGATATTATTTCCATAATGCATTTGATACCTGACGATGCTAGAATCTTTTATGATAAGCTTGCAGGTTCCGCTGACGTAGATGATATTGATGGTCTTAATACTATTTTAGATTTTGACTTGGAAGACGAGGAGATATGCGAGTATTAAATATTCATTCTATTTTTTTGAATATCGAGTACTTTTGTTATTATTTTTAAAAAATAAACCTTATTTTTAACTTGACCTATCTTAAAATACTTGTTGTGATGTTTTTTGGACTATAAACCTTATTATTTTTAGCAAATGCATAATTTTACTATTATTTTGTCTGTATTCTATTTTGTACTGCTGCCATTCTCATTAATATGCAGAAAACAGCCAATTGACTTGGCCGCTTTCTACTTAACCTCTGCCGAATTAAAATGTTAATAAACATCTTATTTTGTTCAAAATAGCCACATCAAAAAACATAGATAACAATAAAACTAACAACAGTTTCTATGTCTAATTACATACATAAATAGCCAATATGTCTACGTATACAAAGTATAAAATTTAATAAATATATACGAACGGTGAAATATCAACCTTCAATAGAAAAACGCTTATAACCACAATTCTACGGTCTTCTTGACTGTCTCCTGGTAAATGCGGTCCAATTAAAACTCTTTAGGATCTACCTAGGCAACGCTTTAGTGTCTTAGGTCATTTAAGAATATTAGTGAGATGTTTTAAGTGTACATTAAGGTTACTATATTCGCACTATTGTTAAGAGATTGCTCCCACGAGGTGTTAATTTGTATTAAGTTATTAACACAGTAAATAAATCATAGCACTTAATTTGAAACTGAAACTTATTGTTCCTTGGTATGCACGCGCGTGTTATTGTAGTATACAAAAAGTTTGTACTTTGTGCTTATCCCTTCGAATATTAATTAATTTTAAAATTCACGTGTATTAAGAACTATCGTCTTTCTTTGCTTTTACGATATTGCCTTAAAAATAGTTGCTTTTGTGAAGCTGCCTGTTATAATTGCTGATCTGGGAAGTCTGTTGGAACTATGACTTTAGGTTTGGAATGCTCTAATATTTCTTAGTTCCTGGCGACTTCGCATTCCCGGAACTAGCTCTTTTTCTCTGGTTTGATTATTCCTGGTTTAAGCAATATATAGTCCTATCGATCCACCCTGAATTTGAGTCTTCGTGACTAGACCGGAGCAAAAACCACAAGCCGCCACCAAGGCTCTTCTAGCGGCTGGTAAATATACTAAAATTTTTTGCGTCAAAACCCCTACAAATTAATTTTGTGGAGGTCGATAACAGGTTTTGAAGATGTTTAGGCAATTTATTATCAAGAATATTTTGCAAGCCACGTCAAGAACAGCTTCAGAAATATTTCTATCACTAATTCATATTTATAAACACCATTCCAATAAAGGAATGATATTTACTTTCTATTCCATACTGTTGGTTTCGTTATGTATATTTCAAGGTTATTTACCTAGTTAATTATTCTTAGAATATTATGATGCCATTCAACATTCCATTTATTCAACGGACTTGAAATTATTTACTTGCAAAGTTCCACCAACCTAAAAAAATTAAGACATTTCACGCATTTGTGCTGCATTTTAGACTAATAATAGAAAACTTTAGTTCAAACAATTTCGAATTTTTGTGCAATATGATAATCATATTAAGTTCGATGTTCCTGTTATTTGCCTGCGGTTGACTTAAATACCCTCACGTCTTATGCGTCTTAAAGAATGTTTATTGTAATGCATGACATAATGTAATTCCTAGCGGTTTATAAATTGAACCTGTTCGTTTTGACTTAAATAAAAGCATATTATGACCGAAGTTTGCATGCATGGTAGGTGTTGTGCAGTTGTAAATCTATGTAATTTTAACCAAAAACTTGTTTCGTTTTATAACCCGGAACACTATTAATACATTTCAAACACTTCTAGGTAGAAACCATTACAACTTTTATAGGCGCTCTACGCACAAACATATGAAAATTACAACTCCACAAATGTCTAACACCTGAAATCGCAGAAATCCACTAGTTATGCAAATGGGGGTTTATTGTTATTCGGTTCTACATATCTGAAGGACTATGATCCATAAATGTGGTTTTAAATATAGTTATTTGGAAGGGCGATGCATAGCCTTCAGGGTGTATAATATATCCCCCTTTAAATGTAGCGTTGCACAGGGATTGTATGCGGCGATTATTATTATCAACGCGATTGTTGTGGTGATATTAACTAATTAGATATTATTTAGTGAAGGTATTAACACTGCAATTTATCAGCGTCCGCTAGTATATTTGTGTACCGGCATAATTCGGTAAGTACAAAGTGTACTAAAGGTAGGTTGCCAGATTTAAAAATTGGATTAGCAGGACAAGGGGTATAGAAAAAGCAGAACAAATATCTATAAAGTAGGATATATTTCTATTATATAGTAAAACATAATTGTTCAACGCGGGGGGTCTTATAACTTTGTACATCGACTTACCTCCGCGGTTTTTTTTGTTCTAAGCTGCAGTTCCTATTCTTTCAACTAAGTGGACTGTATGCGAAATTTAGTCCGTGTTACTTTGCACTTGCACTGTGTTTTTTAGTGGTTTAACAAATAAATTCACATTCCGCTGCACTATGACTAACTTACCTTACCGAACGAAAAACCGACTGTTCTGCTTCGATATCCATAAGAGAGTGTTTGTTCACTACTCTTAGTCCAACTTATTCGCACATGCACAAGAAATTTTTATGGCAGGATATAAGGGAACAAGGGATGACAGTTTTACTATTAGATTTATGACTACAAATTTAAAATAACTTAAAATTAACCACGCGAACGTGCGACAAAGAGGCCGAACATCCCGCCCACCAAAATAAGTATGAACTAACTTATTTTATATTAAAAATAATTATAGCTATTAACTAAGAAACCTAAACCGACAAACTTATATACGTGAATATATGTATACATACCATTAAATATTAAGTATTTGGCAGTAAACATAGTTTCACTAGAGGACGTTTAACTAGCCCTTGGGCGGTCTTGATTGTAGGCATCCGAACGATACCGTCCCTACCAGGATGTAAATGTTTTTCATGGCAATCTAAGATAATAATTTCAGTCAACCGATGCGACCGAGGAAGCAAAATTGGAAATTTTGCATCATGCGACAACTCAGAATTACGTAGGCGACCGCCCACCCTCAACAAATCACGACTATCTAGAAACGGACTAAGGCTACGAAGTTGTTTACTAACAAGTTTTCCACTTTTAATATTTGTAATGTCTTGAGTAAAAACAATTGTTTGAACTCTTTTAATCAATAAATGTATAGCCTCTTGCTGCTGAGCTAGAGACAAACTATCAGAATATTTTAAACGCAAATCTGGACATTGAACATTACGAATGAAATGACGAATACAGGTAATAATCCTACAAATTTTCTGCAGTTTTGAAAATTTATCCAATAACAAATCTAAGAAGTTGTCAGACATAACGACTGTTATCGACAGAGTACGATATTCGACGTCCATCTGAGATGAGTCGATAAGTTTTGGCAGCGACGTTACTGGCCATTCTTCGCTACGACGCACTAACCAGGAAGGTCCTGTCCACCATAATGGATGATGAACCAACTCTGAAGCCAAAAGTCCACGTGAGGCACAATCCGCAGGGTTATCCTGGGACTTAACATGAAACCATGAAGATGGAGGAATACGTTCTTGAATCTGCGAAATGCGATTGCTAACGAATGTCTTCCACTTATGCGAGGAAGACCGAATCCAAGACAAAACAACAGTAGAATCTGACCACGTGAAAATATTACTAAAGGATAAAATATCTGTATAAGTATTTTTGACGAAATCTACTAAATCTGCCAAGAGTACGGCAACACACAATTCGAGACGGGGCAATGAAACGCGATTAGTAGGAGCAACCTTCGATTTTGCGCATACTAATGACATGGTAATATTACCTTCTAGATCGAACGAACGAAAATAGATGACAGCTGCATACCCAGCTTCAGAAGCATCACAGAACCCATGCAACTACACTTTTTTAAAATTATCACATACGATGCGACGCGAAATCTCAATATTCGAAACCGCTGGCAATTCACCCAAAAAATGTTTCCATTTTTGTATGACTTCCAATGGAGGCTCTTGGTCCAACCCGAGACCTAAAAGCCAAAGATCTTGAACTAAACGTTTAGCGAACAGTACTAAAGGCGCTATCAAACCGAGAGGATAAAAAAATTTTGCGATAGCCGACAAAATATTACGCTTAGTGCAAGTGCGCTCTTCAACGTCTAAGTTGTATAAAAATGCATCTGTAAGAGCGCGCCACGAAAGGCCCAAAATTTTTATTGAACCACTATCTTTATCTTGAAATGTAATTGCGTCCGAACTGGGCAGGGACTCCCTCAAGTTGGACATCACTTCCGGGCAATTACTACTCCATTTTGTTAATTGAAAACCACCACTAGTGCAAATACTATTTAATTCACCAATTAATTGATTAGCAGCTTCAATCGAATTGCATCCAGTGACTAAGTCATCAACATAAGTATCGCTCGCCAATACCGATGACGCGAAAGGAAAATTAATTGATTCTAACCTTGCCAATTCTTGAACAGTACGCAAGCGCCAAAAAAGGCGACGACGAAACTCCATAAGTCACAGTATTTAATTTAAAGTCCATAATAGGATCTGACGGAGAAAATCTCCAGACGATACGTTGATAATCACGATGAGTATCTTTAACCAAAATCTGCCGATACATTTGTTTGATGTCAGCTGTAATTACGATAGGATGTACACGAAAATGCAATAACAAAACTGCAATGTCCTTTTGCAGAGCAGGGCCAATAGCCAAGCTATCATTTAACGAATTTCCAGATTGATCCGGACACGAACCATCGAAAACCACACGCAATTTGGTGGTAGTGCTATCACGCTTATGTACAGCATGATGGAGAATGTAATACATTTTTTCATGAACCGACGAATTTATAGGCGATTTCACTGGAACCATGTGACCGCTTGTCAAATAATCCTCCATAAATTTTTTATAATCCGAATACAATTCAGGATTTTTTAGCAAACGACGTTCTAACGACAAAAATCTTTTAATACAAATTGATCTCATACACACGAATGAGGGTTCCGAAATTTTAAAGGGCAAGGACAGTACAAAACGACCGTCCTTGATACGTCTATAATTTTCCACAAATTGATTTTCACACCTTTCTTCTTCGGGAGAAATGTGTTTTTTGAAGGGAATATTTTCTAATTCCCATAATCGACGAATGTCGCTGTCTAAGGGCTCAACGAAAGCACACAACGACGTAATAGAATTATTCGGGGAAACGACCTTTCCCGTTAAAACCCAACCAAAGGTTGTTTTAATAGCAACTGGCTCGTTAGCGACACCCCAACGAGAGTCGTTCAACAAAACCTGAGCGAAGATTTCCGCTCCGAGAAGCATGTCAATTTTACCAGGGATATTAAAATTAGGATCAGCTAAGGCTAAACCTCGAGTATGCGACCATTCCTTGACCCCTATCGACGACGAAGGTAATTGATTACAAATGTTAGGTAAAATATAACACTCAGTTCCATATGCTGGAGACCTTGCTCCCGAGGGGCTGACTACACACGATTGTGTACCAGAAACCAACGACGAATTCAAGCCAAGTCTTTGAACAGTAACATTGGCTTTCCGTTTCTTTAAACCTAATTTCTGACGGCACCTTTCAGTTATAAAACTTTCCATGGATCCGTTATCTAATATTACACGAACAGGTTGCATGTTTCCTGTATAATCAAGCACCGACACCATTGCCGTGGCTAACAGCGTGGTTGTGTGTTTTAATGACGTCGAAATCAACGAGCTAGTGGCAGGTTGTTCATGCACAACCGCCGACGACAAATTGTCTTCACTAGGTCTACTAGTAGAAGTAAGTCTAGGCGTCGCTCTCCAAGAAGACGCTGACCTTTGACGATGGGTTTGTCTGCGTGGCGACACCGATTTTTCTCGTTTATCGAAGTGAAGCTACGAATTGTGTGACTGATGACATTTTCTACACGACCAATCTAACGTACAATTTTTCATCGAATGTGAAGTATTTAAACATTTAATACAAATATTTTTAAGCTTTACCACCTCAAATCTTTCTTGAGGGGTTTTATCGAGAAACTGCTTACATCTATAAATAGGATGCATAGCTTGACATAAACTACAATTTTTCCCATCATTGGTGGTACCAACTAAAGAAGTTTTAGCCGAAGTGCTAACAAACCTTTTTTTTTCTCTTTCTTTAACGGAATCTCGAGATTTTAAGCATGTTCCTGAAGCAATGTCATTTATTTCCAACACTTTACATTGTTTTTCAATGTACGACCTTAAATCTTTGAACGAGGGAATTTCGTCATTATTTCCTAATTCGAAACGCTTTAAAATGTTTGTATCTAATTTTTTCGATAACAGATTAAACAACATGAAATCTAATAAATCTATTTCCATCTGCCTTAACGCGAATATATTTTCATCAAAACAACTAATTAATTGAGCTCCGTATGCGAGTCTGAGGAACTGACCTTAGGGCATTTTTCAAGAGCATTAAAATATGTTGAAAGTAATAACCTCTTGGACTGAAAACGATTAGTAATGATTTTATAGGCCTCCTCAAATGCATAATCATTTAATGGCAAGTGTTTTATGAATGCACGCGACGACTCATCTAGTGTATCAAAGAGATGACAGAATTTTTCAACGGGTGACAAACTGACATTATCATGAATCAATCGCTTATAAATTGCATGATAACTCTCAAAATCTGAAATGCATCCCGAGAACCGTGGGACAGAAAGATGTTTCAAGCGAACCCACAATTTAGCGCAAAAAATTATTCATATTTTCCACCTTTGGCTTATTTTCTACCCGATCTAATTCGCATTGTTCAGCGATAATTATCTAACAGATAATCATCGATTTTCACCCTAAGAGCCGAAAATTCATCCAATTGTTTACTTTCTTCATCAAAGAAAATATCCTTGCAAAAAGATTTGAAGTGGGTTTCAATTTGCTCGACACTTTTAATCAATGCTTTAATTAAAGCAATCGATACGTTTTCCGGTTGGTTAATTTCACTGTATATATGATCCAACCTTTGAACTACAAATTTAGCTTCAAGAATAGCTTTATCAATTGATATAACCATATTTAATTAATGATTAATGAACGACAATAAAAATGAATGTAAAAACAATGCGTAACTCGAATATGCTAAATTACTAATTCATCTACGAAATTAAATTATTAATTGAAAAATGCAACTAACTACAGTGCTCGCCCGACAAAGCGTTTAACGTTTCAAATAAATTTCAACCCCTTTGTTAAACAAGTTGATGACCCGATTGTCCCTCGAACTTGACGACGAAAAATAAGGCAAGAATTTAAAATACAACAACCCTTCATCAATTGTTTACCCAAAGACACCGACGATCGACCCTAATCTTTGCCACAAAGGATAAGGAATGTATTATAAAATCTACCGTTATAACCAGATGTTTCTATCATTAAATTTGCAAGCAGGATGTTCTTCTCTTCGTAACACGTTTAAACCATAATTAAAACTACGACAATTTTTAAATTAAGGTGTAAGGAGCGAAAAGGAAAAGGAACTAATTAATAATCCGGTGATGAAGGCCCATTTTGTTCAGCGCGGGGGTCTTATAACTTTGTACATCGACTTACCTCCGCGGTTTTTTTGTTGTTCTAAGCTGCAGTTCCTATTCCTTCAACTAAGTGGACTGTATGCGAGATTTTGTTCGTGTTACTTTGCACTTGCACTGTGTTTTTTAGGGGTTTATCGATAAAGTCCGCGGCACTATGACTAATTTACGTTACCGAACGAAAAACCGACTCTTCTGCTTCGATATCCATAAGAGAGTGTTTGTTCATTACTCTTAGTCCAACTTATTCACACATGCACAAGGAATATTTATGACAGGATATAAGGGAACAAGGGATGACAGTTTTACTATTAGATTTACGACTACAAATTTAAAATAACTTAAAATTAACCACGCAAACGTGCGACAAAGAGACCGAACAATAATAACACATGAAACATTAAAATGATTTTTTCGGAAATGTATATATTTTTTCAGAGTTGACAACATCTGGTAATTTTTTGCATTAAATTGCAAAATGATTAAACTCTTGTCAAGACCACTTAAAATTGGTTTTTATTTGCAGCTTATCTTTTGCATTATCGACAAGAAACCTATTTGGAGCAACTTTCCAATACAGTGTATAATGAAGAAAGCCTTTCGGTGTCGCAATTTGAGCTATAGAGTGTAAATATACTGCTGTGAATTGGGTGTCCACGTTGGGAGCCACAAATAATGCTGTCACTTGGGTACAGCCAAATTGTATTAACGAGGATGCAATAGAAAATATGAAATTTTTATCTTACCCTGTTTTTTTTCTTGCTTAGCTAGTTCAACGGAAAATATGTTGTGGATTTTACCAAAAAAGAAATGAAGTACAGAAATTTCATTGTAAGCATTCAAAAACATATTTTTTATACACATTGTTTAAAGAATCTCGTACGTACACAGATATCAATAACGCTTATAAAAACAATTTACAGCTTAAGCTTAGACAGAGAATTTTCCTAATGGCTACTTACGTATTAAAACAATTTTCACCTAATCTTTTTAACCAAGTACTGAACTTCAAACATCGCATATGTGAGTCACAAAAGTTCTCTTTAAAATTCTTGGGATAACTTACATGTCCTTGTATTACCCTATTTGTCAGTGTAGTTGGTCAACGACGCTGGACAGAAAATTTTGTAAAAGGTCAAAGTGCTTCGAGCTCTGCCCTCAAAATTGCTAGAAATTATTCCTTGACAAATAATTTTTATAAAATTAAAATCTTATTCTAGATTAATTTACTGCATGATGCTTAAATATCCTATTAGGTTACAAAACAAAGTTATACTCGCAGTTGGTATTTTTAAATAGCGCTTATATAAATATCATTTCTATTATAATTAACGGTATTCAATACTTCCTGGTTCCACTTTACTCTCCATTATAATTAATCTTGACGTAGAAATATCTGTTTGCAAAGTGCATTTATTTTTAATCGATTAAAATCAGCAGTTGATCTTGTACCAAGATTATTTATGTTAATGTGATAAATCTTCGTTATACTTTATTAAATAATTATGATTCTATGTTACTCGTGCAACGCCGACAGAATAGGTTTCAAATTATTCGAAACACATATGTAGCATGTCCTAAAATGAATTAAAGAATGAGTCTTACTCAAAGCTAACATGTTGCTTGATGTTAGAATGAATGACTTTATTCTAATTCATTTCCGTCTTGCGAGGGTAAGGTGAAAAGTTCTTGGCCTGACACAGCAAAAATTCGTGCTTCCCGCCTGCGTGTACATGTCATTAGTTCGTATGACAAGTTTCAACTGGCCATCTCAAGTAGTTTATTTACACGAATTTTTTCAAGCAGACGTCTTATGCGTGTGTCCTTAAGATGGATAAACTTGAATATCGTGCGGTCATAAAATTCTTCGTTTTGGACGGATTAACCCCTCAGGAAATTCATTCGAAGTTGACAAAAGTTTACGGAGACTCTGCCCTTCCCTGTCAACCGTTAAAAAGTGGGCATCTCGATTTAAACGTGGTCGCACGTCTCTCGAGGATGACCCACGTGAAGGGCCACCAAAAACCGCACCACGCCGGAAACGATCGAAAAAGTGCATGATATCGTGTGGGACGATAAGCGAGTGAAAGTGAAGGAGATAGCTGAGACTGTAGGGCGAAAGGGTGCGAAACATCTTACACAAAGAGTTAGGGATGCAAAAGTTCTGCGCAAGATGGGTGCCGCATTTGCTGAATGCCGATCAAGAGCAAATGCGAAAACGAGTTTCGCACCAATGTTTGGCCCTGTTCAATAAGGAGCTGAGCGATTTTGTGCGACGATTTGTCACTATGGATGAGATGTGGGTCCACCATTACACGCCAGAAACGAAACAGCAGTCGAAGCAGTGGGTGAAAGCCGGTTGTTCAGCGCCAAAGAAAGCGAAGTCGATCGCATCTGCTGGAAAGATGATGGCCAGCGTGTTTTAGGATGCGAAAGGGATCCTGTTAATAGATTACTTTGAAAAATGCAGAACAATTACAGGCCAATATTACTCCACCCTTCTTGACTAGCTGGATGCCAAAATTCGCAAGAAGAGGCCTGGCACCAAGACAACGCATCTGCACACAAGGGTGCGTTGGCGATGGAAAAATTGACAGATTTGGGGTACGACTTGCTCGGCCATCCCCCATATTCTTCTGATTTGGCCCCCTCAGACTTCTATCAGAAGAAATTTGTTTCTGGGAAGCACTTTATGTCCAATGAAGAAGTTGAGAGGGCCGTAGACGAATATTTTCACAGCCTTCCAGGCTCTCAGTTCCGGGAAGGAATGCTGATGATGGAGAAACGCTGGACCAAGTGTGTTGAAGTTAAGGGGGATTATGTCGAAAAATAAAATCATTTTTTTTACTGAATTTTGCAGTCTTTCATTGTAGGCCGAGAACTTTTCACCTTACCCTCGTATATACTAAAACAAACTGAAAACGTCATTTCCATTTTATTCTCGAAGCTTGACACATTCGAGTGATGCAATATTTCACAGCAATTTCGGGCTTCATTTCTAATTAATTGCGGTCGGTATAATTTATGGCAATTGTAAAGTGTCTTCCATTCTTTGTTGATGCATTAAAACTTAGCCGTTGTTATCTCATTAAAATTGTTCTTAACTATTTTTATACCTTACCAGATAGTAGCGCATCTTCAAATTGAGGCATTTATTTATTGATAGCAAATAATTAGCTTATTTAATAGCTTTTAGAACATTTCTCGGAAAAATGACGTATTCTTTTATTAAATAACGTAAGTGCTCGAACTTGCTGAACAATTGGTCTTTCCATAAATACACTAAAATTTGTTTTACGTGTTCTTAAAGAATATCTACATACGGAAAATATGCTTTACTTTAAAAATACATAAAATTAATATTTTATAAACGCGTTCTTCGGTAAATACAATGAAAACTTGTTACTAAAATGTATTTTCAGGAGATTAGAATAATTATTTACAAACGGCTGAAAATAAATGCTTTTATTTTTAAGTATTTAAAAACTGGGCTTCGCTTTTATGCTTTATTTAAAATGAAAACTAGTTTTATGTATCTCTCAGAAGTAATTATTTACACACGGCTGAAATGAATTAACATAATAAGTGAATTTAAAATTGAGCTTCGTTCTTAAATAGTATATGTCCTTAAAGAGTGCTATTTTACATAGGAATCTTTTTTATGTACTAATGAAATACGCTTATGCGTTTATACAGGGCAAAATTTAAATATTGATTTTATTTCTTCCGTTTTTGGGGTGGGGTACACTTTTTCAGATAATTTGGAATTCAGTGGCCTTTCGTGACCTCATTATTCCATCGATACATTGAGCTATTTTCAAAAAATTTGTAAGTTTGAAATTGGCCAAAAAAATTCGATTCCATTTATCGATCACGGAATCATTAGTTATACATTCGACCTCGACGGCAAATTTTAAAATACAAAACTCTTCATAAAGAGCGTCAAAATCTACGTTACGGACATTTCTCAGTAAGCATTTTCATGACTGAATCATATGTGAACATACATTTTAAGTAAAATATATCAAATTTGACAAATAGTTGTTTTGAGAAAAATCAAATTTGGAATCTAGGCAAAAAGTGTAATTTCGGTTAAATTGGAAAAGCGATTCTTTATTTCTGGTTTGTCATTTTGCGAAACATTTTTAAACTTTATAGCACAAAATCCAAAAAATCGTCATTAATCCTTTCATCAATTTTGTCTCTAGGGAATTTGAAAATTGCAGAAACCTCGAAACAGAAAAGCTCTAGTTTTCCAGTTTTGCTGTTTCGTAAATAATTTTGAGAATATAAAAAAAACCTAGGTAATATTTAATTTTATCCGTCACCTCTTCAGAAAATAGTTTTGAAGTGCTATAGGAATGTCTTTCCCAAGTGACAAAAAGTAACATAAGAACCAGGAAGTTACTGAAGATTCCTTCTATATAAGGATATAAAAATGGTCATCTGTAGGAACGTGCCTTAAAACAGCTTTGAACGGAAAATCTATGAATTCAAAGAACACTTTTAGTTTCTTTACACGTTTAGCTTGCGACGAAAAGTGACTATAAATCTTTAAACGTCAAAAATGCATTTATCCAACCCATTTTTTAAATCAGAAAAATTGCGTTGGCAGTCTCAAATGAATCCTCCAAAAAAGTCAAGGTACAAGGGTAGGCTGAAAAGTGATGCACGTATGCTTGTAGAACACGAACAACATAATCTACAGAAGCGCGCATGGCGGCATTCGAGAGTCACAATCTCTCGCCATACGCATTCCCATTTTGAAGGCGTTGCAGTTTGTTTTGAGTAACGAAACTATGGAAATGTGTTGTAGTGCTTGCCAACGCAAATCAGCGCACTGTTATCGAATTTTTAACTGTTGAAAATGTGACTCCTACCGAGATTCAACGCCGTTTAAAGGCTGTTTATGGGGACGATACTGTTGGTAGATTTACTGTAAATAGGTGCGTGTTAAAATTTCTTGGTTGTGATCCTGAAAAAGCCATAATTGTTGATGAAACACGCAGCGGACGATCGATCACTGCCAAAGTCGATTAACATCGCCAACTCGTCGACGATTTGGTTCAAAGTGAGCGGCGAATCACTCAAAAGCGTATCGCGAACCAAATTGTAACATCCAATCTTGCAACATGACGACGTTTGTCCACACACCTCGCGCGTAATTGAAGAAGCACTGCGAAACCGGAAGTTTGAGCCGATTCCAAACCCTCCTTACTGCCTCGATCTCGCATCTTGCGTTTTTTACTCTTTTCTTCTACTCAAGAAAGGTCTCAAGGGTAATCATTACACCTCGGACGATGAGGTGAAGGCAGCTATCGCGTCCAAGATTTAAGAGAAGTCGAGAATTTCTTAGTGACGGGATGAAGAAACTTGTTACACGTTGGGAGAAACGTGTTAGGCGTAACGGTGACTATGTTGAAAATAGATATACGATTTTGAACTTTAAGAATTGTACTTTGATTTAATTTTTACCCGATCTTGCTATTTGTTTTTGTTGGTGTTCCACAAGCATGTGTGTATTACTTTTAATCGTACTCTCGTATATTGCACTCCTGCTGTACTTCAAGCTATTTGTGTCTGAATACCTGGAAGCGCAAATTTAGTGGTCGTCTTTGGATATAATACCTAGCTAACCGAACGACTACCAGCTGTTGGGTTCGTTAGTTTATATTGCTGCCTCTTCAACTGAACTGAATTACTTAACCAAACTTACGTTGCGCAATTCTTAATGTACTTTACCACTAATGCTACTTTAATATATAACTAATTTACACAAATGGGCCACATGAATCTCATTCTGACACGTCTAAAGTCTTACGCGGCACCGACCTTACTACTACTAATAACACCTGCACCTGCTTATCTGCAAACTAAATATAATACAGGAATGACATAGTACATCACCCCTTTATAAGTATATCTTAATTGCTAAACCTGCCTTGGTAATTAAGATGAACGTATTCTAGCAAGTCCACTGGATTCCCTGCGATACGGAAGAATATTGCTTAAGGTTACAAACCTTATGCACACCCACCGAGAGACTGCTTGCGTCGTCTCTCATTTCATAAGAATTTGGCCCACGTCTGTTTACAACGATGGTTGGACCGTGTAGCGTACGACTAGTAAATGCGATTATTTCCTTCTCTGGAGTTTCAGGATTAATTTGCAATAGACAACTCCCCAAACCCATATTCGACGCGTCCATTTGAATAAAAAGCGCCCGATCGAAGCACGGATGCTCCAACATGGCAATCGATAAAAAAACTGATTTAATTTTTTCAAAGGCCTCCTGCTGTTTGGCGTCCAATACCACTGAACACTCTTCTTTAAAAGTTTCAACAAAAGTCCCATTAATCCGGCTAGCTTTTCACAGAACGTACATTGGTAATTAACAACCCCTAAAAAGCCCCTTAAGTGTTGGATATTCGCGGAAATTAATTAATTGCTTTTACCTGGAACGGGTCCTACCTTTCAGCTGATATAATGTGACCAAGGATGACAACCGCATTCCTGGCATAATGAGATTTTCTTAATTTTATCGTAATACCGGCTGCTTCAAACTTTTCGAATACTTTGTTTAACTGAATTAAGTGTTGCTTGAACCCCTTTGAATAAATAAGAAGATCATCCACATACGCAACCACATACGATTCTACCTCTGGACTTACAGGAATATTCAAAGCTCGTATAAAGGACCATATAGACGTAGCGAACCCGAACGGCAATATTTTAAAGACATAAATTTCTCCTTCATACAATAACCCAGTAAATTTCTGATGCTCTGGCTTAATTTCGACCTGCCGTAGCTTGCCGTCGAATCAAGGGTGTTCAAGCGCTGACCGCTAGAAAAATTATATTACAACTCAGTAGAGTTCGGAGGCATAACCTGATCCTTCACCATGCGCTTATTCAAAAACTGGGAAATCTAAACATACTCTTAGTGCCCCATCTCGCTTCCTCACTACTACCAACGGACTAAAATATTCGGTTTGTTTAGCCTGAATAATATACCTGGCTACAATTTCTTTAATCTGCCGCTCCGCCTCTTCTTTATATGCATACGGAATTGGGTATGGCTTGACAAAAATGGAGTATCATTCCACAATTCAATTTCGTGAAAATAGACCTCTGTTCGACCTGGCTGGTCCAAAATATTGACCTATATGACGCTAACACATGATACAAGATAGCTTTTTCTTCTTCAGAGAAACTCTCAGCGCGACCCACCACCTCTTTAATTTTAAACATCTTGCACGGCACAATCTCTTTTTTCACCCTCACCTCGTTACAACTATCTTCAGAAACTTGACAAACAGTTATCCGAATATCCGGTTTCGGTTCCATACTAAATTCTATACTTCTCGCTACTCCCTAAAAAATATCAGATACAATTGCTAGGGAAGTCGATCTTAATCTGATAATCCGCAAAAAAATTACAACCGAAGATGACATCTCGAATCAAATTCGGAACCACCCTACAAGGATACGCAAGGTCGTGTTCCTTAAATTTAAAGTTCAATTAATATTGATCCTTCGCAATGCAATTCCTGCCCGTGGACTTACTAAAATAGCCTATATATAAGCTAAACATGCAATATCGGTATTACTTTGCAAAAGCTGTGATAGAAAATCCCTTGAAATGTAAATAACTTGGCTACCTGAATTTACCAATATTTTTATAACAATTGTTTCAACCGTAGCCCCAATAGTTGGTGCTACAACAACTGATTTGATTTTGTTTTCGGTTTCTAACATAAGCTCATCTCCATTTTTATTAAACAACGTAACTACAGCCGGTGCCTGACTTTCCCCGAACTGCTAGCATTTTGAGATTCATGACGCCTTTTATTACTATAACTATTATTATTATTTGAGCTATTTTCGGAACGATTACTACTGCCAGGATTTGAAATATTATCTGGCGCGGTAGCGAGCGCCCCCATTTGGTTCACCATTGGTACCCTTGCAACGCCAATTTGCGTCCAAATTGTTACTATTTTTACCGGAGTTTTTATACGTTTCATCTATTTCTCTTAAATAACATTCTACTTCATCTAGTGTCTTAGGCATACAATTTGCAATCCATTGCTGAATTTCTCTTGAGAAATGATTTTTTAATAAGGAAATAAGTTCCTTTTCCTCAAAGGATGTCGTCAAGAAATTTGCTTCCCTTACCAGCTTTAAAAAATAATCAGCCCTTGATCCCCCTTGGGTAACAACCAACTTTGATTTTTTGAAAAAGCTTCCTTTCTTCAACATCCCAGTAATGCTTTATAAATAATTCTTTAATTTCCGTGAAATCTCTCACCCGATCCTCTTTCAATAGTTGAGATGCATTTAGCGTAGAAGAAATTTTTGTATACTCTCGGGTAAGTTAACTCACCAGTGGCGATCTCGGATTACTACGTATAACCACCCTGAGAAAAGTCCATGTTATCTCCGCTGTAGAGAAGCCGAGGCGTTGGAATTAGCAGAAGTGCACCTGAGATAACCAGCAACCTTGTAAAGGAGGTGAGTGGACCCTAGTATTGAAATATGGTACCGTAAAAGCAAATATCGAGTTTGTGTTTTATTCTATATGTATAATGTAACTCGTTTCTGGTTTCTTTAAACTTAATCTAAGGTGATCAAAAAAAGGAAGGATGTTACAAGTTCCAATGCTAGTGATTTGAAGTAAATGATTCGATCGACCAAGTTGTTAAAATAAATGTGCTAGTGTCTATGTAAATTATGAATTAACAGTGAGTTATATTTAATCAATTAGTGCTTGTATTGTAATAAATTAATGCTACATACGCCAATAAAACGCAGTTAGATTAGTAATAATGCAGTGTTTTCGCCGTTTCCAGAAAGATCTTAGTATTGTAATTATGGTTAATGAACTACGGTGGCGACCTTTCAGTTGATTAAAGGTTCCTTGTAAATATTTGTTAATCATTAAACTTGTATTAAGCAGAATAAAGAAGCTTAAATTGAAGAAAGTTTTATTAACTTGTCTAGAAAAAAAAAAGTATTCGGAACCGGAGTAATAAAAACTGTATATTATTTTACAAAACAACAAGAACAACTACAACTAAAATGTTTTATGGCCAATTAAATGTATATTATTCCCTGCATGGATATTTTATCCGATGATAGTTAGGAAAATTTTAAGTGATACTCTCCAATGAAATTCCGTTCATAATAATTAACTCCGTGTTGCCTCATTTTATTACACCAAATATTGAGATTGCGTATGTGTTATTGCTATTGCTGTTCAAAATATTTTTGTGTGTTCTTTCTATTCCTGATTTTTCTAAATATTTGTATGAATTTTTAATGTCCATTGCTCATGTGTAGTTATTATTGTTATTTAGTAAGTAAACTTCTTACTTTGTTAGTTTGCTTTTAATTATACTTTTTTTTTACGTCGTGTTCATGTCGTTGCTGTATGTTTGTTGTTTTGAGTAGGTAGTTCAACTGTAAGTTTGTTGACGCTATTCGTTTGAGTTCGTTCATATACAAGTGTGTAATTTTGTACCACTGTTTCGTATAGTCTAGCATGCTCGATATTGGATTTAATGATAGGCTGAACTAGAAAACACTTAGTCTTCCTGGTATATGCTTTATATTCCAATTGGACTTGTTTTTATATTTTTTTTTGCTTTATTTTGTGTTTATAAATATTATTTTTTATTTTACAATCGCAGGTATATACTGGTAAATACAGATACAGAAATGAAAATTAATCCCAGCCTATATCTAAAAACTTACGTACTATGTGACATATTTGTAAAATTGTTGCCTTTTGGATAGGAACAACTAATTGCTCGGACAATTGCTATCTTTGTAAATTTTTTATTGTTATTATTATTATTTAAAAAGCCTTTTTGATGAATTTTATTGATTACTAACCGAAAACACATATTTTTCTCCTAATCTTCTCAAACGACTTATATAATTATGAAAATTTTATTTACTGTTATTTTTATTTCAGAAAATGGTAAACTAAATAGTGCAATGGGAGATTACAGGATGGAGTGGACACCAGGTGATCTGATTTGGTTCGATCCTGGTGTTGGACATTGGCTGCCTGGGGAAGTATTAGAATGTCACCGAAGTGCCAACGTTTTAACAGTGCAAGCTGTAATTAATGGCAAGGTAAGTAGATTTTTCTATCAAATTCCAGCTTTAAGTTTAGATTTAAACATTTCCGTATGACATTTCGTTTGAAAACAATAATATAATTTATTAGTGAAACAACTAATTTTATATTTAAAATTTGAAATCGAACGTGTATCTTAGTCTTTCGCGGACCATACGTTTTCCTATTACGCCACCGAGACCGATGACAACAATTGGAAAAATTTACAAATTTACAAAGCCAAATCATGTACACTCGATTTGAAATGATCATTTGGGCTTTGCCTAAAAGTCTAAGTTATTATTTCATCTTATTAACCATAATACGTTAGTATTTATCAACTCACCTTGTGTAATTAACTACCTAATATATATATATATATATATATATATATATATATATTACTCATATTTAGACCAGGGTAGAAAATTAAATAATCACATCAAATAATTTTAATCACCGTGTATAAGGAATTTCATTAAATAATACGCTTTATTAAAACCTTGAAGCATAAATAAGTTCGGTCGTTTCAGTAAAAATAAGAAATTTAAATTATGTACAAAACGCTTTATATCAAAAGAAACAGTATTAAAAAGCTCTGCGGGTAATTTATTTATTCCTAATAAAGAAACAAAGGAAAGTACGTGAAAATTTTATATGAATTAAATCTATTTCAAGTGACCGGTAGTAAACAAAGTGTACACATAATAATTAATATTTAAGTTGTATTCGCTAAAAATGAAAGGATAGAAATCAATTTTAATTGGAGTTAATTAAACCGTTAGTAACATATAATACCTATAAAAACTTGTGAAAATCCAAGATTAAAATACCACGGAATAAGGCTCTGAGAATTAATAGTATATTTGAACACCTGCGTAGTTTAAATGTCACATTCGGCGTAAAGTTTGCAGATAATTAATGTTTCAAAGAATCTTGGGGAAAACGTCGCATAATAGTTACGAGAATTGCTAAAGCGGGGTTATTTCACACTCCATGTGGACTAAAATAATCGATAATAAAGAATATCAATTTGCACCAATACGAACAGGTTAGAGAAGGAAAGAGAAATGCGTCAAGCAAAGACACATATTGTAAAAGGCGGGATTTAAGCAACGTCACGAGGGTCACAATTGGTTGAAAATAGGATGCAAATATCAGAGGTAGAAACAACAATTTCTGTACAAAATTAATTAGTTTTTCTCGGACATGCTTGCGTGCCGTGTGTTGAAATTTCTGAGAGTTAAATGGGACGAGTGAAAATTCGTAAAATCGACGCGCGAGCGACAGACTGGGAACATAGAATGAGGAATTCTTTAGAATTACCTGTTTTGAGGACAAAAGCGACGTGCCGGCTTTTGCTATATATACCGAGATGAATATAAACAAGCTCTCTTAGACTCTTAGACTTTTGACTATTCGATGCGTTAAAAGCTCTTACATCCGCGACTTGATTCAAGATGTTAAACAGTGCATTTTAGTTTGAGAAAATAATTTAAAATTTTGCTCGTATATTTTAGTGATTCAAAATAGTTGGTTATTTACGTGCTAACATGAATGTACTTCAGTGCACTTAGATACAAGGTAATAAAATTTAGTTTCACTGTACCAATTAGCAAAATTTACAACGACAAATGTATACACAAAAGTAGGCAGTTTTGGCGTATATTGGTGAAAGAAGTATGAAGTTATTTGCTATTTTTCGGGGTGTTAATAATTAAATGGTTCAAATACGTGTCTGGATCCACGAAACAAGGGTCAGATATACATAGATGAGTTCCGGAAAAGCCCAGAAACAACTGGTGATGGAGAAAATTTTAAAAGCGTTGAGAATTAGAAGCCGTAAATATAATCCTGTTGGAATGGTGTGATTAACTAAAGGGACGATGTACTTTGAAGCTACGAGGACAGTAACCTTCAGGTAAATTATACTATTTTGTTTGACATTTTGTGTGTGTTGAATAACTTTATAATTGATTTACTTTAAATGGACATTAGTGAAATTGTACTAACCATAAAATTTTAATTTTAAGATGAAATTTGCTTGTTGAAGTAGAAAGGGTATTTAGTTTTGATGTTCGGTAATATGATGAAAATTTGGGTATGTCTTTGAGCTCAATTAGACGAACCTGGTTAATTAACGTAAAGGGGTGGTAGATGCTCCTTTATACTCAGACTCCGGTCTGCTTATATTGTTATATTAATTAGTAGGCATCCAACAAGGACTTTAATTTTGGATGCACATTAAAATGATAATAAAATTAATCTTGAAATTCTTTTTAAAACTGAAATTTATGCTGAGTTTTAATTTTGAAATTTTAATGTATTCTGAATATTGATGTAAATAGAGTTAACGTTGATGTTTTTGGTAGGAATGTGTTGTTTTTTTTTTATGAATGAGGAGGTTTATAACATTAGGTGAGCAGCCGAGGCGAAAAGAGGATCACAGCCGTTTATGACGCCCAATCTGTGGGACTAGAATTTTTTTGTTGAAAGGACCCAGTTCCCGCATTCAAAGGAGAAGATCACAGCAAATTTTGGCGACCACAACGTGAGGGCTCGAGTTCCAAATAAAATTTTTGTTATTTTATTCCAGGAAACTGGCGATCTGAGAAAGAGAGTTTCTGTTTGTGTATAAATTTAAGAGTATTTTTAAAGTGTGTGTGAGTGATTAGAACGTATGCAGAGAAAAGAGTGGTTAAGGAGTCAAGGAGTGGAAATTGGAAGTGACGATAGTGCATTGTGTGAAAAAAATACGAAAATGGAAGAAGCTGGAGGCAGTAGAGATCAGTCGAGGACGGAATCAGGGGATCAAGGAAACGAGATGATATTGAGAATGTTAGAGAGGATGAGTGAAGAATCTAATAGAGCTAGGGAAGAATCGAATAAGAAATTTGACCAATTAAATCAGGAATTAGGAATAAAATAGAAAAATCGACGAGAGAATTTACAGAATTTAAAATAGTCTTACCGTGAAACTGGGGGAAGTTGAAAATAGGGTAGATAAAAATGAGCGTGACATTACAGGTCTTCGACAGGAAATGGGACATTTAAGGTCCGAAGTACGCATTTTCTGTGAAGAAGAAATAAACGTAAAAATGACTGAAGTAACGGACTCATGTAGGGATCAGTTAGGCAGGGTAGAACGCGAAGTTAGTAGTATCAAATACAACATGTCAAATTTAACGGGGGATGGTCCCAGATTTTCTACAGGTGGAGTATCATTGGACCAACACATGAAGTTTTATGGCGATAACAGGGTAAATCCACAAATTTTTATTAATAGTGTAAGAAATCTAGTGGGAAATTTATTTGACGAACAGACTAAACTAAATACGATAAAGGCTTTATTAAAGGACAATGCGGAGGCATGGTACAATTTAGTAGGACAGGACATAGACACGTATCAGGACTTTGAAAACAAATTTTACAACATTACTGGAGTGATCACAAACAGGATCAGATTAGGGACGACTTGATTACAGGAAAATTTAAGGGAGAGTTTGCAGGTTCTAGGGAGCAATATGCCATCCGCAAATACAGTGTGGCCAAACAACTGAAGCCACCATTGACGGACAGACAGATAATCAAGTACCTATCACGACATTTTGAACTGGAAATTAGACAACACGTGGCCTTACAAAACATCACAGAACGGGAGACGTTTTGGAATACTTACAGAGATATGACGATGTATGTGTTGGACGGACAAGAGAGATACGAGAACGAAACGTTAACACAGTTAGGTTTGACAACAGGACACCGAATTATCCGAGACGGCCTGACTACAACAGAAATTTTCGACCGAATTGGGAACGACGAGGACAGGAATACAGGAGCAATAGTGCGACTAGGGGACCGACGCCAAGACCTAGTTACACGCGACAGAACAGTTTACCGGAGGTAAACAGGACTGTGACCAGCACGCCGAATAGAGACAGGGACACGGATATTAACACGAGGAGGACGTACGCACAGGTTGTAGAAGGACAACCAGGACCAAGCACGGAAAACAGGATGAGACAGGATTTTTAGAACGTGACAGACCACTAGATTTCTGTGTAAATGTATACGAACATCCACGTGAATTTTTCAAAATTGAGGAGGAAGTAGAGCCAGAAACTGTAGAAAATTATGTTTGCCAATTATTAATTTAGAAATTTTTGAAAATAATGTAGAAGTATTACTTGATACAGGGGCAGAGGCGAGTTTAATATCGGAGGAATTCGTCAGCAAAATTAGGGATAAGGTTTGTGATAGAATTATGCCTATAAAACGTAGCCATTTAGTAGCTCCAAATAAGAAGAAGTTTGCTGTAGTAAATAGTGTTGTGGTGCTTAGGATAGATATAGGAGGTTTTAGCTGTGAACAGGAGTTTGTAATTGTACCTGGACTGAAGTTTCAGAGCATTTTAGGTGTTGACTGTATGATGAAGTTAGGGGTTTTGATAGATATGGAAAGGAAGGTAATAAGGATTAAGGATAGGGTAGTGCCATGGAAGGGCAGTTATGAAGTCACAGAGGATGACACGGGGTTTAGTATTAATGTAGTAGAGGTAGAGGATGATGAAGGTAAACAGATCAACACAATAAGATGTCCAGAGGATAGGAAAGTAGAGGTTCAAGCTTTAATACAAAAACATGCAGAAGTAGTGGGGGTAGAAGCAGCATATCAGGAGCAGGTGAAGGCGAAATTAAGTAAAGATGGCAAGTTTGTTTTTAATAAAGTTAATTTATGGAATTTATTCTGGCGGATTCCATTACATAAGAATTCTAGAGGGTACATAGGATTTTCCATAGAGGAAAAATCGATCATTGTAAAGTAGTATCGTTTGGTTTGTCGGCAGAAAGGGACACAATGATAAATGAGAAACAGGCAAGTGTAGGGACTGAAGAAGAAGTAATATTTAAGAGTAAGGATAATAGGGATGATAAGTTTATTGTATGTGAGAGAACAGGGATGTTAAGTATAGATATAGAAGGGGGAGAAATAGGGATGAAGAGTATTAGGATGGTGAGAAGAAAGACTTGGAGGGTCAAGAAGAGAGTTAGATTTAAATAACTTGATGAACAGAGGATAGAGATAGGTGAATTTTAGTATAGTTATAGAAAATAAAGCTAGGTATAGGATAAATATGGGAGATAATTAGGAATAGGTTTAGGATGAGAATAAAGAGTAAAGGTAGGAAGAAAATAAGATAGATTAAGTGTAGATATTTCATATAAGATTAGTGGAGAGTTAGGAATAAAGTTAGAAATAGGATAGGTATATAGGATTAGGTAGGATGAAGTAAAGTATAGTGAAGATTAGTTAAAAGTTAGGAATAGGATAGGTATATAGGATGTATATAGGATTAGATGGATGAGTAGGATGAAGTTAGGGATAATTTCAGTTTATAGAATTAGGTGAAAGTTAGGAATAGGATAGGGATATAGGATAGGTGTAAATATTTTTTTTTCGATTGGAGACAAAGTAGGTAAGTTAGATAGATAAGGGTAGAGAGAGATAGGCAGTTTTTTTGTAATTTTTTTTGTCTAAATGTTTTATATTTGCATTCAAATAAGTGGGATTATTTGTATTCAAATAGGGGGAAAATACTCATATTTAGACCAGGGTAGAAAATTAAATAATCACATCAAATAATTTTAATCACCGTGTATAAGGAATTTCATTAAATAATACGCTTTATTAAAACCTTGAAGCATAAATAAGTTCGGTCGTTTCAGTAAAAATAAGAAATTTAAATTATGTACAAAACGCTTTATATCAAAAGAAACAGTATTAAAAAGCTCTGCGGGTAATTTATTTATTCCTAATAAAGAAACAAAGGAAAGTACGTGAAAATTTTATATGAATTAAATCTATTTCAAGTGACCGGTAGTAAACAAAGTGTACACATAATAATTAATATTTAAGTTGTATTCGCTAAAATGAAAGGATAGAAATCAATTTTAATTGGAGTTAATTAAACCGTTAGTAACATATAATACCTATAAAAACTTGTGAAAATCCAAGATTAAAATACCACGGAATAAGGCTCTGAGAATTAATAGTATATTTGAACACCTGCGTAGTTTAAATGTCACATTCGGCGTAAAGTTTGCAGATAATTAATGTTTCAAAGAATCTTGGGAAAACGTCGCATAATAGTTACGAGAATTGCTAAAGCGGGTTATTTCACACTCCATGTGGACTAAAATAATCGATAATAAAGAATATCAATTTGCACCAATACGAACAGGTTAGAGAAGGAAAGAGAAAATGCGTCAAGCAAAGACACATATTGTAAAAGGCGGGATTTAAGCAACGTCACGAGGGTCACAATTGGTTGAAAATAGGATGCAAATATCAGAGGTAGAAACAACAATTTCTGTACAAAATTAATTAGTTTTTCTCGGACATGCTTGCGTGCCGTGTGTTGAAATTTCTGAGAGTTAAATGGGACGAGTGAAAATTCGTAAAAATCGACGCGCGAGCGATAGACTGGGAACATAGAATGAGGAATTCTTTAGAATTACCCGTTTTGAGGACAAAAGCGACGTGCCGGCTTTTTGCTATATATACCGAGATGAATATAAACAAGCTCTCTTAGACTCTTAGACTTTTGACTATTCGATGCGTTAAAAGCTCTTACATCCGCGACTTGATTCAAGATGTTAAACAGTGCATTTTAGTTTGAGAAAATAATTTAAAATTTTGCTCGTATATTTTAGTGATTCAAAATAGTTGGTTATTTACGTGCTAACATGAATGTACTTCAGTGCACTTAGATACAAGGTAATAAAATTTAGTTTCACTGTACCAATTAGCAAAATTTACAACGACAAATGTATACACAAAAGTAGGCAGTTTTGGCGTATATTGGTGAAAGAAGTATGAAGTTATTTGCTATTTTTCGGGGTGTTAATAATTAAATGGTTCAAATACGTGTCTGGATCCACGAAACAAGGGTCAGATATACATAGATGAGTTCCGGAAAAGCCCAGAAACAACTGGTGATGGAGAAAATTTTAAAAGCGTTGAGAATTAGAAGCCGTAAATATAATCCTGTTGGAATGGTGTGATTAACTAAAGGGACGATGTACTTTGAAGCTACGAGGACAGTAACCTTCAGGTAAATTATACTATTTTGTTTGACATTTTGTGTGTGTTGAATAACTTTATAATTGATTTACTTTAAATGGACATTAGTGAAATTGTACTAACCATAAAATTTTAATTTTAAGATGAAATTTGCTAGTTGAAGTAGAAAGGGTATTTAGTTTTGATGTTCGGTAATATGATGAAAATTTGGGTATGTCTTTGAGCTCAATTAGACGAACCTGGTTAATTAACGTAAAGGGTGGTAGATGCTCCTTTATACTCAGACTCCGGTCTGCTTATATTGTTATATTAATTAGTAGGCATCCAACAAGGACTTTAATTTTGGATGCACATTAAAATGATAATAAAATTAATCTTGAAATTCTTTTAAAACTGAAATTTATGCTGAGTTTTAATTTTGAAATTTTAATGTATTCTGAATATTGATGTAAATAGAGTTAACGTTGATGTTTTTGGTAGGAATGTGTTGTTTTTTTATGAATGAGGAGGTTTATAACATTAGGTGAGCAGCCGAGGCGAAAAGAGGATCACAGCCGTTTATGACGCCCAATCTGTGGGACTAGAATTTTTTTTGTTGAAAGGACCCAGTTCCCGCATTCAAAGGAGAAGATCACAGCATATATATATATATATATATATATATATATATATATATTGCTATGATAAGAGGGTAGTTTAAGGGTAGATTAAGTCATAGGGGTTGTAGAATAAATGTAAATAATTTTAACGTTAAGAAAATCAAACAATTCCACCAATAATAGTAGTAAATCGAATATTTTACAAAAGGTAAACACTGGTAAACACACTGTATATAAATTATATTTAATTTAATGCATAAGAAAGAAGCTCATTTTGCAATAATCAAATACTATTTGGCTAAAATAATAATGTGTACGTCTTATAATACGCTTTAAGTTCAAGAAACGAGTAAAGATAAAGTTTTAAATGCAACAAATTGCATCAATATAAACACATTACTGGGAATTCTAGCTATTTAATAATTTCGTCGAAAATGTCAACGGATGAATAAGTAAACGAATTCTAATACGTCATTATTAGAAAATAAATACGTAACTAGGAATATTACATTTGCATAGAATACCAATATATTTTTAATAACAAATAAATAACAGACGGTTTGTTATACGGTAAGCTTTGGACTATAAGCGACACAAATATAAAATACGTGACAGAATGAAAGGAATATACGTGCAAGATTGAATGAAAGAACAACAATTAAAACCAGGGAATTTGAGAAATATCAAAGTTCTACATAGATGGGCAGAAATTACAAACGCTTATCAATAAACACGCGATGCGCACCAAATAAAACATGTATAGGTGGAGCTTATAAATACGATAGGAAACTCAAAAATAGACAGTCCATCTTCAACAAGGCACGAACCACGTCGATATAAAGTAAAAATTTACGTAACAGTGACATTTAGTTAAAAGTCAATTTATTCAAAAGTGAAAGATTGAAAGTGCCAAATTTGTGCGACGAAAATAGCCGTTCTACGCTTAGACGTAACCATTCAGGGCTCTAAAGGTATATACGAATAAAGGTCCGAATAAAGATTAAAGGTATCTCCGAATAAAGGATCCGAATAAAGGTCCTAATAAAGATTTAAATGTACGTCTAAATAAATACTCTAAATGCATATTTAAACAATACGTCTGAAAATACGTCTAAATAAATTATTTTAAATACTTACATGGAAATATAAAATAAACGTGAAGATACTCAAAGTTACTCCAGAAATCCGGCAAGTAAAATACATGCAACCATTAATCCATCATTCTGGCCAATCAAGTGAAGCAAGTCGAGCTGTAACAATCAAGGAGTGCTGACCGAAAATTAAAAAATTATTTAAAATTGGTTAGCTTCTGGAACTCAGGCTAAAAGTGATCGTAGTTGTTAGAACTCATGTAGAACTGTCGATATATATATATATATAATGCTGTGATAAGGGGTTGTTTAGGGGTGTATTGAGTCGTAAGGGTCGCGTAGTAAATGTAAATAGCAATAGGAATCAGAAAACGGCATTTATTCAGCATAAAAATAAATAATTCGCATATTATGCAAATAGCAAACATTTAACACCCCGTATAAGGACCGCAATTAACTTTAATCAATGCTAGTAAGCATATCTTTCAATAAAAGAACACATATTCAGCAGAGAAATAATTATACATGCAATTCAACTACTTCAAGAAGCGTTCAATAAGTTTATAAAATAGATACGCATGAGATAAAATAAAACCTAGTAAGTCTTCATGCAATTACGTATGTTATAAAGAAGGAATAATAAAGCGCTTTGATAAGAGACGCACTTTTAAAGATAAGTTTTAAATACGAGACGTAAACAGGAACACGTGGATTTACATCACTCATATTACATCAGTTATTTATTCAATTCCCCAAAAAGCTTTATCTACACAAACAACAGACATAAGCTAAATAAAGTCCAATAATAATAACAAAACAGGCGGTCAAAGATCGTAAAATAATGGGAATACAAGCATAGCGTGTAACTACAGAATAATTTCATCAGAAATAAAGATTGAAAACTGCTAGGAATGCCCAAAACAACCATGGTTAGTTACAACAGTTTGTAAGACGGTTCGGATAAACCAATGAAAATGTAGATAGCGCAAGCTATATAACGCCCAGACTTGATAGGGAGAGACAATCTCAATTTAAAGCACGTCGAACCTGTATCACTGTTATTTGAAAACTTACGCGTCAAATAAATAAATTTTAAATTAAATTATTGTGAAAAAAAGTGGTATTGTATAATAATAGTTGATAACAAATTATGTTGAAGATATATGAAAAAGCTTTTGCCGTTTTGCTGAAAACGTGAGTAGAAATTTGTTAATTAATTTAAATTAAATGTTAATAATAATGTAGGGCTCTAAGAAATTTAAGTCAGAACTCCAAGTCAAAAGTCTAAGAAATCTAAGTAAGATGGATCTAAGTGTGCTATTCAGAGATCCAAGTTGTTTTTGAGTGGAAAGGATCTGATGCGTAAATACAAAGTAAAGCACAAGGTGAATTTTGAAAACACGGATTAACAAAACTATTGGTTCAAAGCACGTGAAGGAGTACAAAGCAGGGCATTGTTTTTCGATTGAAGATAATAAAAGGGGTGCTGATGCAACACACGAAACAGCAGACCAAAGGGGAAAAGACTTATCAGAAAATCACAGGTCAAAGCTAACTAGTATAAGGAATCATTTCAAATTTAAATTTAAACAATGAATATATTTTTTTTCTTAATTTGTAAGGAGTCAACAAAAATATTTAATACGTTGAAATTTACGTAATAAGGATAAAAAGGTCTTGAACGTTCCAGATTTTTTCAGTAAAAGGTGTCGTTTTTGGTGACTTTAAATTAAAGAAAGGGAGATCATTTATGGGATACATAATCTAAATAATATTATTTGATTGAAGGTTTATTTGTCAGATTACCAAATTGTGATATTATTCGCTTTCATTATACGAATGATTGACTTCGTTTTATCATTCCAAACAGGTAAGATTTGAAGGGGTAAATTATTTGATCATCGTAACGTTGTGCACTCTGTGTGGATTGAAATGGTCTAGCCATGGCATAATTAAAATAAGAATATTAGAAAGACACAGAGCGGTGGCGTTCAACAGGAAACTGGTCGTTTATTACATCAGCGTGCGGCGTTATCATATCATATATATATATATATATATATATATATATATATATATATATATATATATATATTCTTGAAAATAGACCTCCTACATTGAAACGGCGTCGAATTAAGATTTTAAATCAATTATTGAGTCACACCATGTATTTTAGGTATGTTATAAATAAAGACTCGTGGCGAATTCTGGAAACCAACTCGATCTTTCTTCTTTTTCGCACTCGTAGATAAAGACACCTCGTCGGCTCTTTCGCACGGAACGTTCGGGAAAGTTGTGATTTTTTTACACGTAATCCGGGACGTAATTACAAAACCGAAACTTTCCGTAAATCACATTGTCTCCTACAATATCCCATGTCCCGTGACGAAACCTAGCCTACTAGATATGCAGTTGTAACAGTCACCCTAAACAGAAGCCAATTAATGAAAAGATAGTTACATCCCTTATACTAAAAAAATATATAGTTCATAAGTGGTTAAATAACTCTAAAAGCCGCTGAACAAACACTAACAGAACGTCTCTTCCAATTTGTAAGCAATATGCATGAAACAAGCGAGATGCCTAAAAATTTCAAACGAACATCATAGTAACTATACAAAAAAAAAGAGAGGGGCGTATAGATGTGAAAATTTTCGAACAATAAGTGTCAAAAATATTAACTAAATTTGTACAAAGACGAATGGAAAAACGAGCTGAAGAAATATTAGGAGAAGATCAATTTGGGTTGAAGCGAAACGGGAACACCGGAAAAAACATTCAACAATGTAAAATGGAAAAAAAAATTGAAATACTCAAAAAAATTGTTATGAGTTTTAGTGATAGACGGATAGTACATAGCTTATACAACGAGAAAAAACAGCGGTAATAAAATTAGAGTAGGAACGTAGAGAAGTAGATATTAGGAAAGGAATGAGGCAGGGACGTGCCGTATCCCCATTAATTTTTAACTTGTACATCGAAGAGGCAATGAACACTGTCAAATGCAGGAAGACATTTGAAATTAATATGCAGGGAGAAAAGATTGATATGCTTAGATTTGCAGATGATATAGCGGTGTTAGCATCTAGCAAGGAGGAGTTAGAAGGTGCTCTTAATGAAATGGAAACAGTTTTAACAGAGAGATACCGTATAAAAATTAACAAAAATAAAACTAAAGTACTAGTATGCAAAGGAGGTGAAAATAAATCTAAAACAAGAATACAAATAGATAACGAGAACTTACAAGAGGTTAAGGATTTCTGCTACCTATGATGCCAAATAACGCAAGATGGAAAAAGCACAAAAGATATAAAACAAAATTTAGCACAAGGTCGTGCTACATTTAACAAGAAAAAGCAACTACTGTGTTCAAAGACAACAAACGTAGAAACAAGGAAAAGATTGTTTAAAACATATGTGTGGAGCACAGCACTGTACGGTGGTGAAACCTGGACACTAGGAGAAGCGGACAAGAAAAAGTTAGAAGCCTTTGGTATGTGGTGCTACAGGCGTATGATGAAGATATCGTGGACAGACAAAGTCAAGAACAAAGAGGTACTAGAAATGGTAGGTGAAGAAAGAAGTATGTGGAAAATAGTAAAAAATAAGAGAGATAGGATGATAGGCCACATACTAAGGCATGAGGGAATAATGCGAAATATATTAGAAGCAGCGATAGGGAAAAGGAGAAGTAGAGGTAGACCTAGGTTAGACTATTGCACACAGATAATGAAAGTTGTAAGATGTGGGAATTTCAAGGAAATGTGTAGGCTAGCTCAGATGGAAAAACTAATGTCGAAAAAAATAATTTTGTTTAAACCTGATGATTATTATAAGAAACTACAGGTATTGGGTTTGCAATATTCTTAACTAATGGTTATCCGGCGAAAGGATTTACCGGAATACTATTATTGTCTAAGTGTTGGAGGATCCTGGTAGTCACAGGCTGCTTATTCCCTTTTTTATTACCTGAAAATTTTTAGATTTTGCCGAACCCTTGCTGTTCCAAGCAAGGTAGGGATTTTTAACGTGCGTGACACACGGAACCTCCATTTTACCTTTCATCCGAACAAGGGCATATTTTTGTGAAAAATACTCGCCTAACATTTTTCAAGCGAAACGTGTCGGGATTCGAACCCGGAACCTTGGGCGTATCAGTCACACGCATACCAGTTACGTCAGGAAGTCGCTCTCCTTCACATACCCTACATTTGATTTTCCAATGCTTTACCCGAAGGCAATACATTGACCAGGATGCGAGTTTTTTACCTGAAAATTTTGAATTTTGCCGAATCCTTGCTGTTCCAAGCAAGGTAGGGATCTTTAACGTGCGTGACAACACTCACACACGAGACCTGCATTTTGCCTCAAATTCGAACGAAGATGTATTTTAGTGAAAAATGCTCGCCTAACATTTTTCAAGCGAACCGTGTCGGGATTCGAACCCGGAACCTTGGGCGTATCAGTCACACGCATATCAGTTACGTCAGGAAGCCGCTCTCCTTCACATACCCTACATTTGATTTTCCAATGCTTTACCCGAAGGCAATACATTGACCAGGATGCGAGTTTTTTACCTGAAAATTTTGAATTTTGCTGAATCCTTGCTGTTCCAAGCAAGGTAGGGATCTTTAACGTGCGTGACAACACTCACACACGAGACCTGCATTTTGCCTCAAATCCGAACGAGGACGTATTTTAGTGAAAAATGCTCGCCTAACATTTTTCAAGCGAACCGTGTCGGGATTTAAACCTGCGACCTTGGACGTAGTAGTCACACGCATACCAACTACACCACGAAGTCACCTGGAAAACGAGACAGCGGGATATGAAAAAAGTTAAGTTTACGAACAAGCGTTCTATAAAAGAGAAAGAAATGTCCCCAAGTAAAAAGAACAGGAAGTCTAATTGCCCCCCTGCCGAGCAACAGAAACAAAAACAAAACCACACCCTATTATTCTCAGAAGTAGACATACTCAACCCAAAGGCATCAAAAATCGACAAGAAAGGTGTGTAGTATATAAACTAAATTCACGCCACTATAATCAAGAGAGATATAGAAAAACAACAACGTCTCGCCCATATGTTAGATTTTTAAAAAAATTGCACAAGATTTCCAGGTTACAAATAAAGAATTTGGGGAACTAGGATAGCGAGTAAAAACTTCAGAATGAAAATATAAATAATGGAAATTTCCCGTCTTTGCAATTGGGAATATTCACTTTTTCCAACATATGTTTAAATATGAAAGGTACCTATAATGGATTTTTAATGTAAGACAAGAGGAACAAAATAAGTAAAGGATAACAACAGCAGATATTTTGGTGTAAAAAATATTTTACAGTGCAAGTTATATTTAAAGAGCTAGATAAAAGGTATTAATTATTATTGTCAAGGAGTATTATCGGTAAAACGTTGTAGGTCTTTTATATGCCACTTTCCTAGTGGTTTACCATCGACAAGTAGATAAATGGATCGCAATCCATCTTACTTTACATAAAATAAATTTTAAAGATAATTTAACACGTAATTTTGTAGGTTCAAGACAAATTTCATTTGTTTTTACGCGTAAAAATTTATTTTAATAGTTTAAATTTAATTTATGAAAAAATATCTAGAAAAGTCTATTTACAAGTTTTGTTAGAAACTCGGCAAATAGAAGTTATCAAAAGTTATGTTCGTTTAATAAATAGGTAAACAAAATATGCTAAGAGAAAATTACTATAAATGTTAGGTTACTCTTTTGGAAAACACACTAAACGGCACTCCGGCCAAAACATAACCGCTTCAGTTGAGTCCCGGTACTAAAGTAACGTCTGTCATTCTTGGCAGAAATAGTTCGAAGTATAATAAATTTCACATGCTTTTCCCAAGCGCTATAAAAAAAATTCCCGAAACAGTATCTTCGCGTGTTTATGCATATCTTTGATAATACCACAACGTTCTCCTCCTTTTTTGTATAGAATTTAGCTACAAGTTTACTGTAAAAACATGGCGGTGTTTATTCGACTTTTTTCGGATCACCGCATATAAAGAATTGACTAATTAGCGAAAGGTTAATTAAGACAAGACCAAATAAAGTCTAACGAATTCCAAATCTCGTCTTGGTATTAACTTTCATGACCGAGGAAGTTTAAGTAGAGCAAGGTTTTTGTTTAAAAGTGAAGTTGCTTCTTGTCTTCGTTTTGCGATATCCTTATTTCAAAGCTGTTCATTAAATTTTATTTTATTGGTCGTTTTATTTCGACTTCAGGTGATTCTGAGCGTGTGGAACATTCATTTAGCGACAAAAAATGTAGCTTTCTTGATTCGTTTAGAAAATACAAATGTTTTTGACGGTTATTCTCAGTATTATATTATTGTACTAAAAATTGTTTACTTACAGATCAGTTTGTTTTACTGGTTCTAATCGTATAGCATAGCATCGCTGTTTACACAAGTTATTCACAAAAAAATTGAATAATGAATCTTCTACACCGTGAATGACTACTGTTGAAATGAAACTAAAACGAGATTGTGTAACTAAGTGCTACAAATCACATAATTAAGATATATTTGCAATTGAGGTCGATAGAATAATATTTTTCTCGTGTAATTGGTAAAGTTATAATTTTGCCGGAGGAGATAACCCAATTTGAATACTACATTTTGGTACTTTTTAAACTTTTTCCAATATACTACCTATGATTTGAAAAGAACAACCGTAGTATATCTTCTATGCTACCCAAACAATTCAATTGTTTTCTGTTTCAAAATTATTTGTCTTTAAGGGTGACATCGGGAATATTTTTGGAGTTCCTGAGACGATATAGGTTCGGTATTAGTAGTTCTAACGTTAGTTTAGGCTTTTGTGTACATTTGTCACAATATTTTTAAGTTGCAACCGAAACCTTGTATGTGGAAGTTGTACAAAATGTTGAAAATAAGTTTGTTCTTCGAATAGCTTAAACATCGCATTGACTGAAGGAACATAAACAATAACGTTAACTATTTTTTTTCAAATATTTTACCGTAATAAGTCTTTGCACGATATGAGTATGCTAACATTATGAATGGCATTGGATTAGATAATATAAACAGACTAGTTTTCTAAAAAATAAAATATTAAGGTGGGAATATGCAGTTTACTTTCTTATTTATTAATTAAACTGTCTTGACCATGCTTGGTCGACCGCGTTTACTAGTTGCTCCAATTTGTGGTATTTGCTTGGTCTGTGCATTTATATAATTGCATATTTGGAATTACGGGAAGATTTGGTTAAGTGTATTGTTTAAAGTGTAGGAGCGTGGATTTATTATCCTGTTACCGGTGGTTGTTTTGAGGTAAGTTTTTTAAACTAATTGATTTGGTATAATAACCACCATTTCTCAATCATTAAGTTGCCTAAATACATGTGCTAGTTTAAACCATTAGAAGCGCACTTTTAAACGATTTCGCTTTTTTAAAATTTATTAATAGCTCAGTTGCGTAGAAAAATATCAGTCTTTTGGACACACAAAAATTGAACATTTTTAAATTTTATCTTGCATATTCCAAGGGAACGTTAACAGTAGTATAGCAGCTGGGGCAGTGATCCTTGCAATCTACCTACAAATTTATATTTTAAGTTAGAGGACAATTTCAATATCGAATACCATTTTAGTTATTAGGTACATTTTTGATCAAACTGAAAGGAACAAAACTAAACTTGTTGATGTTCTATCTAAATAATTAAGAGTAACTCTCTTTGATTCAATTTTATGTAGTTTTTACACTTTTTGAGAAAAAATTCACTGGAGAAGATTTCATGATATAGCTGATAATGAAGTCACTTAGAAATGACTTGTTTCCGGCGAGATTTTTTGTATTGAAGTTATTCATGTTGACTGAGTCATAAATTTACACTCAACACTAAACACTCTAAGCCCGTAAAATACCTTTTAACTCTGCTGTTGGTATCGAATAATTTTTAATAATTTTACAAAATTATTAAATATGCTCAAAAATATTTTCCGTATGTTAGGAAGTTTACACCAACGTATTCTTCTAAAGATTGCATACCCACAGACTGCCTATAGGGTAATCTTGATGCCCTTGTATTTACCATAAAAATTACTTAGTATGAGTGCATTCGAGATAGAAATGAGAACTTTACTGCCAACCTTCAGCAGCCGTTTGTCGACATCTCTTAGAAAGCTTTCGACACATTGCATAAATGCAACTTTTAGTCGGCTAAAAATTATGTTTATAGTCTGTCTTTAGTGAATGATTGAAAGACAATAATACAGGTCTTAAAAAATCTCAACGACCCTGGGCTGCGCAATGGAAGAAGTAAGAAATCTAAAGAACATGATGTGGCGCGGTGTTTTCAGTTCAATCTAAAAACATC
This sequence comes from Platerodrilus igneus, assembly GCA_036346225.1. NCBI lineage: Eukaryota > Metazoa > Arthropoda > Insecta > Coleoptera > Lycidae > Platerodrilus > Platerodrilus igneus. Next base: position 133,006 of record JARFIW010000957.1, read on the forward strand.
AAATAGGGTTTTAAGAATGAAGAAATTTGTAGATAGGGAGACATTTTAAGGATTTGACAGCAAAATTCACTACAATACAAAATAAGTTATTTATTTACTGGTGTAACTTTTGCGGTAATTTCGATAGCTACTGATGGCAGAGAAAAGTGGACATATATACGAAATAACATAAATGATAATAAACAAACAACGAATTACTTCAAACACTTACCTTTGTGGTTATAACGAAGCGAAGCACATTTATTTTATAGGTTTTATAGGTTGTAAAAACACTGTAGAATGCGTCCGTCTAGTACGGGTAACAAAAGTCGACTCATCTATTGGTGAAGCGTAGAACATGTAATATTGCGGCCTTCTACAACGAAAAATCGATACTACCATATTTCGTGTGTTTTCCAAGGTGATAAGAATGTTCTTGCACATGCGAAGAGCAGAGTTTATCAATATCGCGGCACCTTGTACAGGCGGTGCTTGAAGTAATACACGGTACACGATAACATTTTAATATACCGGGCGGACGCAAATAATCAATAAATTTCAACTTCGAAACTAAATTAAGCTGTAAATTATGTACAATATAAACGGAACATAAATTAAGTGGTAAATTATATACAATATAAACGGAACAAATGGAGAAGATTTTATAGTATACAGCTACTAATGTAATCACTTACCAAGATAACTTGTTTCCGGCGGGATTTTTCGTATTGAAGTTATTCAGGTTGGCCAAGGCATAAATTTACACTCAACATTAAAAACACTTTAAGCCTGTAAAATACGTTTTTGGCTCTGCTGTTGATATGGAACAGTTTTTAATAATTGAACAAAATTCTTTAAATATGCTTAAGAACCTTTTATGTATGTTAGGGGATTTGCGTATAACTGCCTTGCACACCAACGTATTCTTTTGAGGATTGCATATCCATACCTCTGGGTATCTTGATGCCTTGTATTTACCATAAAAATTAGTTAGTATGATTACATTCGAGATAGAAATAAGAACTTTGCTGCTAACTTTCAACAGCAGTTTTTCGACATCTCTTCTTAAAAAAGCTTCGAACACATTGCATAAATGCAACTTTAAGGCGGCTAAAACAATTATGATTTTAGTCTCTAGTGAATGACTAAAAGATAATAATTAGGTCTTTAAAAATTTCAACGACCTTGTGCTGCGCAACGGAAGAAGTGATAAATCAGTAGAAAATGATGTGGCACAATGTTTTCAGTTCAACCTAGAAACATCAAGCAGGGTTTTTAAGAGTGAAGAAATTTATAGATAGGGAGACATTTTAAGGATTTTATAGCAAAATTCATTACGATACAAAATAAGTTATTTGTGTACTGGAAAAGATTTCATGGTATAGAGCTAATAATGAAATCACTTACGAAGATAACTTGTTTCATGCGGGATCTTTTGTATTGTAGTTATTCAGGTTGTCTGGATCATAGATTTACACTCAACACTAAAAACACTCAAGCCGGTTAAATACGTTTTTGTCTCTGATGTTGATATGGAATAATGTTTAATAATTTTACAAAATTCTTTAAAATGCTCAAAAAACTTTTCCGTATGTTAGGGAGTTTGCGTATAACTTGCACACCAACGCATTCTTCTAAGGAATGCATACCCACAGACTGCCTCTAGGGTATCTTGATGCCCTTGTATTTACCATAAAAATTACTTAGTATGGGTACATTCGAGATAGAAATGAGAACTTTACTGCCAACCTTCAGCAGCCGTTTGTTGACATCTCTTAGAAAGCTTTGGACAGATTGCTTAAATGCAACTTTTAGTCTGCTAAAAAATTATGTTTATAGTCTGTCTTTAGCGAATGACTAAAAGACAATAATATAGATCTTTGAAAATCTCAACGACCCTGGGCTACTCAATGGAGGAAGTGGGAAATCTATAGAAAAGGATGTGATATAGTGTTTGCAGTCCAACCTAAAAACATTAACTATGGTTTTATGAATGAAGAAATTTATAGATACGAAGACATTTTAAGGATTTGACAGCAAAATTTACTACAATACAGAACAAGTTATTTGTTTATAAATGTTTCTGTTATTTGTAAAGCATTGCAGTGGTTTGACAGCATGATTAGGAATTTTCATACAATTTGTACACATATACATACTACTAAAATAGCTTCGAGTGAATTTAATAAAACCTTAAACGTATTATTTAGATCAGACATTTAAGCAATATAATAGTTATTAATATTATTAAGTAATATAAAAATATCGCTTATATAATTATTGCATGATACTGTAACGATTTACAGTCAAGATCGTCATCACCATCATCATCACGCAAACCAAAGTCTGAATAATTACTATCGTTATTAACAATTATTATTAGTTCCTCTATATCGTCTATTATATATTCCATGGGAAGGTAAATCCTCTTCAACTTTCTCTACACGAGAACAAACATTTACCTATTCCTGTTGGCCAACAGTATCAAAATTATTTTCAGCCAACCTCCATACATCCTCCAATGTAAAAATGATGTTATGTACAGTAACATGGTATTTACTGTCGCCCATAATTATTCGATGGGGTTGAATTCAGGAAGATATGGGGGTAATCGTAGCACTGTATGACCATGGACTAACATTTTATCAACAACATAATGCTTGTACATGGGTTTATGTCGGTTAATGTTTGCATATGGTTCTGCTTTTGTATCCTTTAGCCCAAAAGGTATGTTTCTTTTCAATAGCCAACCCCTCATGAATACTTTTTCCAAGCCGATATTGCATTTGGTTCTACAGTTGCGTTACGATATTCTGCGTTACCCATTACTAATATAGAGTTTGGTTTAAGATTTTGTAATAATATTTTTTGTAACTATTTACACGAATTTCTATTATTCATTTCATCGTGAGAATTCCCAGTTTTAAGTTCTGTTTTAAAAATTAGCAGCCGGTTAGGAACAAAACCGTTTTTGCTGTCAGCATCCACAATAATTAACCTGTTTTCCTTTAACTAACGGTGCCTTTAAACATTGATTTGAACCATCATCTCGCGCTTTTGATACATCATTGAACTGTGCAAGTAAGTTTCATCACAATATATGTAATATTTCTTAATTGTGCTCGATATTGCTGTACTTTTCGGAAATAATTAACCCTTTTGCTCAGATTTCTGACTTCTTAATTAAGGCTTTACGATTGTCTTGGCACTTCTTCTGACAAAACCCCATTTTTTACATCAATCTTCTAAACGAATGTATTTTCTACAGAAATTAATTCCGCCTTCCGATTTTGACAGTCTCAAATACAGCAAGCATCGTTGGTTGTTTATGGTGAATGTTTGCAAATCGATAAATAATTCACCTAATGTAAACTTTGTGCTGCTTCTCTTGATGGTTTCCTGGGTAAAGTAAATTTTAACTTAACACCATCTAGTTGGGTTTTGCCTTTAATAATTTTCTTAACAGTCATTAACCCAACACCAGTTGCTTCCGACACAATTTTGCTCAAATTGTTCACACACATGAAGTCTTGACCAACATCCTTCTGCTCTTTCATATATTTGTAATATATAATCCCGCGACTATGGATATGAGCAAGTTTTTTTAGAATTGCTCAAAAACAATAAGTATTACAATAATTTGAAATTTAAAAAGATTTACTTACAGTTTCAAAATAAACAACGAAGTGTAGTCGTGAAGAAGACCGGTTTATAATTATTAATTATTATTAAGAAAGACAAATTAAGCAAAATACACAAAACATATAGAAAGGGGCAGGACTCGCATGTGTCAAAATCGTCTTCACGGTAAGTTAAGAATTTGTAAAGAAGCACTACACCGCAGCTATAGCGATCATTTAAATTAATCATTCACTCCATAGAGCGTAAACATCGCTTTCAAATAGAGTAACACAAAAATATTAATTAAGGAGAAGACGAGGTGTGGGTATAAAAGTTAGATTAAAAATGCATATAAATACTAATGCGGGTTTTCTACAGTCCATCTTGACGAGGAAACCGTCTTCCCCAGAGAAAAAAAGATATAAAAATTGTAATTAAAACAAACATGTGCTCGAATCAGACTCGAATCAAAAATTTTTTATAAATAGTAGTTTACAAAACTGAATTAGTACGAAATCTTTGTAAGCCATTCTAAGGACGTCAACGCCGCCATTAAACGCAGATACTTGAGAAACTTTTGCGCGAATCAATCTAAGGTCAAAAACTGCCTCTAAATAGTTGATATAAGTACAAGTGCAAATTTTTCACAAGCCGTTTTAGGAATGATAATACCGCTGCCAAACAGAAAAACGCAAACTTTTCAATTCAAACAAACGTGTTTATGCATTGACCTTAACTTAGAAATTATCTCTAAATAGCGGCAATAAATCTACGTCATTCTAAGAGGGGTAACACCTCTACGAAGCAGAATTACAAATATCGCAATTATGATTGATACATTGAATTTTCACACTAGTAAATTTTCCTGCACAATTGTAAATAAGTGCAATTACTATTTTTGGCTTTTTTAAATTCGTAATATTTCTAAACTAGACAACTTTACTCCGCGTTTTTTTAACTATTAAAGTCTGGTTTTCATTCATCAAACTGCATTTGGTTGCTTATTGATCATATAAGTGCTATATCTAACACATGTTTTGTATTCAAGTTTGAAAGAAGGTTATTATCTAAAATTCATTAAGTCATCATTGGCATCGTTTCACTTTCCTTTGTGTTCTAGAAATGAATATAGAATTATTCTTTAGGAACAGTTTCTGAAAAATTTCAAAAGAGCAAGTTATACAAATACTTTTTTAAACTATTCCTCCTGGTATAACTTAGGTATGTATACATGGTGATGCAGGCTTGCTAACATATTCTGTTCTAGCTCTTTTATCATAGGACTTAATTTTATTCCATGATTAAATTATACGATTAAGTGTGGGTTATATATCCTTCTACACGAGTCCATAATCTGGCAAAAAAATTAAATGCTTCCATTATTCCTGTCGTAAATGTGGTAAATTGTAATGTCATAAGAATCACAAGCCTCTTCCCAAATTCTCATACGAACCCCATTACTAGCCTAGAACATATTTTCAGGAATTACGCTAATATAGATTCTATGTTCTAGGAAATTTACTTATGAAAAATGTCATAAGACTTTGTGATAATGTTTTTAAGGTATGCAATAACAGTGTATTAATAAACACAAGAATTAACTGGTATTTGTGAAAAATCATATTTTCAGATATAAAGTAAGTCCTATGGTAACCATAATATGCAACATATGTTTGGATGTTTTCAAGGATGAAAATATCCTCTTTATAGCAAATTTTTAATGTCACTTTTACACGTAACAATTGAGGTTTAGACATTATAATAGTTCTAATTTTGCCAGATTTGTAGTTTCCTGGTTGCAGTCAAGGTTGGCAGACTAGTATTGTTTGTGTTTGTAGTGGTTTATGGTGCATCATACGCATCAAACACTTTGTGTTAAATTGTGCTCTATATTTATTGTGAGCTTGCCTTATCCACTACTGTTTACAAATTTTTATTACTGAAAATTTTATAGTTAAAGAACCTTTTAAATGAAAGAAATTGCTAAAATCATTATATTTATTGGTTTATTTCGTTATGTTGCTTCAATTGGACCAACTTCTTTGACGAACACCGCATCTTAAGGTCTTTTACGCCTTTTCGTTGTTGGCTATTTCCTTCGTCAGGATATGTGCCATTTTCACCTCTTCAAAATCCGCCATCTTGGTTACGTTGTTAACTGGGTTGGTCTACTTGTCGACCTTGACACTATCCTTAATATCACTCCACCCTCCTCTATTCCATAAGTCCGTCGGCTGGTTGGCATGGCTAGTTGATACTGGCGCTTCACTCCGAATTTCGCCACCCTTACTTCTCCGATTTTTAATTTTACTCGTAAGATTGTTCCTTTTGTTGTGTCTCTCTATTGTCGGCCCGCTTTCCTTTCTTTTAAATAACATTTAGGTTCTTTCCCATACTTTCCTGCCCTGACTTTATATTGCCTTTTACTATCCAATCCAAACCGATGCTTCTCATTTTGGTCTAGGTGCTATTCTGAACCAGAACTCCTCCGATGGCGAAAAGGTTGACTGTTTTATTAGTCGCTCACTTTTCAAACCTGAGCGTAATTATCGCGTTACTGAAAAGGAGTTCTTAGCAATTCTGTGTACAATAGAGAAGTTCAACCTGTATATCGAAAGCACTCACTTTACTTTTATCGCTGATCACCATTCCCTCATCTGGTTAAATAAAACTCGGGGTCCGTCTATACGGTTAACTCGTTGGCCTCTTTACCTCCAGCAAAATAATTTTTTTATTCATCACCGTAAAGGCAAAGATCGTGTCGTACCTGATACCCTCTCCCGTTCTGTTCCTGTTCTCGAACCTGTTTCTGTTTCGGTAACTGCTTCGCTTGAGGCTACCCTTCTGATTTCTGGTAATAACATGATCCTAAAAGTTGTCCAATTTTCCAGGCGTTCTCTTTCCTGATCTCAAGACGATTAGAAAATCGCCGTGCCTTTTGAGCAGCGTAAACGTCTGATCTTCCTTCACCACGATGCTCCCACTTCCGGTCATTGTAGTGTGACTAGAATTTCTGTCCGACTTTTCCGCACCTACTATTGGTCTCGTTTTCGACCTGACGTAGCTCACTATATCCGGCGTTGTTCTGTTTGTGCTGCCCATACGGGGGAATGCTTATCACCTCCTAGTTTCTTTGCTCCTAGTGGTAAACCTTCCCATCCTTGGTAAGTCATTTCCTATGATCTTAAGGTTTTTTTCCCCGTATTACCAAACGTTATTTCTATCTTTTTGTAGTTGCTGATTACTTTGCTAAATTTGCTCTTTTTTCTACTTTCCTACTGCACCGGCCGTTGCAAAATTCTTGAAGAACAAGTCTTCCTGCTTTTTGGTGTTCCTCAATACCTGATGGCCGATAACGATACACAGTTACACAGTCGCTAATTTACCTCCTTGCGTGCCTGTTACTATTCTAAAATTCCGTACACTGCCCGTTATCCTCAAGCATAAAATCTTTGGTTGTACTCCATTCTTTGGGTTGTTTGTTAGAGACCATAGTCTTTCTGGCGATCACTTCAGCCAACTGTTCGAATTCAACGTGCTGTATATAGCGAATCCTGAGCATGTTTCGCCTGATCCCGAACATTTCAAAACTATTCGTTCCCATGTTGTAACGAAACTTTGCTGCATATCGCAATTTAATAATCGCTATAATATTTCGACGTTGTGATACAATTTTATTTAGGAAATTCTGTTTGGCCTCGCAATTTTGCCTTTTCCGACGCTTCACGTCATTTTAACGCTAAAGTTGCACCTAAATGTCTTAGACCTTTCCCCATTAATAAAGTTATTTTTCTTTGGATCTATGAACCCAATGATCCTTCCGGTAGTAAAAGCGCCTGGCACGTGAAAGACGTTAAACCTACCAATTTTAATGATGTTAATTTCCCTGATATTTTGTTCTTTTGGCGTTACACACGTTGAAAACCTTGTAATTTGTCCTTTCGTCCCAATTTTACATACTGACTTTGTGTTATTTCGGTATTTTTTTCTCTTGGACCCTGTGCTCATGGCTTTTGGTATCTTCCTTCTCTTTTCTATACTCCACTCCCTTGTTTCTTTGGCTGGTTTGACCTGTTGTCGCTCCTCGTATTGACTTAGTTTGATTTTCTGTCCACTTCCTGTGGTATGCTTTCTAGACGTTTCTCCTTCTTTTCGGTTACTGTGAATTAGTTGACTTTTCTGGTCCAATGGCTATTATTTTTTTTATTATCCGTTAGAGGCGACTCCTTGTTACCGCAGATTTAAGTACTTTGTTTATTTTCTCAGCCCTCTCGATGTTCCCTAGCATATTTGAGGCTTTACAGTTTTGTCTTGTTCGGCTATTATTGTTGGTTTTCGTCGTGGTTTATTTTCTTCCTTTTGATTTTTCGCATGAAACCAATTCTTTTTCTTGAGGTTTTTTATTTTAAACATCTGTCTTCTGATGATTTTTGCGGTGTTGTTGCCGTTTCATCTTAGTCCTCGTTGATTGATCATTTTGTCCCATATTTTTCCTTTTCTCTTTCTTCGACTGTTGGTTCATATGCGTTCACTTCAGAGAGTGTTCCATCCGATATTTTTTTCTGTAGTCCTAAAATGACCGGTGTGTCATTTTTTCGCATTTACTAATATTAAAATACAATTTATTTTCATTACACCACTGGTGTATGCGATCTAGATCGGCTTGCAGTAATTTACAATCCGATGTATTCTGAATGTCTTTATAGATCTTTAGGTCATCTGCAAACAATAGATATTGACTGGCTGAAATGGAATTCGAAAGATCATTGACGAGTATAAGAAATAGAAGCGGACCTAGGTTGCTACCCTATGGCACACCTGACGTAGGAACAAAGCATTCAGAAACAGCATTCTTATAAGTAACATAAGATTTTCTATTCAATAGATATGATTTGAAGAATTCAAATGTTGGTATTGAAAACCCTAAGGATACTAATTTCAATAGAAGAACATCATGGTCGACTTTATCAAATGCTTTTGCGAATGTCGACCTGGTGTTTTTTGTCCAAGGCTTCAGCTACAAATTCTGTAAAATCAACTAGATTTGTATCAGTGGATCGTTTAGGCATAAAACCATGTTGATTTTGGTCAATCGAAGTGATTACTTGTTTAACAATACGTTTGGATATAATGTGTTCAAATATTTTTGCGGGACAAGATAAATTTTAAATGGGCCTACAATTACCAATAATGTTTGACGCTCCTGTTTTATGGCCTGGCAAGCTTCCATAGATCAGGAAAACTTTTGTTTTTATTGACAAGTTGAACATTGTGCATAATGGATATTTAATATATCAGCACATCCCTTATTATATATGGTGGTATTCCATCTCGAAATTGGCTATAAAGCTACACTAGTGCGAATACAAACGCCTCTACCAAACAGAAAACCATAAAAATAGCAATTAAACCGAATTAAACTAGGATTTAAAATACCTTTAAATAAAGGTGATACAACTATACTTGTGCGAATTTCTTATGAGTCATCCAAGGAACTGCAAGTTAGCGGCATTATTTGATGAAGTTCAAAAAACTCGAACAAATGCACGCTAAATAGGTAAAAGAAGTTTTTAAAACGATAACAAGCAATTGTCGGCAAAACTTCACCGTGTCGTAAACTATCTCCAGAATGCGAAAAGTAGGCATAACGATATCGTTATTCATATATAGTACGGCTGGAGCATTATTTTGGTTACTCCAAATAATAATCAAGAATTTGGACGCCAATGATTCACCGAAGTCGCTGTACTAAAATGTAGCAGTAGGCGCTTGAGAACACGAAAGTGCGTATAATACCAGTTATTACTATGTAAATATGTAATTCTTTTCTTTGTTTACATAAGGTAAAGTACTTTGATAGGAAGAAGATTGTTTCCCTTTAAACGAAGTGATGCAATTTCATCATTTCTTAGCGGAAACCAAAATTGTAGCTACATATGTTTTCCTTATTTACACAACAGCTGACGACTAGAAGTCTTTCAGGATACCACACTAGCGCGTCTGAGTTTTGACTGAGCCCTGAAAACTGACCAAAACTTCCGAAATTTCAACCTAGTAAAACAAAACACAAAACTGGAAAAAACTTTCAGGCAAAGAAGTTTCTCCTGTTCCGGAACTATACGAGTTACGTTTCGGGCCTTGGGAGCGGTGTTTTTAAAAACTATTTCCAAGTCTTCGTAAAAATTTTATTGGTTCAACTTAAACAGAAATTAATATAGAATTTGGACAAACTGGTATTAATTATTCTAAGTCGAAATAAACTGATTTAATTGAACTATTGTTAGTCGCCTAAGCAAACTGCAATGCTAAAGCTAAATACTTTGACTGACTGCCGGGTCTTGGGGCTCCCGGGCTATTTATAATGTCTCTGTCCCTCACAATTCTGTGGGCACTTGCAGAGCTCATGTCTGCTTATTCTTAATTTTACACATTGTTACAACCTTACTTTCTAGGTAATTGCGATATCTTAGCTGTCTGTGACCTGCCACCTGCAGTATCACTATTGTCTGGAATACATTGAATTGCTCCGTTCTCATGAACTGTTAATAACCTTTTTATATCTGTCCTTGAGTTACATTGTTGTACTCGACTTATGATTTCTTTAACAATTTCTAATAATTTCCTTATTTATATTCATTGTTTCTAAGGGTACACTTATTGTTTCTTTACTTCTCTTTGTTTCCTTAAATCTAAAACTGTTTTCTTTATTCTTGAGGGTGATTAATTTACTTCCGGTTAGTGCTAGGTTGTTTTCGTCTTGATTGCAATGGATGGTTGCTATTACTTCTGTTGGGAAAATGGCGATCCATTTGTTTTCTGTAACTTTTTGAATTTTCTTGTTGGTCATTTGTACGGGTTTGACTTTACAGTTTCTGTAATGATTTGAAAATTTTAATAATTGCATCGCAAGGGTTGTCTGCCTGAATAGCTGTTGTCAGTGATTGGCATAAATATTGGTTTCGTGTTACTTTGGAACATTTTTCGTTGGTATAACCATATCTTAGTTCATTTAAGGATAGGAATTTGGTTTTAGGTATGATAACTTGGTATGTGCTAGTAATTTTTATTGGAAAAGCAAATAAATGATAACAATTATAATTGTTACTTTCTACTATTGTGATTTCTATTAAAAATATTATTTCGTTGTTCTTTATATAGCCTTTAACCACAGACCAATAATACAAGAGATGCGTCACTCTACGTAAACAATTAAAATTAAGTTTAGCGCCACCATGCAGATTGAAGCTTAACTAGTGATGAGCGCCATCTGTCGGAAAATATGCCACTAAATGCGTATTTAGCAGGAATTTCAAATGTATTGCTTGGAAATGTATACAAATCAGGTAAATATAAAATGTAATATCAAATTGTAATTCATTGAACACTGCTGTTGAGTACTAGACTTTAGTTTAAATACTGCACTTAGAGTTTGTTCAATGTATTACATATGTGTACCACATTTTATATTTTACTAACTGTATATTGAAGATTGTTATAAGAAAGATCTATCAAATCACTTATTGTTCCATTCATTAAAAGGGGTAGATAAACCTGAGGTTTCCTTAAGAAAGATTTATGCTTTTATGTTAAAATGTAATCAAATCAATACAAACTTAAGTTTCACATGTATATATTTAAATTTAAATATTGGTAAAATAAAAATATAAAAATGCTTATTAGAAACTACATACGTATTTCGACAAATATCCTCTGGAACAAAATGAGCATGACAAACTCGTAAATTTTTGTAGACCCATGCAGGATCCATTTTTTTTCAGAGAAGCTGTTCCAATTAAATCCATTCACTGGTAATAAACATACAAAAATTTCTTTGGGTTGGGAAATCTATGGCGAATTGCACCCCTGTTTTCACAATAGAAAACTGCACACTTTTCAAACTGTGATATTATAATACTTTTCATCTAAAATTACTGCTACTGTACCAAAAATAGATACGGAATTGAAACAAACGTTGGTCGGTGTAGTCATTGTCATTTTGTGAGACGCGCAGCGCGCGCAGCTCAGTTTGATTGACAGTTACAGATATCTGTAAAATTTTCAATTTTTACTCAGTTTCAATGCGGTTGGTGGCGCCAAAAACTTTATTTTAAAACCGCCTATAGAGTGACTACCCCCTGCCTTTAACTATAGATATATTTTCAAATATAAGAATGTTTGATTCTACTACATCAAAGGGTAATTTACTATTAGTTATAAATGATCTAATTCTTAATAATTCCTTTAATAAATCGGTTGGTTCAATGATACTTAGAGTGTAGGGAATTTAATTTTGCAAAAGTTACTGCGTTTTCTAAAGTTGCTAAAATTTGTTGAATTAAAGTAATGGTTGATATTATTTGAGTGTATATCGAATTGAATCTAATTAAATCTCGCATGCCTAACATGGTGGTTTTCATGTTAGTTTCAAGGGTCTGTATTCTGTTGGCTATACTGTCTTGATTTCTTACTAGCTTTCTTAATGTTTCGTTGATTGGGTTAATGATATTTGGTTGCTAATTATGGTTTTTATATCGTTTTGATTCTAAATTAATTGCGTTGTCATAGCGTTCTGTGTGTTGGTTATCGAAATTGCCTGTGATAGCTTTTATTATGTTACCTAATCCGTTTGGTTAACACATACCAACTTAAAGGATAGTTGCATAAACAGGGCAAATAATAGGAATCATTTGACCTTCCCATTTGTATATTATCGTTAAGGAATTTTCGAACACAAGTAATTGCTTGTTTTAAAGTAAAATGTTTGTAATATTACTTTTTACAATTTAAATGCATGGGGTGAGTTACTTAAAAATTATAATTTCTGTACTGATAAATGCAGTTTTAATAAATATCCTCTCAGTGGTGTAGGTTAAGGATCAGTTGTAAAGATTGTTTTCCAGGTTACAAAGTTTCTTCTAATACTAATTTTTGGAGTTAGGTTAGCGAAGTATTGCGGTTTGCTTAATTAAGGTTAGGAAAGGCGTTGGGAGGCGCAAAGAGGCGCCGTCTTTTATCAGTTTTATTGAGTTAAATCTAAATAAAGATGTAGGAGTGTTTTGCTGTTATGTTTTGGATATTAAACAGTATGCGTGTCTTTGTTGCTTCTAATTGTAAAAGATGGGATAATAAAAAGGTCTTAAGAAATTGGCTGGAATAAAATCGAAACACAATATGTTTATCAGATAGGGGTAGTGGGAAGGGCGTAAATGTTTTGATTGTGGCCGCCATACTTCTTTTGTAAATTCCAGTATAATTTAATAGGTTGAACAATAGATTTATCTTTAAAGCACCGCTACCAATTGGTATTGGCAAAAATCTAAAAAAATAGGAGTAGCTCCATGGAGGTTGCTCCGATTTAAAAATTTTTTTACACATTTGGTTCTCGCAAAAAGTTCTATACTAATTTGGTAGGTTACACCATGGATTTATCTCAAAATATAGAGCAATGTTGTTTAGAAGTAGATTACAGATAAACACGGTATGGTTTGTAAAGGGTTGATCACTAATTCAGTAAGGGGTAGCCCAAATTGAAAAATTTCACGAGATTTGTGTAGCTGAGAAAAAACAATATTAACTGATATCTTACACGACGGAGTTATATTAAAAATACCGCTAACAATTGATTTGGGCGTAAAATCTAAAAATAGGGGTAGCGGCTAGAGGGATGCTCCGATTTACATTTTTTATAGATTCGAATATCTGTGAAAAAATTATGGCGGTTTGATGGCCTACACTACTAGAATGTATGAAAAATTTCGGTGCGGAAAAGGTGGTGTAATTAAAAGAAAGTTAAACCTCAAACTGCTCAGTCTTTAAGTATTTGTCGACTGATGCAGACGTCTATTATGTGACTTAGTAGTGCTCGTAAATAAAAATATATACCGGGTTAGTCTATATAAATTTTTGGGGTTAGGCGGTTTTAAATTAATCTCTACATTAAAATGGAGTCTGTAGGCTGTTTCTTAATCATTCTAAAATGTTTTCATATTTAAATGCACTCTTAAGTTCATCTCTAAATTAAAATAGAGTCGTAGGCTGTTTCTTATTCATCTTGGAATTTTTTCATATTCAAATGCACTCTTAAGTTAATCTTTAAATTAAAATGGAATCTGTGCATTAAACAATAATACGAGATGTGCAAGTAATAATTTTGAATGACTCGGTAGTGTAGTGGTTAAGGTACGTGCATTGCATACGGGCACCACAATTTCGAATCCCGCTTGAGCCGATTTTTTCTCTAAGAACTCGCGGTAAAATGTATATACAGAATTGAACAAAAGTGGATATATACAGAGTAGTGACGTATGAAAAAAATGACGTATTGACTTTAGAAAAATGACAGATGACAGATGTGACAGTAGGGCATTTTGGAGGACTTTGGCGCAGCGCTACCGCCACCGCGCCACTAATTGTTTTTTAATGGGTTTTCTCATTAAAAACCCATTAGCACTAATCGTTTTGTAATGTGTTTTCTCATTAAAGCCTTTTAGTATTAATCCTTGGTTAATGGGTCTTTTCATTAAAAACACATTAGTACTAATTGGTTTTAAATGGGTTTCTCATTAAAAATCCATTAGTACTAATCGTTTTTAATGGTTTTTCTCATTAAAACTCCATTAGTACTAATCGTTTTTTAATGTGTTTTCTCATTAAAAACCCATTAGCACTAATCACTTTTAAATGTTTAAAAATCTGACCACCCCTAACCGTTTTACACACATACCCTCTAGCGAACATATAAAAGTTTATTTTTGTTTCTTTTAAGATAAATATATCTTGTTCGGTATCACTTAATATTATATTTTTCTCAGCTACCTGAATTTTTAGATAGCAGCACTCCCTACGGTGGCACTCCAATTTTAAGATTTTTACCGGTAGCGATTTCCGACCATCCTTATAAATTTTTTTAACCACGCGACAAATTAAATTAATCTTGAATTTTACGCAGAATCCGAATTTGCAGTAGATTTACAATCCGACTACCTTTTACCGTTTTACACACATACCCTCTAGCGACCATATAAAAGTTTATTTTTGTTTCTTTTAAGATAAATATATCTTGTTTGGTATTAACTAATATTAGATTTTTTTAGGGAATTCGAATCTGTTTGAATTTTTTAAATCGGACCACCCTTTACAAAGTTACACCCCTATAAAACCCCGAACCTTTCAATTTTTTGTTTGTTTATTTAATTTATATATCTTGTTTGGTATCAACTAATATTAGATTTTTCTAGGGAGCCCAAATCTGTAAATAGATTTTAAATAGGATCACTCCTTACCGTTTTACACACATACCCTCTAGCGAACATATAAAAGATTATTTTTGTTTCTTTTAAGATAAATATATCTTGTTTGGTATCAGCTAATATTATATTTTTATAGGGAGTGCAAATCTGTAAATAGATTTTAAATAGGATCACCCCTTGCCAAGGTACACTTTTTAAAAGTCCCTAACCTCTAATTTTTGCTCATCTATATTAACTCCATCTTTAAAACCTTTTTCGCTACCCAAGACATATGCTTTAACCGACCATTTCCCAAGAAATCTAAAACCGCTGCAATTTTAGAAATGAACCCTTTATAAGACATAAGTGTTTGATATTTAAAACCATTTTCAAACAGTAATGTTCTGTTTTTAGAATAATGTAAAACATTTCAATGTAATGTGTTTTAAATATATAAATGGGAAGATCGAGTTTAGCAACATGAACCACACTCTTTAATTAGAATATCCAAAAACACTACTTTTAAAATTTTAAACAAGGTAAACTTTTACACAAAATTTTGTAGATCATAAATACAACAAAATATTAGCCGTTCAGCGAGCACCACGGGGAGGTAACACGTACACTCTGTCAACCAGGATAGAAGCAGGAAGGATTTGGAAGAAGGGAAGGTGGGAGAAGAACTTAAAAATTATAGAATCTTAAAACCAATATATACAATAGATTTACAAAATATGTAAAATTATATAACAACTGTTGTAACATCTGCTCTATAAATCTTTGCTATATTACTTCAGTTACAAACTAATATTAGTTTCTGACTTGAAACTAATGCCTACATTACCTGATCGTTGCTCCAACAGCGAATAATCACCTGTTCTGCAATTAAAGATTAACAGACAGCTATATATAAATATAAAGAAATACACTCTAAATACCTCATCTTAAACAAATGGCGTTTATTTACTAATAATGCTAAGGGCATCATAAACAATTTATCAATGAACAACTAAATCTCTACTTTGTCTAATCTATACTAATTAAGACCTGAATATTTTGGCCAAAATTCAACGAATACATTTCTAAATATTACTCACCAGTATCCTGATACTACTTACATTTAAATACAACAATTTGTATTGCCAATTGCCTGATACTTGACGACATTTTCCACAAAGTTATCGAAATATAGGCAGTCTCATCAGGAATCAAGGGCTGCTGGAGAGCTTTTCCACATTTATATATTTAATTATGAGCACTTTTTGATGAATCAGAAACAACCTGTATTGCAAATTAACCAATTCTTTTATTTTTAAATTTCTTTCCACAAGTAACTTCGCATATGTTAAGTAATCCGAACTCGTATTATTAAAAGCTTGTAGTTTGATGGGCAATTATTTCGTTAATTTTTTAAATCTAAATAAAAATTTCCTTTGTGGTTTCTACTAATGCGAATCACCATTGTCCCAGTAACAAAGTCTTTACATGATGGAACCCTCAACGAGTTCCCGCACACTGTTCCTCCAAAATCACTGCTCAATCCTCACCAAACCATCACGTTTTTTTATTCTTTTAATAATTTAACACCTTTACAAGAGTTTACGGATTCCTGTAACACCCCAAGCTCTAGTTTAATCATCCAACATCCTTTTGCTTGATAATTTCAAGCAAATTCGCAAAAGTTTGCGAACTCCGGCAAGGCAGAACGGCCCAACCGCCAAGGGCCAACAGTAAAAAAAGCCCTCGCTTGCGTATTTCTCTGCTATTTATTACTTTTCAAAATGGCGGGAATTAACCTGGCGTCAAGTAGCTGCTAGCCAATCAAAAAATATTATTCACTTCTAACAAGAGCAATGGAATTTTCTACTGAATATCATGACAAGTAACCTAAATCTAGAGAAAACTTAAGTATTAAGGATATTATAAGTTCAGACCCGTACTCAGTTTTATTTTACAGTATATTATAGCATAAAATTAAAAAAAAAACAAAATTTGAACTGCCAGTCTTGGCATTACACTGTCTTACACCTATATATTTATGTCCCAATGCATAGATTAATACACATCCAGGGATGATGTAACGCTTGTCATCTTCGCTCGATAAACTAATTTTATTAATAAACTGCGTGTACAAATCGTGTTTTGTACTCCGGATACATACGCCTGCAAGTACACGATACCACCCAAATAAGAATTAGATTGTTGAAGACTGTTAACTTCCGCTTCCCTCGTGTACGCCCAGACACATCGCGGACCCTCTTTGCGTGTGGTGTACGCTAATGATACGAAACCCAAATTTGTGTGTCAGATAACAAGTCCTGGTGTTAATAAACAACTTGGAAATCATATACTAGATTTTTTTACGTTGTCCAGATGCACGTTTAAGGGAAACATTCGCGTCTACTTTGGCCAAAAAACATGGTATTACGCGATTGGAAGCGATAATATACAACTGTACAATTGGAAACTATGTCCGGTAGGTCGTACTGAGCTGGGGTGCACGTCGAAACTATGTCAGTGCGGAACAGGTGTATAATTCCTTAAAAGACTGTTTAACCTTATTGGAAGATAGTAAGTTATACTTCCTAAAGGCACCAACGTACTCTGTTCCACTTGCCAAAATGTGAAGTAAGCTATCGGACAAGCTACAAAATAGCTGCTGTTAAGTGTATAATAACCTACTAAAGTATGTGAATTGGGGAAATAGCAATACAAAGAAATTGACTGGCTTGCAAATTAAGTTGTCCGAAAAACCAGAGAAGAAAGACAGCCAAGATAAAATAAAAATCTTACACAAGTGCTACATTAAAGCAGGTAGTACATATTTTACACAATCTGCAACACCATATTCTACAATTCCAAGAGAAATAGTCATTTTGGAATTGGGGTTGATAAATACGCCTAACATTCGCCCAGAGGTTGTGCGACAACGTGTAAATATTGGTAGTAAACTCTATCCGTTTATGAGAAGGAAATTTTCTCATTATGCACGCCATACGCTGTAAGTGGAAGAAAAAGACAGCTGGAATTAGAAGAAATGGATGCAAAATGGCGAAAGTTGGACTACATGGAAAACACTGCGACAATACGCGAACAATACAAAGAGGTGTTAGACAAAGAACATCTTATTAGAGAAAATGCGGAAGAATGAATAGATTTATGTGCCGATGGACTGACTTAGATACATTCGGGTTATACAAACTGTATACATTTGTGGTTAGTAAGAAAGACTCTTTTAGTTATGTAGGTGTCCTTGCGGGAAAGGATGGTACTAAATCCGTATACCTTTTAAAAGCTTATTCTAAAAACGTTTTTATCAAAATGGCAGATAATATAGACGAACTAAGGAATGTGGGTTTCGTAACCGTGGCGTACACCACACGTAAAGGAATTCCCCGATGTGTCTGGGCGTACACGCGGGAAGCGGAAATTAACAGTCTCCAACCATCTACTTCTTATTTGGGTGATATCGAGTACTTGCAGGCGTATGTATCCGGAGTACAAAACACGATTTGTACACGCAGTTTATTAATAAAATTAGTTTATCGAGCGAAAGTTCTTCTCCCACCCTCCCTTCTTCCAAATCCTTCCTGCTTCTATGCTGGTGGAATGAGTGTTGTACGTGTTATCTACCCGTGGTGCTCGCTGGACAGTTAATATTTTGTTGTCTTTATTATCTACAAAATGTTGTGTAAAGGTTTACCCTGTTTAAAATTTTAAAAGTCGTGTTTTTGAATATTCTAATTAAAGAGTGTGGTTCTTGTTGCTAAACTTGATCTTCCCATTTATACATATATTTAAAACACATTACATTGAAATGTTTTACATTATTCTAAAAACAGAACATTACTGTTTGAAAATGGTTTTAAATATCAAACACATGTCTTATAAAAGGTTCATTTCTAGAATTCCAGCTGTTTTAGATTTATGTGGAAATGGTCGGTTAAAGCATATGTCTTGGGTAGCGAAAAAGGTTTTAAAGATGGAGTTAAATATAGATGAGCAAAAATAGAGGTTTGGGACCTTTAAAAGGTGTAACTAGAAAAACCTAATATTAGTTGATACCAAACAAGATATTTTTATCTTAAAAGAAACAAAAATAATCTTTATATGTTCGCCAGAAAGTATGTGTGTAAAACGGTAAGGTGTGGTCGGATTTTAAACATTAAAAAATGATTAGTGCTAATGGATTTTTAACGAGAAACCTCATTTAAAAACAATTAGTGCTAATGGGTTTTTAATGAGAAACCCCATTAAAAAGCGATTAGTGTTAATGGGTTTTTAATGAGAACACACATTAAAAAACTATTAGTGCTAATGGCTGTTAATGAAAACCCCATTAAAAAACGATTAGTGGCGGGGTGGCGGTGACGCTGCGCCAAAGTCCTCCAAAGTGCCCTACTTGTGACGTAAGAAAGAAAAGGTGGTGATGGATATGGAAGAGGTGGAGGTGGTGGAGGAAAGAGGTGCCTCGTGCCTCGACATAAACAAACCATCTACTACTATAGTATGATCACAGAACTCGGACCAGTTGTTTCGTCCTTATAGTTACACACGTTGCTCTGACTTCTTTTTTCTAGCGGTTTCACTACACAATGCTATTAAAATTCTTTTTTAACATTTCAGTAATGCAAAACTCGTACCGTGAACACATTATCTGCTTTATATGATATAAAAATTCAAACTATTCGTTCATAATTATTAAACGGATAGCACTTTAACTTGTGCGGAATACCTAATTCAAGACCTCTGTTCGACAAACTCAAAATCTGAGTCTGTTAATTTTAAAAATCTGCAAAATTAATATAGGATAATATAGATTTCTACATTCATAGAAAAATTGTAGATACGAAAGATAATTACTCTTGTAAGAAGCATATAATTATCAAGTTATCTGTAACTTGCCCGTAAATCAGTGAAATGTGCAAATACTATAAAAAACATTTTATTAGTGGTTATTAGATAACTAATTAATTATACATAATTAATAGAAACTCATTTTATATGCAATAACTGTATAATTCTGCATCTAGTTACTTTAAAAAGTACAGGAAGACGTCCTGTTAACGTGTTTGGAAAGCAGAACAGAGACATCGAAGCGTCATAATGTGTATATACTTCCATATACGATCACAGTATGCAAGCGTAGACAAGCAAAAACCATTATTTTATTTTTGTGATTTTGAGTTTAAAGTATAAATTTTGTTAAAAATTAAGTTACTCCTGTAAGTATTGTTACTTTACTTGACGTAATTTCTGGAGTTAAAATTTTTTTAATTTTGTGTCACAAAGTAGGATAGTCATCAAACTAAAATTTGAAACAACTTTGCCTATACTGCAGGGTGTTTTTTTAATTATCAGGCTATCTATATTTAGGGTAGCCCTCGAAGAGATCTGTAAATTTTTATTTGAGATTAATCTAAGGTGTTTATCTAACTAAAATATGGTCAAATTGATACCAATATCATGTTTGAAATATAACAGCCCGAATGTTAATTAAGTTTTATATCTCTTACTATATTTTAGCTAAATTTGTACCAACAGAATTTTTAAGATTTTATTTTTTTTTCAAAATGTTTAACTCCGGGACTTAGTCGTACGAGGGACACTATCTATGTATTGAGAATAGAAAAAATAAACAAATGAATTTGATGAAAAAGACTATTGCTTTTCAAAATAATCGCCGTTAAGATCTATACACTTTTGCATGCGATTGAACCACCCTTCAAAGCACTTTGTCCAGTCAGAAGATGGTAGCTTTAAAAAATGCGTTTTGAAAACCTCAACCGCTTCTTCGGGGATGAAAATCGTTGTCCACGCAGTTTATCTTTAATTACTCGAAACAAGAAGAAGTCATTGGTTAGCAAGTCGGGACTGTAAGACGGATGACCCATGAATTCGATCTTTTGTGTGTCCAAATACTCGTATTTTGCATGTGGTGTGTGTGAGCTCGCATTGTCATGATGCAAAATGATTCGTCGTTTTGGGCTGCTTTCTCTCAATTTACCGAAAACTTCAGGCAAACAAATGGTCGTATATCACGCTGAATTAACGGTCTTTTGATTTTCGAGACCCACAGTTGCCACAGGTCCGGTTTTCGTGAAGAAAAACGCCAGTATTTGCTCTTAACGCTTCATGAACGAACAACTTTTGTTGGCTTTGCTTCACATTCAAACGCCCAAACTGCCGATTGATCTTTTCTTTCTGGCTCATACGCATAAATCCACGACTCGTCACCTGTGACGATGTTGTATGTTGCTTTCGATGCACCACAGTTGTATTTTGAAATCATTTTACGGCACCAATCGACACGAGCACTTTTTTTAGGCATCTGTCAACAAATGTGGAATCCAACGCGTATACAGCTTCCGAACACACAAATGTTCGTTCAAAATCTTATGTATGCTGGTCATACTAATGCTTAAACATCTCTCGATTTCTTGATATGTCACATGACGATCTTCTTCAATTAGTTTTCGCACAGTATCGATATTTTCTGGCACAATGACCGATTTTGGACGACTTTCTTTAACTTCTTCCGTGGGCGATCTACGTCCATGTTTGAATTCAGTGTACCAGCGATATACAGTGACTCTAGATGGCGCTTCATCGCCAAAAGTTGAATTCAGTTGATTGATGCATTGTTCTTGAGTTAGACCACGTCGAAAGTCATAATAAATCATAGCTCGAAAATTTTCGCGAGTTAATTCCATGTTTTGCCTGAGATGAAATTTTAAACACTGCAAAAAACACAAATAGTGATCACACGTCAAAACGTTCCGAGTACCTATAACCTCAAAGATGTCAAACTTTACGATGGCAATTTCATATTTCACCTGGCAATACCAGTGTTGCCAGTTCTCAATACATAAATAGTGTCCTTCGTATAAATTATCAATCCAGAAACTAAATGCACATACAGAATTAATTCTTTGCGCATACGTCGATAAGATTGACACTATTTCAAAACACTCATGATATAAGAAAAATATACAAGCTGTTAGAAGTTTATTTTAAGGTCATTTTTTTAAAATGGGAACCTTCATATTTTATTACATTAAATGATTTAAATGATTCTACGTGTAAAAACAACTCAAGTTATCGCAATTCGCCCGTATTGAATTTTTAAGTTTTCAATTAAAAGGCCATTTTGAACAGACAGAACCTTGAGGAAGTTCTGGAATACTAGAACGGGTAGAATGGCTTGCATGTTTTAGTATTCCAGAACTTCCTCAAGATATTGTCTGTTCAAAATGGTCTTTTAATTGAAAACTTAAAAATTCATTATGGGCCCGATTTAATTATATCTCTGTTTTACGATTTATATGTATTTGTTGTTAATTAGAAAGACTCTTTTAGTTATGTGGGCCTTCTTGCAGATAGGGATGGTAATAAATTGGTATACTATTTAAAGGTTTTTCTAAGAACGTATTTATCAACGTGGCATATGACAGACAAACTAAGAAAGGTGGGGTTGGTAACCTTGGCATACACCACATGTAAAGAGGTTCCGCTAAACATTGTATATTTACCTAGTAGAACCTTTTGGATTATTTAAAACCGAGAGTTTTACAACATATGAACGTAATATATTCCGATAGGTGGTTTACACATACAACTGCACAACAGCGTAGGGTAGATTCAGGTTTGCCTCCAATACCGACAAGAGGAAATCGAGCAAGCCAACAAGATACGTATGTTGAACTTAGTTGGATAGTCACGACCAAGATTGCTACAAGTTGCAAGAATTTCACCAAGGAATAGTTCTGGTTGCCAATAGAATCAAAAATTTTATGTATAGAAACAAATCTCGGTACACTTTGCAATTCAAAGATCTCGACGACTCTCAATATATTTAATTTTTGGCTAGAAAAGGAAAGAACAGACTTGGGCATCAACTTGAATTTTAAAATACGTATAAAATTAGATAAAATTAAAACTACCCCGCACAAACATAAAGAAATGACAGTTTTCTGTGCGTAACTTGATACTAAAATTAGGTTTTATTGGGTCCGTGCTTGGCTGGTGAAATGTTTTTAAATTATGTTATTTATCTAATATCAAAATAAAGCTTTAGCATAGCTTTGCCTTGCTTTTTATTTTTAGAAGACTGTGACGTTACCCTGATTTTGGAGAGGTAGCTGAGAGCATAGTGTTGTGGGTTTTTGCCTATGTGAATAACAATAAATAATCACAGTTTTCAACATGAAAGTTTTAAAGTAAATAAAAATTATTGCCTTTATCTAAGATTCAACGTGAAAATCTACAATACTTACATACTTTTGAAAGAATTTGCATTTTTTCACAAATAAATTCAAATAGGTTTTTAATATTACTTTCTTTTGTTTTTATACACATACAGAAAGTATAAGTAATTGTTTTTACGTTCACATATATTTAAACAAAATCGTTAAATTACAATATTCAGCTATTAGCATTTCTTGGAAAATACCTACAAATTGAATACTGATTATTTTAAACTAAGGTTGTCAATTGAATCGGATTCGGATCTAAAATCCGGATCCAAAAATTGGTTCTGCAAACCCGGATATCGGATCCGAAATCCGGATTTCGAATCCGAAATCCGTATCTAAGAGGATCCGGATCCCGAATGGGTTCTGTGGATCCGGATCTCGAATCCGAAATTTGTATTTAAGTGAATCCAGATCCAAAAACGTATTGTATAAATTTGGTACTGGATTCAAAACCAGGAGTCTATATTCAGATCCAAAATCCGAGTTCGAATTCCAAACTCGGATTTTGGATCAGGATCCCAATTCTTGATACCAGCAATATATGATCCGGATCTAGGCGGTTCTAGATTCAAATCTGGATGTAAAATACATTACTAATATTACTATAACATCTAGCAAATATAGTAATATATCCTAGTTTTTTAAATTTTATTTAGTAGCCTAGTACACTACATAGAATACGATTACAATTACAATTGCAGTACAAGTACATGGTGTCTATATTTGGACACTTTTGCAAAATATCTCGTGACACTGTACTTTTTTTGTGAAACTAAACATACCGCCAACTAAATTTTCATAGTCCTATTGGTTTTTAGATACAGGGTAAAATTGAAATTATCACTTTTGGGACATTCCCCGTATCTCGATTATCGTTTAACTTCATGTGACAAGGTATTCTTATAGAACTTTTTCCGTGGCTCAGTTTGTTTCTTTCTTGCGCCATCCGTTTTTTTTAGTTATAAAGCAAGCATGTTTTTTAAATAGGGCACCCCATATATTTTTACCTAAATAAATTAAGCATGTTCTGGGTTTTTCAAAAATACATAACAGTTTATACTTATTCTGAAAAATAACTGAATAAACTACACTTCCCTCAACATTAATACATTATTTAATAGTAGGAGTAGGCCATGGTAACAGTAAATACAATGACCTTCAATAATTCTCCTAAATGCTCTATAACAAATAACCAAACTGTACGAATTGTGTATTATAGAAAATGGTAATCATTTTGAACAATTTCCATAGTTATTATTATATGTTGTTGTTGTTAATGTACGTTATATGAAAAATTGTAAACGTTACAATTACAAATTATACAGTTAAATATTTAGGTACGTTGTTAGATAAATAAAACAAAATTATTCAAAATTCACTTTATAGCATTTTCAGAATAAATAATTTGCAAACATATTTCTTTTCTTTTATCGGCGCCATGACCTACGATTAAGTAAGGTATGTTACATTTCAAATTTGGAAATGTACATTGTTAAATATGTGAGTAACTTCCCACGGATATTTTAAAATAAACTTGTTAATTTCCTCCATTCCGGCCAGTAGCGTTTGCGCAAAAGAATGCGTCGGCGCGGAGAATGGCGCAAGTGCGCGCGGTGTGACACGGCATTATACGACGAGGCTTGAAGCCGAGAACGGCTACCTGTGTCGTGGTGCGTGTTCTCTCTTTTTCCTAGAATGTAGGTTTCTCTATTTTATCTCTACCTTCTATCGTACCTTGTCGTCACCCCTACAAACAAAAGAGGAGGACGAATAAATCTGGAATCAACGATGGCGTGGCTGACACACACAAAAAAACAACGAGGGCCCTGAGATGTAAAAGGAATACACGCGAGTACATTGCTTTATTTATACTGTCAATTGAGAATTGAATCACTAACGTATTTGGTATTTGATGTAAATGTCGCGTAATTTGCCGTGTAATCATGTTATAATATATGATTGCGCAATATTACGAAACGCGGAAGCGTACCAGGTAATAATTTTGAGAAAAGTGTAGTTTATTTAGTAATTTTTCAAAATAACTATATATACTATTATATGTGTTTGAAAAGCCCAGAAAATGCTTAATTTAATTAAAAGTATATAGGATGTCTTATTTAAAAATAACATTTTTGCTTCATAACTAAAAGACGGTTGGTGCAAGAAAGAAACAAACTATGCCACTGGATTCTACGGAAAAAGCTCTATAAGAATACTTTGTCACCTCTCTAATAAGTTAAAAGACAACCGAGATACGAGGAATTTTCCCTAAGTGGTAATTTTGAATTTTACCCTGTATCTCAAAAACCAAGAGGGCAATGGAAATTTTGTTAGCGGAATGTTTAGTTTCACAAAAAAAGAGTAGTGTTGCGAAAACCGCATCCATCTATCTTTAAAAATGAGCGAGACATCCTGCAAAAGTGTTCAAATATGGACACCCAGTACATTAAAAACCAAAGCGTAGTAATTAGATTTCATGAAATAGAAAAGCAAATTAAGATTAGAAATGGTGTTAGACAGGGTTGTATACTATCTCTCTTGATTTTTAATGTTTATATTGAGGAAGCTTTAAACATAGCTAGAGAGAGAAAAGAGATAGATATTAGTGTACAGGGACAGAAAATAGACATACTACGTTTTGCAGATGTTATAGCCATTATAGCAGAGTCTAAAAAAGAGTTAAGAAAGTTTTAAATATTTTAGATGAGACAGTACAGAGTAACTATAGTATGAGAATTAACTCAGGAAAGACAAAGATAATGACAAGTGAGTTACAGCCTAGTTCTAAACCAAAATTAAAAATAGGTAATACCGAGTTAGAGGAGGTAGATTAATTTTACTATTTAGATAGTATAATTACAAAGGACGAACGTAGCAGACTAGCTAGACTAGCTCAAGCTAGAAAAATGTTTTTAAAAAAGAAAGACTTAGCTAATAATATTAGTTTAGATAATAGAAAAAGTTAGTAGAGGGAGGAAGTGATTCCTGGACCCACTACCACTAATTGCTTTTTAATGAGTTTTCTCATTAAAAACCCATTGGCACTAATTGCTTTTTAATGGGTTTTCTCATTTAAAACTATTAGCACTAATTGCTTTTGGATGGGTTTTCTCATTAAAAACCCATTAGCACTCCTCGCTTTTTAATGAGTTTTCTCATTAAAAAACTATTAGCACTAATCATCTTTTAATTGGAAAACTCATTATCACTAATCGTTTTAATGGGAAAACTCATTAACGATGTTATCATTTTTCCATACGTCACATGTCATTTCCGCCAGCGCCATCTAACCTTATTTAGCAATTATTCGCACATCTGGTAACAGTATTAAATAACATTGTCATCTTAAATTTGCATAATAGTTTTCTTCAACTAAATATTTTTAGCCCCAGGCATGAATCTTGCTCTCAGCACCCGAATCTGGACCGTCATCAGCACCACCACCACCATATTCTACAATTCCAAAAGAAATAATCATTTTGGAATTGGGGTTGATAAATACGCCTAACATTCGTCCAGAGGTTGTACGATAACGCGTAAATATTGGCAGTAAACTCTATCCGTTTACGCTAAAGGTAATTGCCCCATTATGCACGCCATACACTGAAAGTGAAAGAAAAAGACAGCTGGAGTTAGAGGAAATGGATGCAAAAGGCGAAAGTTGGACTACATGCAAAACACTGCGACAATACGCGAACAATACAAAGATGTGTTAGACAAAGAACATCTTATTAGAGAAAATGAGGAAGAATTAAAAGATTATTTTATACGCCGATGGACTGACTTAGATACATCCGGGTTCTACAAGCTGTATGCATTTGTGGTTAGTAAGAAAGACTCTTTTAGTTATGTAGGCGTCCTTGCGTAAAAGGATGGTACTAAATCCGTATACTTTTTAAAAGGTTATTCTAAAAACGTATTTATCAAAATGGCAGACAACATAGACGAACTAAGGAATGTGTGTTTCGTAACCTTGGCGTACACCACACGCAAAGGGGTTCCGCTAAACATTGTATATTTGCCTAGTAAAGAACCTTTCGGATTATTTAAAACCGAGGGTCTTACAACCTATAACAAACATATATTCCCAAAAGTGGTGGACATGCAACTACGCAACAGTGAGAGGGAGTATAAGGATTCTTTCCAATACCGACAAGAAGAAGTCGATCAAGCTAACAAGATACGTATGCAGGATATAGTGGGAAAGCCGCGATTAAAAGATTGTCACAAGCTGCAAGAATTACACGAGGGAATGGATCTAATTGTCGGTGAAATCAAAGACTTTATATATAGAGACAAACTTCGGTACATTTTGCAATTCGAAAACCTAGACGGTCTCTATTTATCAAACTATTGGCTAGAAAAGGAGATAGAGGACTTGGGTGTCGATTTAAATTTTAAGCTGCGAATAAAATTAGATAAAATTAAAACCACTCCAAACAAACATATAGAAAGGACTGTTTTTTCTGTATAACTTTGTATTAATATTAAATTTAAATGACTCCATGCCTGGCATTAAATATTTTAAAATTTTGTTATGTATAATGTCTGAATAAAAATCTTTGGCATATCTTTCTAAATCACGTTGGCGGTGATATGCCCTTTATAAAATTTAAAGAAGTTTGCCAGCGATGCTGAAATGGTGGTGACTCGAAACATAACTTGATTACTATTGTAAAAGATTTTGATGTCGATAGAGGGCGATATAGGAAAAATTTCGATGAGTATACATATAAATATAGAAGAAGACGTTGATGGTTAGCCCCAATCCTAAGTTTCATGATGCCGGACGTTAAAGATTTAATGAAAATAAACGTAAATTTCCGCTTATTTAAGATGCTTTGCGAAACAAGTTTGTGGATCCCAAAAAGGATATACTACCTACCAACAAGTATTCAAAAGCATAGCGTTTATCCAGACACTAGAGGTCTAACAAGAGTTATAATTATTTTTAAATTCCTCAGCATTTTCCTAAGGAATGTAATTAATTAGTTCATAGGATACATTCCCTACCTGTGGTTTCGTGCGTGCACACAAGTCGGACACAATCGGGGTATATCCGAACAAGAGTAGCTCATATAAAACGACTGTTCGCATAGAAGTTATAATTTGTCGATTATACAGTTTAAAGAGACGATTAAACAAATATGTATAAAGACTTTGGGGAGGTTATTCAAAGATTTCGCTATGCTCTACGAGTAAAAAAGCAGAATGCGGGCAACGGTTTTCGATAGAAGGAGAAAAATGTCTTATGTATCAGTCATACGAGGAAGCAATACAGCACTGTACTGTTGTGTCAGTAATGCCCGAGGATTTGGAAGATTTTATGGAATTAAACGAGGAGATGGTGTTTATAAAACTGTTCGCAGATATTCAGATGGAATGTATACTAAATTGTAAGTTTTAAAGCAAAAATTTAACCACCTCAACTACCATCATAAGAAATGAATGATATGAATTTAGAAATTATTTTGTATATATTAGCTTGTTTATGTTATAAAATATAAAGTATACACTGGTATTGTTTAATTCTTCAAATTTCCACATAACTGAAACGGGTATCTAAGTTCTTATGAAAAGAATTATAACAAAGATGTGTATTTATTAAAAGGGTGCTATAAACGTTTTACGAAATTATTAACCAGAATCGTTTTATTTAAAACTATAACATAATTTTATTTACAGCTATTAATAGCTTTAGTTGAAATACAACAATTTAGAAATATATAAGAGGATAAACTGTAATATGCAGGATTATAGTTGTAGAAATTTCTCTAAAATCTATAGCTTAAAATTTAAACATCGCTCATAAATGCGTGGAATGGTAACCTTTTGTACTCTTCCATATAGTCAACTTGTCTACAAATACAGGTTTCAAACAATCTTGGATATGTTCTTATAAATTCGTATAACATAACCCCAATATCGCTATTGCTGTATTTTCTTTTAATTATATCATGTGTGAGATTCTGTAAAACATCATTCCTATTATACTTTTTCCATTGCTACATCTATGAGAAACAGATCTATATTAGGAGTACCGTTTTCCGTTAGTTCTCTTAAAGCATTAGTGTAGTTGATAACGATTTGAGATATCCCTAAAAGTGTTCTAAAGTTCCTTTGGTAAATAATATATAATTCTCATCAAATGTCACCATTTTCACTAAACAATTCTTATTTGAATAAAAACGCAAGTTACCAAATTTGCATATCTGATTTCGCACGTCAACTTCCATAGTGCGTATAATATATGGAAGATTTGATATGAACTTCCTAAATACGTTGAGGGATACATCAAGTACGGTCTGCGAAATGATGTCAACAAATCTGAAAGTTATTTTATAATCGTCGAACAGATTCAGGTCTACAATTATGATTTTGGCAGAAGATTTTGTTATGGCGTATAGTCTTTTAAATAGCAACTTGGTTCGCTCTAACTGAATTGCTGCATTTATACATTCTTCATGCACTGCGTACAAAGAATAAACTAGTCATTTGTAATATTTTAATTT
This sequence comes from Platerodrilus igneus, assembly GCA_036346225.1. Lineage (NCBI taxonomy): Eukaryota > Metazoa > Arthropoda > Insecta > Coleoptera > Lycidae > Platerodrilus > Platerodrilus igneus. The sequence continues at coordinate 162,601 of JARFIW010000957.1, forward strand.
CTACTTTAAAATTGTTAACACTTTATTTGTTTTATTGCTTATTTTCGTATCATATAAAATTATGGATTTTACAAAATTAAATATGAATATGAAGCATAACACTACAATAAGTGCATCTGACCTTCCCACCGATAGAAAATATCGTATCTTAGAAATCAAGTCAGTGTGTCGACAAAATGTGGGGGTCGTGCTATTGTTGAAAGTGATGATTTTTTTATTTTTTACCTGCGCGCTTTTTCGAATACCTAAAACTCGACGGAATAAAAGATAAACCTTTATTCTACGTATCCCGCAATTAAAGCCGGCTCTTCTGCGAAAGATTTATATGAACAATCAAAAACAAGTTGTACAGAAGATTTTACTTGCAATGCAGTCATAGATGGTGGGATACTTTACCTAAAGTTATGGAAGAATACAATAATACGTCACATTGAGCTACTAGCATGACACTTCTTGGACATAAACGTATTTTTTAATTGAATAAATGATTTTATTAAACTTGGTAATTTTCTTCAATGATTTAGTTTTAGCATACACAATTCAAATTAAAACGCGTCTAAATATAGCACATTTCTGTTTGTAAATAAATAAGAGTGGCATTGTTCAATACATTAATGATGAGTGTAATTAGTATGTCATTTACACTATACAGCTGAAAATAAATAGAACCTTGATCAATTTTATTTAACTAAATAAACGTATTTGCACTTGTAACATAATTTGTCTCGAATATGTATTGTTTTAGAATGTGTGTTCTTTTATTACGTCATTCCCTAAACAACATTTTTCACGACTTATTTTAATGTGCGTATTTCAAATTGTATTACTGTTGGTCTTGTGTTTAAAATATTTGCGATGTGTAAACCTATAAATTTAAATGGTAAAAGCAATCGTTATTAAGTCTTGCAGAAATTTGAGGTTTATGTTAGGGGGTAAAGTTACTGGCTGATTAAACTAATGACTACTGTCCGCTGTGTGTTGGTGTTTTAATCAGTCTCCATGGTTAGAGTCTATAATTTGCAAACGATTGCATTAGGTTTATTTAATTAATTTAGTAGATTTATGTAAATAGTTTTGCTGACCCTACTAATGAATTAATCTGTGCAAATACAGTACTTAATCGATGATACTAGAATATTCGTGCAAATATTTGAGATTGAGACAAATAAGAATTTAATCTGCAAACGATTGCATTAGGTTTAATTTGTTTATCTAGCAGATGTATGTAAATACCGTCATAATTAGCGGGGAGAATTTGCAGATCCGGTAGTCCTGGGGAAGGATGCCAGGGGCCTGACGGTCCAGATCAGATTGCCCAGAGCACGATCCATGTCCCGGAAGATAAAAATGTTTAGTTGAAAAAAACTATTTTGCAACTTTAAGATGATAATGTTATTTAATACTGTTACCAGATGTGCGATTATTTTTTTGCATGTGTGGTGGTGGTGGTGGTCTAGATCAGGGTGAGAGCACGATCCATGTCCCTGAAGCTAAAAATGTTTAATTGAAGAAAACTATTGTGCCCAATTTAAGATGTCAATGTTATTTAACACTGTTATCAGATGTGCGATTATTTTTTGCATGTGTGGTGGTGGTGGCGGTCCAGATCAGGGTGCCGAGAAAAAGATCCGTGCCTGGAGCTGAAAATGTTTAGTCGAAGAAAACTATTGTGCAGATTTAAGATGATAATGTTTTTTAATACTGTTACTAGATGTGCGGAGAAAACCCATTAAAATGCAATTAGTGCTAATGAGTTTTTAATAAAAAAACATTAAAAACGATTAGTGCTGATGGGTTTTTAATGAGAAAACCTATTAAAAAGCGATTAGTGCTTTTGGGTTTTAATGAGAAAACTCATTAAAGGCAATTCGTGCTAATGGAATTTTAATGAGAAACACATTAAAAAGCAATTAGTGCTAATGGGTTTTTAATGAGAAAACTCATTACAAAGCAATTAGTACTAATGAGTTTTTAAAGAGAAAACTCATTAAAAAGCCGTTAAAAAGCAATTAGCGCTGGCGGTGGGCCCAGGATGAAGGTCCTTCCTATACTCAAGACGAAAAAAACTGATTATTAATGGGTTCATGAAGACACTACGTGAAAATATAATTAAGAACGTTCACTTACTCAATGTGAGATAGAAGTGAAAGGGCGGTGGAGTATCTACTCATGCGTTTTTCGGCCCGAATCCTTTGGCCCGGAACGGCTTGAAAAAAGATAGGCCCGGCCCGGATAAAGTAGTCAACGGCCCGGCCCGGATTCGAGCCCGAAATCGGACCCGAGCCGGACCGGCCCGAAAGCCCGAGCCCGAGTGCATCCCTATCTTGTACTATAGATACTGGCTACAAATCCTTACAAATCATTTTTGCTATTTGTCCGGTTTTCAAAACCGTGGATTTATATATCCAATGCTCCACCAGAAGGTACTACATTGTGGTTTTCTGAAACCGCAGGAGACGCAGCAGAATGCTGCAAATTAATTTTCGCCTGAACTGCTAAACGTTTTCGATGCGGCGGCGCTAACTTTTGTGTTGAGGATTCTGCTGATTCTGTAGATTCCGAATCCGGCGTAGCCTGAATTACGCTTACCATTTCCACATCAGCCTCTTCGAACTCGTTCTTCTTTAAGCTGAAAAATAAAAAAGATTACTCTAAAATTCCAATACAGCGCGATGATTATTCAATATAAAAGATTACGGCAAGATTCACTTGATAAAAAGTAAATTAACAAAAAGAACTTTACTAAGACAAATACTGCATTATGATAAAATACTTACCAATTCGAGGTTGAGGCTTGTTCTTCAACCACTGCAACTATTTCTGTCACATCCCCTGTTGACTACTGCCAAATCGTTATGGATAAGCGAAACACTTATATGTTTTGATGATAAGTACTTTTTCAAGTCAAGTTTTTCAAAGTAGTTCCACACTTTACTTTTATGCAAAGGCATGTTTTTAACAGAGCAACAAATTTTATAGTTGATTCTGGCACTAGCTGTTGTTTGTTTAACTATCCTAGTTCCCAGTTAAGTTACTGTAGTCGCCAACAATATAAAAAAATGCCTTCCACACTGACTTAGGTTTATATAAAACCTGTTTAAATTGACAGATAAAATAAACTATACAATACGTAACAGAAAGGAGTGACGAGGTATATTGTATAAAGTTTTGTAAGTAAATAACACAGTATAAAAGAAAGACGAAAGTCTAAACCTAAACTCTAAAAGTTCTAAACTACCTGTATTTTATTACGCCGCCGGCGCTGCACGTATTTGCTTCAGTTGCACACTACTTATCCTATCAAACAGAGTCGCTGTTTCCGTTTCTTTTCTTCTAACTCGAAAAGTAATAAATTTGTAGGATGTTAAACTAGGTTGGGCCGTCGGCCGGTGTATAGTTATCAATAAATGATAACGAAAATGAAAAATGAAATGAAATATTAACATGTAAAGAAAGTCATTTTATTTTATAGTAACAAGATACACACGAATGTTATTTTGTTACTTTCCGTTTGCCTTGTAATAAAGCAAGTAAAAAAAATATTTTTTTCAATAGCTTAATACTTAAAACTCTTAATAGTATATTACATAACGAGAATTGTAAGAAGCATCCTGATTTAGAGCATATAGATCCGGATCCGTATTAGAACAGGATCCCGCTTCGGGTTCAAAATTGGATTGGATCCGACACCAATTATTAGATTAAGGATTCGGATTTGGAATGTTAATCCGGAATTGGATCTAGATTATTCAGATACTCCCTGTATGTTTGTTGTGGTTTATTTAGCATTCTTCTTAAGCTTCTTTGGGAATTAAACCACTCATAGTTTTTAAAATCTTTATTTACCTTTCGATCCATGACCTAGGATCGTTGTCAAAATAATAAAAATTTCAAGTTTGACATTTATGACATAAATTGAAGGTGACTTTGATTTATTGATGTTTGAAATATTTGGTTTGAGTACACTAAGCAAAAAATTTTTAAAGTTTAAAAGTCTTCAATTTACGTTACGGCCTGGGACCGACTTCTTTAGGTAGCCAATACGCTTAACGTGAAATCAGCTGATTAATTTTTATTGGTGAATTTTATATAAATTCAATAATTTGGGATTTGGAAAACATTTTTTAACATGTTTCTACTTATACAATTGAGAGGATGGTTATTAAAGAAGTGTGCGATTGTATTATTGAAAGGCTTAAGCAGTCGTTAGTAGGAGGTTGATGACAGTTCTGTGACCTCATTTCCTCCCGAATCTCTCATTTCCTCCCTCATTTCCTCTCGAATCCCTCATTTCCTCCCAAATTTACATGTAAATCCCCATAAGGAGGAAATGAGGTAATCTCCTCATTTCCCTCCTAATTTTCCTCACTCATCTGGACCAAATAGTTTTCTTCGACTATTTGTAAATTCCATAAGGTGGAAATGTGGAGATGAATCTTAGCATCCACATTTCCACACACAATCCACATTTGCTCCCACATTTGGCGACAGTAATAAATAACATTGTCATCTTAAATTTGCACAATAGTTTTCTTCGACTAAGCAGTTTTTAGCCTCAGGTGGGGACACGGACATCCCGATCTGGCAACAGGTACGGATCTTGTTCTCGGCACCCCGATCTGGACCAGCCATCTAACCTTAATTGGCAAATATTTGCACATCTGGTGACAGTATTAAATAACATTGCCACCTTAAATTTACAACAAAATAGTTTTCTTCGTCTAACCAATGCATCTTTCGAGATAACCCTATCTTGTTTGGTATCAATTAATATTAGAATTTTCTCAGCTACCCGAATCTTTAGGAATTTTTTAGATAGCGCCATCCCCCAGAGAGCTACCCCAATTTTAAGAATTTTTACCGGTAGCGATTTCTGAGCGTCCGCATAAATTTTTTTATACATGTGGCACATCAAATTAGTCTAGAATTTTACGCAGAATTCGAATCTGCAAACAGATTTAAAATCGGACCACCCCTTACAAAGTTGCACTTTTAAAAGTCCTAAACCTCTAAATTTTGCTCTTTGCTCTATAACCTGACAAATAGTTTTGTTCGACTAGCCATTGCATCTTTCGAGATAACGCAATCTTGTTTGGTATCAATTAATATTAGAATTTTCTCAGCTACCCGAATCTTTAGGAATTTTTTCGATAGCGCCATCCCCCAGAGAGCTACCCCAATTTTAAGAATTTTTACCGGTAGCGATTTCTGAGCGTCCGCATAAATTTTTTTATACATGTGGCACATCAAATTAGTCTAGAATTTTACGCAGAATTCGAATCTGCAAACAGATTTAAAATCGGACCACCCCTTACAAAGTTGCACTTTTAAAAGTCTTAAACCTCTAAATTTTGCTCTTTGCTCTATAACCTGACAAATAGTTTTCTTCGACTAGCCATTGCATCTTTCGAGATAACCCTATCTTGTTTGGTATCAATTAATAATAGAATTTTTCTCAGCTACCCAAATCTCTAGAAATTTCTTAGATTGCATCATCCCCCAGGGAGCTACCCCAATTTTAAGATTTTCTGCTAATAGCGATTTCTGACCGTCCTTATAAATTTTTTAGACATACGACACATTTTGTTAGTCTAAAATTTTACGCACAATCCGAATCTGCAAACAGATTTGTAATCCGACCACCCCTTACAAAGTTACACTTTTATAGTTCTGAACCTCTAAATTTTGCTTTTTGCTCCCACATCTAAACCAAATAGTTTTCTTCGACTAGCCATTGCATCTTTCGAGATAAACCTATCTTGTTTGGTATCAATTAATATTAGACTTTTCTTAGCTACCCGAATCTCTATGAATTTCTTAGATTGCATCATCCCGCAAAGAGCTACCCTCATTTTAACATTTTTACCGGTAGCGATTTTCTGACCGTCCTTATAAATTTTTTAGCCATGTGACGCATCTTGCTAGTCTAGAATTTTATGCAGAATCCGAATCTGCAAACAGATTAAAAATCGGTTCACCCCCTGCAAAGTTATACTTTAAAGCCTCAAACCTCTTTAAATTGTTTTGCTCATCTATAACATATGCTTTAAACAACCATTTCCCTAGAATCTAAAACTGTGTGGATTTTAGAAATGAGTTCTTTATAAGCCATACGTGTATAATATTTAAAATAATGTTACTGTTTTTTAGAATACTCAAAACCGCGGCTTTTTAAAATTTTAAACAGCTATCAATTTCTGGTTTCATCATCATAACTAAGTACGTCACAAATTATGCTCAATGCTAAATATGTACTTTGAAAAATACATTTCATCCCCGAGCTAATTGCTTACAATTATGTGACGTAGAAGTGAATGTAGCCTTTCTCTTTATTATTAATTAGTGGCTATATGATTTGAGAAATATATTTCAATGTCATGCATTAGGAAATTCCCGTATAATTGCTGGTGTACACAATGTACTTTCTATTACGACCTCGACTAGGAAAAATGCAAACTTCATCTTGTAATACAGATCGATTAACGGTTTTCAAACCGCATATAAACGCGATCTGATTAGTAAAAACCTATTCGTTCCGTACGTTTCTTGTGCGTGTAAAAGTACATCGATATTTTAAACAATCGTTTTTGTGCAGTGATTTTTTGTGATAAGTTTTTTGAAGATTTAAGGTAGGTCTACATTTATTTGCAAACACCAATTAATGTGTATTTTGCTATTGTTTCTGATTGTATTTTTAAAACATTAATTTTTCCAAAGTAATGCGCTGTTTTACATATATATTTTTTCAAATGTTAAAGATAGGCTTTTAGCTAGACGAATGTTAGGCGTATCTATCAACCCCAATTACGAAATGACTATTTCTTTTGGAATTGTAGAATATGGTGTTGCAGATTGTGTAAAATATGTACTACCTGCTTTTATGTAGCACTTGTGTAAGATTTTTATTTTATCTTGGCTATCTTCCTCCTCTACTATCTCCAAATAATTTACATGGAAGGCAGGCGAAGAACTTAAAAATTACGGAATCTTAAAACTAATATATACAATAGATTTACAGCATACCTCTTCCTCGGTTCGGACACTCCATCGTCGACACTGGTGTTCTTTATGAGATAGCTAGTCATACGGTTGTTAAACGCTATGCTAACCATTTCTACGCTATCTTCGCCAGTAGCGGTTTTTCCAGGTATAGGAAACACTGCAAGAGTTGCATTTAAAACGTTTGCAGGTACCATTTTAGTACAAAACAAAATCCGCACTATAGGACTTTGGTGAAACTTGTAAGCGAACTAACTTATAAACTAAAAAGTTTACTCTTTCGTAGCTGCTTTATGCTCCCTATAGAATGCAAACCGAAGGTTTCCGAAGACAGCCGAAGGAAGTTGAGGATTCAGTGGAGAACTAAATGACGTCATCTTTTACCAATCCTTGCTACTCGTCCAGTACATTTAGCACCATGCGAATGCAGTTAGTAGAGTCATCGGAAACGTCTTCCATGTTATTATACAGGTCGGCAATCGCATCGCGCACATATTAAAAATCCAAAAGGGTTATAGCACACGCACATAAATTGTTTGCAAGCCGTACAGTAGAAGATGCAGTGCTACTATAAACAATAACTTAATAAAACATTTTAAACCTTTACTAAGGGGATACCAAACTTGTTGCCTACAAAATACTTACTAATAAAGCAATTTAATTTTAAATAACTTCTACGTAATATTTTAGAAAATGGTAGGTTTGAATATTTTCTTTGGAAACAATCGAATATTGCCGAAGACACTCGAAGAGTGCACAAACGCGGTCACTAAACCAATCAGCATTAATACCGAGTATTCTATGCTTTCGTAGGTTTCTCATTTCCTAGAACCAAATCTTCCGCATAGCGGTTGGTAGTACGTAATGATTTCTAGAACCGGCACGTACTCGATATCGCCCAAATACAGAATTAGATGCTCGATGTCCGTCAACTCCAGATTCCCTCGTAAAAGGTAGAAAAAACTCGGTCAATCATCCATCTAACTTAAACGTCGGCCCGCTACCGTTTTGATAATTTCCAAACATTTTTCAAACGACAATGGGCTTCCACACTAACACCTAACGTATCTTTCCTATTATTTGTTAAACAAAAACTACCGGTATCGCCATGCCCGTATGCGGACGTAAGCAGATGTTTGTGGATATGTACGAGAATATGTAACCATATACATTAATCACTCTAAGCTATTTTATTTAGTCCAAGAAAACTACTATTTTTCTAAAACCACAATTACTAATCGCCTTTATAGGTTCCACATTTCTACCATTTCCCAATGACTGATGCTACGTACATGGAAACTTTAATTTTTTATTGGAGAGAATTCTTATTCTCCCACGCACTGTTGCGTTGTTGCATGCCCACCCCTTTTGGGAATATATGCTCGTTATAGGTTGTAGGACCTTCGGTTTTACATAACTACACTTCGTGAGACCCCTTTAATCTTTTTAATCGCGTCTTTCTAGCCTACAATACAGTAGAACTTAGCCCTACTACCAACAAATTCTAATACTGGACCCCCATTAAATTCGTCTTTAAATTTCCCTACAACTTTTTTGTCGACAAGTGTTATATTGTATTTATTATACGCGGGCTAGTCACTCTTTCAAGATAAAAATATCTTTTTTTGATATCAACTAATACTAGAATTTTCTAGGGAGTCCTGTAAATAGATTTTAAATAGAACCGTGCCATACAAAGTTATGCCTTTTAAAGACCCAAATCTCTAATTTTTGCCCATCTTTATTTAACTCAATCCTTAGAACCTTTTTTCGCTACCCACACATGATCATATGCCCACATGACCATATGACCGCATGACCATATGACCGCATGACCATATGGCCACATGAGCGCGCAGGAGTGCGCATGGGCAGGGGGCGCGCGCTCGCCCCTGTCCAACGCACCACTCTCTCTGTGCGACTGCTATTTCGTGGTAACGCCACAGTCTTTTGTAAATAAAGACCAATGTAATACTATTCTAAAATTTTTATTCTGACATACATAACAAAATTTAAAAATATTTAATACCAAGCATGGAGTCGTTTAAACTTAATTTTAATACAAAGTTATACACAGAAGACAGTCCTTTCTTTATGTTTGTTTGGAGGGGTTTTAATTTTTTCTATTTTTATTCGCAGCTTAAAATTTAAATCGACACCCAAGTCCTTTATCTCCTTTTCTAGCCAATAGTTTGATACATAGAGACCGTCTTGGGTTTTCGAATTGTAAAATGTACCGAAGTTTGCCTCTATATTTAAAGTCTTTGATTCCACCGACAACCAGATCCATTCCTTCGTGTAATTCTTGCAGCTTGTGACAATCTTTTAATCGCAGCTTTCCCACTATATCCTGCATACGTATCTTGTTAGCTTGATCGACTTCTTCTTGTCGGTATTGGAGGAAATCCTTATTCTCCCACACACTGTTGCGTAGTTGCATGTCCACCACTTTTGGGAATATATGGTTGTTATAGGTTGTAAGACCCTCGGTTTTAAATGATCCGAAAGGTTCTTTACTAGGCAAATATACAATGTTTATCGGAACCCCTTTATGTGTGGTGTACGTCAAGTTTACGAAACTCGCATTCCTTAGTTCGTCTTTGTTATCTGCTATTTTGATAAATACGTTTTTAGAATAACCTTTTAAAAAGTATACGGATTTAGTACCATCCTTTTCTGCAAGAACGCCTACATAATTAAAAGAGTCTTTCTTACTAACCGCAAATGCATACAGCTTGTACAACCCGGATGTATCTAAGTCAGTCCATCGACACATAAAATAATCTTTTAATTCTTCCTCATTTTCTCTAATAAGATGTTCTTTGTCTAACACATCTTTGTATTGTTCGCGTATTGTCACAGTGTTTTCTATGTACTCCAATTTTCGACTTTTTGCATCCATTTCCTCCAATTCCAGTTGTCTTTTCCTTCCACTTACAGCGTATGGCATGCATAATGGGATAATTTCCTTTAGCGTAAACGGATAGAGTTTACTACCAATATCTACGCGTCGTCGTACAACCTCTGGGCGAATGTTAGGCGTATTTATCAATCCCAATTCCGAAATGACTATTTCTTTTGGAATTGTAGAATATGGTGTTGTAGATTGTGTAAAATATGTACTACCTGCTTTAATGTAGCACATGTGTAATTTTTTTATTTTATCTTGGCTGTCCTCCTGCTCTACTATCTCCAAATAATTTACAGGTAAATAGTTAAAAGTAAAAGCCGAAAGCACATACTTTATCAATTTTTCCCTTTCCTTCGGTTTTTCGGACAACTTAATTTGCAAGCCCGTCAATTTCTTTGTATTGCCATTCCCTCAATACACGTACAGTAGGTTATTATACACTAAACAGCAGCTATTTTGTAGCTTGTCCGATAGCTTACTCCACATTTTGGCAAGTGGCACCGAGTACATTGGCGCCTTTAGGAAGTATAACTTACTATCTTCCAATAATGTTAAACAGTCTTTTAAGGGATTATACACCCGTTCCGCACTGACATAGCTTCCAATTGTACAGTTGCATATTGTCGCTTCCAATCGCGTAATACCATGTTCTTTGGCCAAAGTAGACGCAAATGTTTCCCTTAAACGTACATCTGGACAACGTAAAAAATCTAGTATATGATTGCCAAGTTGTTTATTAAAACCAGTACTTGTTATCTGACACACAAATTTGTTGTATATCTTAATTCTTGCATTGGTTGTTAGCCATGTTAAACAATCAATTCCCACAGTCTTGGGTTACATCCAAGTCAAAAAGATAGTAATAATCTTTTTTGAGTCCGTCTAATATATCTGGTAGTTCCTCCAATAAAGTTTCCAAATTAACATCTGCTAGTTCTACTTTGTACGGAACACATATAGGTTTTTGGAATTTTTTATTAATGCATTCGAGGTCTTCTTTTCCGATAATTTCTTTTACTCTCTGGCCCATCTTGTTAGTGCTTTCCAGAGAAAACGGAAGCTTGGCTTTAACACCATGCCTAGTGGATACAAATCGGCCGAACTTTCTTCGTAGATAGCTGTTAAATGCACCACAAATTTCTTTTTTTAGGATAAACATCCTTTTGTTTGCAGATGTTTGTTCGGCGTCAGAAAGGTCGCAAATAAAAGGAAAAATTAATAGGTTAGGTCAGCGCCGCGGCGCTGACCTAACCTATCAATTTTTCCTTTTATCTAACCTAGGTCCACACTTTATTTTTAATGAGAAAACTCATTAAAAAGCAATTAGTGCTAATGGGATTTTAATGAGAAAACTTATTAAAAAGCAATTAGTGCTAAAGGGTTTTTAATGAAAAAACTCATTAAAAACGGCGCTGAACTAACCTATCAATTTTTCCTTTTATCTAACCTAAGTCCACGCAAGTCCAACTAACCTAACCTAACTCCGGACAACACCAGCTAACCTAACTCCTGACAAGTCCACATCCAACCTAGGTCGGAGGCAATTTCACCCTATGGGGCAATTTCACCCTATGGGACAATTTCACCCTATGGGGCAATTTCGCCCTATGAGGCAATATCACCCTATGGGGCAATTTCACCCTAACCTAACATTCTACATATATCCGGACATATGTCGATGCGCATCCCAGCCGACCTAGGTCGGATAACAAAACAGTTCCTAAACCAGAGAATGTAAGCGATATGGCGGTGTCAGACATATTCGACTATCTTCGGCAATATACGCCCCCACTATGTAGGATACATAAAGGGACAATTTTTTCGTATTCAATTTAGTATTGGACAGTAGCTAGAACGGTAAACATGAGCGTCTCCAAGGTGATTAACGTTTCTCAATTTCTTGGGAATAAAGTGAAACCGACAAATGAGCGATTTGGATTATGGCTGTTGGCAGAAAATATGTGCAACAATAATCTGGTGACTGATATTGGGAATATTTGTTATGTCGAAGGCGAACAGATGCTCACTGGTGGACTACACACACCAATTACAGAACCATTTTGTGACAATATAATGTTGCTTAAAATTTGCGACCTTTCTGACGCCGAACAAACATCTGCAAACAAAAGGATGTTTATCCTAAAAAAAGAAGTTTGTCGTGCATTTAACAGCTATCTACGAAGAAAGTTCGACCGATTTGTTTCCGCTAGGCATGGTGTTAAAGCTAAGCTTCCGTTTTCTCTGTAAAGCACTAACAAAATTGGGCCAGAGAGTAAAAGAAATTATCGGAAAAGAAGACCTCGAATGCATTAATAAAAATTCCAAAAACCTATATGTGTTCCGTACAAAGTGGAACTAGCAGATATTAATTTGGAAACTTTATTGGAGGAACTACCAGATATATTAGACGGACTCAAAAAAGATTATTACTATCTTTTTGACATGGATGTAACCCAAGATTTTGCGGGCATATTTAGCAAGATGGAGATGTGTAATTATTTAACTACAAACCATAACTTTTGCTATAAGGACGAATACGAAGAAAAGTGCAATATTATAGTTGACAACGATAAAACTGTAGGAATTGATTGTTTAATATGGCTAACAACCAATGCAAGAATTAAGATATACAACAAATTTGTGTGTCAGATAACAAGTCCTGGTGTTAATGAACAACTTGGCAATTATATACTAGATTTTTTACGTTGACCAGATGTACGTTTAAGGGAAACATTTGCGTCTACTTTGGCCAAAGAACATGGTATTACGCGTTTGGAAGCGACAATATACAACTGTACAATTGGAAGCTATGTCAGTGCGGAACGGGTATATAATCCCTTAAAAGACTGTTTAACATTATTGGAAGATAGTAAGTTATACTTCCTAAAGGCGCCAATGTACTCAGTACCACTTGCCAAAATGTGGAGTAAGCTATCGGACAAGCTACAAAATAGCTGCTGTTTAGTGTATAATAACCTGCTACAGTACGTGTATTGGGGGAATGGCAATACAAAGAATTTGACGGGCTTGCAAATTAAGTTGTCAGAAAAACCAAATGAAAGGGAAAAATTGATAAAGTATGTGCTTTCGGCTTTTAGTTTTAACTATTTACCTGTAAATTATTTGGAGATAGTATAGCAAGAGGACAGCCAAGATAAAATAAAAATCTTACACAAGTGCTACATTAAAGCAGGTAGTACATATTTTACACAATCTACAACACCATATTCTACAATTCCAAAAGAAATAGTCATTTCGGAATTGGGATTGATAAATACGCCTAACTATTGCCCAGTAATTGTACGACGACGCGTAGATATTGGTAGTAAACTCTATCCGTTTACGCTAAAGGAAATTACCCCATTATGCATGCCATACGCTGTAAGTGGAAGGAAAAGACAACTGGAATTTGAGGAAATGGATGCAAAAAGGCGAAAATTGGAGTACATGGAAAACACTGCGACAATACGCGAATAATACAAAGATGTGTTAGACAAAGTACATCTTATTAGAGAAAATTAGGAAAAATTAAAAGATTATTTTATGTGCCGATTGACTGACTTAAATACATCCGGGTTCTACATGCTGTATGCATTTGCGGTTAGTAAGAAAGATTCTTTTAGTTATGTGGGCGTTCTTGCGGAAAAGGATGGTACTAAATCCGTATACTTTTTAAAAAGTTATTCTAAAAACGTATTTATCAAAATAGCAGATAACAAAGACGAACTAAGGAATGCGAGTTTCGTAAACTTGGCGTACATCACACGTAAAGGGGTTCCGATAAACATTGTATATTTGCCTAGTAAAGAACCTTTCGGATCATTTAAAACCGAGGGTCTTACAACCTATAACAACCATATATTCCCAAAAGTGGTGGACATGCAACTACGCAACAGTGTGTGGGAGAATAAGGATTTCCTCCAATACCGACAAGAAGAAGTCGATCAAGCTAACAAGATACGTATGCAGGATATAGTGGGAAAGCTGCGATTAAAAGATTGTCACAAGCTGCAAGAATTACACGAAGGAATGGATCTGGTTGTCAGTGGAATCAAAGACTTTAAATATAGAGGCAAACTTCGGTACATTTTACAATTCAAAAACGTAGACGGTCTCTATGTATCAAACTATTGACTACAAAAGGAGATAGAGGACTTGGGTGTCGATTTAAAGTTTAAGCTGCGAATAAAAATAGATAAAATTAAAACCACTCCAAACAAACATAAAGAAAGGACTGTCTTCTGTGTATAACTTTGTATTAAAATTAAGTTTAAATGACTCCATGCTTGGTATTAAATATTTTTAAATTTTGTTATGCATGTCAGAATAAAAATTTTAGAATAGTATTACATTGCTCTTTATTTACAAAAGACTGTGACGTTACCATGAAATAGCAGTCGCACAGAGAGGGGTGCGCATGGACAGGGGCGCGCGCGTGCCTCCTGCCAATGCGCACTCCTGCGCGCTCATGTGGTCATATGGTCATGCGGTCATATGGTCATGTGGGCATATGGTCATGTGGTCATATGGTCATGCGGTCATGTGGGCATATGATCATGTGTGGGTAGCGAAAAAAGGTTTTAAGGATTGAGTTAAATAAAGATGGGCAAAAATTAGAGATTTGGGTCTTTAAAAGGCATAACTTTGTATGGCACGGTTCTATTTAAAATCTATTTACAGGTTTGGACTCCCTAGAAAAATCTAGTATTAGTTGATATCAAGAAAAGATATATTTATCTTGAAAGAGTGACTAGCCCGCGTATAATAAATACAATATAACACTTGTCGACAAAAAAGTTGTAGGGAAATTTAAAGACGAATTTAATGGGGGTCCAGTATTAGAATTTGTTGGTAGTAGGGCTAAGTCCTACTGTATTGTAGGCTAGAAAGACGCGATTAAAAAGATTAAAGGGGTCTCACGAAGTGTAGTTATGTAAAACCGAAGGTCCTACAACCTATAACGAGCATATATTCCCAAAAGGGGTGGGCATGCAACAACGCAACAGTGCGTGGGAGAATAAGAATTCTATCCAATAAAAAATTAAAGTTTCCATGTACGTAGCACCAGTCTTTGGGAAATGGTAGAAATGTGGAACCTATGAAGGCGATTAGTAATTGTGGTTTTAGAAAAATAGTAGTTTTCTTGGACTAAATAAAATAGCTTAGAGTGATTAATGTATATGGTTACATATTCTCGTACATATCCACAAACATCTGCTTACGTCCGCATACGGGCATGGCGATACCGGTAGTTTTTGTTTAACAAATAATAGGAAAGATACGTTAGGTGTTAGTGTGGAAGCTCATTGTCTTTTGAAAAATGTTTGGAAATTATCAAAACGGTAGCGGGCCGACGTTTAAGTTAGATGGATGATTGACCGAGTTTTTTCTACCTTTTACGAGGGAATCTGGAGTTGACGGACATCGAGCATCTAATTCTGTATTTGGGCGATATCGAGTACTTGCCGGTTCTAGAAATCATTACGTACTACCAACCGCTATGCGGAAGATTTGGTTCTAGGAAATGAGAAACCTACGAAAGCATAGAATACTCGGTATTAATGCTGATTGGTTTAGTGACCGCGTTTGTGCACTCTTCGAGTGTCTTCGGCAATATTCGATTGTTTCCAAAGAAAATATTCAAACCTACCATTTTCTAAAATAATACGTAGAAGTTATTTAAAATTAAATTGCTTTATTAGTAAGTATTTTGTAGGCAACAAGTTTGGTATCCCCTTAGTAAAGGTTTAAAATGTTTTATTAAGTTATTGTTTATAGTAGCACTGCATCTTCTACTGTACGGCTTGCAAACAATTTATGTGCGTGTGCTATAACCCTTTTGGATTTTTAATATGTGCGCGATGCGATTGCCGACCTGTATAATAACATGGAAGACGTTTCCGATGACTCTACTAACTGCATTCGCATGGTGCTAAATGTACTGGACGAGTAGCAAGGATTGGTAAAGATGACGTCATTTAGTTCTCCACTGAATCCTCAACTTCCTTCGGCTGTCTTCGAAACCTTCGGTTTGCATTCTATAGGAGCATAAAGCAGCTACGAAAGAGTAAACTTTTAGTTTATAAGTTAGTTCGCTTACAAGTTTCACCAAAGTCCTATAGTGCGGATTTTGTTTTGTACTAAAATGGTACCTGCAAACGTTTTAAATGCAACTCTTGCAGTGTTTCCTATACCTGGAAAAACCGCTACTGGCGAAGATAGCGTAGAAATGGTTAGCATAGCGTTTAACAACCGTATGACTAGCTATCGCATAAAGAACACCAGTGTCGACGATGGAGTGTCCGAACCGAGGAAGAGGTATGCTGTAAATCTATTGTATATATTAGTTTTAAGATTCCGTAATTTTTAAGTTCTTCGCCTGCCTTCCATGTAAATTATTTGGAGATAGTAGAGGAGGAAGATAGCCAAGATAAAATAAAAATCTTACACAAGTGCTACATTAAAGCAGGTAGTACATATTTTACACAATCTGCAACACCATATTCTACAATTCCAAAAGAAATAGTCATTTCGGAATTGGGGTTGATAGATACGCCTAACATTCGTCTAGCTAAAAGCCTTTCTTTAACATTTGAAAAAATATATATGTAAAACAGCGCATTACTTTGGAAAATTAATGTTTTAAAATACAATCAGAAACAATAGCAAAATACACATTAATTGGTGTTTGCAAATAAATGTAGACCTACCTTAAATCTTCAAAAAACTTATCACAAAAAATCACTGCACAAAAACGATTAGTAGGGTAGCTAAGCCGGTTTGGCAACAGAGATCCACAGCAAGATATGTATACGCCGGTTCGAGAACAATATGAACAGCTAAGCCGCTTTGGGAAACAAAACGTGCAGCAAGATATGTATACGCCGCTTTGAGAACAAAATTGTCTTTGTGTGTAAATTTGTTGCGTCGTGGGGTCGTTAGGTCTTTGGGGTGTGCGTTCGGCGGGGTCGTTAGATTTTTGTTGTGGGGTGGTGCGCGTGCGCTGGGGTGGAGATATTTTCTTAGAAATTTTTAGCAGCGTTCCCGACGTTAAATATTAAATATTAAATTTTAAAAAATGTTGTTTGTGTAGAAAATGGAGTTCACGTGTTGGTTCGTATTTTTCTGGGGTAGGTTAAGCTAAAATTAAAACGCCGCGGTGAAGAATTTTTAATATTAGGCAAACGCGTGCAAGTGGTAAAGAGTGTTTTAGCTCTCCTCATAAGCTGCGTTTTGTACGAAGTAGAAAATAAAATTGAGAAACTATACGAAATGTTATATGATGGAGGTCAAATTTTAAACGTTTGCAGGTAAAATCTTGTAAAAAGAAGTCGTTCACTTCTCGCAATTTCAATGTCACGATAAAATACTAAGAATTTGCATGCAGTCGAATATAACCTCGTGTTTTTATTTGGTATATATATATGTAAATCACGTCGACATTCGACTTTTAATATAATGTATTTAATTAACATAAGGTGTGTTGCAAAAACATTTCAAGACAGGTATGTCGTATATTACCTTTGGTTACATCATCCCAAAATAATTTATACAAGTACACTGAACTTGCAGTCGGATCTAACATATAATCTTTTAATTATACCCGTATGAATTTAAAATATATGCAAATTATACCACCTTTCATCACGATTTATTTGACTCTCAAATTATTTGATTTGATCTTATATCAAGGCTTATGTATTAACTTTTACAACTCAAGGTGTAGCATCAAGGTTTTACGTCACTCTCAAACTATAGAACTTAATAAAATAGCTTTCCTTAGCACCAATATCATTTAGAAAATATGTGTTTCATTAACATATACTTATTTATTAAATATTTCCTACCAAAATTTATTTAAAAATTTAAAAGTTCTTTATTTTCATTTTCATATAGGTAAAATCACCACTTCGCTATGCTCTCGGCTACCTAGTTCCGGCTACTTTTCCAAGGTCGTTGTGACGTCATAGCCTTTTATAAATATAGAGCAATGTTATACTATTCTAAAATTCTAAAAAGAGTCTTTCTTACTAGCCACAAATACATACAGCTTGTAGAACGCGGATGTATCCAAGTCAGTCCATCGGCACATAAAATAATCTTTTAATCCTTTCCTCTTTCTCTAATAAGATGTTCTTTGTCTAACATATCTTTGTATTGTTCGCGTATTATCGCAGTGTCTTCCAATTAGTCCAACTTTCGCCTTTTTGCATGCATTTCCTCTAATTCCAGCTGTCTTTTTCTTCCACTTACAGCGTATGGCGTGCATAGGGCAATTTCCTGCAGCGTCAACGGAGAGAGTTTACTGCCAATATTTACGCGTTGTCGTACAACCTCTGGGCGAATGTTAGGCGTACTTATCAACCCCGATACCGAAATGATTATTTCTTTTGGAATTGTAGAATATGGTGTTACAGATTGTGTAAAATATGTTACCTGCTTTAATGTAGCACTTGTGTAAGATTTTATTTTATCTTGGCTGTCGTCCTACTCTACTATCTCCAAATAATTTACAGGTAAATAGTTAAAACTAAAAGCTGAAAGCACATACTTTATCAATTTTTACCCTTTCTTTGGTTTTTCTGACAACCTAATTTGCAAGCCCGTCAATTTCTTTGTATTGCCGTTCCCCCAATACATGTACTGTAGCAGGTTATTATACACTAAACAGCAGCTATTTTGAAGCTTGTCCGATAACTTACTCCACATTTTGGCGGTACCGAGTACATTGGCACCTTTAGGAAGTATAACTTACTATCTTCCAATAAGGTTAAACAGTCTTTTAAGGGATTATACACCCGTTCCGCACTGACATAGCTTCCAATTGTACAGTTTTATATTGTCGCTTCCAATTGCGTAATACCGTGTTCTTTGGTCAAAGTAGACGCGAATGTTGCTCTTAAACGTGCATCTGGACAACGTAAAAAATCTAGTATATAATTTCCAAGTTGTTTATTAACACCAGGATTTGTTATCTGACACACAAATTTTTTGTATATCTTAATTCTTACATTGGTTGTTAGCCATGTTAAACAATCGAATTTAAATTAAAATTAAGTTTAAATGGCTCCATGCTTGGCATTAAATATTTTTAAATTTTGTTATGTATAATGCCAGAATAAAAATTTTAGAATAGTATTACATTGTTCTTTATTTATAAAAGGCTATGACGTCACAACGACCTTGGAAAAGTAGCCGAAACTAGGTAGCGAGAGCATAGCGAAGTGGTGATTTTACCTATATGAAGAATTTTGTTATGTTAAGTAAAAACGTGCAAGTGGTAAAGAATTTTTTAGCTTTCCTCAAAAGCTGTATTTTGTATGAAGTAGCGAATAACATTTAGAAAATATACGAAATGTGATATAATGGATCTAATTATAAAGTCTGCATGTAAAATCTTGTAAAAACATGTTGTTCACGATTTCATTACCAAGATAAAATAACAAGAATTCGCAGTCGAATATAACCTCGTGTTTTTATTGAAATTATAGCTCTCTGGTAATATATATGCAAATCATTCAACTTTTAATATAATGGATTTAATTAACATAAGGTGTGTTTGCAAAAACATGTTAAGACTATTTCCTTCTTGGTATGCAAATTATACCACCTTTCATAACGATTTATTTGACTCTCAAATAAAAAAATTAATTTGATCTTATATCAAGAGGTGTTCTTGCTTACATTTAGCAATTTCAATATATATTTAATATGTGTGTGTATATGTAAAAAACATGTTAAGACAGGTCACTCGTTATTTTATTCATGATTGATTGCATCACCAAAATAATTTATACAACCACACTAAACTCGTACCCGGATCTATATAACCTTTAAATGTATGCAAATAATGTCGTTATTTAAAACGTGGTGAAGAATTTGGATGGGGATGTACTCATTCTCAAATGCGGAATGGTACTCCATAAGGCGTTCTGAACGGAGGCTTTGCACGCATTAGGTGATTGAATACTTCGGAGATTTTTAGGTTAAGCAAAAACATGCACGTGTTGAAGAATCTCCCGAGAATTTCAAAAAATTATTTTTGTATTAAATATATAATATTAAAAAGAAACACACAATATTTTAATGTTTTATTTACAAAAACTTACATTCTTTAATTGTCCCTATCTTTTTGTAGGTGGCGGTAGCAGATTCTTATTTGAATAAAATATAGATAAGACTTCCACATTAAGAAAAATGTATCTTAGTTAAATGTACGGGGATTTTATTAATTATAGTTTAGTAAAGTGCATGGTAGTTAATGACCTCGAGGTTGTGATATTTATAACAACATACCGATATATGTAAATTATATATGGAAACTGCATAACTTCAAATCATTTTAGCATAATTGCTAATTACCAAAATTCATAATTTCTACTTCCGTTAAAAACACATTAAGTAAGTAAGTTTATACATACCGATAATACAATGGTAAAATTCTTCTACAACACATTAAACAGCTTATTTATATTTGCTACCTTAAACAACTATGCGGAGTGCATATAAATGTCAGAGGAAGATTTCTTATCGTTCCTTCCAATCTTAAAATTTATATCGTCAATAAAATAATAAACAGATTACTAATAATAGGTCGTCAATGGAACTAAAACAACATATACAAAATGTGTACAAATGAAAAGACCACTTATTAATTAATCATGACTGTAAATTTCTTTAAAGATTTGATATTCATAGGTAGTAACAATGTTGGTGCTATATACATAAACGACTTTTATGAGCATAGTTTAAATTAAAATAACACCGAAATTTATGTAAATTTAATAGTTCTGGTTTATAGTTGGTTGATTTTGGAGAATAAATTTTATGAAACTTAGGTTTAAGAAATTAATCATTTTGCAGGTGGGATTAAATAAAAATGTACTACTTTGATGATAAAAACCTATGCAATGCTTTTATGTTTACACAACTATAACATACTTTAAAATTTAATACCTCGGTAGTAGAATATAATTTTTAATTGTATTATTGTAACATAAAGTTTGCATAAAAATGCAAAATACATATCCGTTAAGAGGAATTTTTCAATATGATACTTACAGATTCGTTAGTAAGTTTTACAATTAAACTTATTTCAAGACATTTTTGAAACACATCTTACTAGTCTCAAGGAATATGTATGTATGTAAGTATAAAATATACAAATAAAAACACTACTTAATGTAAACATTATTCTTTATTAAAATGAATAATTGGTTATATGTACAAACCAGTTTTTGAGTACAATTACATCTGTGGTTGCGCAATTGAATGACGAATGTCGTGTGGTATGCTAGAAACACTTGTGTGAATTGGTGTAATACTTTAATTTATGTAGAGGAGTACACCCTAAATCTTCTAGGTTAATAACATTTAGGTGTGGAAATTCATTGTAAATTGCCATCATCTCAAGATATACCGTGAAAGTTTCTGCTTAACCATACCTTTTGGTATTTGAAGCGAGCTGATAGACAGTTCCAAGAATATGGTGGTTTCAGCACATATGTTATTGCAACTCCATTCGATAGGGATAGTTGTAAAACAGCCATTTCTTTAAACACAAAGTTATTATGTGCAATTTTAAACCTTTGAACGTCGTCAACTAATGGACTATTAATTTTAGACTTCACTCACAACACTGGTTGCAGGATTGTAGCGGACCAAACGATCGTGTAGAATGAGGCAGTACGCTGTAGTGTGAGCTTTAAGCGCTTCTTTCATTTGAAATTCTAATCGTACGTCAACCGCTCCCACTTTCACTATTTCGTTTTGATGGGAACAATCGATGACTACAAGTGGAGCGTGCGTTTGAAATTCATTGGGTGTTAATATCGGCTCGCTGATACCCCCGTAGTACGATTGTTGAAACTGTGCATACATCTCATATAGTATAGAATAGCGATTGGTATCGAAATCAATGTTAAGATTATCGTAAGGATACATAGATGAACCCAGATGTAATTTCATATTGGTCAACTTACAGTGGTCGAACTGACTGCGCCCCTTTTTGCGTGATGTATCGGTTTGAAAGCAGACAATAACAAAACGTGGTTTCTCCACTTGAGAAGCCGTCTTCACGGCCCAGGTATGCGTGTGTGTTGTATGTAATTCTGGATATTCGTGTAGTTCCCAACTGCGAAAGCTTATGTCCATGGTGGCATTGCGTTGAATATGTTTGAGTAGTTTTAAGCGCTCTGCATCTGCAACGGTTATATGTGGAATCCGCCATGATATATGTGTAATAGTAATTTTGATTGACTCTTTGGTATCAGAATTCGATATAGCTGCATCGTCAGCACTACTTCTAATAAGAATAAGCTCCTGTTTGATATTCAAAAGAATTTTTCGGTAGTCCTCCGCAAATCCTAAAACCATGCGCAAGGGAATGCATACGTTGAAATGACCATTAGCATCAACGAGATCAAGCTTATCGATGGGGGACCAACCGGCGTTTCTAAAGCGACGACTTTCGCTATAATCGTAGGATAGGAAATTTTTAATAGTCGTAGTTATACCTGGATTACGAACGCGGTCAATAGTCTTTCCACCAAGTTCATAACGAATTTCATCAAATAAAAATAAAACTCCGTTGTTGACAAAATCGGCTGTAGGCGAAACGCCACCATCTGACTTATTCATTGTACCCTCAATATAAATTACGCTGTCCCATGGTAGTGTATAGACATCTTCGTTTTCTATTGGAATCCGTATAACATCGTTCTTCTCATACGTGGTATTGGAGTACGGAGTATGCATATGTTTGTCGGCATTGACGATGGTTGTATCAAATATAGCACGTTGCGTAACATTTAAAATATTACTATCCATTTTAACTATGTAGCACTTTGAGTCCTAATGTTTGCAGAAATTTAACGTTTTCCGGTGTTAATCGGTGCACTGGTGTCTTGTAACTGGTAAAGGTGCTGACAATGCGTCTATTAATAGGTTTTGGTGGTTTATGCTCATAGCGCAAAACCATTGTTTAAAGACGCTTTAGATAAAGTCTAATCGTGATGGTTTCCCGACGAAAAGTGATGAGATTACCGTTTTGATCAACTATTTTAACAATGATGCGATCGATGATTCGTGTATTAAGTGGCATATAGGTGACGTTTACGGGGTTTTCAATAATCTTGTACCCTGCAGCAACTGCAGGAAAGAATTGATGCAAAATGTGTACAGGTTTGCTATTCCGATACGATCCGACCACAAGATTACATTCAATACATATTGAATTGATTGGAAAGACTTGTGCCGGATGATCCGAAATAGCAGTAGTGAGAGCTGGTAGTTTACGTTTCTCAAAACCCAGCAACGAAGCAAGTGAATTTGGTTGTGTAAAATCCACTATACCTGATGCTTTGATTTCTGTATGTAAACTGTTATTATTGGCTCGAATATCAATAAGATAACGTTTGGATGAAGTGCGTTCACGGGGATCGTTCAGATTACGTCGTACGAACTTATTAATATCTGCCACTTCATAAGTTCCTTCTGGTAAAGTAAGCACGATGTCATCAATGTAAAATTTATTGTTCGCTTCCGTTACATTGGGAATTGAAAATATGTATCAAAGTTTGTAAGACCAATAACGTATTCATGGTCATCATCGAGAACAATTGGTGGGTTGATGATTGCGGTGAGCGTAGATTCAGTTCCAGTTAAAGTAAATGTGTACATGTTCGGTGGTTGACGATAAACTAACAACTAGTCGTATTCGTAGTTGGGATGGGGTAATAAAAAGCAAATTCCTGAAACACTTGCAATATATGGTTTTTAATTAAACACTTTTATACAAAACAGTTAAAAATACACTAAAATCAAATAATATATAACGTTGTTAGAAACTTAACGGAGGACTATTTTGCAGTAAAAATTTCAATACGAAGTGTCCACAGGTAACAGTGTTAAGCGGTTGAAATTGTTCATAATTATAATAGAGTGCATGGTCCTGATGAGGTTAAGTATTTGACAAGTTCCTCGGAGGTCGTAGATTACCAATGCTATCATAATAGACTGCCCTTGAACCATCTTTTTGTACGCGGTCCAATGAGTTCCCACACCACGTGTAGTATCATGATTAAGAATACCACATTCTCGCCAACGAATTGTGTTTGGAAGTGAATTGCGCATGAATATTCCACGAAAGTGGGATATTGGTAAACGTTTTATGTATTTGTTCAAGTCAACATTGGTCAACGCTCGCATAGGTAGGTTTAACGAATGCGTTGAGTTTTTTTTCGTTGTCTTTGTTTACGCAAACCTTGCCCGTGTGTAAGAAAAGGCTTTAGGTACAGTCCATGTCCACGGCGATAAGGTTTCAAATAGAGACCCTTTCCAAGTGTCACTGCCTCTTGTGCCATATTATGTCGTTTCGCTTCATCTAATTGTTGTTGTCCAAGTTTAGCATCGTTGACAGCTTTTGCAATCCCAGCTGCTCCACCCGACAACGCTCCAATTGCGGAAAGGGCTGCAAAAATAGGTATCAAAGGTAGGAAACCACCAGTTTTGGGTACAGGGATTACACGTGGGATGCCACGAATTTCATCTGTTATATCTTTAATCGGTGCCACTGCAAGTTTAGCAGTTTTAATAAGATCAGTCGGACGAACGTTTTAATGCGTTCCCAAATGGTGCGAATTAAACGCTTGAATGGTATACCACTTCCTGTACGTAGACGCTGACCACGTCGTTTTCCTTTACACCTTATCGTTTTCTTGCGACAACCCATACCAAATTTAACTTTGGCATTCATTGCAGAACCAACAGCAAACGCAGCAAGTTTTTCACCTAACGAAGCGTCGGGTGCAGTACGACGTTTTGTGCTGTTTCGGCAAGACGTCGATCAGCTTGGTGTCGGGTTGTTAAGTCTGTAGAAAGATCGTAGGCGATGTCGTGTAGTTTGCAGGCTTCGTCTAAGGGATTACGACCTATATCACCACGCTCGAGGCGTTTCTGAAGCTTAGTACCCGGTCCACAGAAGCGATAGCCTGGTAAATGTAATTCTACCGGTAAACGATTGATAGCACTATTGAGTAACCCGTAGCCACGATAGGATTTCATTAATCTTGTCAGTCGAAAGGTTTAAAGGAGACTGGTCATGCGTGTAGAATTACTCGCTTAAATGCTTACCATACTGCAATTACGTTTTAGTATATGGATAGAATGCGTCTGGTAAAGCAACAATTGGCG
The DNA here is from genome assembly GCA_036346225.1 of Platerodrilus igneus. Classification (NCBI taxonomy): domain Eukaryota; kingdom Metazoa; phylum Arthropoda; class Insecta; order Coleoptera; family Lycidae; genus Platerodrilus; species Platerodrilus igneus. The sequence goes on from JARFIW010000957.1 coordinate 187,703, forward strand.
TTGCCAATTACGGACCATAACTGCAGCAACAACACTAACGTGCAAAAGCATGGACTACTATTACCATCAACAATACGGTGTATCATTACAGGTCCATCCAATTGTGGTAAAACTAATGTAGTCATCGGTCTCTTGAAACATCCGAATGGTGTACGCTTTGAAAACGTTTATCTCTACTCAAAATCCTTGTATCAACCAAAGTATCAGTACCTAGAGAGGTTATTACAACCAATAAAAGAAATAGGATATTTTGCGTTTAACAAATGGGATGCAATTGTTACTCCAGCGGATGCAAAACCTAATTCGATATTTATTTTCGATGACGTGTCGTGCGATAAACAAAATGTAATGCGAGAATATTTTTCTTTAGGTCGACATAAGGCCATTGATTGTTTTACCTATGTCAGACCTATTCCAAAATACCTAAACAATTGATTAGAGACAATGCTAATGTCCTAGTGCTATTCAAACAAGACGAACTCAATTTAAAACACGTATACGCTGACCATGTAAACACGGATATGTCGTTTAACCGGTTTAAAGAATTGTGCGGCTTATGCTGGCGAGATCGGTATGGGTTTCTGGTGATCAATAAAGATGGCGATTTGCAGAACGGTCGCTACCGAAAAGGTTTTGACACCTATATATACTTATAAAGCACATAAATAGCATATCACTTCCTACCCGTTTCTAGACGATGGCAGACGACGTGAAAACCAAACGAGAACTCATAAAAGTACGAAAGGCAGTCAAGAGGAAATTACAAGCGCTAAAAGCAGGTGTGGTTGAAAAGGAGCTTGCATTAAGTAAAGTCTATGCACCTATTACAAAACGTTTACAAACACTTCAGACCGGTCTGCTGAAAGATATTAAACAGGAGTCCAAGATCGAAAGCCAGCACTGGTTACCACAACAACATGACGTACAATCTACTCCTAAAAGACGCCCTAAATTTCTCGATCAGGTGCGCAGTTCCACACCAATCGCCGCACCACCAATAGAGGCATGGGAACACAATCCTCATAGCCCAGTCCAGTCTGTGGAGTCCACCTTTCGAAGAATCGGAGAGTAGCGGCAACACTCCAGAGACCCATACAGAGTACGAACGGTACCTAAACAGCGAAGAACATCAGACCTACTTACAACGATTCTTACCATCGGTAAGATACTATGTCGATAATCTGTTTTCCAACTTTACTGGTATTTATAACAATGACACGGAGCACTTGCGCAGGGATAAAGTACGTTTTAATCCGGAGACAGGAAAATTAATGATTGGTGATTCGGACATTATCTTCGGGATTGGTGAAAAGGTGTGTGTAGAACGATTTTGCTACAACGGTAGCAAAGGGTTGTACGAGCAACTGTTCCTTCTCAATCCTTTGGGTAAATTCTCACTTAAAGAAATTAACGATTATGCGGACATTAAAAAAAGAAGTAATGCAATGTATAGCTTACGACAGCAAACTATAAACCCGAGTGGTCGTGGTCTACTCATGGATTATAACGAGAAGCCACTAGAGTATGTATACTTTGATGATCCCAACGAACTGTGCGAACGGCTCAAGCTTCTGGTCGCCTCGCAAGATGCAGGTAACACCGGTCACACAAACGAAATTACATCGATTATGGAAGAATTACGCGAATTGCGTATAATAGCGTAGATTGTGCGACTTGTTATTCATTATCACGATGGTTATCGACAAGTTTGGGACATGCGTCTGACTGTGCTTCATATATTTCTTATGATGATTACTACGATTTTGACAACATGAGATTAGCGCGCGTCGCTACACCACAAGAAGATGATGATGCAGTCACGAAAGCGTACTTAGAATCGCGGTTAGCAACGCTACACCAGCAAGAGGGCGAACCAACGCTTGGAAGTGGTTCCACTATTCAGCAGTATATAGACACGCTTGTGAAGGAGACAACAAACAGTATGATAACACAATTCTCGAGCGAGTATGTTACAAGATCAGACTTTAACCATTTTGAAGAGATGATGCGTAACCTTGTTCCAGCCACTGTGAACGCTAATGTTGCACAAATCGTAACCAAACGGATAGATGATTCTATGAATAGCATATATAAGACATTAGACGCTGCTATTCAACAAGTGAAAGCACAATTTAGAATAGACATTGCACGAATTCAAGCAGATATTCAACAGTTGCAAGAGAAACTTAAAAACGCACGCATATAGCCGTCAACCATACACACACACACACACACACATATTAGCAATATGTCTGTAAAGGAGCAAATCGTCCACGAGTTACATAAGCCTGCTCGCATTAACTTTCCTAGAAGACATGTAATCACAAAAGGATTAAACGAGCTGTTTCAAGCCGATTTGGTGGAAATGATCCCATATGCAAAGATGAATAAAGGATTTAGATACATTCTAGTTGTTATCGATGTATTTTCTAAATACTTATGGGCCGTACCGGTTAAGCGCAAGACGGGTAAGGCTGTTTCAAACGCTTTTCAATCAATTTTCAACAAAGAACATCGTATTCCACGGTACATTCAAACGGATTTGGGAAAAGAATTTTATAATTCAACATTTAAGGCTTTAATGGAAAAATATGAGATTACACATTATAGTGTGTACAGCAATAAAAAGCTTGCGTAGTAGAACGCGTTAATCGTACCTTAAAGTCAAAAATGTGGAAACAATTTAGTTTGAATGGTTCGTATCGATGGCTGAATATACTATCCTCACTCGTGACTGCATATAACAACACCAAACATCGAACAATCGGCATGCGACCTGTAGATGTGTCAAAACGCAATGAACGCAAACTTTTCAATACAGTGTACAGTACGATCAAAACAGTTAACTTAAAGAGTAAAAAATTTTCTGTTGGGGATCATGTTCGCATTAGTAAACATAGAGGTCAATTTACCAAGGGATACACACCAAATTGGTCTAACGAAATTTTTACGGTGTACAAAGTGCATTTGACTAATCCTTTAACGTACCTATTGCGCGATAGTCGAGGACAACCAATATTAGGCGGCTTCTATGCAGAAGAACTTCAACGAACACACTATCCGGATGTATATTTAGTGGAAAAAGTATTGAAGAGAGTTAAAAATCAAGTATATGTGAAATGGTTAAATTTAGATTCTAGCCATAATAGTTGGATATCCAAAAATCATATTTTGTAGATTTGCTGTTACGTGTTTGTTTACCATCATATGTCATTCATCAATAAAAAAATTTTTACTGTTATATGATTTATTATAGCGACACACACACACACACACACGCACACAAATTACATCTATGTACTACTAATTACTACACTAGTTCTACGTCAAGAAAGTTGTTTATAATTCCTCATGCCCGAAGCGCAAAACGTTGATGTAGGTTGATTTTCGCTGTTTTGGTTGAACTTGAGTATTTCGATGTCCGTGAATATGTGTAAATAACAAGCAGGTAAAAACACATTACCTTCTCAGCTAACAATTTCTGCCCGTACTTGACTAACACTCGAGGTATATATATTTATTGTAAAAGGTATGCGACACGTACAATAGCATCCTCCATTATATCTAATAAGTGCTATCTATAGCGCATCAGGTAGGATTACCAAGATGGCATGATTTACATACAAAAAATAGTATTAAACTAAAACAATAACTTTAATAGCATATACACTTTTTTATAATCATCTATACTATTTGATGGCCATTTTCCCGAATCCGGACCACACGTCCATCCTGGTTGCTGTTTTGAGCCCTCCATTGCCAAATTCTTGAGGAGCCAGTTATATGTTGTTCTATGAGGGCCAACTACATTAGGTTGGTACTTATAATTTACCTTATACTTTAAAATTAACTTCAATACTTTTTTTAATACCATAGGTTGTGCGAAATATACAACATCTACAATCATATCGTCAATCGCTGTGACCAGTGATTTATAGTTGCATTTTATATTCATGATAGGATATGCCTTCGTACTCAATACAGCTCGGTTGGTTAGTAATTCTTCAAGGAAATATACATCGCTCAAACTATAATTACTCTCTATTGCGTCTAGTACACCGCGCACCTGATGACATTTTAACTCTGTTTTGCCGTTGCAAGCATCAATGAAGTTTGATACAAATTGATCGCACCTACTCTGTTGATTAAACAGCATGTCCATTACATCAATGGATGTATCATTGGTCAGCGTTAGCCATTTGAAGGCTTTAAAGGGAACATGAACACCTACTTTGAACAGTATACGTTTGATTTTGTCTACATCATTCAATACTATGGCATGTTTCAGATGTTGGTGTAAAATGCGTTGTTCACTCTCGAACAAATCGTACAGTACATTGTCCATGTTAACTTGAAAACTTCGCACCACTATCGTCACTATCGTTGTTGTTCCACTCACTGCGAGATCTATCCAAGTACCTAGCTTTTATGGCACATTCATCAAAATAGGTAATGCTAAAGTGTTGTGATACTGAGCATCACCTAGTTATTCGTCTGATAAACCCCCACTAGTTTTGTAACAGCATTAACAAATCAACAACCTCGAGATGATCTCTGGCAAGGCGACTCTGTTGAATTTGAGCAATATATTTAAGGAAAATCCAATTAGAGGTGTGTTGGTGGTGATAGATTGTTATTCAAATTATCTATGGGAATATCCTTCACTTTTAACGAAGGATTCATGCCCGGTAAATTGCAAATTAATCAAAAGAGCATAACGTTAATCATTACTCTACATACAGCACAAAAAGCTGTCATAGCCATGCGAGAAATATGTTGCCTGATAAATACTCCTGTATGATTGTTGTGGTTTTGACAATTTTTACAACGATCCTAGGTCATGGATCGAAACGTAAAGAAAGATGATTTTAAAAACTATGAGTGTTTTAATTCCCAACGAAGATTAAGAAAAAGGTTGCCTGATGTCGCTAAATCTATATATATATATATATACCAATGTTTAATACCTTGAAAGTAATAGGGAAAATAAAATTTAAAGTTGTCAACCATGTTCGGGTGGTAATGTTGATTCGGTCATTGATACCTACTGCAAGTTAAAACAAGTCGTATACAATGATAAAAAGTTTTTTGAAACTAACTAAATGTGATCTTGAATACATGCTTTGTAAAAGCGATATAGTTCAGATTCTGCTACGATTCTTCAACAGACGGCGATAACAATAAAAACTCTGTTTAAATTAATTTTTAATAACGACTTAACATTGCGTAATTCTATTAAAATGATTTGAAATATAACGAGAATAACTTATTGAATTAAAGTAGGTTATTTATAAGCACTAAATTCTACAATAATTAAAACGAGTTTGAAAATAAAAATGTATTGACAATGTAGCTATACTTGTAATTTATTCTGCCAGGATCAACAAAATATAATGCAAAATAGTTGTTTTAGTTATAAACCAGAACCATATAATTTACATATGGGGATATGTTGTCATAATTATACTATAAATAGCACAATCGCCGAGGTCATTAACTACCATGCACTTTACTGAACGCGGTTGTTAAAGGGCGTTATATGAACGTTTTTGCAAAGAAATAAGTAATATTTATCTCAGTTTGCGAGATGTTGAAATGTTTAGATCCGTAAGTTATGCATATCTTTTAGAAAACATATTTGCTTTTATGGAACAAATTTTTGCTTTACATTCCTTAACTTTAATAATTTCACTAATCATGTTTACAGAGTCTTTTAAATAATAATATCCTTTGAACATACTATCATCTGGAATACAAATTTTGTTATACCTATATCTAGTACTAATAATAATTAGTGTCTCTAGCACTGTAAAATTTAACTAGAATAATTAATTCACAATCTTTTATAGTGTTTAATTAAATCGGTCTTTTAACAACAAAAGAGGTATTTTGCACATTGCAAATTATTATTACCATGCTTGTAGCAATAAATATTACATAATAAATTGCTGGTTATTCACCTAACAATAAATTTTACACTAAGAAGATATAATTGGTGTATGCTGGGTTGCCTGCCATAGATATGCATATATTTTTAGAATTCAATTAAATTTAAGTACACGTAGGTAAATGTGTGAAAGTTACTTTACATTTCAGTATTCAGCTGTATTGTAAATAGTTACTAATATTGTATTGAAAAACGACACCCAGTATTGTCAGCTGTGTAAAAATGTTTTGTTTCGGCAGTGAATCAATCAAACTGTATGAAAATATATGAACTCATTAGCATGTAATTAAAATAAGCTGGTAAGTGAAACTAATATAAATAAAACATTCAAATTTTGTGTGTTTCTTTTAAAATTATATATTTAATACAAAAATATTTTTTAAAATCTCGGGGATTCTTCAGCACGTGCACGTTTTTGCTTAACCTAAAAATCTCCGAAGTATTCAATCACCTAATGCGTGCAAAACCTCCGTTCAGAACGCCTTATGGAGTACCATTCCGCATTTGAGAATGAGTACATCTCCATCCAAATTCTTCACCACGTTTTAAATAACGACATTATTTGCATACATTTAAAGGTTAAATTTTAGATCCGGGTACGAGTTCAGTGTGGTTATATAAATTATTTTGGTGGTGCAATCATGAATAAAATAACGAGTGACCTGTCTTAACATGTTTTTTGCACACACACCAATATTTTAAATTAAAACCATTATAAAATACGAGTCGAATAATTTCTCCTATTCTTTTGATATTTAATACAAAAATAATGGGGCAGAGCCCCGTTTAGGGCACGTTTAGAAGCTCCTTCCCCACCATTCATCATTTTGAAAGTGATTATGTCATCCACCACATTTCCTATTTTTGCTTAACCTAAAATCTCTTTAATTAACTAAAGCAACGAGAATAAAAACAATGATGAAGCTCTAAAGATCACCGCTAAATTCTTCACTACATGCACGTTTTGCATAACCTATAAATTTTTATCACGTTTGTGCAATTAAACGAGTTATATATATACAATGTCTAATACGTCATCTACATACAATCACCAAACCGCTAAAAGTAAAAGAATTTTTATTACCACATAAATTAAATGTATAATTACATTTAAATATTTAAATATATTCAAATTGCTAAAATGTAAGCAAGAACACCTCTTGATATAAGATCAAATTAATTTTTTATTTGAGAGTCAAATAAATCGTTATGAAAGGTGGTATAATTTGCATACCAAGAAGGAAATAGTCTTAACATGTTTTTGCAAACACACCTTATGTTAATTAAATCCATTATATTAAAAGTTGAATGATTTGCATATATATTACCAGAGAGCTATAATTTCAATAAAAAAACACGAGGTTATATTCGACTGCGAATTCTTGTTATTTTATCGTGACATTGAAATTGCGAGAAGTGAACGACTTCTTTTTTACAAGATTTTACCTGCAAACGTTTAAAATTTGACCTCCATCATATAACATTTCGTATATTTTTTAATTTTATTTGCTACTTCCAGAAGAAGAAAATGAAGATTTACTTAGTTTACTAAACGAATTTTTGGAGCAAAATATTTAATGAATAAATAAATATTAAAGAAACACATATTTTCTAAATGATATTGGTGCTAAGGAAAGCTATTATTATTACGTTCTATAGTTTGAGAGTGACGTTAAAACCTTGATGCTACACCTTGAGTTGTAAAGTTAATCCATAAGCAAGAAATCCTTGATAAAAGCAAGTTCAGTGTACTTGTATAAATTATTTGGGATGATGTAACCAAAAGGTAATATACGACATACCTGTCTTGAAATGTTTTTGCAACACACCTTATGTTAATTAAATACATTATATTAAAAGTCGAATGTCGACGTGATTTACATATATATTACCAAATAAAAACACGAGGTTATATTCGACTGCATGCAAATTCTTAGTATTTTATCGTGACATTGAAATTGCGAGAAGTGAACGACTTCTTTTACAAGATTTTACCTGCAAACGTTTAAAATTTGACCTCCATCATATAACATTTCGTATATTTTCTCAATTTTATTTTCTACTTCGTACAAAACGCAGCTTATGAGGAGAGCTAAAACACTCTTTACCACATGCACGCGTTTGCCTCATATTAAAAATTCTTCACCGCGGCGTTTTAATTTTAGCTTAACCTACCCCAGAAAATACGAACCAACACGTGAACTCCATTTTCTACACAAACAACATTTTTTAAAATTTAATATTTAATATTTAACGTCGGGAACGCTGCTAAAAATTTCTTAAGAAAATATCTCCACCCCAGCGCACGCGCACCACCCCACGACAAAAATCTAACGACCCCGCCGAACGCACACCCCAAAGACCTAACGACCCCCGACGCAACAAATTTACACACAAAGACAATTTTGTTCTCAAAGCGGCGTATACATATCTTGCTGCACGTTTTGTTTCCCAAAGCGGCTTAGCTGTTCATATTGTTCTCGAACCGGCGTATACATATCTTGCTGTGGATCTCTGTTGCCAAACCGGCTTAGCTACCCTACTACGATTGTTTAAAATATCGATGTACTTTTACACGCACAAGAAACGTACGGAACGAATAGGTTTTTACTAATCAGATCGCGTTTATATGCGGTTTGAAAACCGTTAATCGATCTGTATTACAAGATGAAGTTTGCATTTTTCCTAGTCGAGGTCGTAATAGAAAGTACATTGTGTACACCAGCAATTATACGGGAATTTCCTAATGCATGACATTGAAATATATTTCTCAAATCATATAGCCACTAATTAATAATAAAGAGAAAGGCTACATTCACTTCTACGTCACATAATTGTAAGCAATTAGCTCGGGGATGAAATGTATTTTCCAAAGTACATATTTAGCATTGAGCATAATTTGTGACGTACTTAGTTATGATGATGAAACCAGAAATTGATAGCTGTTTAAAATTTTAAAAAGCCGCGGTTTTGAGTATTCTAAAAAACAGTAACATTACTGTTTGAAAACGATTTTAAATATTATACACTTATGGCTTATAAAGAACTCATTTCTAAAATCCACACAGTTTTAGATTTCTAGGGAAATGGTTGTTTAAAGCATATGTTATAGATGAGCAAAACAATTTAAAGAGGTTTGAGGCTTTAAAGTATAACTTTGCAGGGGGAGAACCGATTTTTAATCTGTTTGCAGATTCGGATTCTGCATAAAATTCTAGAGTAGCAAGATGTGTCATATGGCTAAAAAATTTATAAGGACGGTCAGAAAATCGCTACCGGTAAAAATCTTAAAATGAGGGTAGCTCTTTGGGGGATGATGCAATCTAAGAAATTCATAGAGATTGGGGTAGCTGAGAAAAATCTAATATTAATTGATACCAAACAAGATAGGTTTATCTCGAAAGATGCAATGGCTAGTCGAAGAAAACTATTTGGTTTAGATGTGGGAGCAAAGAGCAAAATTTAAAGGTTCAGAACTATAAAAGTGTAACTTTGTAAGGGGTGGTCGAATTGCGAATCTGTTTGCAGATTCGGATTGTGCGTAAAATTTTAGACTAACAAAATGTGTCGTATGTCTAAAAAATTTATAAGGACGGTCAGAAATCGCTATTAGCAGAAAATCTTAAAATTGGGGTAGCTCCCTGGGGAATGATGCAATCTAAGAAATTCCTAGAGATTTGGGTAGCTGAGAAAAATTCTAATATTAATTGATACCAACAAGATAGGGTTATCTCGAACGATGCAATGGCTAGTCGAAGAAAACTATGTGTCAGGTTATAGAGCAAAGAGCAAAATTTAGAGGTTTAGGACTTTTAAAAGTGCAACTTTGTAAGGGGTGGTCCGATTTTAAATCAGTTTGCAGATTCGAATTCTGCGTAAAATTCTAGACTAATTTGATGTGCCGCATGTATAAAAAAATTTATGCGGACGCTCAGAAATCGCTACCGGTAAAAATTCTTAAAATTGGGGTAGCTCTCTGGGGGATGGCGCTATCTAAAAAATTCCTAAAGATTCGGGTAGCTGAGAAAATTCTAATATTAATTGATACCAAATAAGATAGGGTTATCTCGAAAGATGCATTGGTTAGACGAAGAAAACTATTTTGTTGTAAATTTAAGTTATTTAATACTGTCACCAGATGTGCGAATATTTGCCAATTAAGGAAAAGATGACTGGTCCTGATCGGGGTGCCGAGAACAAGATCCGTACCTGTTGCCAGATCGGGGTGTGCGAGCCCCCACCTGAGGCTAAAAACTGCTTAGTCGAAGAAAACTATTGTGCAAATTTAAGATGACAATGTTATTTATTACTGTCGCCAAATGTGGGAGCAAATGTGGATTGTGTGTGGAAATGTGGATGCTAAGATTCATCTCCACATTTCCACCTTATGGAATTTACAAATAGTCGAAGAAAACTATTTGGTCCAGATGAGTGAGGAAAATTAGGAGGGAAATGAGGAGATTCCCTCATTTCCTCCTTATGGGGATTTACATGTAAATTTGGGATGAAATGAGGGATTCGGGAGGAAATGAGGGATTCGGGAGGAAATGAGGTCACAGAACTGTCGTCAACCTCCTACTGTCATTTTTTTTTTAATATTTATTTTGAAGGGGAAAATCATTATGATTTAGGCTACCTCTTTGGTAGATTTTAATATGGTTTTGAGGCGACCTTATGGTGGCTTTACACTTGTCAGATACCAATGTTGTTCTATGAAGGTTGTATATGGATCTGAGCGACCTTATGGCGGGTTTACACTTGTCAGATACTAATACTGTTCAACGGAGATTGTATATGGTTGTGAGGTAACCCTATTGCGGGTTTACACTTGTCAGATATCAATTCTGTTTTACAGGGGTTGTTAATATGCTTCATCATCATCATCATTAGGTCTTCATCTCAAAACTGGTTGGACACGTACCTGCACTTATTTATATTGTGAGCTAGCCTACATAGTTCCCTGAAATTCTCATACAGCATGTGGATACAGCTCGTTCCCCTACTATTGTTTTCTAATTTTATGCTTTATTTCACCGAGATTCAGTGAAGGGGGTTAAGCAACCTGTGGCTACCAAGATCCCCCAACACTTAGGTATTTGCCGAAATATTGGTTTTCCAGTTAATATGCTTATTGTTATGTAATTAGTTATTGTATGTATAAATAGAAATCATGTATGTAGGTTGTATTTCATGTTAATATCGCAAGGAAAACCCAGGAAAAACTTACAATGCTACCTAGATATTGTGGGCATTTGATCTTCATTTGTTATTTCTTTTGTTATTTCTTTTATTAATGGAATCCATTGTTTACTGAAAGTCACGGATTCGTTATATAAGCAGCTTCTTTGATTTTGCGTTTTTGGTGGTTTTCTTCTTTGTCGATAATTTTTGCGTCCTCCCATTTTATTTTATGACTGGAGTCCCATGCATGTTGGCAAATCATTGATTTTTCAAATTTTCTATTTTTTATATATGATTTATGTTCTTTTAATCGAACTTCAAATGGTCTGGAACTTTCCCCTATTTAAAACTTATTACATTCGCACGGTATTTTGTAGATACAGTTTTTTGAACTTTGTATTGCGTCTTCGGGTTTTGTTTTTGTTAATTGTGCTCTTAGTGTATTGTTGGTTCTAAATACAACGTGATGTGTCGCTAAAGATACGCTAAATAGTGATTCGTAGGGGCACTCATAAATTGCTACTCGAGAATGTAGCTTGCATTGTGCGCATTTCAACCAAGTAAAATAATGTTTCAAATGGTTCACAGTATTTATAAATAATAGACTGGTCAAATGCTGAGGCGTAGGAATACCGAAAAATGACCCGAGGATGTAACTTGCATTGTGCGAATTTCAACCAAGTAAAATAATGTTCCAAATATTTCACAGTATCCATAAATAATAGAGCAGCCGAACGCTGCGGCGTAGGTTGCCTTGTACGAATTTCAGCCAAGTAAAGCAATGTTCCAAATGGGTCACTATATCCATTCGGAACATTATTTTACTTGACTGAAATTCGCACAATGCAAGATACATCCTCGGACCATTTTTAGGTATTCCTACGCTTCAGCATTTGGCTGCTGTATTATTTATGGATACTGTGAACAATTTGGAACATTATCTTACTTGGTTGCAATTCGCGCAATGCAATCTACATCCTCGTGCTAATTTTCGGTATCCCTACGCCTCAGCATTTCGCTGGACTATTATTTATGGATACTGTGAACCATTTGAAACATTATTTTACTTGGTTGAAATTCGCACTGTGCAAGCTACATTCTCGAGTAGCAATTTATGGGTGCCCCTACGAATCATCATTCAGCGTGTCTTTAGCGACATCATGTTGTATTGGCAGAATTTCAATATAACTACAAATTTAGGCGCTTCTCAATTGCTATCGTAGTTAAGAGTTATGTTTTGGTACATTAGAGTATACTATAGTATAGAATGTGGCTGGTTCACAATCACTGCTTTAAGAATCGGCGCTCCTTTTGGCTGCTAGTTTCACTATCGTCCATTTTTTTAACAAGCACGCATAGATGTAATGTGAAACTAAGATGGATATGTGACAGCGGTGATACTTTTGCCTTTCTGATTGGTTGGGTCAAATTTAGAGTTAAATTGAAGTTTCCCTTTTAGAGAACGAACTGTTATTTCTTTATACAATTAGTTATTTATAATTTTGCTATGTATATTTTTGTTCATTTAGGGGATGTATCGTTCTCTTTACCGAAAATTAAGGGATTACCATGAAATGTTTTTCTTAATAAATGAACAATAGCTTTAATATTCAGGGATATTTTACGGCACATTTACTAGCCAGGAACAATTGTAAAATTGCATTCATTTGCTATTTACTTGCTGCGTTTTACCAAGTCAAGTAAAATGATTTGCGAGCCGTGAAAAGGTTCCATTTTTAAACGAACCTTTAATTTGATTGATTATTCTTAATCGTGTTGTTTTAGTAAATATAGACAAATATTAATTTTTGAAATCAGTTTAATTCGAAAACCTCTAAATACGTCTTTTCTTTTTTTGGGCATTTTCAAACTCCTTTTCTAAGAAGTACCCAAGTGTTTTATTAAAATTGTAGTCGTAAAATTAATTATAATTGAAATTTAATAATTAAATTTTAAGAGTTTGCAGTTTTTACACTACTTTTATAAAATACGAATACCAAATTAACATAAATTATCTTTTCAGCCTCAAACTTTTGCGCTTACTGGCGGCGAAGGCTCCGTCAGAACCCGCCAAGATCTCGGAACACATGGAGTTGAAGACATGACCAAGTTGACAGATTTACACGAAGCTGCATTACTGTGGAATTTAAAATTGCGCTACGACCGGAACCTGATATACACATACGCTGGAAGTATCCTAGTGGCCGTTAACCCATACCGGATGTTCGATTCCAGTTATGGTATCGAAGCAGCACAACGATATAAAGGAAAATTAATCGGAACCTTACCGCCGCATCTTTTCGCAATTGGAGCAGCCGCATATGCGTCTCTTCCAGCACCTCAAGTTGTTGTAATTAGCGGTGAAAGTGGAGCCGGAAAAACGGAATCCACTAAATTGGTTATGCAATACTTAGCTGCTGTAGCTCCTTCGGCACCAAGAGGTCAAGCTCTAGTTACAGAACAAATTTTAGAAGCCGCGCCTTTACTTGAAGCGTTCGGAAACGCACGCACTACACGTAACGATAACAGTTCCAGATTTGGAAAGTATTTAGAGGTATATTTTAAGCATGGCTCAATAGTAGGCGCCCGCGTTACTCAATATTTATTAGAAAAATCTAGAATTGTAACACAAGCACCTGGAGAACGTAATTATCATGTTTTTTATGAGTTATTAGGCGGACTTAGTAACGTCGAAAAACAAAAGTACGGTTTAGTGGATGCCGATAAATATTTTTATCTAAATCAAGGTGGCGGTGACTGTTCTTCAGGTCACAATGGAGCGGGATCAGATTGGGGTGCTCTTACAAGGGCCATGCAGGTGTTGGGAGTGGGCGAAGCCGAACTCGATGGAATTATTAAAGTGCTTGCATCCGTACTGCATTTAGGCAATATTTACTTTCACCGTAGACAACTCAGACATGGACAAGAAGGTGTAGAAGTAGGATCGGATGTTGAAATTAAGTGGGCAGCTCATCTTCTACAAATTTCTTCAACTGGAATGCAAAGAGTTTTAACATCGCGTATTACTGAAGCTAGAACTGAAAGGGTGCATTCTCCATTAAGTATCGATCAAGCGTTAGATGCTAGAGATGCCTTTTCAAAAGCTCTGTATTCTGCACTTTTTAGCTGGTGAGTATTGTTGTATATTATCTTTCTTCAAACTTTTTTCTTTTATATATATTTATTTATTATATATGTAGTAGCAATTTGAAACTCTTTGCCGCGGCTGAAATCCTATAACACGCAATTCTGGTGAATCCTGAAATAAATGTAACCACAACTCGCCTAGAACGCCGCTTACCTGCTAGCTCAGTCCACTAGATGATGCTTCAACCTGTTTGGAATAAAATCACAAAAAAAGAACTCTACCACAAAGAAACATGAGACTCGGTTAAAAATGCCAGTTGATGTACTAAAAATCAATACATTTATAAATTAATATTTAAATTACTCTACAACCTTCATTTAAAAGTATAATAATAAAACTTATTTCATTCGGTTCATAAATCAACGTGCTCATAGTATTTACAATTAAATATTTTTCATTACCTAATAAGTCACCACACCTATTTTTATTATATCTTCATTAATAAAACCCATTATCCCACCGACTGATCAGTATATTAAAATTTTGGTGCAATTAAATTATCTACCATAATGAAAGAAATTTATTGACCTTCAGAAAAATCCATTCCCTTATACAAAATTTACACTAAAAGAGGATCATGTTTTTTACAATGATGCTTGTTATTTATTCCAATATTTAAATATAAGTCTAACTTATTGTTCATTTTAACACATGCACAAAAAGCAAACGGTTTAAATGTGTACCTGGTAAATTTCTTTTTCAAAAATGAATTTTATTGGACTAGCCATTAGTGATCATCATCATTAGGTCTTCAGCCCTGGAACTGGTTTAATGCGTACCATCATTGTTTCCTATTCTGAGCTAACCAACTGATTTCACCAAGATTTAGAGGTATATGAAGGGGGTTAAGCAGCCTTGTGGCTGCCAAGGATCCCCCAACACATAAACATTTGCTGAATTAATAGTTTTTCAGTAAATCCTTTCGCACAATTTTCATTAGTTGAGAGTATTATAAAAGCAATACCTGTAGTTACTTATAATAATGATCAGGTTTAATTACTGTTATTTTTTTCATCATTAGATTTTCCATCTTCGAATTGGTTGGATGCATACCTCCATTGATTTCTATTCTGAGCTAGCCTGCGCATTTCCCTGAAATTCACACAGCCTACATCTTTTGCTATCTGTGTGCAATAGTTCAACCTCGGTGTACCGCTACCTCTCTTTTTCCTATCTCTGCTTCTAATTCATTCTGCACTATTCCCTCATGTCTTAGTATGTGAACTATCATTCTATCTCTTCTATTATTCACTGTTTTCCATATACTTCTTTCTTCCCCTACCCTTTCTAGTACCTCTTGTTCTTAACTTTGTCTGTCCATGATACCTTCATCATACGTCTGTAGCATCACATTTCAAAGGCTTCTACCTTTTTCCTGTCCGCTTCTCCTACTGTCACATATGTTTTAAGCAATCTTTTCCTTGTTTCTGTTAGTTAACTTTCAACACAGTAATTGCTTTTTCTTGTTAAATGTAGCACGACTTTGTGCTAATCTTTGTTTTATATTTTTTGCGTTCTTCCCATCTTGCGTTATTTGGCTTCCTATGTAGCAGTAAGTTTTCATTAGCTATTTGTATTGTAGTTGTTAATTTATTTTTCCCTCCTTTGCATACTAGTACTTTAGTTTTATTTTTGTTAATTTTCATATTGTATCTCTCAGTTAGAACTGTTTCCATTTCATTAAGAGCAGCTTCTATCTCTTACTTGCTAGATGCTAATACCGCTATATCATCTGCAAATCTAAGCATATCAATATTTTGTCCCTACATAATAATTCCAAATGTCTTCCTGCATTTGACAGTATTCATTGCCTCTTCAGTGTACAAGTTAAAAATTAATGGGGATAGTGCACATCCCTGTCTCACTCCTTTCCTAATATTTACTTCTCTATGTTCTTGCTCTAATTTTATTACCAGTGTTCGCTCTTTGTATAAGGCTATGTACTATCCGTCTATCCCTAAAACTCATTCCAACCTTTTTGAATATTTCGAACATATTCTCTCATTTTACATTGTCGAATGCTTTTCCCAGATATATATATATATATATATATATATATATATATAATATATATATAATAGTGGATAAATAAACATTGTATGATTGTTGTATTATTTGATGGTTTTATTGCATGTGTTGAATGTATAACAGAGAATATAGTAAATTTAGGTATCCGAGAGGAGGCACAGCTGAGCTAGCCAGGAGCTGTCTGAAGAAATCAATTAATGTGATGAAGCAGGAATTCCAGGTAAGAAATTTTTTGACAATTTTCCATTTGTGAAATTTTCGACTTTATAAATTAATAAGTTTTGAATATAATCAGTTCTGAGCGTACACGGCAATATATATATGGGGATATGCAATCCACTGTCTCACATCCATATTCCTAATATTTACTTCTCGATGTTCTTCCAATTACTATATACCAGTTTCGCTCTTTGTATAAGGCTATGTACTATCGTCTATCCCTAAAACTCATTCCAACCTTTTGAATATTTCGAACATATTCTCTCATTTTACATTGTCGAATGCTTATTCCCAGATATTATATATATATAATATATATATATATATATATTATATATATTACTATCCGTCTATCCTAAAACTCATTCCAACCTTATTTGAATATTTCGAACATATTCTCTCATTTTACATTGTCGAATGCTTTTCCCAGATGATATATCATATTATATGCTTTTCCCAGATATATATATATATATTATATATATATATATATCTGGGAAAAGCATTCGACAATGTAAATGAAGAATATGTTCGAAATGTTCAATAAATTGGTTGAATAATTTTAGGATAGACGATAGTAACCTTATACAAAGAGCGAACACTGGTAATAGAATTAGAGCAAGAACATAGAGAAGTAAATATTAGGAAAGGAGTGAGACAGGGATGTGCACTATCCCCATATATATATTGCCGTGGTACTTCGCTCAGGAACTCGATTAATTCAAAAACTTATTAATTTAGAAAAGTCGAAAATTTCACAAAATGGAAAATTTCAAAAAAAAATTTCTTACCTGGATTCCTGCTTCATCACATTAATTGATTTCTTCAACAGCTCCCTGGCTAGCTCAGCTGTGCCTCCTCTCGGATACCTAAATTTACTATCATTCTCTGTTATTCATTCACACACCATGCAATAAAACCACAAAATAATACAACAATCATACAATGTTTATTTACCACTATTTACAAATAATAATTCAAGATTATGTACATTTCGGTGCTCAAGTACACCTCAATAAATTCTATCTTTGTAAAGTCCTTGTTTTAAATTGGAATATCAAACACATTTAATGCAACGGGAGTAAATGGGCCCTAAATAATACCTTATTTATTTTTTTATTTCTAATTATTACACTCTGGAGTATGATGAGCTCATGATAACCCAGTTTATGAATGTATGCTTTCTACTTTGCATACTCTTACTACAAACACAAAAAAACCCATGTACTCTTAACAATAAAATTTAATTCATGAGGAACGTTAATAAGCTTTACGTACACCTTTAGATTTATATTCAAATACTATAATAAAAGTTAGTTATACGTATTCTTTTCGCAAATAACGAAAAATACCATCAAAGTTCACTCTCACACATCACAAATAATTTCCACAGCTTATAAAAAAAAAACAACAAATTCTAATGCGTTACCTGGAAAACTTGAAGATTCCAACTCCGTTGATGAAATATTATGTTCCTGAACCCTTGGTCTAGTGGTTATGCGCTGCTTGCCGCCTCCAGCTATTTATAGATGAACACCATCTAAGTTGCGCTGTATGCTACCCATTCAAGATCCATCTCAATATCCAAATCCATGTATATTGTACTTCTTTGTAATTGCATAAATAATTTACGTTACGAGCTTGTAAAAGTATTCGTTGTACCTTAGTTAAATATAAATAAACTTGCCACAATCCGCGTTTCAAACTATAAGGCCACAACAATCTAACACTGTACTATTGTATTTATAAATTTTAATACTTACAAGCTCGTTAAAAGATTTTTGTACATCGTAAGCGATGCAAATTAAAGAAGTCAAAGAGAAACTTAATAACTCTCCTTTCATATTTATACGGTTCAAATGTCTCTCCAGACCCACTTAACGCGAAATACTTGATAATTTAAATTAAATAAATGAAATAAATTGCGCACGTAAATTATGGTTGTTTCCCCTATACAACAGGGTGTTTGAAATTGCATTGTTTATACCCAAATTTAACCCTTTAAATCCACTACAATATATATATATATATATATATATATATATATATATAGCCTCTCCCTTGTTCCCCTGTTTCGCCTAAACCCAAATCGATCTTCTCCTAGTACTTCTTCAGCTTGTTTTTCCATTCGTCTTTGTACAATTCTGGTTAATATTTTTGATATGTGTGCTGTCAAACTTATTGTTCGAAAATTTTCACATCTATCCGAGCCTCTATTTTGGTATTGTGACTATGATGTTATGTTTGAAATCTTTGGGTATATTGCCTGTCTCATACATTTAACTTACAAGTTAGAAGTTTAGTTACTGCTTGTCCAGCAGCTTTTAGAGTTTCTGCTTGCATGTTATCTGTCCCTGGTGCCTTACCATTTTTCAGACCTTTTAATGCTAATTCAAACTCATCTCTAAGTATAGTCATCCTTTTCAATGTCTGATTCTTGTTCTAATGCTGTTAGTTCCTCTTCTGCATATAAAATCTCTATATGTATATTCTTGCCATCTATCCACTTTCTCTGCATTTTTTATAATGACGTTTGCTCCCGCCTTCCTTATATTTTTGCTATATGGTTTGTATCCATAGAATTCATTCTAATTGGTTTGTATGCTTTGTCTGTCTTTCCGATTTCCATCTTAGTTTGTAACTCTTTGCAGTTTCTCATCAATGCATTGTTCTTTAGCTTTCTCACATTTGCGAATAATGTCTCATTTTATGGCTTTGTATATCTGTTTTCCTGTTTCATTTGATCTATTTTTGTATTTTCGTCTTTCTTCTATTAGATTCAGGATATCCTTTGTTATCCATGGTTTTTATTTTCTTTTTGTATATACCCTAGAATATCTCTGTCTGCTATGTCTAAGATAGGTTTAATGTTATTCCATTCTGTTTCTACTTCCTCAGTATAGGAAATTTTCCCGATATCTTTCAGTAATTTATTTGACATTTTTTCAAATCTTTTGTGGATATCTTTATCTTTTAGTTTCTTAAAGTCAAAGTGCATTTTTCCGTTTCTCTTTTTCAGATTTTTTAATTTAAGAGCGGCCTTCATAATTACGATGTTATGGTCAGTGCCTATATCTGCATCTGGGTAGCTTTTAATCTTTTACTCGATTCTTAAACCGTTGTCTAACAAGACTGTAATCTATTTGATACTTTCCTATATGTCCTGGCATCTTCCACGTGTATTGTCTTCTAGCATGATGTTGAAGTAATGTGTGTGTGATGGGTAAATTGTTCTTGTTCTCGTGCCTAAACCAAATAAATCTACTACCGCTTTTTCCCTACCCTCATTTACCACTGCATTAAAATCCCCCGTAATTATTAAATTTTCATGTCCTTTTACGTATCTTAGTGTGTCCTCGATATCTCTGTAGATCGCCTCTACCTCTTCCTCGCTGTAGCTACAGGTGGGCATGTATACTTGTATTATTACTGTATTTACCGGTTTAGATTCTAATCTAACCATGAGTACTGTTTTGTCCTTTTGTAAGTAGTTTTCTACACGTTGTCCTATCTTTTTTCGCATAACTATCCCCTCACCCGAATTTCCTTCCCCTGATCCTGAATTAATTACCTTAGTCTTCACTCCAAAATTCCCGCCTCTAGACAGCGAACTTCGCTGCTCCCTACTATGTCTAGTGCTAACCTATCCATTTCAATTTTCAAGTTCTCTAGCTACCTACTTGCTTCATACTCTGACATTCCACGCTCTGACATGCAGAATGTTCTTGACTCTTTTTTTATACTTTTGAATGGCATCCCCCTACGTAGCCCCTCTCGGAAATCCGAATGGGGGACTATTATAACTCTGGAATTTTTTACTCCAGAGGATGCCTTCATCACTAATAACCATTTATGTATTGTAACGAATACAATCGTTCTCAGCTAATGTACGCCTTTTTATAATTATTAATTTACAACTATCCTTTGCGGTATTGAAAGCGTAAATTTCTATTCCATTAATATAATATTTATTCGTTACCATGTAAAACTCCATCTGTGTTTATAAATTTAATATAGCATTTCGGTTCCCCTGATATTCGCTAACGTGTTGATGCAAGAATTCGGTACACTGCGCTTGCTTGCGTAGGAAAACACTTTATTGCTTTAGTCTATTTCAATTTGATGATGTAATCAGATAGACAGGTTTTCGACGTGTGGTCGAGTAGAGTTGTTTGAAAGATGGATTCCAATAGGCACGTGGCCTGGAGAAGGAGGAGTCCTTTAGATTTTGAAGTAGAAACCATCACTAAGGTAGATGCTAGACAGTCTAGAAGAAATTTTTGTTCAATATTCTTCTTTTGATTAGCCGACCCTTAAGATAATTTATAGGATGTGGATGTAACATAATCACGTGCAAGTTTTAGTTACTAATAAGTATTGCAAAGTTTTTGGTTATTAAGTATTTCAAGTTGAAATGTTAAGATGCCCTTGTTGTGAACAAATAAAAATTTAAGCGTTCATTTTTGTATGGAAATCAAGTTTGTAATCTGAGACACATGTGAAGGACGCGCAGCTGTTGTTGAAATTGTACACGGAAAATTGATGGGCGATGGTACAATGTTCATTTTCAAATAAATCGGTAAATATTTGCTACCGGAATCATATAGATGTCATGCAAACTTCTGTGGTGAATGATTTCTTGATTTAGTTCTTGCTAAACTAAGAAACTACAGAAAAAGTTGTGGTTTTTTTTTTTTTTTGTAAATTTATACAGTAATTTAAATTGGTGTAAATATTTTTTTTGTTCAATATTTAACAGTTTGAGTTGTATAAATGTTCGTAAGAACGTTGAAAATTTAAAGATAAGTTTCAGA
This sequence comes from Platerodrilus igneus, assembly GCA_036346225.1. Classification (NCBI taxonomy): domain Eukaryota; kingdom Metazoa; phylum Arthropoda; class Insecta; order Coleoptera; family Lycidae; genus Platerodrilus; species Platerodrilus igneus. The sequence continues at coordinate 209,040 of JARFIW010000957.1, forward strand.
AAATCGCAAAGGTTAAACAAGAATTTGTTTGTAACTTAACAGGTGACATGGTAGCGCTTGTTTGTCACATTTTATGATCCAATTTTTTTATTTGAAAGTATAATAATAAATACACAGCTTATTTTATACCATAAGGCTATTTGTTTTTCTTCAAAGTATAAATTTTTATAAACATCTAAATTCAATCTTACATAAAATGAGTTCAAATCATTTATCATAATTGTTTGTAAACCAAAATAAGATCCTTTTGCAGTAATAATTAAATAGTTGTTACTAATTATTAAAAAACGCAATATTGTCTTTAAATAACTTTAAGAAATATTTAAGATCCTTGAAATACACTTAAATAATTTGAGTTTATGTATAATTAATTTGATAACCTGATTACAAAAAAACAATAGTGTATATAAAGTTGTATAAAATATGTATATATGTTTCTTTAACCAAATAGAAAATGGATTATGTTATTCTAAATCTTATTTTTATTGAAGTTGATAATAGTTTCTCACGATTGGTACAAACAGATTCATAAAATTTATGAGTATAGAAAGAAAGACCACTAACATTCTATTGGTAAGATATTTTTGAGTTATATTTTTGAATTGCTAATTTTTGAAATTTTTTGTGCTAATTTGACTAGGCTCTAGTGAAGCCCTAGTTCTATGAATTTCTCGAGGTGGTTATATTTTCAGACAGTATGAGATCATCGTTCCAATTCAAGCTTAGTGTTAAAAGTAAGTATTAAGTTTATAAGTTTTGGTTGTTCAGATGTTTTTTTTTCTTTTCGAAAATTTCCGTATCTTATCTTTGGATTGTTAGACCTTACAGCTATTATTAAGATACGGTGGCGTCCATAAATTTCTCTTTTTTTATCGTATACCAACCTATGACCCTTGCTCATAGCTCTACTCTAGGTTGAAGAAACTTAGCTGACTGGTAGATCTTATTTGAGGTCCTTTTATACAAAAAGCCACTTACCGTACGTTATACCTTGGGCTTGAATTTTAGACAGGAACTCCCTTTCGTTTCTAAAGACTCTGCCACCTATAAGGTGGAGTAGTTACAAAAAATTAGGTGTAACAGTATGCTGTGTACTTAGGAGGTAATGTGGTGGTTTCCCGTTGCCTTCCACATCGCAGTAGTGTATCTTAGAATGCCATACCGATCCCCATGGTCTCTGCCGCTCTAAGTACCGAAAAAGCTGCTGCACTCTTTCGGGGACCAATCTTAGTCTGGTTCCTCACTAAAAATCTCCACTAATTTGGTTAAACCTATAGTTCGTCTCTTTAGCTTACTGACACACGCACTTTGACTTTAAGAAACTAAAAGATAAAGATATCCACGAAAGATTTGAAAAAATGTCAAATAAATTACTGAAAGATATCGGGAAAATTTCCTATACTGAGGAAGTAGAAACAGAATGGAATAACATTAAACCTATCTTAGACATAGCAGACAGAGATATTCTAGGGTATATACAAAAAGAAAATAAAAACCATGGATAACAAAGGATATCCTGAATCTAATAGAAGAAAGACGAAAATACAAAAATAGATCAAATGAAACAGGAAAACAGATATACAAAGCCATAAAATGAGACATTATTCGCAAATGTGAGAAAGCTAAAGAACAATGCATTGATGAGAAACTGCAAAGAGTTACAAACTAAGATGGAAATAGGAAAGACAGACAAAGCATACAAACCAATTAGAATGAATTCTGGATACAAACCATATAGCAAAAATATAAGGAAGGCGGGAGCAAACGTTATTATAAAAAATGCAGAGAAAGTGGATAGATGGCAAGAATATATAGAGATTTTATATGCAGAAGAGGAACTACCAGCATTAGAACAAGAATCAGACATTGAAAAGGATGACTATACTTAGAGATGAGTTTGAATTAGCATTAAAAGGTCTGAAAAATGGTAAGGCACCAGGGACAGATAACATGCAAGCAGAAACTCTAAAAGCTGCTGGACAAGCAGTAACTAAACTTCTAACTTGTAAGTTAAATGTATGAGACAGGCAATATACCCAAAGATTTCAAACATAACATCATAGTCACAATACCAAAAAATAGAGGCTCGGATAGATGTGAAAATTTTCGAACAATAAGTTTGACAGCACACATATCAAAAATATTAACCAGAATTGTACAAAGACGAATGGAAAAACAAGCTGAAGAAGTACTAGGAGAAGATCGATTTGGGTTTAGGCGAAACAGGGGAACAAGGGAGAGGCTATATATATATATATATAAAAGAAATCTTTTTTATACTGAGCGTAAGTAATTTAGACTAATGATGTAATACTTTTGGGATAATGTCGCTCAAAAATAAAAACAGCATACAACGTTTAATGATTTGTAATTAATCGTACGTTTCGGTGTATAATTCTCACCTTAATCATCGAACTACAAGAAAAAATTATTAATAGTCAGCAATAGCATTTAACGGGCAAGTACTTACAATTACTTCAAAAAAGTTATAATAAGAACGTTTAAAAAATAACTGCTTAAATACTATATAAAATTAAAACTTAAAACATGTCTGGACTATAAACTTCAAATAATGTCACATTTCAAATGATTGACAGATGGAACAAATAAAAGAGCGAGTGTATATAAAAATGTGAAACAACCAATGTTTTATGGTATAAAAATTGCTGTTGAGGGACGTAATTTAAATAACAAATCGTATTGAATGTAGTGATAAATAAAAGTGTTATTGTGATATGAAAGAATACTAAATAAAGTCAAATAGAATATTTGTTAAAAGAAAAAGAAATAATAATAACTATAGTTAGCTAAATAAACTGAACATTATAATCTGATTATTGATAGAATCATGAAATTGAATGGTATGTCAATAATAAATATATAAGAGGATGGAGATAGAGTATAATCAAATCTAGCAAAAAACAGGTTCACTGTAAGAAATAGTAAGATAGTAAAAAGTCAACAAAATATAAAAATTGATTGATGAAAATATAGATTTAAAGACAATAAAAATTGAAATAGTTAATTGTGGATAGAATTTGGACTCTAGAAAGATGTAGAACGATTATTTGTTTTGTAGTTAAATGTATACAAATATGAATAAACAGCATATAAATTATTAATATCTTCTTTATGGTTTATTGGTTTATTCTGTTGATTAATATGAAAAGATTCTAAGAAGAGTCTTTTTTTGTAGTTGTCTTCAGTATCTATAATCTCTACATCATCATAGTTGACCTTATGACGTGTGATATAAATGTGTGAAGAGAGTGCACAAGATGTCTTCCTAATTTTGCATCGCTCTTATGTTGTGTAAGACGATTGCGGAGCCATTGTTTTGTTTGGCCTACATACGAGGCATTACAACTACAATTAATCTTATATATTAAGTTGCTACGTAGAGCTTTGTTAGTTTTTCTTTTAGTTGGGTAAATAAGTTTCCAATGGACTTTCCTTTAGTATTAACAATAACAATCTGAGGATGTTTTAAAATTTTTATTAATAATGGTGAAAGGTTTGTAATATACCGTAGTTTTTTATATATAAAATCTGTTGGTCTATTATTTATGGGTGGTCTGAGTATATTAGAATATAACAATTTGGATATAAGTGGTCTTGGATAAGCGTTGTTGACTAAAATATTTTCTAGTTTCTTTAAATTTTTATCAATGAAACATGGTTCACAAATAGAAACAATGCGGTGTTTAAGACATAAGATTGTATTGATTTTTTGGTGTATACTATGGTTAGAGTGGTAATTTAAATATCTCCCTGAATTGGTTGGTTTTTGGTAAATATCAAAATTTATCTGGTTTTTGTTATTGCGAATAACAAGGGTATCTAAAAATGGAATTGATTGGTTTGATTCTAATTCAGAAGTGAAATTTAGATGGTCATTATAATTGTTAAAATGTTGAAGAGTGGTCTGTAAATGCTGTTCAGGAAGTGAACAAAGAATGTCATCAACATATTTAACGAGGAAAACCATCTTAAAAGGAAGGTTAGGTAAGACTATTTCTAGAAGATTATCCATAACTAACTGTGCAATAACAGGAGAAAGTGGTGATCCCATAGGGGTACCAAAAATCTGTAAATAAAATTTGGATTCAAAAATGAAATAAGTATTATTGAAGATGAGATTAATTGATGTAATAAATAAGTCGAGTGATAAATCACAGTTAGGTGATATGGTTTCCCATTTGTCTGTTATGATATCAATAACCAAAGAGAGTGGAATGTTGGTAAACAGAGAGTTAACATCAAGGAAATAAGGATGTGATCAAGAGGTAACTGGAAATTACGGAACTGATTGACAAAATTAAAGGTATCTAATATATTATGGCCTGTAATTGGGAATGACTTTTGTAAAATGTTTGAGATAAAAGTAGAAAGAGCATATGTAGGTGTATTGATTGAAGAAATAATTGGTCTTAGAGGTGTTTCGGGTTTATGGATTTTGGGAGACCGTAATATTTGCCTGGAACGGAATTATTGATAATCAATACTGATTTTTGTTCAGCTGTGATCATGCCTTTTTTAAATAATAATTTAATGTGATTATTGACTGTATTCTGAATCGTGAAAGTGGGATCTCTTTGTAGTGTTTTATATGTCAAAGTATCATTCAGTAAGTGATTGGATTTATCTATATATGATGTTCTATCAAGTATAACAGTAACTGAACCTTTATCTGCTTTAGTGATATAAATGTCAGGATGGTCCTTTAGGAACTTCTTTACCTTATAAAAAATTGAATTATCAGAATTATATCTATTAATAGGATTATGAATAAAATTTGTTATTATATTTGCGATTTGGCATCTTTTGTTAGCTTTTCTTTGTGGAGTGATATCAGTTGAGTCAAGAATTGATTCGATATCAGCTAATAAATGTCCAATGTTAATATCTGTTACACTAGAATTAACAATAAATTTTGGGCCTAACGATATGAAGTTCTTTATATCATCAGGGATGTGAATATTACTTTGGTTGAAGATCCATTTACTATTATCTAAAAACAGTTGTTTACCTTGCATTTGGTTCGACTTCAAATTATCCAATTTCTTACATAATAATTTCTTGATATGTATAAATTGTTTGTTGTAGGAAAGGCGTTGTCTATTATTGTAATTAGTATAAATATGTAGGGGTAGGAAAACCTTGACAGTTTCTTTAATTTGAGAAAGTCGATAATGCCAAAATTTTATTTCTGCATGAGTGTTTTTAATTTCTAGATTTAGTAGAGACCTTTCTAACTTGTATTTTAGATTGTTGACTTGTCTGTTAGTCCTTTGGTTATGAGTACCTATAAGTCGTGACATAAAGTTAGTAGAATCCAGAATGTGTTTAGGTATTAAATCTTCTCTACGGCATTTTCTAGGAACGTCTTCCTGTTGTAGAAATGAGCTAACTTTTGTGATATTTGCCCAATTTTAAGATTACTGACCATAATTTCTCCATGTTTTTTAAGCATATCTTGATAAAATCCCATATTTATTATATAAAAGAAATCTTTTTTATACTGAGCGTAAGTAATTTAGACTAATGATGTAATACTTTTGGGATAATGTCGCTCAAAAAATAAAAACAGCATACAACGTTTAATGATTTGTAATTAATCGTACGTTTCGGTGTATAATTCTCACCTTAATCATCGAACTACAAGAAAAAATTATTAATAGTCAGCAATAGCATTTAACGGGCAAGTACTTACAATTACTTCAAAAAAGTTATAATAAGAACGTTTAAAAAATAACTGCTTAAATACTATATAAAATTAAAACTTAAAACATGTCTGGACTATAAACTTCAAATAATGTCACATTTCAAATGATTGACAGATGGAACAAATAAAAGAGCGAGTGTATATAAAAATGTGAAACAACCAATGTTTTATGGTATAAAAATTGCTGTTGAGGACGTAATTTAAATAACAAATCGTATTGAATGTAGTGATAAATAAAAGTGTTATTGTGATATGAAAGAATACTAAATAAAGTCAAATAGAATATTTGTTAAAAGAAAAGAAATAATAATAACTATAGTTAGCTAAATAAACTGAACATTATAATCTGATTATTGATAGAATCATGAAATTGAATGGTATGTCAATAATAAATATATAAGAGGATGGAGATAGAGTATAATCAAATCTAGCAAAAAACAGGTTCACTGTAAGAAATAGTAAGATAGTAAAAAGTCAACAAAATATAAAAATTGATTGATGAAAATATAGATTTAAAGACAATAAAAATTGAAATAGTTAATTGTGGATAGAATTTGGACTCTAGAAAGATGTAGAACGATTATTTGTTTTGTAGTTAAATGTATACAAATATGAATAAACAGCATATAAATTATTAATATCTTCTTTATGGTTTATTGGTTTATTCTGTTGATTAATATGAAAAGATTCTAAGAAGAGTCTTTTTGTAGTTGTCTTCAGTATCTATAATCTCTACATCATCATAGTTGACCTTATGACGTGTGATATAAATGTGTGAAGAGAGTGCACAAGATGTCTTCCCTAATTTTGCATCGCTCTTATGTTGTGTAAGACGATTGCGGAGCCATTGTTTTGTTTGGCCTACATACGAGGCATTACAACTACAATTAATCTTATATATTAAGTTGCTACGTAGAGCTTTGTTAGTTTTTCTTTTAGTTGGGTAAATAAGTTTCCAATGGACTTTCCTTTAGTATTAACAATAACAATCTGAGGATGTTTTAAAATTTTTATTAATAATGGTGAAAGGTTTGTAATATACCGTAGTTTTTTATATATAAAATCTGTTGGTCTATTATTTATGGGTGGTCTGAGTATATTAGAATATAACAATTTGGATATAAGTGGTCTTGGATAAGCGTTGTTGACTAAAATATTTTCTAGTTTCTTTAAATTTTTATCAATGAAACATGGTTCACAAATAGAAACAATGCGGTGTTTAAGACATAAGATTGTATTGATTTTTTGGTGTATACTATGGTTAGAGTGGTAATTTAAATATCTCCTGAATTGGTTGGTTTTGGTAAATATCAAAATTTATCTGGTTTTGTTATTGCGAATAACAAGGGTATCTAAAATGGAATTGATTGGTTTGATTCTAATTCAGAAGTGAAATTTAGATGGTCATTATAATTGTTAAAATGTTGAAGAGTGGTCTGTAAATGCTGTTCAGGAAGTGAACAAAGAATGTCATCAACATATTTAACGAGGAAAACCATCTTAAAAGGAAGGTTAGGTAAGACTATTTCTAGAAGATTATCCATAACTAACTGTGCAATAACAGGAGAAAGTGGTGATCCCATAGGGTACCAAAAATCTGTAAATAAAATTTGGATTCAAAATGAAATAAGTATTATTGAAGATGAGATTAATTGATGTAATAAATAAGTCGAGTGATAAATCACAGTTAGGTGATATGGTTTCCCATTTGTCTGTTATGATATCAATAACCAAAGAGAGTGGAATGTTGGTAAACAGAGAGTTAACATCAAGGAAATAAGGATGTGATCAAGAGGTAACTGGAAATTACGGAACTGATTGACAAAATTAAAGGTATCTAATATATTATGGCCTGTAATTGGGAATGACTTTTGTAAAATGTTTGAGATAAAAGTAGAAAGAGCATATGTAGGTGTATTGATTGAAGAAATAATTGGTCTTAGAGGTGTTTCGGGTTTATGGATTTTGGGAGACCGTAATATTTGCCTGGAACGGAATTATTGATAATCAATACTGATTTTTGTTCAGCTGTGATCATGCCTTTTTTAAATAATAATTTAATGTGATTATTGACTGTATTCTGAATCGTGAAAGTGGGATCTCTTTGTAGTGTTTTATATGTCAAAGTATCATTCAGTAAGTGATTGGATTTATCTATATATGATGTTCTATCAAGTATAACAGTAACTGAACCTTTATCTGCTTTAGTGATATAAATGTCAGGATGGTCCTTTAGGAACTTCTTTACCTTATAAAAAATTGAATTATCAGAATTATATCTATTAATAGGATTATGAATAAAATTTGTTATTATATTTGCGATTTGGCATCTTTGTTAGCTTTTCTTTGTGGAGTGATATCAGTTGAGTCAAGAATTGATTCGATATCAGCTAATAAATGTCCAATGTTAATATCTGTTACACTAGAATTAACAATAAATTTTGGGCCTAACGATATGAAGTTCTTTATATCATCAGGGATATGAATATTACTTTGGTTGAAGATCCATTTACTATTATCTAAAAACAGTTGTTTACCTTGCATTTGGTTCGACTTCAAATTATCCAATTTCTTACATAATAATTTCTTGATATGTATAAATTGTTTGTTGTAGGAAAGGCGTTGTCTATTATTGTAATTAGTATAAATATGTAGGGTAGGAAAACCTTGACAGTTTCTTTAATTTGAGAAAGTCGATAATGCCAAAATTTTATTTCTGCATGAGTGTTTTTAATTTCTAGATTTAGTAGAGACCTTTCTAACTTGTATTTTAGATTGTTGACTTGTCTGTTAGTCCTTTGGTTATGAGTACCTATAAGTCGTGACATAAAGTTAGTAGAATCCAGAATGTGTTTAGGTATTAAATCTTCTCTACGGCATTTTTCTAGGAACGTCTTCCTGTTGTAGAAATGAGCTAACTTTTTTGTGATATTTGCCCAATTTTTAAGATTACTGACCATAATTTCTCCATGTTTTTTAAGCATATCTTGATAAAATCCCATATTTATTATATAAAAGAAATCTTTTTTATACTGAGCGTAAGTAATTTAGACTAATGATGTAATACTATTGGGATAATGTCGCTCAAAAAATAAAAACAGCATACAACGTTTAATGATTTGCAATTAATCGTACGTTTCGGTGTATAATTCTCACCTTAATCATCGAACTACAAGAAAAAATTATTAATAGTCAGCAATAGCATTTAACGGGCAAGTACTTACAATTACTTCAAAAAAGTTATAATAAGAACGTTTAAAAAATAACTGCTTAAATACTATATAAAATTAAAACTTAAAACATGTCTGGACTATAAACTTCAAATAATGTCACATTTCAAATGATTGACAGATGGAACAAATAAAAGAGCGAGTGTATATAAAAATGTGAAACAACCAATGTTTTATGGTATAAAAATTGCTGTTGAGGACGTAATTTAAATAACAAATCGTATTGAATGTAGTGATAAATAAAAGTGTTATTGTGATATGAAAGAATACTAAATAAAGTCAAATAGAATATTTGTTAAAAGAAAAAGAAATAATAATAACTATAGTTAGCTAAATAAACTGAACATTATAATCTGATTATTGATAGAATCATGAAATTGAATGGTATGTCAATAATAAATATATAAGAGGATGGAGATAGAGTATAATCAAATCTAGCAAAAAACAGGTTCACTGTAAGAAATAGTAAGATAGTAAAAGTCAACAAAATATAAAAATTGATTGATGAAAATATAGATTTAAAGACAATAAAAATTGAAATAGTTAATTGTGGATAGAATTTGGACTCTAGAAAGATGTAGAACGATTATTTGTTTTGTAGTTAAATGTATACAAATATGAATAAACAGCATATAAATTATTAATATCTTCTTTATGGTTTATTGGTTTATTCTGTTGATTAATATGAAAAGATTCTAAGAAGAGTCTTTTTGTAGTTGTCTTCAGTATCTATAATCTCTACATCATCATAGTTGACCTTATGACGTGTGATATAAATGTGTGAAGAGAGTGCACAAGATGTCTTCCCTAATTTTGCATCGCTCTTATGTTGTGTAAGACGATTGCGGAGCCATTGTTTTGTTTGGCCTACATACGAGGCATTACAACTACAATTAATCTTATATATTAAGTTGCTACGTAGAGCTTTGTTAGTTTTTTCTTTTAGTTGGGTAAATAAGTTTCCAATGGACTTTCCTTTAGTATTAACAATAACAATCTGAGGATGTTTTAAAATTTTTATTAATAATGGTGAAAGGTTTGTAATATACCGTAGTTTTTTATATATAAAATCTGTTGGTCTATTATTTATGGGTGGTCTGAGTATATTAGAATATAACAATTTGGATATAAGTGGTCTTGGATAAGCGTTGTTGACTAAAATATTTTCTAGTTTCTTTAAATTTTTATCAATGAAACATGGTTCACAAATAGAAACAATGCGGTGTTTAAGACATAAGATTGTATTGATTTTTTGGTGTATACTATGGTTAGAGTGGTAATTTAAATATCTCCCTGAATTGGTTGGTTTTTGGTAAATATCAAAATTTATCTGGTTTTTGTTATTGCGAATAACAAGGGTATCTAAAATGGAATTGATTGGTTTGATTCTAATTCAGAAGTGAAATTTAGATGGTCATTATAATTGTTAAAATGTTGAAGAGTGGTCTGTAAATGCTGTTCAGGAAGTGAACAAAGAATGTCATCAACATATTTAACGAGGAAAACCATCTTAAAAGGAAGGTTAGGTAAGACTATTTCTAGAAGATTATCCATAACTAACTGTGCAATAACAGGAGAAAGTGGTGATCCCATAGGGTACCAAAAATCTGTAAATAAAATTTGGATTCAAAATGAAATAAGTATTATTGAAGATGAGATTAATTGATGTAATAAATAAGTCAGTGATAAATCACAGTTAGGTGATATGGTTTCCCATTTGTCTGTTATGATATCAATAACCAAAGAGAGTGGAATGTTGGTAAACAGAGTTAACATCAAGGGAAATAAGGATGTGATCAAGAGGTAACTGGAAATTACGGAACTGATTGACAAAATTAAAGGTATCTAATATATTATGGCCTGTAATTGGGAATGACTTTTGTAAAATGTTTGAGATAAAAGTAGAAAGAGCATATGTAGGTGTATTGATTGAAGAAATAATTGGTCTTAGAGGTGTTTCGGGTTTATGGATTTTGGGAGACCGTAATATTTGCCTGGAACGGAATTATTGATAATCAATACTGATTTTTGTTCAGCTGTGATCATGCCTTTTTTAAATAATAATTTAATGTGATTATTGACTGTATTCTGAATCGTGAAAGTGGGATCTCTTTGTAGTGTTTTATATGTCAAAGTATCATTCAGTAAGTGATTGGATTTATCTATATATGATGTTCTATCAAGTATAACAGTAACTGAACCTTTATCTGCTTTAGTGATATAAATGTCAGGATGGTCCTTTAGGAACTTCTTTACCTTATAAAAAATTGAATTATCAGAATTATATCTATTAATAGGATTATGAATAAAATTTGTTATTATATTTGCGATTTGGCATCTTTTGTTAGCTTTTCTTTGTGGAGTGATATCAGTTGAGTCAAGAATTGATTCGATATCAGCTAATAAATGTCCAATGTTAATATCTGTTACACTAGTATTAACAATAAATTTTGGGCCTAACGATATGAAGTTCTTTATATCATCAGGGATGTGAATATTACTTTGGTTGAAGATCCATTTACTATTATCTAAAACAGTTGTTTACCTTGCATTTGGTTCGACTTCAAATTATCCAATTTCTTACATAATAATTTCTTGATATGTATAAATTGTTTGTTGTAGGAAAGGCGTTGTCTATTATTGTAATTAGTATAAATATGTAGGGGTAGGAAAACCTTGACAGTTTCTTTAATTTGAGAAAGTCGATAATGCCAAAATTTTATTTCTGCATGAGTGTTTTAATTTCTAGATTTAGTAGAGACCTTTCTAACTTGTATTTTAGATTGTTGACTTGTCTGTTAGTCCTTTGGTTATGAGTACCTATAAGTCGTGACATAAAGTTAGTAGAATCCAGAATGTGTTTAGGTATTAAATCTTCTCTACGGCATTTTCTAGGAACGTCTTCCTGTTGTAGAAATGAGCTAACTTTTTTGTGATATTTGCCCAATTTTTAAGATTACTGACCATAATTTCTCCATGTTTTTTAAGCATATCTTGATAAAATCCCATATTTATTATATAAAAGAAATCTTTTTTATACTGAGCGTAAGTAATTTAGACTAATGATGTAATACTTTTGGGATAATGTCGCTCAAAAATAAAACAGCATACAACGTTTAATGATTTGTAATTAATCGTACGTTTCGGTGTATAATTCTCACCTTAATCATCGAACTACAAGAAAAATTATTAATAGTCAGCAATAGCATTTAACGGGCAAGTACTTACAATTACTTCAAAAAGTTATAATAAGAACGTTTAAAAATAACTGCTTAAATACTATATAAAATTAAAACTTAAAACATGTCTGGACTATAAACTTCAAATAATGTCACATTTCAAATGATTGACAGATGGAACAAATAAAAGAGCGAGTGTATATAAAATGTGAAACAACCAATGTTTTATGGTATAAAATTGCTGTTGAGGGACGTAATTTAAATAACAAATCGTATTGAATGTAGTGATAAATAAAAGTGTTATTGTGATATGAAAGAATACTAAATAAAGTCAAATAGAATATTTGTTAAAAGAAAAAGAAATAATAATAACTATAGTTAGCTAAATAAACTGAACATTATAATCTGATTATTGATAGAATCATGAAATTGAATGGTATGTCAATAATAAATATATAAGAGGATGGAGATAGAGTATAATCAAATCTAGCAAAAAACAGGTTCACTGTAAGAAATAGTAAGATAGTAAAAGTCAACAAAATATAAAAATTGATTGATGAAAATATAGATTTAAAGACAATAAAAATTGAAATAGTTAATTGTGGATAGAATTTGGACTCTAGAAAGATGTAGAACGATTATTTGTTTTGTAGTTAAATGTATACAAATATGAATAAACAGCATATAAATTATTAATATCTTCTTTATGGTTTATTGGTTTATTCTGTTGATTAATATGAAAAGATTCTAAGAAGAGTCTTTTTTTGTAGTTGTCTTCAGTATCTATAATCTCTACATCATCATAGTTGACCTTATGACGTGTGATATAAATGTGTGAAGAGAGTGCACAAGATGTCTTCCCTAATTTTGCATCGCTCTTATGTTGTGTAAGACGATTGCGGAGCCATTGTTTTGTTTGGCCTACATACGAGGCATTACAACTACAATTAATCTTATATATTAAGTTGCTACGTAGAGCTTTGTTAGTTTTTTCTTTTAGTTGGGTAAATAAGTTTCCAATGGACTTTCCTTTAGTATTAACAATAACAATCTGAGGATGTTTTAAAATTTTTATTAATAATGGTGAAAGGTTTGTAATATACCGTAGTTTTTTATATATAAAATCTGTTGGTCTATTATTTATGGGTGGTCTGAGTATATTAGAATATAACAATTTGGATATAAGTGGTCTTGGATAAGCGTTGTTGACTAAAATATTTTCTAGTTTCTTTAAATTTTTATCAATGAAACATGGTTCACAAATAGAAACAATGCGGTGTTTAAGACATAAGATTGTATTGATTTTTTGGTGTATACTATGGTTAGAGTGGTAATTTAAATATCTCCCCTGAATTGGTTGGTTTTTGGTAAATATCAAAATTTATCTGGTTTTTGTTATTGCGAATAACAAGGGTATCTAAAATGGAATTGATTGGTTTGATTCTAATTCAGAAGTGAAATTTAGATGGTCATTATAATTGTTAAACTGTTGAAGAGTGGTCTGTAAATGCTGTTCAGGAAGTGAACAAAGAATGTCATCAACATATTTAACGAGGAAAACCATCTTAAAAGGAAGGTTAGTTAAGACTATTTCTAGAAGATTATCCATAACTAACTGTGCAATAACAGGAGAAAGTGGTGATCCCATAGGGTACCAAAAATCTGTAAATAAAATTTGGATTCAAAATGAAATAAGTATTATTGAAGATGAGATTAATTGATGTAATAAATAAGTCAGTGATAAATCACAGTTAGGTGATATGGTTTCCCATTTGTCTGTTATGATATCAATAACCAAAGAGAGTGGAATGTTGGTAAACAGAGAGTTAACATCAAGGGAAATAAGGATGTGATCAAGAGGTAACTGGAAATTACGGAACTGATTGACAAAATTAAAGGTATCTAATATATTATGGCCTGTAATTGGGAATGACTTTTGTAAAATGTTTGAGATAAAAGTAGAAAGAGCATATGTAGGTGTATTGATTGAAGAAATAATTGGTCTTAGAGGTGTTTCGGGTTTATGGATTTTTGGGAGACCGTAATATTTGCCTGGAACGGAATTATTGATAATCAATACTGATTTTTGTTCAGCTGTGATCATGCCTTTTTTAAATAATAATTTAATGTGATTATTGACTGTATTCTGAATCGTGAAAGTGGGATCTCTTTGTAGTGTTTTATATGTCAAAGTATCATTCAGTAAGTGATTGGATTTATCTATATATGATGTTCTATCAAGTATAACAGTAACTGAACCTTTATCTGCTTTAGTGATATAAATGTCAGGATGGTCCTTTAGGAACTTCTTTACCTGATAAAAAATTTAATTATCAGAATTATATCTATTAATAGGATTATGAATAAAATTTGTTATTATATTTGCGATTTGGCATCTTTTGTTAGCTTTTTTTTGTGGAGTGATATCAGTTGAGTCAAGAATTGATTCGATATCAGCTAATAAATGTCCAATGTTAATATCTGTTACACTAGAATTAACAATAAATTTTGGGCCTAACGATATGAAGTTCTTTATATCATCAGGGATGTGAATATTACTTTGGTTGAAGATCCATTTACTATTATCTAAAACAGTTGTTTACCTTGCATTTGGTTCGACTTCAAATTATCCAATTTCTTACATAATAATTTCTTGATATGTATAAATTGTTTGTTGTAGGAAAGGCGTTGTCTATTATTGTAATTAGTATAAATATGTAGGGGTAGGAAAACCTTGACAGTTTCTTTAATTTGAGAAAGTCGATAATGCCAAAATTTTATTTCTGCATGAGTGTTTTTAATTTCTAGATTTAGTAGAGACCTTTCTAACTTGTATTTTAGATTGTTGACTTGTCTGTTAGTCCTTTGGTTATGAGTACCTATAAGTCGTGACATAAAGTTAGTAGAATCCAGAATGTGTTTAGGTATTAAATCTTCTCTACGGCATTTTTCTAGGAACGTCTTCCTGTTGTAGAAATGAGCTAACTTTTTTGTGATATTTGCCCAATTTTTAAGATTACTGACCATAATTTCTCCATGTTTTTTAAGCATATCTTGATAAAATCCCATATTTATTATATAAAAGAAATCTTTTTTATACTGAGCGTAAGTAATTTAGACTAATGATGTAATACTTTTGGGATAATGTCGCTCAAAAAATAAAAACAGCATACAACGTTTAATGATTTGTAATTAATCGTACGTTTCGGTGTATAATTCTCACCTTAATCATCGAACTACAAGAAAAATTATTAATAGTCAGCAATAGCATTTAACGGGCAAGTACTTACAATTACTTCAAAAAGTTATAATAAGAACGTTTAAAAATAACTGCTTAAATACTATATAAAATTAAAACTTAAAACATGTCTGGACTATAAACTTCAAATAATGTCACATTTCAAATGATTGACAGATGGAACAAATAAAAGAGCGAGTGTATATAAAATGTGAAACAACCAATGTTTTATGGTATAAAATTGCTGTTGAGGGACGTAATTTAAATAACAAATCGTATTGAATGTAGTGATAAATAAAAGTGTTATTGTGATATGAAAGAATACTAAATAAAGTCAAATAGAATATTTGTTAAAAGAAAAAGAAATAATAATAACTATAGTTAGCTAAATAAACTGAACATTATAATCTGATTATTGATAGAATCATGAAATTGAATGGTATGTCAATAATAAATATATAAGAGGATGGAGATAGAGTATAATCAAATCTAGCAAAAAACAGGTTCACTGTAAGAAATAGTAAGATAGTAAAAAGTCAACAAAATATAAAAATTGATTGATGAAAATATAGATTTAAAGACAATAAAAATTGAAATAGTTAATTGTGGATAGAATTTGGACTCTAGAAAGATGTAGAACGATTATTTGTTTTGTAGTTAAATGTATACAAATATGAATAAACAGCATATAAATTATTAATATCTTCTTTATGGTTTATTGGTTTATTCTGTTGATTAATATGAAAAGATTCTAAGAAGAGTCTTTTTTTGTAGTTGTCTTCAGTATCTATAATCTCTACATCATCATAGTTGACCTTATGACGTGTGATATAAATGTGTGAAGAGAGTGCACAAGATGTCTTCCCTAATTTTGCATCGCTCTTATGTTGTGTAAGACGATTGCGGAGCCATTGTTTTGTTTGGCCTACATACGAGGCATTACAACTACAATTAATCTTATATATTAAGTTGCTACGTAGAGCTTTGTTAGTTTTTCTTTTAGTTGGGTAAATAAGTTTCCAATGGACTTTCCTTTAGTATTAACAATAACAATCTGAGGATGTTTTAAAATTTTTATTAATAATGGTGAAAGGTTTGTAATATACCGTAGTTTTTTATATATAAAATCTGTTGGTCTATTATTTATGGGTGGTCTGAGTATATTAGAATATAACAATTTGGATATAAGTGGTCTTGGATAAGCGTTGTTGACTAAAATATTTTCTAGTTTCTTTAAATTTTTATCAATGAAACATGGTTCACAAATAGAAACAATGCGGTGTTTAAGACATAAGATTGTATTGATTTTTTGGTGTATACTATGGTTAGAGTGGTAATTTAAATATCTCCTGAATTGGTTGGTTTTGGTAAATATCAAAATTTATCTGGTTTTTGTTATTGCGAATAACAAGGGTATCTAAAAATGGAATTGATTGGTTTGATTCTAATTCAGAAGTGAAATTTAGATGGTCATTATAATTGTTAAAATGTTGAAGAGTGGTCTGTAAATGCTGTTCAGGAAGTGAACAAAGAATGTCATCAACATATTTAACGAGGAAAACCATCTTAAAAGGAAGGTTAGGTAAGACTATTTCTAGAAGATTATCCATAACTAACTGTGCAATAACAGGAGAAAGTGGTGATCCCATAGGGTACCAAAAATCTGTAAATAAAATTTGGATTCAAAAATGAAATAAGTATTATTGAAGATGAGATTAATTGATGTAATAAATAAGTCGAGTGATAAATCACAGTTAGGTGATATGGTTTCCCATTTGTCTGTTATGATATCAATAACCAAAGAGAGTGGAATGTTGGTAAACAGAGAGTTAACATCAAGGGAAATAAGGATGTGATCAAGAGGTAACTGGAAATTACGGAACTGATTGACAAAATTAAAGGTATCTAATATATTATGGCCTGTAATTGGGAATGACTTTTGTAAAATGTTTGAGATAAAAGTAGAAAGAGCATATGTAGGTGTATTGATTGAAGAAATAATTGGTCTTAGAGGTGTTTCGGGTTTATGGATTTTTGGGAGATTTTATATATAAAAAACTACGGTATATTACAAACCTTTCACCATTATTAATAAAAATTTTAAAACATCCTCAGATTGTTATTGTTAATACTAAAGGAAAGTCCATTGGAAACTTATTTACCCAACTAAAAGAAAAAACTAACAAAGCTCTACGTAGCAACTTAATATATAAGATTAATTGTAGTTGTAATGCCTCGTATGTAGGCCAAACAAAACAATGGCTCCGCAATCGTCTTACACAACATAAGAGCGATGCAAAATTAGGGAAGACATCTTGTGCACTCTCTTCACACATTTATATCACACGTCATAAGGTCAACTATGATGATGTAGAGATTATAGATACTGAAGACAACTACAAAAAGACTCTTCTTAGAATCTTTTCATATTAATCAACAGAATAAACCAATAAACCATAAAGAAGATATTAATAATTTATATGCTGTTTATTCATATTTGTATACATTTAACTACAAAACAAATAATCGTTCTACATCTTTCTAGAGTCCAAATTCTATCCACAATTAACTATTTCAATTTTTATTGTCTTTAAATCTATATTTTCATCAATCAATTTTATATTTTGTTGACTTTTACTATCTTACTATTTCTTACAGTGAACCTGTTTTTGCTAGATTTGATTATACTCTATCTCCATCCTCTTATATATTTATTATTGACATACCATTCAATTTCATGATTCTATCAATAATCAGATTATAATGTTCAGTTTATTTAGCTAACTATAGTTATTATTATTTCTTTTCTTTTAACAAATATTCTATTTGACTTTATTTAGTATTCTTTCATATCACAATAACACTTTTATTTATCACTACATTCAATACGATTTGTTATTTAAATTACGTCCCTCAACAGCAATTTTTATACCATAAAACATTGGTTGTTTCACATTTTTATATACACTCGCTCTTTTATTTGTTCCATCTGTCAATCATTTGAAATGTGACATTATTTGAAGTTTATAGTCCAGACATGTTTTAAGTTTTAATTTTATATAGTATTTAAGCAGTTATTTTTTAAACGTTCTTATTATAACTTTTTTGAAGTAATTGTAAGTACTTGCCCGTTAAATGCTATTGCTGACTATTAATAATTTTTTCTTGTAGTTCGATGATTAAGGTGAGAATTATACACCGAAACGTACGATTAATTACAAATCATTAAACGTTGTATGCTGTTTTTATTTTTGAGCGACATTATCCCAAAAGTATTACATCATTAGTCTATATATATATATATATATATATATATATATATATATATATATATATATATATTGTAGTGGATTTAAAGGGTTAAATTTGGGTATAAACAATGCAATTTCAAACACCCTGTTGTATAGGGGAAACAACCATAATTTACGTGCGCAATTTATTTCATTTATTTAATTTAAATTATCAAGTATTACCATAATTTTATAATTAGGGATTGAAAATTCGTAGGTTCATAAAGAAAATTAGCTTTATAAGACAACAGAAATTAGTAATTAATTTAATTTATTGTAATGTAAGGGGTTATAACGTCAGAGAACGCATAAGAGCATGTAAAATCAATAAATCCAAGGCAAATAGCTTTCGTTGTAACAAACAAATATATCGATTGGGTTGAATACCTTGAAACGCAAACTCCTAGAAATGTTATTTTAAAACCATCGTTAATTGAACACCTGAATGTTTTGAAAAGGTCATCTTCCCCTTATTTGTGTAGATAACATACAAGCTTCGAGGTATATCCTTCAAACCGTCGGTCGTTTCGCATAAACACAATCGAATGTTTGTTAAAAGCGTAGAAGGTGTGAACAATCAATGATATGCTTCAGAATGAGACAGGCATAATAGCATTCACTTCGGTAGGTTTTCGTTAGCATACAAGAAAATAGTGCAATCCAACTGACAGATATGTTTAAATGCGGATTTTAAGGGGGAAGATATTGAATTATATGATTGAAGAAACTTAGCTGACTGGTAGATCTTATTTGAGGTCCTTTTATACAAAAAGCCACTTACCGTACGTTATACCTTGGGCTTGAATTTTAGACAGGAACTCCCTTTCGTTTCTAAAGACTCTGCCACCTATGAGGTGGAGTAGTTACAAAAAATTAGGTGTAACAGTATGCTGTGTACTTAGGAGGTAATGTGGTGGTTTCCCGTTGCCTTCCACATCGCAGTAGTGTATCTTAGAATGCCATACCGATCCCCATGGTCTCTGCCGCTCTAAGTACCGAAAAAGCTGCTGCACTCTTTCGGGGACCTATCTTAGTCTGGTTCCTCACTAAAAACCTCCACTAATTTGGTTAAACCTATAGTTCGTCTCTTTAGCTTACTGAAACACGCAAGTCATTCTACTTGTTCTAGTATTTTAAAATTACTTCAAGGTGCAGGTTCATTCAGAATGGCCATTAACGATATTGGCAATATTTTCACTCTATACTAAAATAATATTTCACGTCGAAAGTAATTTCATAGTGGAATTGTCGGCAAACCAAATTACTTTTTATACCAATATCATCGTTCTGGGCCATACCGAAAGTCGTTTCTTCGGTCTATACCCAAAGTCCTAATAAAAATTATTTTTAACACCTAAACTTAACTCAGATCTATTACTATTTCAAAAGTGAACTCATGAGTTTGACTGCATAATCATAAAAAGATAGAATCGAATCCAAACCGGACTATATAAGCAAAATTCATCCCACCTTTTTGCGTCTAACGACGAATTCTTTATTAAATACATCAAGGAAAGACAATTTCTTACATTCTAAAACACTCAAGTTTTCAACACCGTCGTTCTTTAGAGAAATACAAATTGATATTTCTGTCTTATTGTTAAACAACCTTATTCCCTTCTCACTCTGTTTATAGTATTATAGTGCGAATGCGTATCTTTTCTTAGCCAGGCCTTGCAAACTATTAATACATCCACAACAGTTTTGTCTTACAACAAATGTAACATCGATAAATAAAAATTATAACTTCCTCTCAACACAAATTTTATATACTAAAAGTAGTGTCCAAAGTATCCACAACAGCTTTGTTTTATGCATAATAACTTAAATATAACATCAAAAAAATATTTAACTTCTGAATAATCACTCACTTATTCTACACAAGTCTTATATACTAAAAATAAGAGCCCAAACATCTCGCTTTAGAACTAGGAAAATTTAATCTTATAATTGTCATTCATAAACAACTTCATAATTAACTCTTCTTTACTATGTACAAAATTTATCAAAATAAATCATATAATTCAATATCTTCCCCCTTAAAATCCGCATTTAAACATATCTGTCAGTTGGATTGCACTATTTTCTTGTATGCTAACGAAAACCTTTATTACAGGCTTGCAAACTTTTCTAATCAAATTATTGACTTTTACACATATTTTACTTTAAATTCTAAGACTTGCACACGGAAAAACCTCATCGTACAACTTAGTTAATCAATTAGATATGTTCTTTTAGAAATTCAAACACAATATAGATATTTTACCGTTACCTGCTTGTTGCTGCCTTTTTCCAGAACATAATTATCATTCCATGCTCCAAAAATCGTATAATCGTTTCTTCAAAGACTTTTCATACAGATTGCTCCATATACTATGTAACAAACCATTCCAATCATATTGCTTTATTCCATTTAAGAATGCTTTCTTGTGGTAGCTTCGAATATTTTTTTTATTATTGCTTTTCTATTTTTAAAACCATTGTAAGTACGTCAAATAATATATTTGCGTTTGTGCATCAATCAATACTTTCACGACTGAATGCAGTACCTGTTAGATACAATTTGAACTACGTTGCGTATTATCTGATTACCATTGTGATTTTTTAATCAGGAGTGTCCCTTTATTCAACATTCATGGATCTTATAAAATGAGCCTCTTTTATGACGTTGGCATCTAGATCCTTCTCGGTCAATCTGGTGGTTGTTCCATGATTAGATTAACTCTATAAGCAGGTGTGCCATACACGTCTGTGTCAACTTTCAAGATGTATTTTTCTAACTAGTGCCTCAAGCTATATAATAATTGATGTCGCTTACCTATATCATCAATATTCAAGATCTTATTGTTTTAACTAGCCTTAGGTTATATTATAATTGGACAATGTGGTTTAGCTTATGTTTTACTTTAGTATTTGATTGTTCCAGAACATAGGTCAATAAATATGCTTTTCACTATTTAGAAATACAATCTGTTTAATTGAAATACAGTCGTAAATTCTTAATAATAATATTTATTTAAAGTAGGTAATCCTTCTTGGAATATGTGACTGATGTTTAAAACTTAATTGTATATACTTTCGTCAAAATACTAATGTACGTTTGTTATTAAATGAAAATTCCTTTTCCACGTGAAAATTAAAATATTATACATGGTGCTTCAAATTATATGTGGCCACATAGGTATTGATACTTAAAACAAATAATTTTAGTTTTCCTCAAGGAAGTATTTTGAGACTTCTGTTTTTTGTTCTAAATATTAATCACATGCCAATGTCCATTAAAAATAGTATTTACCATTTATTTGCAGATGATACTATGTTTTACATAACTGGAAATTGTATTATGGAAATGAGAGATAAGTTGTCGTCTGACTTATATAGAATTAGTGAGCGCTTTAAGGCGAATAAACTGCAGCTCAATTATTCAAAAACAAAGGCGATGTTTCTAGGAAATGATAGAAAAATAGTTTATTTGGCAATTGTCAGATCAAAATTAAAATCGATAATATATTATAGTTTGTGAAAGAAGCAAAATATTTAGGATGTTATAGGATATAGTAATAATAATAATAAAAATAATAATATCACATTACAATAAAAAACTCTCAGACACCATCAAGCGTACACACAACTGAAAATGCCCAGGAGTAGATAAAATACAACATTTTTTATACAAGCAGTTCACACACACACACGCGCGCGCGCACACACACGCACGCACACGCACGCACGCACCCACGCACGCGCGCACGCACCCACCCCCACCCACACGCACACGCACGCACACACTCACACACGCACGCACGCACGCACCCACTCGCACACACACGCGACACTCACTGGAGAAATAAACAACATCATTCTCCATGCCAACACATTCCCAAAATTCCTAACACAAGGCAACACATATGTTAAATTGAAAATGCAGATACAAAGAATCCAACCAACTATAGACCAATAACATGCCTTTGTATACTCTATAAAATAATAACTACCACTATATGTAAAAAATAGACACACCTAGTACAAGATAGTATATTCACAGAGAATAAAAAGCCTGCAGAAAATTCAGCCAAGGATGTAAAGAACAATTAGTAATAGATACAATCATCCTAAAACAGCTAGAAAAAGAACACAAACTTATATACGTGCTACATAGACTATAAAAAAAGCTTTCGACTCCATACCACACAGCTGGCTAATACAAACGTTAGACATCTTCAAAATAGGCATGAAAGTCAAACAGTTTCTAATACAAATAATGAAAACCTGGAGAACAAAAATTACCATAACGTTAAAATCAGAAAGCTTAGAAATCGATGCACCACACATCAAGCAAGATATTTTTCAAAATGATGCGCTAACAGCATTATGGTGCTGTGTATGTGCATAACCCACTCTTAAACACCCTCAATAACTTCAAATATGGTTTTAACATAAAACATCAGAAAACTCCACAGCACAAAATTAACCATCTACTTTATATAGACGATATAAAATCTACCCATCAACACTTACACAGCTGAAAGAACTACTTAAGATCACAGAAATATCACAACGGGCATACAAATGGAATGCGGCATCAGGAAGTACAAAGTACTTTATATAGAAAATGGTAAATGGAAAGACAGCGAAAATAGAGAAACCATAAATAATGAAATATTGGACAACATGACAGAAAATGAATCATACAAATACCTTGGTTTCCAACAAAACACAAGGATAAACCAAACAGACATCAAAATACAATTAAAGAAAAATACATACAAAGATTATTAGCCATACTGAAGCTTCCACTCCACTCCCAAAACCTTTTCAAAGCCATTAACACATTTACAGTCCCAATACTCGCATACTCCTTTGGTATAATTAAATAGACCCAAACAGACCTAGAAAATATCCACATATTCACCCGATCCGAACTCACTGGACACAGAAAATTCCATCCTAACTCCTGTAAAGAAAGAGTCACAATATACAGAAAAGGAGGAAGAGGCATGCTAAATGTCCAAGCACTACTCGCAAAACAGATTCAACAACTTTGGAAATTCTTCTGCAGAAAACAAACTTCTCTTCAGCAAGCAGTCTGCAAATCAGACAAAAACTACACATCGGTTGATCTAATTAACACAAATCATCCAACTAATATATTCACCTAACACAAAATATAGAAGAAAAAATCAACACCTGGACAATAAAACAACTAAATGGAAAACACTGGTACAACATGCAGCACGACCACATATCAAAAAAACTTTCTTCTAAGTAGCTTGAGATTAAAAAGGCACAACATAGCAGGAAAATTCATCCATTAAGTACTAGCAAGCACATACAAATTCAACACAGATGAAACATCATACCATAAATACATTCCTAAATATTTTCATTCAATTTACGATGTTCTCAAATATTCAGACACCTATCTGTTAAAGGAGGCGCTCCTGAACACGAATTATATTGTATTAACTCAATTTGTTCCTATAAAACTCATTCTAATACACTTGAAATAAGTGCTTGTTCAACACCCTGTAGAATTTTTTATTTTTATTGTAAATAAAAACTTGATGACGATGTCCTTTCTTTGTCTATGTGAACCATCCCACTCTCCGCATTTGTAGTTACCCCTGTATATCTAAATCTCCTTGTCTTTTTATATGTAATCGTAATTTGTGTGGGTCCTTACTTTGCTTTCCTTTCTGTTTATGTCTGACCTGTACATTTTAACGCTACAAATTTAGCGCCCAACGTGGGTCTGAAAATTTGTAACGTTAAAAGGCACGGGTCAAACAGAAACAAAAAGAAAGCGAAGTTAGGGCCACACGAATCACGATTACGTATAAAAAGACAAGAAGCATTAGCAAAGCTAAGTTTGAAGCGTGTTCTGTTATGCACAAACATCAAATGTGGAGAAATACGATACAAAAGAAAAGATCGCAACATACCCCCATGTGCAGTGATACTTATCTCGCTTTATCTTGCATTTACATCGGTGAACCTGCAAAACAGTGTGTTCTCATTCACTGAGGAGGCATCTTCATGGTAGGTCGGGCCATTAAAGCTGCAACCATACTTGCAACAGCGTGCTGATGTAAATGAGCATTAGGTTCTGCATAAAAAAGTGATGCACAGAAATTATAAGCTTGTTGTAGCAGACATGTATCGCTCTTGGAGTAACAGAATCAGCCACGCATAAAGTACATGCTAGGACAGAAAGCAAGATCAAAGTGAAACCAGTTTAAAAAATGATATGATAATTGATTGAAATATTAAGGTACCACGTATCAAAGAACACGTCTCAAACCTTTTTAGTGCATAAATAGATAAATAAAACCTACAAATACAAATCCTATGGTCTTTGTTAATCACACATGTAGATCTGACCATGTTAACTTAATAACTTGTTTAAGTCTTCTTTATTATTAAGATCAAATGTTTCAGTCGCATATGCTACATTTTTTGTTTTAGCACCGAATATTGATGCCTTGAAACACTGTCTTGACTATCAATTAGATAATTGATAACAGCTTATTACAGGAATTATCACTGCAAAATTTAAGTTTTGTTGAAGGTTTTGGAATTTTCCACCTCCTTTCCACCTCCTTGCGTATTTGTACTTAAATTATGATTATCATTACTGCTGCACCTGCTCCAGTTTTCCTGTCTATAGTAATTGTATGATCTAACTTTTTACTACGTGAATATGCAACATTTTTACTAGTATTACCTGTCTATGATTCTCTTTTATCAAAACTTCCTATCATTTGCGGACTCTTATTTACCACACACGTTTTGTCAATTTTTCTCAGAAACGATTGTAATTGACGAATCGCTTCAATGCCCTGCACTAAAATAGCACTGTGGATATCAGCATCAAAATATTTTGACAACCATTCTAATAACATTCTATGCTCATTATTTTTCGACAAAAATTCAGTTTCTGCAGCTAATTTCAATATATAATCGACTATTCTGCAAAACTGAATCGTATAATATAACTCCTGTTCTTCGTCTTTATTCCAATAATGTTGTTTAAATTTGTTACTTGCTGAATTTACATAAGTTACTTACTTATTTTTACTCTACAGGGGCTGGAGGGACAGTAGCTAATTGGTTCACCGGCTAGCTTTCAGTGGTGTATGGTAGGTTCTATGAAAGCAAATATACTACTTTTAGTGGTATATAAGTTATGACACTTCTACTAAATTCCTGTTTGCTTACTTTGAAAGGTCTTTAAACTCTCTTGTCTATGTTTTGCCTTTGCAAACCTACCTGAAGGCTATCTGGAAGGTTGGAGTTCCGAGTGACGGTTTAGCTGTAATCACTGCTGCTGGAGGTTAATATAGTCTCACTTACATCTCCATCACCTCCTTCTAGTAGTCTACTTTAAAAAAATAAAACTCTAAATTGTGTATCCCTAATTTATATTGTAAAACATGAGTTTAGCAGTGAATAACAACAAAGAAAAAACTGTGATCTACCTCTAATTGTCCAAATATGCATACTAAAAAACAAGTTCATATTACCAATGATAGAAATTCGACCAATTTAGTTTCATGTGTTATTATGTGGATACAATTATGAACGTCTCTTTAGAGAAGTCTGTATGTACAATGCGCTTTAAATAAATGTGCAAATACGTTAATAGTTCTTCTTAATAATAATTATAAGCTCCACGCATTATTATGATTACCATCAAATACAATTATTAAGTACAATGAGACAGCATGTGACGATTATAGGATGGATAAAAAAATGAATCGATTCACAGCTTTTTGTTTCTCAAAACTCCATTGATTTCCTGTGCAGGAATTGTCACAGATAAAATTCAACTTATAGTTGCACGAAAGCACCCAGACACAGTCTACTTTCATGTTAAGTATGGGTATTTCATATCTGCACTTTCTTACTCACGTTCGAAAAACCTGTTTTCATTAACAGTTCCCAGGTCTGGATACTGCTGCATTAACTACTTGGTTCTCAACCTTGTCCTGCACTGTGATTGTGGTCCCTGTTTTGATTCAAAGCTCTGCTGAGTGATGGATAGTATCAAATAACTGATGAATGAATGAATCCCGTTTTTTACTATTCATTGGTTTTTCTAAATTTATGGTCCCAGAATCATTGCATGCTATTTTTGTTCTCACGGATTGTGACTCTAAACTGTCCTAATGGCGAGGTAAATGTCGTTCTGTCTATGTGAATCGTTATTTTGTTCCCACGTTTTTACATTTAGTATTGAAAGCTACATCATTCATTGTTCTCAACGCATTAATTTTATGACTGTTTTTTAATAATGGCGTATCTCCCATAGTTGATGGTTTTTGAAGTCATGTGAATTTGTACAAATAAATTTATTATGCCGGTTATTTCCCCAGTTTCTATCTGTAACTTTTGTTAATTCAATATGAAGGGGCGCAAGGCATCGATATTTATTACTGTTTGTATTCTATGTACTAGGTGTTTTCCTATATTAATTCTTCTATCAATTTAATATTACATTGAAATAACAGTGATATTAAATTTAAACTACCACAGCTTCTACATTTTTTAGGGCATTTTGGTGCTAAAAGCTCATTTAACTAACTAAAATTAATAAATTAGTTTCTATTACTTAATGTTTCCCGAAATAATGTGCTAGCATTACAAATTGTTTTTCAAACATCTCAAAATTAATAAGTGAACTCTCCGTAACTAGCGCCCATTCTGTAGCGGATGAATGTAACAACTCATAGCCAAATTTACCTTTGCAGTGTCAGGGACAGTCGTCTCATCAAATAGATTTTGGTTTTCGTAAAAATTGCACAGAATGCATATTTCCATTGGATTGATAGACTGATTATGAACCCCACAAAGCATGCCACAGAAACCTTTTATTTTCGACTTTAACAGTTGAAATAATATAGACAGGACTAATTGTACATTCATCAGTGGTTTACTTTCAAGATTTTCCAATACTGATTTCGCTAATTAAAAAACAGGTACTTGCGTTTTCATCATATTGTGAATTAAATTAAGCATCATTGATTGCAATTCAGACACTCCCATGACCCTATCAGATTTATTAAGATCATTCATCTTTGCATATATAGTATGTATTTGTAATTAAAATATCTAATATTCGTGTAACAAACCAGTACTGCAACTGGAGACGAATTCCAGATTTAATCACAATTCTAGAACAACTTAACGTCCAAAACAACGTATGTCAGAGGCAATATTAAACTTTACTTGCAACAGGAGTTTTGTTTACTAATTAATATTAGAAACTTGTCCTTGAAAAAAAGAAAATGTCAATAATCTTCAAAATGCACCCCAAAATTTCGTATGCAAAAACACCTGAGAGGAAATTATAGATAAGCTATTTTATTAATGCATTTGGTTTAAGGTATATCTTATTTCATAACCTACACCCACACGTAACGGAATAAATTGAGGGATTTAATCAGTTTATAATGTTTTTACATAAAACCTGATTAATTACTAGTAAACCTGCAACAACCTTGGCTGCAAGAATTTATTGGTAAACAGGTTTCGGTTTTATTTTCCAATAAATCTTCACATTTTCTTATATTTGTCTTCGTCTGTATAATTAAATCACATTACTTTTGGCACCAAATATCATGCTTCTGTTTCTCTAATGGAATATTTTAAAAAGGAAAGGGTCGTATTTAGGTCTGCTTGATTTATTACCAGAAGAAACGAAGAATCAAATAACATCTTCAATCAGGATATCGCCAAATTTATTATTCATTTATTATTCATATAAGATTGATGAGTAATACACCACTAAAATGTTTAATTCGTCACCATCTTTCGTCTTTTTTTCTCTCCAGTCACTTAATGTTGCTTTATGCACTCATGATACTAATCACGGTAAATTTCAAATAAACCTGTACTACAACGTGTATTCAGAAAAAAGCATAAAAGTCAACGTCAAATTACTTATTTTGTACCTTACTTAAATCCTTCATTTTTTATTTGAAATATTTGTTTTGCAATGTTCTCTATCATTTATTAGTATTAAGAGTCATTAAAATGCATTGTTTTAAAATTTATCGCACACATATAGAATTAGAAACATTCCACGCAGTTTAAAATTCTAAACCATATTATATGGACATATCTAAATATGATGAGTGAAATACCGGGTGTAACAAAATAAGTGTAAAACATTTCAGGGGGTGATTTCTTATTGTAAAAGAGATAGGGTCTTTCATATAAAGAAACTTCATTGGAGCATCCCTTGTTAAGATACAGCCCCTTAAAGGGTGTACATAAAATTTCTTTTTCATTTTTTTTACAAACACAAAAAGTTACAAAATTGAAATTAATGTGACTTTTTTACTATCAAAAATACACTTACTCAGTAATTTATTTGGTTTACCCAATGGTTGTAAGGGGTGGAAAACGCAACCCCTAAAATTTATTTCCAATGTAACTTTTTGTCTTATTATTTGTTTGACATTTAAAAATTTATTTGCAATAGTTTATTTCATTCTAAACAAAAAATGTCTCTTGAATTTTTTGCCCAAAATTAACCAGTTCGCAGAAAAAAATTATTTTACAAACAACTACAGAGATACATCGTCATAAGATGAAAATGCGGAACTAATTTATTTAGTAGGCCGCTATTAGTGATAGTGACAATTAAATTGTTATCACGCTGTCAGTTTGTAAATTTTTTAAATTGAATTGATAATTGTGTCGTTGTTCTGTTCTTAATTTGTTAGTTTAATAATTCACTTGTTATTAAAATGGCATACTCAAATGCGGAAATGGCTGATATGCATTTCGTTTACGATCTGTCGCAGGGTAATGGGTTAGAAGCTTGTAGAAGGTATGCTGAAATGTATCCTCAACGGCAACTTCCTTCGCATAGAATATTTGCCCAACTTCATCAATGATTACGAGAATATGGTACATTCGAAAAAAGAATGCAGGATTGTGGTCACCATCGAGAAATTAGAACACCACAGCTTGAAGAAGCAGTACTTAATTTGGTTGAAGAACAACCCACTAGCAGTACTAGAAAGATTAGTTTTGAGCTAAATGTTGGTCATATGACGGTATTTCGAATTTTAAAAGAACAACTCTTATACCCCTACCATCTACAACGAGTACAGGCACTGTTACGTTACCGTGGGATTTTCCGAACCGTCTTGAATTTTCCAATTGGATGCTGGAAATGATTAGAAGAAATCCTGACTGTTTGAAGACGATCGAATTCACACACGAATGTACTTTTTCTCCGGACAAGATTATTAATTTTCATAATAACCACATATGGGTGGATGAAAACCCTCACGCTATTGTCCAAGCTAACCATCAAAAACATTTTTGTCTTAACGTATGGGTCAGAGTTATTGGGGATTATTTAATTGGCCCTCATTTTCTACCTCCTCGATTAAATGGTGAGGCATACACTCAATTTTTAAGAGAAGTGCATCTAGTACTGCTGGAGGAAGTTCCTTGTGGTATCAGAAGGGTTATGTTTTTTATGCATGATGGGGCTCCCGCCCATTTTAGTCAAGCATCACGTCAGCATTTAACTCAAACATATCCAAATCAATGGATAGGTCGAGGAGGACCACAGAATTGGCCCGCTCGATCCCCGGATTTGAATCCTCTCAATTTCTCTACTTGGGGCCATTTACAGAGTTTGGTTTATCCTACTCCTGTTCGCGATGTAGAGGACTTAAGAAACCGCATCATCGATGCGTGTAATGACTGAAGGTAGACCTATTGAACATTTACTACGATTTCTACATGTTGTATGTTTTGTTATTAATAAATTAGTTTTGTTTATTCATCTTTAATCGTACTTTGATGCAGGTAATAACTACAAAATAACAATAATAATCCAGTTCGCATTTATGAAGATGTCATAATCATAGTCATAATCATTTATTAGTCACAATATTACAATGTGTGATAGGTCTATAAGTCCATTTTACAGAAAATCTTGAACTGCATAGTAGCAATTGTTCACTAGCATATTTCTAAGCTTAACTTTAAACATTTTATAAGTATGAGCATTCTTAATGTCAATGTGTACTTTATTGTAAACCTTTATAGCCAAACACACAAAGCTCTTATCCGTAAGGGCCAATCGGAGTTGAGGAATTAAAAAATTTCCACCGAGCCTTGTATTAAGACCATGAATTGAGAAGTTTGTAGAAAATAAAAGCAGGTTCTTACGCACATAAATAGCAACGGAGTAAATATACAGGCAAGGTAAGGACATTATGCCCAATTGTCGAAAAATGAGCTTGCAGGTGTCAAGTCTATTGGCATTAACCATGCATCTTAGGATTTGCTTCTGGACAGAAAAGATACGTTTTGCGTAAGGAGAATTTCCCCAAAGCATAATGCCGTATAACAACCTAGATTGTACTTCAGCAAAATAGAAACACTTTAAAGTGTGAAAATCTAAGACTGCTTTTAGAAACCTGATTTGAAAGCACACTGAGCTAAGTGTTTTAGAAAGCTTAGTACAATGATTTTCCCATCTCAATGAGCTGTCTACATAAACTCCCAAAAATTTTGATGTAGAAACTTGTGTAAGTAGATTGTTGTTGACCTGCAATTGCACCTGATCCTCACGAAAAATTTTGCCAGCATAAAAAAGCATAAAAACCGTCTTTTCAGAATTGAGATAAAGTTTGTTAGCACAGAACCATTCAAAAAGTGGCTCCAGAATCTCTTTCGCATGTTGCAGTATTAAAAATCTTGAAAGTAAACCATTGATGAATGTACAATTAGTCCTGTATATATTATTTCAACTGCTAAAGTCGAAAATAAAAGGTATCTGTGGCATGCTTTGTGGCAATGAGAAAATGCATTCTGTGCAATTTTTACGAAAACCAAAACCTATTTGATGAGACGACTGTCCCTGACTCTGCAAAGGTAAACTTGGCTATGAGTTGTTACGTTGATCCGCTACAGAATGGGCGCTAGTTACGGAAAGTTCCCTTACTAATTTTGAGATGTTTGAAAACCAATTTGTAATGCTAGCACATTATTAAGGGAAACATTAAGTAGTTGAAACTAATTTATTAGCTTTAGTTAGTTAAATGAGCTTTTAGCACGAAAACATCCTAAAAAATGTAGAAGCTGTGGTAGTTTAAATTTAATATCACTGTTATTTCAATATAATAGAAGAATTAAAATAGGAAAGCACTAAGTACACATAATACAAACAGTAATAAATATCAATACCTTGCACCTCTTCATATTAAATTAACAAAAATTACAGATAGAAACTGGGAAAATAACCGACATAATAAATTTATTTGTACAAATTCACATGAGTTCAAGAACCATCAAAGTTGATACACCTAAAAAGTCATATTCTTAAAAAACAGCTACAAAATTAATGCGTTAAGAACAATGAATATAAAAACGTGGGAACAAAATGACGATTCACACAGACAGAACGACATTTACCTCGTAATTAGGACAGTTTGTCACAATCCATGAGAACAAAAATACCATGCAATAACTCTGGGACCAAAATTTATAAAAAGTAATGGATAGTAAAAAGAGGGATTCATTCATTAGTTATTTGATACTATACATCAGTCAGCAGAGCTTTGGATAAAAACAGGGACCACTATCACAGTGCAGGACAAGGTTGAGAACCAGATAGTTAACGTGGTGGTATCCAAACCTGGGAACTGTTAATGAAAACAGGTTTTCTGAACGTGAGTAAGAAAGTGCGGATGTGAGATACCCATATTTAACGTGGAGGTAGACTGTGTCTGGATGCTTTAGTGCAACTATAAGTTGGATTTTATTTGTGACAATTTCTGCACAGGAAGTCAATGGAGTTTTGAGAAACAAAAAGCTGTGAATCGATTCAATTTTTTTATCCATCTTATAATCGTCACACGCTGTCTTGTACTTAATAATTGTATTTGATGGTAATCATAATAATGCGTGGAGCTTATTATTATTATTAAAAAGAACTGTTAACATACCTGCATATTTATTTAAAGCGTATTGTACATACCGACTTCTCTAAAGAGACGCTCACAATTGTATCCACATAATAACACACGAACCTAAATTGGTTGAATTTTTATCATTGGTAATATGAACTTGTTTTTTAGTATACATATTTGGACAATTAGAGGTAGATCACAGTGTTTTCTTTGTTGTTAGTCACTGCTATAATCATGTTTTACAATATAGGTTAGGTATACACAATTTAGAGGTTTTTTTTAAAGTAGACTAGTAGAAGGAGGTTATGGGGATGTAAGTGAGGCTATATCAACCTCCAGCAGCAGTGATTATCGCTAAATCGTCACTCGGAGCACCGACCTACAGGTAGCCTTATTTGTGTTTTCTTCTGATGGGTTTGCGCTCAAAGGCAAAACAGATAAGAGAGTTTAAAGACCTTTCAAAATAAGTAAACAGGAATTTAATAGAAATGTCATAACTTGTATACCACTAAAAGTAGTATATTTGCTTTTATAGAACCCACCATACACTACTGAAAGGTAGCCGGTGATCCAATTAGCTACTATGTCCCTCCAGCCCCTGTAGAGTAAAAATAAGTAAGTAACTTATGTAATTTCAGCAAGTAACAAATTTAAACAACATTATTGGAATAAGGACGGAGAACAGGAGTTATATTATACGATTCAGTTTGGCAGAATAGTAGATTATGTATTGAATTTAGCTGCAGAAAGTGAATTTTTGTCGAAAAATAATGAGCATAGAATGTTATTAGAATGGTTGTAAAAACATTTTGATGCTAATATCCACAGTGCTATTTTAGTGCAGGGCATTGAAGCGATTCATCAATTAGAATCGTTTCTGAAAAACATGGACAAAACATGTGTGGTATCTTAACAAGGGATGCTCCAATGAAGTTTCTTTATATGAAAGACCCTATCTCTTTTACGATGAGGAATCACCCCCTGAAATGTTTTACACTTATTTTGTTACACCCATTATAAAAGAAATTATTAACATCTAAAAATTTCTAGATTTGAAAGGAGGATTGTGCATGAATAACTGAAATTATGCTAACTGCATAGGTTTTGGTAGTCGTTTGCAAATGAAATACAGAGAAACAAATAAAACTGTTTGCACTTACTTGGAAACTTGAACAGTACACCAGCAGTTGTGAAGTTTTTATCGTGCATAAGTATGAGACATGTATATTTAATTATACAAAAGAGGCCTTTTTACTGCTAGTAGAGCTACCTTGCTAACTCAGAAAAAGTATTAATTCTCCAATTTTATGTGTTTGCTTTCTGTATGTATATGCTTAATATCTTAGCACTTAGTACACCTATAAATATACAATTAAATTCAAACATTAGTTCAATTTGCATAACCACAATTGTATTCAGATTTTTATTCCAAGATAACACTAAGCTGTGATCCCTTTATATATTAAACACCTCTGTAGAGGGATACCTAGGTTGTCTTAAAATGCTTAATCTCTATCTTGGATACTTGTGCAATCACATTTTAGACTAATACACCTTTTCATCTCGCGGATCTGTGTCATTTTTTCTACAAGTAGTTTTTTGTACGGCTTGTGGATTCGAAAGAGAGTAAGCTCACTCTATATTCTTCTAAAAAGATATCAGGCAACATAATCAGCAAACAATTTGTAATTACATGAATATTTATGATTAACAATGAAAACATCCTAGGACAACATATACTAATTTTTGCTTTTACCACAATTACCTGTAAATTTAACTATACTTTACATACAAACCTTGAATGTATTTCGCTATCAGTGTTGTCATATCTTAATTATTTTAAACTGTAGTAATTTAAGCATATTTTAACAAGCAATACTTCAGCCATGAATAAGGAAAGAACATTCTCTGAAACATTGCCAATAGATAAACCCATAGAAGAAATAAAGTTGTCGTTATGAAGGGATTAACATGAAATAAGAACCTGAAACCAAGATATCTAACTATCTTCCCTAAGTGAATGCGTTATTATACAGAGTAAGCCCAAATGATGTTCACGATTCTAAACATGTAAAGGATTGGTTTAATATGCCTTAAAACTATTTAAGTTTGTACCACTTGAAAGAAAAACTAGTTTTGTTTACATTGGTTTAGTTACTTGTCTGTTGTTTGGTAAAGTCAATAAGATAAATTGCATCATGGCTAACTATTTTGTGTGTTAGATTTTCACACCAACTAATCAGTTATAGTGTGCGACATCTACCGTTAGATGTACCAGAGAGCTTGGAATGCCACAGAAAACAGTTTGTAATATCTAGCGTAAAACATATAAAATTTAAGCCTTGCTAACTTCAACTTCTTCGTACGTTAAAGCCATATGACAAAGTGCAATTTTCTTTTTATGAGAGTATGCAGGCCTTAATAGAAAATGACAATTTTGTAAATTGTTTAGTGTTTTGCAATGAAGCCACCTTCCACTTGTGTGGAAAAGTGAACAGGCATAATGTCAGAGTATGGGGCTTGGAGAACACACACCTATATCGAGCACGTACGCGATTCTCCAAAAGTTAATGTGTTTTGTGCCATCACCCACAACAAAGTGTTGGGTCTTTTTTCCTTTACTTAAAAAACAATAACGGGATTAATTTTCTTGGACGTGTTAACAGAATGGCTTGTTCCGCAGTTAGAACAAGATTCCCCTAAATTCATACTGCAGTTGGACGGTGCACCACCACATTACCATTTAGATGTTAGAGCTGGATGGATTGATTGTGCTGGTCCCGTTGACAGTGCACTTGAGCTGGCCACCTCGATTCCCCGATGTCACTCCTGTGATTTTTTCTTGTGAGAATTTATCATGGATAAAGAGTATACACCTCCTTTATCAGACAGCATACCTGAACTCTAGCGACAGATCACCAAAGCCATTGAAATAATTGACCAGGACACTCTTGTACAAGTATGGCAAGAGGTTGAATACAGGCTTGATGTTTGTTGTGTCACATCGAACATTTATAATACTGAGTATCTCGGATGGAACTTTTTGAGTTTTTCTTTCATTGTAACCTATGTTATTATTTGTATAGTAAATACAACTAAAATTATGTACACTTCAAATCGTGAACATTATTAAGGCTAACCCTGTACTTTACCTCCACTCTCAACTTCTGATATTATACTTTTGACAAGCTATTTATTCTTTACTGACAACTTTGGCATTTACTATTATCTTCCTAGTATGCTATTTATCGTTCCTATATAAATATCGTTATACACACAGAAGCAATATTTTTCTTATAAGTATTAAATTATACACGCCATTAACTCTTAACCAACCATTGGATTCTAGGTTTTTCTATTTTTATGTGTTCTCAGTATATATTCTTAGTATATGTTGTTAATTTAATGAA
The DNA here is from genome assembly GCA_036346225.1 of Platerodrilus igneus. Classification (NCBI taxonomy): domain Eukaryota; kingdom Metazoa; phylum Arthropoda; class Insecta; order Coleoptera; family Lycidae; genus Platerodrilus; species Platerodrilus igneus. The sequence continues at coordinate 245,055 of JARFIW010000957.1, forward strand.
CTAGACAAAGTTCCTTTGTAGTACTCGCATCTCTTGTACAATAGGACTAATGATCTTATTAACAATCGGAAAGGGACTGAAGTAAGATGCCTAAATGAACTTCACACTGCCTAAACCTGTCTTTTTTTATCACATTCATGAATTATAATAACATACATATTTATTTGAACCTTGTATCACACCAATTGCTGATGTAAATAATGCTATAGATGTTAATCGGTAGAATACAACTAAAAATGAAACAATTGTCCAGATACTTCCAATAATATAATTATTTTTATATGTAAGGTAAATCCATAACTTTGAATTAATTTAAAATAATTGTTTTATTAAAATTATTTTATATGCAGGATTCAGCTATAATATTTCTCCAAAATAAGTAACATAACTCTAACTTTTGAATTTTTTCTAATGCAGAAATTTTTAAATGAAATTAAATTTTAATTCTAACTTTTCTATATAGATGATACAATAGTAACGAAAGAATTGTAGGCATGTTAACGTTTACAACACAAAAAGTTATAAACAAATTAAGTTATTTGTTGCTAACTGCATACTCCGCAATCAGCCGTTAGTTGTTTAAAATATACTTTTGTAATCCCAAAAATTTATATCTTTACTGTGGAAAATAAAAAAAGTTATAAACATTCTATTTTGGCAAATGCTATTTTTGCCCTCACTCTACACCAGATACATTGAACATTAGGTTTATTCAAAATATCTTTTTTACTGTTTAGTTGCGTTGAAATTATGTGACTAATAAAGCTACGTTTCATGCATCAGGCTGGGCCTATCTTCAGGTTAACAATAAATTAAAAGGTTACAAAATTGAACAATCTATTAAAGTATAGAGAAAAAAAGTTGTATGTCATTAATATTAGTATTAGTGTTGCATTATCTTAAACATTTTTAAATTTGAAGCCCCTACATGGAAGAAAGCCCATGAAGGAACCAAAAACAGTCAAAAGTTTAAATAATAAGTCTACAAGTTAACATCGACAGACATTAGAACAAAAAAAAAAAGATTGTTCAATTCTGTAACCTTGAAAGTAATTTTAATTTATTGTTAACCTGACGATGGGCCCAGCATGAAGCCTGTAACATATAGTTTTATTATTCAAAATATTAAAATTCATAGGCAGATTGTGTGTTATAACTTTCTTCATAATTTTCGCTCTATTGCGAAACATTGTCTTTTTTCAATTCCTAATCTGAAATTATGTCTTAAATATATAATCTGTAACGCCAAAAATAAAAAAATATAAACAATTTTAGTTAATAAGTATCAACTGAATACCTAACTCAAACACACTGTAATACTTAGCTTATAAAAATCTACTATCTCTTTGTTGTGAGCTCCAAAAAATTCAATCCGTTTTTCTGAAAAGGAAAAGGTATTAAAAATTTAATTTGTGCACAGCCAACTTCATTCTCATCCAGCACCAAATCATTGAAATATTTTTATTTAAAATCCTCTTCTACAGTTGTGTTGCACATAGAATATGCCTTAATATCTCAAAAATTGAAGTCATAGCATCCAAAATAAATAAGCTTTAAGCAGTTTTAGTTTGGTGGGTATTGGTTTAACCAATGATATACTCTCTGAAGTATAGTGATTTTCTAAATTTCCTTTATTGATACCAAATTGTGTTATAATGCAGCATAGAGTTCAAATTTCTAACATTGAAGATTGTATCAAATTCACATACAACACAATGCATGTTGAATTATTAAGTTTTCAAATAATAAGTTTATAAGGTTTATTTTTCCAAAAGATATTCCTAATAACGAATTGAAAATTAATTTCTTAATATTAAAACAAAAATGTCTTTAATAAATAATTAATGAGAAATAAAAATAACATTACATACTACATTAAACTTATTAATCCACATAATACTTAACAAATCACAAAAATGCATTTATAACATGCATTTTACGACAAAAACAATTTAACCATCACAAGCACATTCTTTCAACATCATGCTAGAAGACAATACACGTGGAAGATGTCAAGACACATACCAAGATATCAGGTAGATTACATTCTTGGCTGGCAACAGTTTAGGAATCAAGTAAAATACTCTAGATGCTACCCAGAAGACATTGACCACAACAACATTATAATTATGAAAGTCACACTTAAATTTAAAAATTTGAAAACAAGGAACATGGAAAAAGCCACTTTGACTTTGAGAAACTAAAAGATAAAGATATTCACAAAAAATTTGAGGAAAAGTCAAACGAATTGCTAAAAGGCATCAGGAAAATTTCTGATACTAAGGAAGTAGAAACAGTATGGAATAGCATTAAATTTAGCTTAGAGATATTCTGGAATGTAAATCAAAAAAAGGAAACATTGGGTAACAAAGGATATTCTTAATTTAATAGAAAAAATGTGAAAATACAGAAACAAACTAGATGAAGCAGGAAAACCGATATACATAGCCATGAAATGGGAAATTATTCGTAAATGCAGGAAAGCTAAAGATCAATGGATTCATGAAAAATGCAAAGCGGTACAAAGTAAGATGGAAATAGGAAAGTCAGACGAAGCATACAAACTAACTAGAATGAATTTTAGAAATATAAAACCATATAGCAAAAATATAAGGGGCATAAGGAAGGAGACATCATTATAAAAAATGTAGAAAAAGTAGGTAGATAGCAAGAATATATAGGGAATTTATATGCAGAACAGGAACTAGAAACCCTATAACAGGAATCAAACGTTGAAAAGGATGACTTAAGATATCCTAAACATAAAGATGAGTTTGATTTAGCATTAGAATCTGAAAACTAATAAATCATCGGGTATAGATAAGGTACAAATAGAACCCTAAGAGCTGCTGGACAAGCAGTAGCAGAACGTTTTTCTCAACTTGTAACTTATATGTATGAGACAGGCAAGATACCCAAAGATTTCAAACATAATACCATAGACACTGTAACAGAAAAGAGAGGTGCTAATAAATGTGAAAATCTTTGAACAATAAGTTTGACAGCACACGTGTCAAAAATATTAACTAGAATTATACAAAAACGGATGAAAAACTAGGAGAAGATCAATTTTGGTTTAGGCAAAACCGGGAAACACAGGAGACAATCTTAGCTTCAAGGGTGATAATTGAGAAAACATTAGAAAAGGGAGAAAGTGCATATATCGTGTTTGTAGAAAAAGCATTCGACAATGTAAAATTGGAAAAATGTTCGAAATATTCAAAAAGATTGGAATGAGTTATAGAGATAGATGGATAATACACAACTTATACAAAGAGCAAACAGCTGTAATAGAATTAGAGCAGGAACGTAGATAAATAAATATTAGAAAAGGGATGAGACTGAGATGTGCCCTATTCTCATTAATTTTTAACTTATACATTGAAGAGACAATGAATTCTGTAAAATGCAGGAAGATATTTGGAATCATTATGCAGGGACAAAAGATTGATATGCTTAGATTTGCAGATGATACGTGGGATGCTTAATATATATCGGGAACTGACAACACTATTGTTGCTAGGTGTGATCTGACGTTTCTAACATAAAGTTTGACATTTTTGACAGTATACATACTTATAACATTTAGCTATATGAACACTATTTGTTTTGTTTTGAGTTGAAAATTTCGTCTTGGCCAAGAAATAGAATTTACTCGTGAACATTTTCATGTGATAATTTTTTACGATTTCTGACAGACTATCTCCACAACTTATTTCGACTTTCGAGGAAGAAGCTCCAACTAAAGGCGCTGTATATTGTTGGTGTAGGGAATTCAATCGTGGTCGTAGTTAGCTAGCAGATGAATTTAAAGAAGGTTGTTCAAAATCGGCTGTTGTACCTGAAAACATTGATGCTGTATGTGAATTGATAATGCAAGATCGCCATGTGACTTATCGTAAGATTCAGCCATCCCTATGCTATAATATGACAAGTATTCATTCGATATTACATAAACATGTAGCTGTGAAAAAGCTATGTGCGTGTAGGATCCCACATAATTTGACAATTGCTCAAAAAGAAGTCGTGTCAATTGGTGCAAAGAAATGCTCAAAAAATATTATTACAGTGCATCAAACATAGTGTATAACATCTACATGGGTGACGAATCTTGAATTTATACGTATGAACCCAAAAGTAACCAGCAGTCGACTGTATGGGTCTTCCAAGATAATGAAATCCAACAAGAGTTGTCCGTGCTTGAAACACTTCGAAGAAAATGGTTGCCTGTTTTTTCGGAATAAGTGGACATATCAGGAGCATTGCTTTAGAGGATCGTAGAATAGTTAATTCTACTTGGTGTACAACCATTTGTTTGCCACAATTTTTTCTGAGAAATAGGAAAAATAAGCTGACGACACTGAATAATTCTGCATCACGACAATGCGAACTCTTACACATAGGCTCAAACAAGTGAGCATTCAAAACATCAAATTGATGGGTCATCCGCCGTATAGTTCTGATTTTGCACCTAATGATTCTTTTTGTTCCCACACGTGAAGAACAAACTGTGTGTACGATTTTCGACAGCTGAAGAGGTGGTTGATGTGTTCAAAACCCATGTTTGGGAGACATTTCAATCGGAATGGAAAAGAATGCTATAAAAATTGGTTCCAACATATGCAGAAGTGTATCAATCATCGTGGGGATCATTTTGAAAAACAGTAAAGAAGTTTTCACACCTTAAGTTTTGTTTTTTTTTTTTACTTATTCCCGATACATATCAAGCATCTCTTGTATAATGGTATTAGCATCTAGCAAGGATGAGTTAGAAGCAGCTGCTATTTAATAAACCTCTTTATTTAGCTAATGCTATTATACAAGCAATACAAATTTTTTTGACAAAAATACATAAATTATACTATTTTCTTCTGTACATGTATTTTACATAAATTTATAAAGTCTTTGTAATTTTCAGCTTGTATATTTATTGGTAAAGCATTATACTCTTGAAATACTTTATAAAAGAGTGATCTTTGTTCTAAAAGAGAACGTACAGTTTTTATTACTAATTTTGTATTGTTTCGAGTATTGTATGCACGCTTATTATACACATATTCTATTTGGTTGCATAAATAAGTAGACAATAGTCCATGTTTCATTTTATAAATAAATTTTAATATACTGAAATTAATTCTTTGAGATACATTTTAGAATCCTAATGTGCTTAACATTGCACTTTGGAGTGTAATAATTACATCTTAATATGATTCTCATTGCCCTATTTTGCAATTTTTGTAATCTTTGTTTTTCATTTAAATTCGCATACAGTAGTAGTGTAGAGCAATATTCAAAGAGTGGGGCAACTATTGATTTGTATACCACAAGTTTAGCATACAATGATAAGTTAATAGAAATTCTTTTGAGAAAACCAATTTTTTTGCAACTTTATTAACTATGTAATCTACATGGTTTTGATTCTCATCTATTATAACTCCTAAAAATTTGTATTTGTTTTTACCTGCTCTAATTTAGTTCCATTAATGCTGGCCTAAGCTACTGGAATTCCTTTCTAGAACATGTATTTTTCTATACACATAACTTTACACTTGTCTATGTTGTCCGTTAAACTGTTATTGCACAACCACTGATAAATACTTGTAAGATATTTGTTAATTAGCTTAATTTGCATCTAACAAGAAAGAACAGTGCCTACAATGAAAGACAACAAACATAGAACAAGAAGAAATTTGTTGAAAGCATGTGTGTGGAGCACAGCACAGTATGCCTATGAAATACTGGCAGTCTGAAAAGCCGGTAGCAGCCTTTTGAAATTCTGTGCTTCAGATGTATGAGGGTGGATAGACAAAGTTAATAACAAATAGGTTATAAAAATAGTAGGGGGGACAAGGGTATCTGTGGAAAAAAAATAGGAGAAATAGAAGGGCAGAATACGTTCTAAGGGATTTTTGGGGAATAGTATGGGATATATTACAAGCAGAGTTAGGAAAAAAGAGGTAGATGTAGACCTAGATCAGATAGTGATAGATGCAGACTGTGCAAATTTCAGGGAAATGTGTAGGTTAGTTCATATACGAAACAATGATGGTACGCATCTAAGCAGTTCCAGGACTGAAGACCTAATGATGATGAGCTTAATTTAACTATTTATATTATTACCGCTTAAAAATAGCATAGTGGCAACAGCAAATAAATGTATTTCAGAGTTGTTACGTTCATTTCCGATGGTAAAACCGTATCCGTTATTTGGTTATTCATTTACATCAATTCCGTTTCTACTTGTAAATCCTCCAAGAACATCCTGTATATTTTACCTGTGCACAATAAGTACGCTTTCTAATAATTTTCATTTTAAATCTAGTTACATTGTAATTAAACGTTTATCCTATAAATTAAATAGTTTATATCCTGTTTTAGGTATCCGTGAACTCGTTATACATTGCGATAGCGTGTAATTACCTTCTCTATTGTTTCAATCTAAAACTCTTTGAAATAACGTACTGAACTATTCGATAAAACCGTGTTTTCAAGTTTGCTAATCACGTTTGATAACACCAATATTACTTGGAGCTCTGGTTATTTAGTTAAACAAATTAATATTCACTTGCTTGTCCTTATACACGATGAAAACATTTGTTATATTTTTGTTGTTTCCTTTTTCTTCGTGGGAATTTCGCACACGCATTACAGCATGCTCCGTCCAGTGGCCCTAAAGCCCCGTTGCATTGCCACTCCTGTTGTTATGGGGGTACACCCACAGACCGTCTACTCCTTGGACATGTCGGTTAGTGTTAATTTACGATTTTTCTTTTGATTGTGGCATTTGTTATTATTTCAGAGGGGCGTTGACCTAAAAACTGCAGCTCCCCATTTTAAGGGGGTTTATTACTTGGGTCTTCTTAATATATGTAAAGGAAGGGGTTATTGTTTTTTTATTCTTTTTTGGTTTTTTTTTGTTTATTTGTTATTCTACTATGTTATGCTCATTTAAAATGTCATTTAGATTAATTATATGTATTAATATGCTTGGTTAACTTCTTAGTTTTATTTCAGGCTGTCCTTCATAAGTAGAATTTTTTTGTATTTATCATACCCCGCCAACTCGCCGATTGAGCCCCGTCCTTCCTTCTTTGGTTTGTTCTTTTGTTTGGTTTAGACTACGTTTCTGCACGTAGCTGAGTGTTCTAACATACTTGGTATATTATTTATGAATATGCCAAAAAGAAGGGGACCTAAAACTGACTCCTGTAGTATTCTGCATGGTACATATTTTACACTTTATATATATATATATATATATATATATATATATATATATATATATATATTATTTAGTTACTTGTTTCCTATTATTTAAATATGAGCCACACCATTATAGTGCTACATTTCTTCTACCTATTTTCTTTAGTTTTGTCATCAGGAGATCTATATTTACAGTTTCAAATGCACGTTTAAGGTCAAGAAACACCACAACAATTATTTCATTATTGCTAAATTTTTTCACCCACTCTGATATTATATACTGTGATGCACTTTCACAAGAATGAGATTTCCTAAATCCCGATGTACTGGCAGTAGAATGTTGTTGGTCTACATAATTTCAAGCTGAGTTTTGGGACAAATTTTTAATATTCTATCATAAATAGGCAATGTATTGATTGGTCTAAGATCTTCACATAGATTTATATTTAGTTACAAACTCAACAGGTCATTGACCCAATTATAGAGTAGGAAAAATAATAACAAAAAAAAATGTATACAGTAATATGTATCTCATTATCACTTGGCACAAATATTTCATTATATTAGAACAATATCTAGTCTTTCCTTCATCATTTCTGGTTTACTATAAAAAAGGCCAATTCACTTTGTATGCTGTTGTATAGTCTGCACATGACATTCAAGGGTGCATTTTTATAATTATTTGAATGCATTTGATCCACTCTGAAGGTAAGTGTGCTTCTTGTGTGGTACGGTTGTGCATTAATATTAATTAGTGATAGAAGATATGGGTTATCTACCATGTTATTTAAAAGCTTGTATAGATAAGTAACAGATGTAATTTTGCGTCTAAGTTCAAGCGATTGTAAATCATAGCTTGCTAATAGTTCTTTTTTTGTAATACTTAAGTCATAGTGACCATTGTCTTTGTAATATAGATATCTTAAGCACCTTGTTTGTATTTTTTTCTATAGTATATTTATGACATTCATACTCTGGACTCCATATAACAGATGTATATTCCAATATGGTCCTAACCAGTACTATAAATAATATCCTAATACAGGACGTACTTGTAAATTGTCGTGTATTACGTATTATAAATCCATACATTTTATTTGCTTTGTTTGTTAATACATTGATGTGCATTTTAAATGACAATCTACTATCAAATCCTGATATTCATTTACATGATCCAATATTTTCCCATCAATTTTATAGTTGTATACGATAGGGCTATATTTCCGAGTAAATGTTAAGATCTTACATTTGTCGATATTCAAGTACAGCTTATATTTTTTACTCTAATCAATTATGTTATCAAGATACATTTGTAACAATTTACAGCTTTCCATATCTTCAATTGTTATATATATTTTTAAGTCATCTGCATATAACAAAAACGATTTGGGCCAGACACTTTTTGTACCAGTACCACCATCAACAATTTCCAATTTTCTGGAAAAATACTCACTTAGTGAAGAGTTGATGACACCCAGAAAACGATTTCCAATGATTCCTACCGCATCTTTAATAATTTCAGAAGATAGCCCATTGATGCCTTCTTTTATTGTTAAGTTATTAACTATTTTATTTAAATCTTTCATTTGAATACGTTTAAATGTAGAAAAATGCACTTCTGCACTTAATATATCGTCATCTACAGTATCAAGTACATGATTTTGAGGTATTTATTCGTAATATTTATGATACTTGTTACAAAACAATTGTTAAATTCCTCTGCAATACTCTTCTTATTTGTTTCTTCTTCACCTTCAAAATTAATAATATTAGGGCTTCTTTTCTTTGTTATACACATCTGCTTAAGTGTAGTCCACATCTTACGCTGATTGGATTTATTTGCATCAATACAGCCTTCATAATATTTACGTTTGATTATTCTAATGATAGCTACTAACTTATTTCTCTTGTCTTTAAATATTTCCCAATTACTATCATTTTTGCTAGCCTTAGCTTTTTTATATCCACAATCTTGATCCTTTATAGCCGTTAAAATATTTTCATTAATCCATTTATTGGTATAATATTTCATTGGAATTGTGACTTCCCTTTCGGGACAAATATCATCCAAAATGCATTGTAGATTATTTATCAAGTCGTCGGCCATTTTATTGACATCATTTATAATATTATTCCAGTCTGCTTTTATTAGTAGAATCTGGTATTTTTCAGTAACATAATGTTTTAACGGCCTGATGATCATAGAAACATAGTCAGTATGTCAGTATCATTTTGTTTTCGATTTTAATGGTAAACTTATTAGATAATGGTTTTATTTATTCCTCTATTTCTGCTATTGTATGGGTTTATATGTTATGGTGTTATGTTCTTTTTCATTAAACAGTATCAAATAGAACTTACTCGTGTTCCATTAGGGATTTTTAATTTCTTTTATTTGTTCTGATAGTATTGAAACTTTAAAACATGAATATTCCTCTGGGTGTTTTGAGTCCGTTTTACTACATTTAACATTTGAGATAATTGACTATGTCTTCAGTCGAGGCATGTGGAGATAAATTGCTTACATGTACATGTGAATATCTATTAATAGTTTGTAATATACAACCTTCAGCTGTATTTGTCCCGATAGTCGAAATATTGAAATGGAAAGAAACACTTCTAACAGAGAGATATGGTATGAAAATTAACAAAAATAAAAGTGCTAGTATGTAAGAAGAGAAAAATAAAACAAAAACCAAAATGCAAATAGTAAACGAGAACCTACATGAGGTTAAAGATTTCTGTTACCTAGGCAAATAAATAACGCAAGATGAGAAAAGTGCAAAAGATACAAAACGAAGATTAGCACAAGAAACAACTATGTTCAAAGACAACAAACATAGAAACAAGGAAACGATTGCTGATAGCATATGTGTGGAGCACAGTACTCACCCATGACTGTGAAACTGGGCAAGTAGAAGAAGTAGACCGGAAAAAGACAAAGCCTTTGAGAAGTGGTGCTACAGATGTATGATGAAGATATCATGGACAGACAAAAGTTAAGAACACAAAGGTTGTAGAAATGATAGGGAAGACAGAAATATGTTGAAAACAGTAAAAAACAGGAGAGGTAGGATGATAGGTTACATACTAAGGCATGCGGGAATAGTGCAGAATATATTAGAAGCAGAGATAGCACAAAACAGAGGTAGAGGTAGGTCTAGGTTAGGCTATTGTACACAGGTAGTGAACGATGTAGATTTGGAAATTTCAAAGAAATGTGTAGGTTAGCTCAGAATAGAAATCAATTGAGGTACATGTCCAACCAGTTCCAAGACGAAAAACCATATTTTGAAAAAGTAATTGTCCTTAAACCTGATGATTATTGCAAACAACTAGTTGTTGGTTTTGCAATATTCTCAAAAATGCTGTTGTGCGGTAGGATTAATTGGAAAACTATTAATGAATAATAACTATAATAACAATTATATAACAAAGATAAATAATTGCACCACTTAAGAGATTCAAATTCACTTCCAACCATAATCGATTGCAATATTCGTGGGGTTAGATCCAGTTTCAGCATCCAATAATTATTAATAAAGGCCTAAAAATTAATAATAATAATATTAATAATAACAGGATTTGGCAAATGTCTACATGCAAATTCAGCAGCCTCGACCCACCTCGAACTATTGCTTGGGGTAATAGCCAAGTTAGTTGAAGGTAAACAGTTTTTTTACATTTTACATCTAGTAAATATAAAACTGTAGCACGTAGTGCATGCAATGTGGAGCTTGAATTTTCTTAGTGGAAAGATTTCTGATTGTTATAGATTTAATTCATGGTTAGTTCGGTTAAAATACTGTTTTCAGTTAAAATATCCAGTAAGATTAAGCCATCTAATCTTTTAATAAAAGAGATGGTCTACGAATTAAAAATTTGAGTAGTTGTTAGTAGCAGACCTATGCAGGAGAAGAGCAAAATATTGGCCCGTTTTGTTTTACTGTCGTTATAATGTGTGAGGCCTGGTTTTGTCCCACAGGCATGAGTTTGTTTCACTCGCCCAATTGTGATTCACTGACATTGCACGCGGTGCATGTGTGTTAGTTTAGGCGACTCATGGTGAGTTGGACGCCCTAGCAGTTCGTTAGTCTAGACAAGTTGGTCACTCTAGAAATTTACATCGTTCTCTAGATCGCGAACGCCTTAGGAATTTGGCGAATTAATCTAGTGAGGGGTTGAAGTTCGTAATGAAGTTGGTCGATGTAGCAAGTTTATGCGTTGTAGGGCATTTTTATAATGGATCCCATTTTAAACAGTAGATATAGAGGTTTGTTGTGGATTCATAAAATTTGTAAAAGCATATAACAGAGTAAACAGAAGTTTGTTGTGAAAAGTGTTAAAAGAATACGATGTACATGAGTTGTGTTCTGTTTAAAGTTGCTACATACCTAGACTTAGCCGGAAGAAAAGTAAATACCAGGATAACTATCAAACGCGGTAAGTGGGAGGATTCATCTATATACCAAAAAAACAAAGAAAAAACACATCGCCCACGATTATCTATTAACACATAAAGGTAAATAAAGGATTATGTGCCAACAAGCAAAAAGAAAATAAATTAAGTGTTATTATTTCACAGCAAACAATTATATTGTACCGACAATTTAGGATTTTAGATACAAAGTGCGTATCTTGTATTTCACACAAAATAAAATAAATCAGTAGTAAATAAACCTGTGAGAGTTTTTGTCAAGCGTTTTTAAAATTTCACCTAATACTTTTTGTAAAATAACTAATTAGTAGGAAAGAATTAACCTGTGGGAGCTTTTGTCAGACATCTTTTAAATCGTACATAGTACCGTTTGTAAAATAAACCAATCAGTATAAAAGAATAAGCGTATGTCTGTCCAACATTTTTAACAAAGGTACCTCACACCTGTAGAGCGATAATATCGATTAGCAGCAACGAACAATAGTTCTATAATGTCACGTTTCTTGTCACGTAACTACACCAAACGTTGATACGGAATATGCCATTGACATACACAAAAGAAAACGAGTTGCATACTTGTAGGTGTCCGGATACTTAGCTTGCAAGCCGTCGGGTGTGAGTCAGCACAGCAACGCCATGGTCGTCAGGACCTATTTACCCTGCTACCATAACTACAGCAGCGGTCTACGAACAAAAGCAGTTGGTCTACAGAAAGAAAGAACCCATTTGGCCTCCAGCTAAAAAAGGTAATCCACGCAAGACACCTCCTAGTTGTCGAACAGAAAAAAACAAACGTGCATTGCTTTTGAAATATGGTGACGAATAATGTAGAAAATATTTTCATTAATCCATTTATTGGTATAATATTTCATTGGAATTGTGACTTCCCTTTCGGGACAAATATCATCCAAAATGCATTGTAGATTATTTATCAAGTCGTCGGCCATTTTATTGACATCATTTATAATATTATTCCAGTCTGCTTTTATTAGTAGAATCTGGTATTTTTCAGTAACATAATGTTTTAACGGCCTGATGATCATAGAAACATAGTCAGTATGTCAGTATCATTTTGTTTTCGATTTTAATGGTAAACTTATTAGATAATGGTTTTATTTATTCCTCTATTTCTGCTATTGTATGGGTTTATATGTTATGGTGTTATGTTCTTTTTCATTAAACAGTATCAAATAGAACTTACTCGTGTTCCATTAGGGATTTTTAATTTCTTTTATTTGTTCTGATAGTATTGAAACTTCAAAACATGAATATTCCTCTGGGTGTTTTGAGTCCGTTTTACTACATTTAACATTTGAGATAATTGACTATGTCTTCAGTCGAGGCATGTGGAGATAAATTGCTTACATGTACATGTGAATATCTATTAATAGTTTGTAATATACAACCTTCAGCTGTATTTGTCCCGATAGTCGAAATATTGAAATGGAAAGAAACACTTCTAACAGAGAGATATGGTATGAAAATTAACAAAAATAAAAGTGCTAGTATGTAAGAAGAGAAAAATAAAACAAAAACCAAAATGCAAATAGTAAACGAGAACCTACATGAGGTTAAAGATTTCTGTTACCTAGGCAAATAAATAACGCAAGATGAGAAAAGTGCAAAAGATACAAAACGAAGATTAGCACAAGAAACAACTATGTTCAAAGACAACAAACATAGAAACAAGGAAACGATTGCTGATAGCATATGTGGAGCACAGTACTCACCCATGACTGTGAAACTGGGCAAGTAGAAGAAGTAGACCGGAAAAAGACAAAGCCTTTGAGAAGTGGTGCTACAGATGTATGATGAAGATATCATGGACAGACAAAAGTTAAGAACACAAAGGTTGTAGAAATTATAGGGAAGACAGAAATATGTTGAAAACAGTAAAAACAGGAGAGGTAGGATGATAGGTTACATACTAAGGCATGCGGGAATAGTGCAGAATATATTAGAAGCAGAGATAGCACAAAACAGAGGTAGAGGTAGGTCTAGGTTAGGCTATTGTACACAGGTAGTGAACGATGTAGATTTGGAAATTTCAAAGAAATGTGTAGGTTAGCTCAGAATAGAAATCAATTGAGGTACATGTCCAACCAGTTCCAAGACGAAAAACCATATTTTGAAAAAGTAATTGTCCTTAAACCTGATGATTATTGCAAACAACTAGTTGTTGGTTTTGCAATATTCTCAAAAATGCTGTTGTGCGGTAGGATTAATTGGAAAACTATTAATGAATAATAACTATAATAACAATTATATAACAAAGATAAATAATTGCACCACTTAAGAGATTCAAATTCACTTCCAACCATAATCGATTGCAATATTCGTGGGGTTAGATCCAGTTTCAGCATCCAATAATTATTAATAAAGGCCTAAAAATTAATAATAATAATATTAATAATAACAGGATTTGGCAAATGTCTACATGCAAATTCAGCAGCCTCGACCCACCTCGAACTATTGCTTGGGGTAATAGCCAAGTTAGTTGAAGGTAAACAGTTTTTTTACATTTTACATCTAGTAAATATAAAACTGTAGCACGTAGTGCATGCAATGTGGAGCTTGAATTTTCTTAGTGGAAAGATTTCTGATTGTTATAGATTTAATTCATGGTTAGTTCGGTTAAAATACTGTTTTCAGTTAAAATATCCAGTAAGATTAAGCCATCTAATCTTTTAATAAAAGAGATGGTCTACGAATTAAAAATTTGAGTAGTTGTTAGTAGCAGACCTATGCAGGAGAAGAGCAAAATATTGGCCCGTTTTGTTTTACTGTCGTTATAATGTGTGAGGCCTGGTTTTGTCCCACAGGCATGAGTTTGTTTCACTCGCCCAATTGTGATTCACTGACATTGCACGCGGTGCATGTGTGTTAGTTTAGGCGACTCATGGTGAGTTGGACGCCCTAGCAGTTCGTTAGTCTAGACAAGTTGGTCACTCTAGAAATTTACATCGTTCTCTAGATCGTGAACGCCTTAGGAATTTGGCGAATTAATCTAGTGAGGGGTTGAAGTTCGTAATGAAGTTGGTCGATGTAGCAAGTTTATGCGTTGTAGGGCATTTTTATAATGGATCCCATTTTAAACAGTAGATATAGAGGTTTGTTGTGGATTCATAAAATTTGTAAAAGCATATAACAGAGTAAACAGAAGTTTGTTGTGAAAAGTGTTAAAAGAATACGATGTACATGAGTTGTGTTCTGTTTAAAGTTGCTACATACCTAGACTTAGCCGGAAGAAAAGTAAATACCAGGATAACTATCAAACGCGGTAAGTGGGAGGATTCATCTATATACCAAAAAAACAAAGAAAAAACACATCGCCCACGATTATCTATTAACACATAAAGGTAAATAAAGGATTATGTGCCAACAAGCAAAAAGAAAATAAATTAAGTGTTATTATTTCACAGCAAACAATTATATTGTACCGACAATTTAGGATTTTAGATACAAAGTGCGTATCTTGTATTTCACACAAAATAAAATAAATCAGTAGTAAATAAACCTGTGAGAGTTTTTGTCAAGCGTTTTAAAATTTCACCTAATACTTTTGTAAAATAACTAATTAGTAGGAAAGAATTAACCTGTGGGAGCTTTTGTCAGACATCTTTTAAATCGTACATAGTACCGTTTGTAAAATAAACCAATCAGTATAAAAGAATAAGCGTATGTCTGTCCAACATTTTTAACAAAGGTACCTCACACCTGTAGAGCGATAATATCGATTAGCAGCAACGAACAATAGTTCTATAATGTCACGTTTCTTGTCACGTAACTACACCAAACGTTGATACGGAATATGCCATTGACATACACAAAAGAAAACGAGTTGCATACTTGTAGGTGTCCGGATACTTAGCTTGCAAGCCGTCGGGTGTGAGTCAGCACAGCAACGCCATGGTCGTCAGGACCTATTTACCCTGCTACCATAACTACAGCAGCGGTCTACGAACAAAAGCAGTTGGTCTACAGAAAGAAAGAACCCATTTGGCCTCCAGCTAAAAAAGGTAATCCACGCAAGACACCTCCTAGTTGTCGAACAGAAAAAAACAAACGTGCATTGCTTTTGAAATATGGTGACGAATAATATAGAAAATATTTCGACGCACAAGCTGCAGAATCAAATTCAACAAATGGTTCAAATAACACGAATTCGAACTGCAAATTATTGCTTATCGAAGCGCGATTGAAACTGGAAAACCCGGATTTTATCGGATAGTGCGCGACCTTATTTCAACAAGGCTTTACATTGGAACAATAGAGAAAACCATTATACGCGGTCGTAATGTATACCAAGATAACGGGTACCTAAAACAAGATATATACTATTTAATTGTAGCATAAACTTTTCGTTTCGAAATAAATAAATTCAAAATGAAAATTTGTAGAAAGCGTATCTATTGTAAACAGGATATTGTTGAAGAATTTAAGAATTGAAACGGAACCGATATAACAAAATTATGGTAAAACGGGCTTATGAATTAACAAGTAAAAAAAAGGGGTAATTAATTTATGCTGAAATAAACATAACAAAGTTTAAATTCATATATGCCTGAATATTTAATTTTGAGGTATTATTTCTCACTGCTCTAACGACATCTTAAAAACGATGTTGTTTAATTAAGCATTAATACATTTGTTGAAAATTTGACCCAATGAATAGATTGTTTTCTTAAATTAAACGAACGCTTATTGATGTAGTTATCCCGATTAAAAGATATCATTGAAATCATGTATTTTTTAAATAAAATTGATGGAACCTAATAAATTAATCTATATAATTGTTGTAATCCCAAAATATTGTTACAATATGTAGTAAGAATTACTTGCAATAATGACCAAATTGCTAATTTTGTCAAAAAACGCCATACAGTTTGTAGCATGAATATTCTGATATAAGCATTTTTAAGACGATGAAAGTGTAACCATTCTTTTCACTTTGCTGATTTTAAATAACAATGGTTTTAATTAAAATGCTAATTTTTTACTCATAAGGATTACAAAAAACTTTAAATTTGAATAATCGTTCTTGAATGTTGAACATGATGCTAAACTACTTTTTATAGGTTAGTAACAAGAGTGAATTCAATTGTTCAAAAGGGCGGTCTTCATGATGCAGCTAGGATATGTTTATTAGATATATTTGGATTTGAAAATTTAGCAGAAAACTCTTTTGAGCAGTTGTGTATTAATTATGCATCTGAATCGCTTCAACTTTACTTCAATAAATACATTTTTAAACTGGAGCAACAAGAATATTCTAGAGAAAAACTGGAATGGACAAACTTAACCTGGAATGACAATACACCTGTCCTCCATTTATTAGGAAAGAAACCAGTTGGAATTTTACATCTACTTGATGACGAAAGTAATTTTCCAAAGGCATCGGATCATTCCTTTTTAGAGAAATGTCACTATAATCATGCCTTGAATGAAAATTATAGTAGGCCACGTGTTGGTGGTCGGGAATTTGCTGTAAGTATAACTACCAGGTATGAATTTACCTCATGTTTCGTAATTGCTTTAGATTCGTCATTTTGCTGGTCAAGTTTGGTATTCAGTAGAAGCTTTCCTTGATAAGAACCGAGATGCTCTAAGACCAGAAATTATTGAATTACTAGCAACAAGCAAAGAACCACTAGTCAGTGGAATTGCTAAACCGCTACTTAGCCAGGCCCAAACAAGGACATTGCCAAGAGGTGCAAATGGCAGATTTGTAACTATGAAACCCCGGACTCCGACAGTAGCTGCAAGGTACTCATTTTGCAGTCTCCAGTTTTATAATAACCACTTGATTTTTATACAGGTTTAGTGATAGTCTACATATGCTGTTAGATTCAATGTCACGTTGCAATCCCTGGTTCGTAAGGTGTATAAAACCAAACAACGACAAGGTGCCAATGCGCTTTGATATGCCTGTTGTTTTAGAACAACTACTTTATTCAGGAATGCTCGAGACAATTCAAATCCGACAAGCAGGATATCCTGTTCGAATGAAATTTACAGCCTTTGTGGAAAGATATAGGTATGTATATGGTAAATGTTGTAAGTTACGGCAACTTTAATCTTATAAGAATTTATTATGAAGCTCAAATCCTTAAGTATTTTTGCAGAACAAATTTTTATATGTTTAATGGTATAAGAAAGAGGTGACCAATTTTAAAATATCAGACCAAGAATAGATAGATAGATAGATAGATTTTTATTTGTACCCATCCAGTGATGATAAATATCATAGTATTAATATACAATAAAAATTACATTTAGGTTAAAATATAAAATTAACTAAAGTAGGGTAGTTTGTTATTCACAAATTTGTAAATAAAAAGAAATAAAAACTACTATATTTAAATGTAGGGATAAGGATAATTTAATGACATGAAGATGTCGAATAGTAATATAGATCCACCCTGATCATTTCCCTATTTCACATTTTAACTTGATTTTAATTACACTTACTTTTGAATTTTTTTTTGTGCGTATTTATTTAATTTGGTGTTTTACTGTAGGCTTTTGCTTATACACACGATGAAAAGATTTATTTGTAGACTGCACTTAATGAATAATATATTTGTTTTACACGTTCTATAATAAATTCTTACAAACTTACATGTACCTAATCACATCATAATTATACAACTTCTGTTTAAGGTATTTGATACCAGGAGGACTTTCACGTGGGGCACCATACAGGGACCTGTGTAGGGCAATTTTAGATCAGCTTCCGCCAACAGGAACAGGTATGTTAATAACTCTATGCTACGAAAAATATAATATGCATAAGATGGATATTAGTGTCCATACCAGTTTATTGATTTGTAAGTTAATGCATTTACAACTCGTGATAGAATAGGCAAGACATTTGCTACATACTTCGACGTAGCCTAAAAAAAAGAACCAAAGAAAAGAATGCCTGGGTTCAGTTGGTGAGTAGGCGGGGTAATCCAACTACCACAATAAGGGAAGGCCTGAAATAAAAAGACACGCACTCATTTACAACTCACAAAAATAGTCATACAACCTCTAATTACCAAAAAAAAAATATTACACTAGAACAGTAGTGCCAAAAATGAACACAGAAAAAAGAATCAATACTTAAAATGACGAGCTGTTGTTTTTAGGTCCCCCATATTAATTACCAAGAAAAAGAAATAATTCTAAAAACAGCAGCTCTAAATCATTATCTTAAATATAACAATTAAACATATAAAATTGTTAGCACTACAACCCCAGAAAAAAAGGAAAACCACCCGTTCTAAATTACCATCGTGGGTATATAATTTCAGATATAGGAAGGTTACCGTACGCACAATATTATTGATAAATACCATCTCACCTAACGATTCTCATGTTAACAACTACAAAGTGCAGGCTTCGAATCGCACCTGATAACATGTGGTTGCTACCCTTTCCCAGGATCAGTGCCAACAAAAAAAACTGAAAGAAATTGGGGCTAAAGATTCACCCACGTCCAAATTGTAGGCTAGCTCCCGTCCCTAGGGACAGGGTGGAATAGCTGTGTGCAGAATCACGCCATGCGCATGTCCTCCTGTGCTAACAGGAGCAATGATTCAAACTGATCATTAGGTCCACCGGAGGAAGCACGTAGTATTGCGTGCACGAAATGCCCTAAAAAAACGGGAACAAAAAATATAACAATCACGAGTGCTTTTGAAAATTTTAGAAAAGAAAGTGAATATTAATTCGTTTAAATAATAACCAGAGTTAAGAGTAATACTAGTGTTATCAAACGTGATTAGTAAACTTGAAGCACGGTTTTATTTAATAGTACGCGACCTTATTTCGATGACTCTTTAGATAGAAATCACATAAAAATCAGTTATACGCCATCGTAATGTGTAGCAAGTTAAAGGATACTCAAAACAATGTGCCAACTATATAATTTATAACGTAAACTTTTCATTTTAGAGTAGACAGATTTGAAATTGAAAATGTAGTTAAAGCGTACTTATTGTAAACGGGTAAAACATACAAGATGTTGTTGGGGTATTGAAGAGTAGAAACGGAATCCATGGGAATGAGTAATAAAATAAACGGATATGGTTTTACCGTCGGAAATGAATGTAACACATTGCTGGTGCTTTAAACTGAAAACACATTGATTTCTTTTGTTGACAAAATAATAGTTAACTTTTCAATATTACAACCAATGAAATAATTTAATATGAAAGTGTTTTTAACATTGTAAGGGTGCTGGATTTGAAATAGGATTGTGCACGAAAAGCTATAATTATCTCAGCCAACTTCAGGATTATAGATGAGGTCAGCATTATTTGGATACTACTTATATATTGTATTACTTAATTTAGTTCAGCTTTGTATGGTTTTGGATGAATACTTGCCGGAATCGGTAGGATATCGACTAAATTGAGCATGCACCAAAAAATAATTACTTATAGGAATATGCATAATGGCAAAATGACAATATGTGAGATCCAATGAGAGCACAATAAAACAATATCTCCAAAAGGCTGCTCCCTGAGATACATCCTTTTTCTAGTACATCTCATAAAAGCTCATCATTTTTAGGTGATTTTGTTATGTGCAGCTCCATGACTAATACAACAACTTTCTATCCATAAATATATCACTACAATAAAAGTAATAAATATGACATAATTATAATTAGTGAATCGTCTATGTTTCAAAGAATAACCCTACAAATGATACATATACGATAAAAGTGGGTAACCAACAATATGATTACTTATTTTTCTGGTAGGAAACCTTTTCCTATCCTTCAAATTTCTATAGCCATCTCAGAATACTTAACTAACTCCACTTCGTACTAGGTTACATGCAGTTAAATTCTACAGGCAATTAAATCTTGTACTTTAATGAATTTATGTCAACTTCTGCCTTCAAGAATAATAAAACAAACTTATGTGAGAGTGTAATGTATGCAAAATACACTATAAAACGTAGTTTTGTGCAAAAATGCAATACTTTGAGTAACAAATAGTTGGTATACAATTCTTTGTCTTTTTAGATTTTTTTTATTTAGATGAATTAAACTAAGTGAAAACATAATAAGAAATGCACATTTATTTGGTCTATGTGAACAAAATATATACAATAAAGGTATTATTCAGAGAATAAAGAGTGCAAGAACAAATCTATGTTTATTCTATTTCTCTTCAGTTACATTTTCAGTCTTTGGTTTTTCCGACATTCTAAGAATATAAATACTATTTGTAATAAAAATTTATAGTTAATAGTTTTTTGGTTTCCGGATATGTTGAATATTTTATTTGAAAAATCAATGTGATCAACACATTGAAACTATGATATTTCATAAATACTTGTTCTGCACCCTTACAAGGAAAAATCATATTTCAACTATTAATTATTTTAGTTTGGTGTTCATTTCATCATTGAGCCTTCAGTCCTTTAACTGGTTGGACACGTATCTCCATTGTTTTCTATTCTAAGCTAACCTACACATTTCCCTGAAATTCACATAGCCTACATCTTTCATTATTTGTGTGCAATAGTCTAATCTAGGTCTACATAGAACTCTCTTTTTTTTTCTCTGTTTCTAATACATTCTACACTATTTCATCATAACTTAGAACGAGTCCTATCATCCCATATCTCCTATTTTATTACCGTTTTCCACGTATTTCTTTCTTCCCTTACTATTTCTAGAAACTGTTTTTTCTTAACTTTGTCTGCCCATGATATCTTCTTGACTTCTTGTAAATTCTCGTTTTGAATTTTTTATTATAGTTTTTGACTTATTTTCTCCTTCTTTACATGTACTTTAGTTTTATTTTTGTTGATTTTCATGTTGTATCTCGCTGTTAGTACAGTTGCCATTTAATTAAGACTGCTTCTAGCTCTTCCTTCCTAGATGCTAACACCCGCTATATCATCTGCAACTCTAAGCATATCAATCGTTTGTCCCTACATAATAATTCCAATTGTTTTTCTGCATTTGATAGTATTCATTGTCTCTTTGATATATAATTCAAAATTAATGGGGATTGTGCACATTTCTGTCTCACCTAATATTTATTTTTCTACATTCCTGCTCTAATTTTATTACCACTGTTTGCTCTTTGTACAAGCTATGTACTATCCATCTCTCACTATTATCTGCTACGTACCTAGATGTAGCCGGAAGAAAAGTAAATACCAGGCTAACTACCAAACGCAGAGAGTGGGGGATTCACCTACATACCAAGTAAACAAAAAAAAACACGTCGCCCACGATTATCTATTAACAAATAAAACAAATAAAGGATTCTGTACAAACAAGCAAAAGCAATAAATTAAGCCTTACTCTTTCAAAGCAAACAATTATGTGATATGAACAATTTAGTACTTCATATGCGTAGTGCGCATCTCGTATTTTACACAAAATAAAATTAATCAGTAGTAAATAAACATGTGAGAGCTTTTGTCAAGCGTTTTGTTGTTAAAATTGCACCTGATACTTTTTGTAAAATAAACTAATTAGTAGAAAGAATTAACATGTGTTAAATTAAAGTATTAAATGTAGGTTTTCTCCATAGCAAGTGTGTTAAATTAAAGTATTAAATATAGACCAAGTTGTAGTAAGAATTAAAGAAATATAACCAGAAGCACTAGCTAAGCTAGCTTTTAAACATGTATGGTGAACTGGTTTCACAAAATCAACCGCTGATAAATAATAATCCTCGACGTGCATAAAAGAATACGAGTAACGTACCTCTATGCGTCGGGATGCTTATCTTACAAGTCGTCGGGGGTGACTCAGCACAGCAACACCATGGTAGTCAGGATCCATTCACCCTGCCACCGTAGCTACAGCATCGGTCTACAGACAAAAGCAGTTGGTCTACATAAAGAAAGAACCCATTTGACCTGCAGCTAGGAGCTACAAAGAAACGGATTAGAATGTGTAAGCGCGGGAAAACTCACCAATGCACGCAAGATACCTCCTACTTGTCGAAAAAAAACGTGCATTGCTTTTGAAGTAGTGTGACGAAAAATGTAGAAAATATTTCAACACAAGCTGCAGAATCAAATTCAAAATAGGTTTAAATAACACGAGTTCGATCTGCAATCCTCGCATTATCAAAGCGCGATTAGCATACTGGAAAACACGCTATCAAATAATAGTAGGGTCTATTATTTCAACAAGCCTTTAAATGGGAAAGCAATTATACGTTATCGGAATGTTTAACATAACAAGGTATTGACTATTTAATTTATCGAATAAATTGTCTTTTTAGAATGAATCGATTTGAAAAAAATGTTATGATTGCAAGGTAAAAATACAGGATGAGGTTTTGAATAGAAACAGAAGCTAGGTTAATGAAAAACTAATTACCACAAAAAGGACGTATTAGAATCTATCGTCGAAAATAAACGTAACATACCGATTCCATTTGTTTAAATATTTTGAACATTTTTTCCATTTTATAATGTTCAATGCTTTTTCCAGATCATTAAACTCGTGATACACGTTGTCTTCTTTTTATATTGTTTTCTAAAAATATAGACTATATCAAAAATATTCAATGGTAATCAAAGGTAGTTAAGCAACATGAACGCTACCAGATCCCCCTAAACGTTCGCTGGATCAATAGTTTTCCAATTACTCATTTCCCACAATCAACATTTCTTGAGAATATTATAAATCCAACAACTAGTTGTTTATGATAATCATGAGGTTTAAATACAGTTACTCTTTCATCATTAGGTTTTCCGTCCTAGAACTCATTGAATGCGTACCTCCATAGTTTTCTATTCTGAACTATCCTACACATTTCCCTGAAATTCTCACAACCTATATCTTTCACTATCTATGTGCAATAATCTAATCTAGGTCAACCTTGACCTCTCTTTTTTTTCTCCACTTCTAATGTATTCCACGTTATTCCTTCATGCCTTTTTTTGCCTTTTTTATTTTATACTGTTTTCCACATATTTCTTTTTTTCTCCTACCATTTGTAGTACCTCTTTGTTCTTAACTTTGTCTGTCCATGATATCTTCATCATAGCACCATGTTTCAATGGCTTCAAACCTTTTCCTGTTCGCTTCTCCTATTGTCCACATAGTTTTCAATGATCTTTTCCATATTCTTGTTTGTTGCCTTCGAACATAGTAGTTGCTTTTTTTTTAATGTAGCATGGCCTTGTGGTAATCTTTGCTTTATATCTGTTGTGCTTTTCCCAACTTGCATTAGTTGGTTTCCCAGGTAGCAGAAATTCTTAACTTCTAAATTCTGGTTTTCTATTTTTAGTTTGGTGTAGACCTACTTATTTTCTCCTCCCTTACATACTGGCACTTTGGTTTTATTTTTGATAATTTTCATATCTTATCCCTCTGTTAGTATTGTTTTCCCACAACCATGCAGTAATGCATTTCTTATGCATTTAAGAATAGGTTAATAATAGTACTCATTATTCTGAAGGTGTAAAGGAATTCATAATCCAACACCTTTAACCAATGAGAAACATCCAGGTCATGGATTACGATCATAATCGAACACCTCTGACCAATCAGTACAAACCTTCATTGTTCATAATACGCGATGTATAATTTTCGTATCATGCAGAGTAGGCTGTTTCACTTTGACAAATAAATTTTTACTTGTCAGTGTTTGTGGTATTAGTTAAAACATTTAGAAAATATCTTGTAATGAAGATTTGTGTAGTCATGGGAAAATTATAGTATTCGTATTACTCGAGCTTGCGGTGCAAACCTTCCGAATAAGTAATGGCTATCATAACTCGCTCGTTGAATAATATACTATTCCATTTCATTAAGAGCTGCTTCTAACTCTTCCTTGCTAGATGCTAAATGCGCTCTATCATTTGCAAATCACAACATATCAATTGTTTGTCCCTGCATCATAATTCCAAATAGTAATAATAATAATAATATTTACTTACTGAATCATTTACAATATATAATACAATTAACATTTTTGTGGATTGTAAATAAAATAAAATAAAATAAAATTAAAATAAATTAAACATGCAAACATGAATGTAACATGTTTGCATGTGCTCTGTGCTTTTTAAATTAAATTCTTAGAGTTAAACTGCAAGTTTTATAGTTTTATTTATACCATCTGAATACTAATCTACTGGGTTATCTGGTGACATTAGTGTTTTTAAGTGCAGTGTTTTTATTGAAGAATAGTTCCTACTAGAAGCAGTTAATTTTTCTACAAAATTGCAAGGACATTCATAAAATTAATTATCAATACACAGTGATATTCTTATCTTCAGGTGTTTTGTGATTTCTAATAAATATTGTTTGGAATTTGAATTCAAGACAGGGCTGTATTTAGCAGCATTCAACTTATTATTTATTTATGTTGGAAGGTATTTGGAGTTAATGTTTCAATCATGGGTGAAGATGGAGACAAACCTGTCACTATCTCTATTAGTAAAAAGTGCAATAGTTGTCTTAGAGGTGTCAAAGGTGATGTGAGATGCATCTCCTGTGCTTCCTCTTTTCATCCTGGCTGTGCAGTAAGACTAAAAGGTACACTTATAATTGGATATGATAGGTTGTTATGTGCTGAATGTGCTGCACCCTCCATTATCTCTGATGAGGAGTTTGGTGATGACTTCGGTCAAGATTCCAAAATTCTACGAGCAATCTTAAAATGTATGCTGCAAAATGCTGAATTTTTTCAAAATAAGTTTCTTTCGATGGAAATTGAAATTGCTGATTTAAAGAGCAAATTAGTAAGTTTTCAAAGTGGTAGTTCCATGGTGAACCATGCTGCAAGTTCTCACAATCATAAACTGGGTACACAGTTAACACCTACTCAGGTTTCTAATTTACCAATAACTAATGACCAAGTTAGTAAGGCTATACATTCAGTAGAATATGCTGTCGTAGCAAAGAATAGTAGCAAAACTATGAATACGATTATTTCTTTGAATAGTGATTGCTCAGTTCCTGTGACTATGGCATCTAATGTGGAATCCGTTTCTAACACTGATTTATGCAATGAATCCAATTCAGAAAATTGTATGAATTCTGAGTTTTGGTTGGATGTTGCTAATAGGAGAAAAAGCAAATTAAAATCAAGAAACAAGGTTATCATTGGTACCCAAACTGTGTTACCCAATTCAGCTCTTTTTAGTGGTAGTGTAAAGAAAACTTGGCTGTATTTGAGTAGAGTTATGGCTAATGCACAAACTCCAATTGTGGAAGCCTCACATATTTTGAGATACATGCAGGAAGATGGCGCCAATGGTGTCTGCTTTAAGATCGGCACTAGAGGTAATTTAAATTCTTTTAAACTGGGAATTCCTGCTGATATTGTTGAAAAGGTCATGTCTCCTTCTTATTGGCCTTGCGGTGTTATGGTACGCTTTTTTGAATTTAAGGACAGTGATAAGGACAAAAGGGAATCTAAAATAATTGCTAAAAGTTCTTTGCAAAATATGACTGTGACTAACAAATTGCCTGATACTGAATTACCAGCTTCATGACTAACAAACCCACAAGTTAATAACAGACATTCATCATTCATCAACGTTTTTTACCAGAATGTTCGTGGTCTTCGTACAAAAACTGTTGATTGCTACCGTGCCAGTTGTTCTTTCAATTTTGAAATTATTGTCTTGACTGAGACATGGCTGAACAATGATATTTCTAATTATGAGTTATTTCCTTCTACTTACACTGTCTTTAACACCAACAGGAACTATTCTGCACTCAATTGTGACCGTGGTGGTGGCTCACTTGTTGCTATTACTTCTAATATTAATACTTTTCAGCTTCCTGGTTGTTCCAATATACATTTTGAGGACACCTGGGTAAAAATCGACCTATTTTCGCAGTGTATAATAATATGTGGAGTATATTTTCCACCCAACTCAAATTGTGAATTATATCAAGAATTTATGGACAATGCTGCAAGACTTCAAATGGCTCATAAAAATTCCAAATTTTTAATAATCGGGGATTTTAATTTGCCTAAAATTAATTGGGTACCTGATGCTGATTTTTTCAGCACATGTGGCACTTTGCCAATCGAGGCTGAAAATCTAATTGAGAATATGCAATTTCTTAATTTACTGCAGGTTAATGGTGTTTCTAATTCTTCTGGTAAGTTTTGGATCTAGTTTTTGCAGATGAGGGGTTTATGCTCTAGTGCGTGAAGTCTGATCTTGCTTTAACTACTGTGGACTGTCACCATCCTCCCTGCTTATTTCTATCAAGAGTAATTTTATTCCTCGTATTAGGTTTTGTGAGAATGTCCATGTCTTTGCTTATAAAAAGCAAACTATGATGAACTTAACAGTATGTATAAGTCAATTGATTGGTCAGTTTTAGACAACTTTCAGAGTATAGATGAAGCCATAAATTTCTTCTATTCAACTGTTTATAAAGGTATTAATAAATTTGTTCCCATATTAAAAAGAAAGTCTGGAAAATATCCGTGTTGGTATAGTAATTCTTTAATTAAACTCATTCAATTAAAAAATAAACTATATAATAGGTATCAGCACTCTAGATTGGAAACGGACTATGTTAGATATTCCACGGCTCGTAAGGAATCAAAACGTTTAATTGACTTTTGTTATTTAAAATTCATCTGTAATAGTGAGCTAATGATTTCCGCCAACACAAAACATTTTTGGTCTTTCATTAAGTCATTAAAGAGAGATTCAGGCATTCCAAAACGGATGTCATACAATGGCAAAATTCTAAGTGATGCTCGTAGTTTTGCCAATGCTTTGCCTCAATGTTTGAATCTTGCTATGTTAATCACTTGAATGATCCTTCCTCTTCTAGCAAATGTTCATATTCTTACAATAGCACTACTCTTGTTTCACATATCTTTACTGAAGATGAAGTAAAAAGAAAAATTCATGCCTTAGATTCATTTAAGTGTGCGGGATCTGACGGCATTCCTTCCTTATTCCTACACCAATGCTGTGATAGTCTATCGCAAGCTTTAGCGATTCTTTTTAATAAAAGCTTTAGTAGTGGAACATTTTCCCTAGCTTGGAAAAGGTCATTTTTAATCCCAGTATTTAAATCGGGTGACCGTTCTAAAATCGAGAATTATCGTGGCATATCAATTTTATCCTCTGTTGCTAAGCTGTTTGAGTCCATCATATGCGATGAGTTATTCAGTGTATTTAAAATTGTATTGCTATTGAACAGCATGGCTTCTTTAAAGGCCGCTCCACTGTCACTAACCTTGCCATGTATCACGATTTTCTTATAAATAGCTTGGAAAGTGGATTACAAGTTGATACAGTATACGCCGATGTTTCGAAAGCTTTCGACAGTGTTTGTCACACGTTACTCATTGATAAACTTCGTTTTCTTGGTATTACAGGTTCATATTTGAAATGGATATATTCCTACTTAGTGAATCGCACCCAATGTGTGAAAATTGCAGGCATAATATCCAGAAGCATCAGTGTTGCGTCAGGTGTGCCTCAAGGGTCACACCTTGGCCCAATTCTTTTTATTCTCTTTATTAATGACGTTGTTTCTGCATTTAAAAATACGAAATGCTTACTATATGCCGACGACTTAAAGTTTTTTGGGTGTATTAGTTCTATACATGACTGTCTTAAAGTACAAGAAGATATTGACAATCTAGTAATCTACTTGGCTCATAATAAACTCAAAGTAAATATTGGGAAGTGCAAAATTATGAGGTTCACTAAATGTAAAGACTTGATTTTGTTTGATTACTGCATTGGATGTTCTAAACTCGAAACTGTGGTAACTATCTCTGATTTAGGGTTGTTTTGATGTTGGTTTAAATTTTATTAGTCATATTAATTCAGTTGTCTCTAAAGCATTTAGGATGTTGGGATTCATTAAAAGAAACTGTATACACATCAACGATGTCCAAGCTTTGAAATCATTATACAATTCTTTAGTTCGTAGTATTTTAGAATACAATTGCATCATTTGGTCACCTTATTATGCCACTCATATCCAGAAAATTGAGCGTGTACAAATCAAGTTCATTAATTTCATTCTCTGGAAGCTTAGATATCCGTATGCCGAAAGTTCACATGACATTCGGCGTCAGTTGGTCAGTTATCAATCACTGCTAGCTCGACGTACTGCAGCGTTTATAATATTTCTTTATAAATTGCTACATGACATGGTTGACTGTCCGGAATTACTAAGCATGCTGCAGTTTCGGATACCAGTTAAAGTCACCAGGAGTAATGATTTATTCTACATCGGTAGTCATCGTACTAACTATGGGGGGCTAGTGCATTTAGTGATAAGTTAATGGGAGTTTACAATGCTTCTATACCATCCGATATCGATATTTTCAATGTCACGTGTAAATATTTGAAGACATCTTTATCCATTTTGTAAAGTGTTAACTATGTTTCTCATTTCCTCATGTATATTATTACTATTTGGGTATTACCTGTAAGTAATTAATTTATATAAATAAATAAATAAAAAATAAATAAATAAACAGATATACATATAGATAAATAAATGATAATAAGTAAATAAATAATGATATACATTGCTAAAAATAATTATATTTGAGCGCCATAGCACATGCGTTTGATGTGTGTCAGTGCACAGTATGTACTTCCTAGTGTTCATAGCAACTTTCTGCTGGCTCACAAAGAAACCCCCTTGGTAGGGAAAGTTTTGGATTGTATTGAAAGATGTTAGGCACACGTAGAGGACTGGGAATTGTGGCGACGCCTGTGGCAGAGAGGTTAAACATGTCAACTCCTGAACAGTAAGGTGTTGTTATTGATAGTAGAGAAAGCTACAATGGCACGGTTGTGATTTAGGCTGGTAACCTGGTTCAACGTAATTAAAGACTTACTAACAAAACCTTTGCGAAAGCCTCAGACCGTCAATGTCATGGTGGGCAACTGAGACAGAAAATATCTGGCCCATCAGATAATGACCGCACGAATCAGGAATGATGTTTTGGAACTTGAAATGTCAGGGGAGTATGAAATCATAAATGAAATCAAAGAAATGTGCATGGACATGAGGTGTGTGAGTGAAACAAAGCGGAAGGGGAAAGTTGTTGTTGAATTAGATGATGATATGTTGGGTTTGTGGTCTGGAATAGAGAGCAATGAGTTCGGGGTGAAAGGTGTTGGTTTAATTTTGAATGATTAAGCAAAAGCGTGCATGAAATAATATGAATTGGTATTTCCTTGCATCTTATGGGTTAAAATGAAAGTGGATTCAGAAAGATCTTTTTAGTAGCATGTTATGCTCTGGTGAATGACGACAGGGGTTGTGTGCAGTTTTGACAGGAGTTGGAAGATGTATTAGACAAATGCAAAGGGAATGACAGTGGTTCTATTAGGTGATATGAATAGTTGGGTTGGCGTACAAAGAGAAAATGCAGAACATGTGGTAGGGCCGTTTGGTGATCCAAGAGCTAACGAAAATGGAGATATGTTAGTGAGTATGTATATGGAAAGAGAACTGTTTGTATTCAACACATGGTATAAACACAAGGACATACATAAGTACACATGGCAAAGGTAAAATGCGAAAAGTATAGTTGATTTAGTCGTATTTGATGAAAATTTAATAGGTAAAGGACATGAGTGTAATGAGAGGATCCGAGTGTGGGACCAACATTTTCTGT
The DNA here is from genome assembly GCA_036346225.1 of Platerodrilus igneus. Taxonomy (NCBI): domain Eukaryota; kingdom Metazoa; phylum Arthropoda; class Insecta; order Coleoptera; family Lycidae; genus Platerodrilus; species Platerodrilus igneus. Next base: position 275,310 of record JARFIW010000957.1, read on the forward strand.
TTTTTCCAGAAGTGATCTTAGTCGAAAGTGAGTGTGGAGAAGAAAGCAGAAAGTAAGACAATCAAGATTGGAAGTAGAACACTTGTTGGAAGAGTCGACTCAAAGTGAGTATGCTACTATATTAGAGAGGGAGTTGTATGCCTGCAAACAAGAATGGGAGAATGCTCTTAAGTCTGATGATTTGGAGAAAGCATGGAATTGTTTAAAAAACAGTGTGATGAAATGTGTTTTGTAAGTATGCAGAACGATAATGATTGGTACCTGTTGTGGTGCAATTCTATGAAGTTCGGCCGCTACAACAAGTTGTGTAAGTCTTTTTAGAATTTATATACTTAATGTGGACTACTTTCAACAACTATTTTTCTTCGATATTATTTTGTGTTCTTATGATTTCTTCTAATTGACTTTTATCGTAATCAGTATGGATGCCTATCACTTTGATTCTGGAGTTTTTTAAATCCTTCTTGATGATCATATATTTCTTGCCGAGTGTTGACTGTATTAGTTCTTTGAGGAGATTCATGTCAGATACCTTGCTATGTACATAGACATAAACGGAAGGGACAAGGAAAGAATGACCGGGCTCAATCAGCGAGTAGGCGGGGTTTGACACCATGCAAAAATTTTTGGAGTTTGCATATTCAGTAACACACAGGCAGATAACTAATTACTACAAGTTTAAAGACCTCAAAAGAATTGTTTAATATCCATTCTCACCTTCGAGTTAAAAAAAAATGTAAAACAATTTATAGTGGATACTTTACATCACTTGCTTAAGACTACGTTTAAATACTATACTGTATGTACCCTTAATCTATTCAAAATGTTCGCCAAATATGTATACTTATGTATTGTCTACAAGCACTCTTTAAAAGTAAATTGCTGATAAATAAATATAAACGAAACATTTTAATAGTATTCAATAAGCAAAAAAAAGAAAAAGAAATATTTTACTACTGAAATGAATTCCCTGAGTAATACCCACAGTTATGTACTCATAGCATCCACATAAATTTATGTCTATATTATTTAAACCAGACTATACCGAAATCTACCACGTTATGATGTGTTTGAATAAGGCGATTATACGTTGAAACTTTTAAGAATTAAATTGTTCGCATGCGATAAAATTGTCAGATACAGTATGAATTGGTCGAATTAAAATAACACCTGAGATCGTACGTCATAGGAACCACCATAGCGATCACAACACAACTCACCTACCACTATGCCTACAGCTCTGCCATGGAGTATCGCAACTTGTATCTACTACTCACGAAGACGGCCTCAGAGGTAGCGATGTCTAAATAATACTGCGACTGCAACACTCCCGATAGGAAGTATCGTCTTCGGGAATGGACATCTCAAATCCTCCAAATCGATAATTGCTTACTTCTTGTCCGTATATTTAAAACATTACTTTCTTTACTGATGTGATCGAGCTTGCATTCCTTATCTCTTTTTTTTGTATGCGTAGCCGAACCATCATGGAAAATAGTCCACCAATAGGAATAGTAGACGTAGTTAGGACGTAATTCAAACACAACCAGTAGGCCTATGCAATTTATCAAAGTAGACGTGCATCGCTTTTGAAATAATGGGATGAGTAACGCAGAAAATTATATGTAAGAATGAATTGCTGAATCAAAATCAACCCGTTTTATCGCAAGAATTAAATTCAATCCCAGTGTTATCAAACACACAGGTGTTAATGGAAACTCGAAACAAAGTTTATCATAGGTATGATCCATTATTTCAACGAGTCTTTAGGTTTGGGTATTATAAGAATTAGTCACTCTATCGTCATATGCATCAAGCCGATGGATACTTTAAACAAGGTATCGATTATTTAACTTAAGGAAGAACTTTCCATTTCGCAGCAAATAGTTTTAAATGAATTTGTAGTAAAGCGTACTTATTGTTGTAATGTCTAATATACAGGGTGGTGTATGAATATCAAAAGTAGAATCTATGCGAATGAATGATGAAATAAAATGTCGTAAGGTTTAGTACACAGTTGAAAGGTGGACGTAACAACCTTTACACGAATTACATCTAACTCTAGCACACATATTGATTATGTTCTATCTAACATCAAATCAAAATTTCTTCTCGATACTGAGGTTCTAAACACAGAACTCTCTGATCACATGTTTGTATATTTTAGATTAAACCTAAAATTAAATAATCAGCAGAACCATTACTATAGGCGTTGCTATAATACTGACAATATAAATTTATTTTCAACTTTATGTTCTGAAATCAATATCAATTCTGGTAACAGTAATTTAAATCATAAATTTCAATCTATAATACAAAATGTTACAGATGTCTATAACAAGTCATTTCCTGTCACTAGATTTAAGAATAATCAAAAAAATTGGTTGACTAAAGGTATTAGAACGTCAGCTGCGACCAAAAAAGTTTTACATATTATTTTCAAACATTTTCCTGATTCCAATATCTTTAAGAAGTACTATCATAAGTACACAAAAATTTTTAAAGCTACCATAAAATTAGCAAAGGCACTATTTTTGTCAAATCGTATATTAAATTCAAAAAATATTCAAAAACTACGTGGAAAATTATCCATGAGCATATTAGCAATACGAAATACGTTCGGACAATTGCTCGCAACTGCAGAAAAACTGAATAACCACTTTGCTACAGTAGCTGAAAACTTAATAAAAGAACTTTCCACACATTCAGTAATTAATAACTCTGTTTCAATGGGCTCTCATATGAGTATTCCAAACAATTTTATGTTTTTTTCTATGGATTATTATGAAGTGTATGCTGTTATTAAATCTTTACGTAATAAATATTCTACTGGTAATGACTACATTCCTGCATATGTGCTTCCTGCTCTCCCAATAAATATTTTGGGATATCTTGTTAACTGAATTAATGAATCTTTTGAAAGTAGCATTTTTCCATCTTGCCTCAAACATGCCATCATTGTACGATTACATAAGGGAGGAGAATATGTAGTGGATAATTTTATACCTGTCTCACTATTATCCACATTTTCTAAAATAATTGAAACTCTAGTCAAAAATCGCCTTATACAATTCAAATCAAATCAAAAAAATTTTTTTCAACAAATCTAAGTTTAAAATTTGGCGTCCCCCAAGGTTCTGTTTTAGGACCAATTTTATTTTTATTCTATATTAACGGCTTCGTTTCATGTATAAATTTTGCAAATTGTACATTATACGCGGATGATATTAGTTTAAATTGGAATGACTTCACCATACAAACCTTGGAGAATAATATTGCAACTGATACAAAATCATGTACAGAGTGGTGCAAGGCAAATTACCTCACAATAAATTCTCTTAAATCTTCATTCATAATTTTTCAAACAAACTCTCCACTCACTAAACTGAATGGAGTATCAATTAATGAAGTCTGCTCAACCAAATTTCTAGGTTTAACCATAGACCATAAACTAAATTGGACAACTCATATTCAATCACTTGCTAGTAAATTAGCATCCACTTGTTATGCAATTAGAACTGTTTCGCGACAAATTTCCACTGAATCTTCACTTAAAGTGTATCATGCCCTTTTTGAGTCCCGTATACGATATGGTATTGCATTTTGGGGGAATGCATCAAATTCAAATATTGCTATAATATTCAAATTACAAAAACGAGCTATTCGTAGTATTTGCAATGCAGCATATGACACACATTGCAAACCATTATTCCAAAAACTTAAAATATTAACTCTATACTCATTATATATCTATGAAACCCTAATCCTCTTTTATAAAAACAAAAATTAATTTATCACACCAAGTACTTTTCACAAACACGATACCAGGCATGCTTGGGATATATATCCACCAAAACCAAGAGCCACTTTAATTTAAAAATCTTTTATATATATGGCGCCAACTCTTTATAACAAGCTACCAGCAACTATTAAATCTCTTGATAGACTGTCTAAATTTAAATCTGCATTATTATCCTTGTTTTGTGAGCGCTGTTATTATAACGTGTCGGAGTTTCTTGAAGATGGAATTTAAATAGTTACAATAATTGACTATGTATCTAATATTTAATTTTAATTAATGACTATCTACATAAATGTAGCTAATTTTCATATATTATTTATTTATATTATATATTTATTTATATTTTAATTTTATTTATACACATTATTGACTATTTCTAATAATGGTTGTAGAAGTGTGCATTATCATCACATTGATGGGAATAAATAAATCTATCTATCTATCTATCTACACATTTTAATATCAGTCCTCACTCTCTGGATTCCTTTAACCAATTCCAATCTCAATTTATCTAGGTTTACATTTAGTAAAAGATCCGTTTTTGTATCTGGGCAGGATTGTCAAAACTTTGGGTTTTATTATAATGTTTGGCACATTTATGGTTAATTTTTGGGTCTTTAGGATGATCTTTCTTTACCTCTGAAGATAATCTACTAGCATACATAGTTTGAGAATTATTTTTATTCTGTAGTGAAGTTTCTAATTTTTGTAGGTTCTGCTTTTATAACATTATTATTTCATCTTTCCCTTTTATTATTTCATTTTTGTCTTCTTTAGTTTCCCTTAGTGTTTTAAAAGTATCATAGCCTTCGCAATCCAAGCAAGCAAATTTCATGCACCGTGAGTTAAGTTTTAGAACCTTGATTTCTGAAGATGTCAGCCTTCCACATGATTTACGTATAGGTCGATAACAAACATCACATTTGACTATTTCTTGAACTTCTTGTCTACACACATCACATTCCATTGGTTATTATCAAAGTTTTATATTATTCTTAACAAAATTCATCAGTCCTCACCTGTATGATGTTTATACTAAATCAGAAGTCATATGCAGAATACTTGGAGTTATCACTTTATGTATGCTTGATTTTTTTTCAATACTTCTACAACACTCTGAGGTTAAGAGCTTCATTTGTTCATGTTTTGATTATTACGTTACCGAATAAACAGATACGGTTTTTTTGGTTTTATTGCAACATCGTCGTTGAAGGCAGCCGGAGCAGTCCAACAATAGAGGGGTATCGTAACAATGTAGTAAAAATACATGGTGGAGCGATGAGATCAAAAAGGTCGTAAGGGAAAATAAAGTGGCGTATAAGAGAATGATTACAGAAAAAGATGTTGAGTTAAGAGAGCAACTTCAGGAAGTATATATGGAGAAAAGGCAATATGCGAAACAAGTAGTGAAGGCAAGCAAAGAGCAACTGGCGGAAAAGGAAAAAAAATGCAGAGTGGTTTAGAAGGGAATAAAAACTTGTTTTGGAAATGTATAAGGAAGATAAAAAAGGGTGAAAAAAGTGTGTGAATGGCATTGTTAACTGTCGAAATGAAATTTTTTGGGACGAAGCAATTGTGAGAAACTGTTGGAAATAGTATTTTAAGATGTTGTATGGTGGAAGCAAGAACGATACAGATGACTATGTGGATGATGAAGAGAGTAGTAATGTACTGGTAAAAACATAGATAATGGTATAACGTTCGAATGCAGTGTAGATTAGGTATGGAAGGCGGCGAAAACTCTGAAGAATGGCAAAGTGGCAGCATAGATGTAATAGCAAGTGAAATGCTTAAGTATGGGTCTGGAGTGCTGATTGAATATTTGTGCAAACTGATAGAGTTGTGTATATAACAAGCAAAGGTGTTTGAAAATTAGAAGAGTGCGATCATCATCCCTTTGTACAATGGTAAAGGCAGCAAGTATGAATGCAAAAATTATTGTGGCATAAGTCTGTTGAATGTACCCAGCAAAGTGTATGGATAAATTGTGATCAAGAGAGTTTGCAACAAATTGTCGAAAAGTGTACGCCAGAAAGAAAATATATGCAGCATTTGTAAATCTGGAAAAGGCGTATAACTCTGGGGATAGAAGTGGATTATGGAAGGCACTGCATGAATATGATTTAAGCAAGTGCTTGATAAAATCTATCAGAGCGATGTACGAAGGTAGTAGATCGTGTGTATGTGTGAATGGAAACATAGAGCACTACTTTGACGTTGTGGAAGGCGTACGACAGGGCTGTGTGATGTCTCCATGGCTGTTTAATGTATTTATAGATAAATGTATCAGGCAGGCTTGCGAAAAAGTGGAAGGAGTAAACATTGGTGAAACAAATGTCAGTGTGCTGTTGTATGCGGAGGACACCGTATTGTTGGCTGAATCGTCACAAGATTTGCAACGAATACTTGACAGGCAGTCGGAAGTGTGTGAAAATATGTGATTGAAAGTGAATGTAAATAAGACAAAAGTAACGATTTTTGACAGAGATGGCAGAATTGATAACTTTGTATTTAGAATGGACAATGACGCGATAGAGAAAGTGAATGACCTCGTGTACCTTGGTAGAAGGTTTTAGAGTAATGAAAAACTGGATGGTCAAATAGAAAGAAGAGCAAATGTGGAAAGAAAAGTATCTGGAAGTATGTGGACAGTGAACAGGAATGAAGGATTGAGTATAAATGCAAAACTGATCATTTACAACAGTGTGTTTGTGCCAACTATTCTGTATGGAAGCAAAACTTAGCTCTTGCAGAAGAAGCATGTTAGTCGTATAAATGTTGCAGGAATCAGGTTCCTTGGAAAAACATTAAGGGACAAAGTGCCAAATGAATGGGTCGGAGCATATTGTTGGGTGCCAGTAACTCTTAAGTAGTTGAGCGAGCGAAGCAAGTTTAGATGGTTTGGACATGTGGAAAGAATGAATGAGGATAGACTTACCAAGCGTATATATGCAAGTGAGATGACTGGTACAGCTGCAAGGGACAGACTGCATAGAAGATGGTTGGATGTAGTAGAGGTTCTGAAAGAACAACAGGTGAGAATTCTAATGAATAAAAGAGCATGCCAAAAGCAATGTATGAATGTTGAAGAGGCAACGGAAGTGTGTAGAGATAGATTGTGAATGGTGCTGGGAGTAAAAGTAGTTTATGTAGTAGTCTAGAGCTATATTTTGCATATTACCCCAGAAAGAGGTGCTGGGTTTGGTTACCTCGAAAAGTAAAACTGTTATTGGCGCATTATGTTTTTTGCGATGGTACATTTTTCAGCAACCTTCAATTTTTATATTTTTCTGCTTTGATTTTTGATTGCTTATAGATGTATATAAAATGTTGATCTATAATTATTTGTCTAATTCCAGTTCTGGTATAATTTTTATACACAAATTTGTTATAATTACACGTTTTCGTTTCCTCAGGTATACTATAGTAGAACCTGGGGCAATATATTGTGGATCATGTTGTACTTTTTGTTTCATCGTTCGATTGGTTTTAACTTTTATAGTTAGTGTTTGTCTGGTTTCGTATTAATATCCAAGGATGGTTGTTCTTTAAATTTTTTATAAAATTTCATCTCGCATACCTAAAGCTTAATTATACTTAATTTTTCTGTTTCTTTATATAATAGTTCTGTATTATACATTACTGGTTTTTCAAACATTGTCTTCAGTATGCCTTTTTGTATCACTTCTAATTGACGCAATTGGTATTTTGGACATCCTCCACATGCAGTTATTCCTTATAATAAGAGCAGCTGTGCAAGTGAACAGTATATTACTTTCAAGCTTTCAATATTCAAAACGTCTCAGCCTAAAGAAACAGTACATTAGGTGCATAATCTTTTGACATAAAGCAGGTTGCAGTCAATTGTAATATCCAAATATTTAAAGTTGGTAACTGCCTGTACTTGTATGTCATCTAACTCATTATTGTTTCCTGCATTGCTAATTTGAATATTATTTAAAGTAGGTAGACTGTCTTTGTATGACCCGAATGGTACATATTTACTTTTATTTATATTTAATGTAAGTTGATTTACATCTAACCATTTTATTATAATTCGCATAATTTCTATGGTTTTATTTTTAACTTATTGCCAAGAATCAGCTTTTATTAGTGCTACCATGTTATCCTCAAAAGAAACAATATCATCGTTCAGTTGTAGGGGTAGAAGGTCATTCATGTTTGGAGAAAGAAGAGTATTTATTGGACCTAAAACAGTTCCTTGCAGTATTCCAGACCTTATTGTTTGTTCTTAACATACAGTTTGGTTTATTAACACATACAGTTTTCTATTATCTAGGTAGCTTTCAAACAAGTTTAAAGTCTTGTCTCGAAACCAAAACTTTGTAGCTGTTTTATTAGAATTTTGTGACTAGCTGCGTCAAAAGTCTTCTATATGTCTAGGAATATCACAATAATAGGTGTGGATATACCTAATTCATGGTAAATTTTCTCTACTACAGAAGCAGTGTCTTTTTTTGAACTTAGGTTTGCTCTAAAGTCAGATTGTTTATTTGAGAATTTCACATTTATCAATAAACTTGATCATTTCGTCTAAATTATATATATAAAAGAAATAGGGGGATAATTTATAGTCTACTGTTTTTCATCAATTTTAGAAATTGGTATTACTAAAGTAACTTTGAAGTGGGTGGGACAAATGCCTTCTGTAAATATCTTATTAATCAATATTGTTAGTGGCTGGGGAATGGTTTTTAAGTTCGGTGCAGAATTGTAGTTGTGATTTGATCGATTCCAGAAGCTTTGCTTTTTTTAGTTGTTTTACATATGTACTTCTTCTTTTTGTATTGGGTACAAATAGAATGAACGTGGATTACATGCAGGCATAAACGATTCTCCTATTGCGCGATCTTTCTTGTTAGCCACTTCTTCTTCTATCGTAGTAAAGAATTTATTAAATTCATTTGCTGTATGTCTGTAGTTAAATTCCTTCTTTTCCTTGTAGTGTTACACCTTGCCCACTCTTAGCTGTTGGAGGGGCGTAACTTCCTCCACGTATTTAATTAAATAAGCGGGTGGATTAAACAATTTAGTGTATAAAGAAATTATCAGGATTCAATATTGCGGGACTAAATTGGAAAGCGATAAGGCGGTTGTATTGTACAAGTTACAGTATAAATGTTTAATGTTAATTGTTTGCATAAATTCATATAAACAAAGTCAAAAACTCACCAGAACTTCTTGGCTTTCGGTGCTATAGGAAATTTTGGGCACGCACAATCCACGAACACACAGTTGCGGTTTATATTATGTTTTTAAGCGGTAAAACAAAAGTTTAGGCACTTCTTAAGTACTCTGCGGTCACACACGATCCACGTTTTCTCTATTAATGCACTCTTGCGAACCAGGTGTTCGTTACAAGATAAATGTAGTTCTGTTTATCGCGCACTATCAGTATTTATTTCGAATGCACAACGATACTTTTGGCGCGAACTAAGGCACTTATAAAATTATCTATAAGTCGCCGAACCATACTCCCCGCCTTGAAAGTAGGAAACTTTCAAAGGAATGGAACAGGAATGGAACCCCGCTTTGAAAGTAGGAAACCTTCAAAGGAATGGAACAAAAAAATTAATTAATAAAAAAAATAAAAAAACTCAGTGCTTGCTCATTACACAAGTAGTACAAGAGTTTATGTAAGCGGTAAAGCATAATGCTATTAAACTAAACCTTTATAAGCGGATGAATAAATGCGGTTGAAGAAATGCGGGTAAGTACTAGTACTTAATTATTGGGTGGGCAACGGGCAAAGTTTCACAATTGCTCGTTTAAAGGAACTGTTTTTTGTTTTGACAGTGGCAACTCTAACAACGCCATCTCGGCCGGGATGAACTTCCTGGATCACACCTAAGGGCTATCGCAGCGGAGGAGTATCGTCTTGATTAATAAGAACTATAGTCCCTACCTTGATGGGATTACTAGAAGTGCACCACTTTTGACGACTTTGTAGTGTATGCAAGTAGTCTGTCTTCCATTTTTTCCAATAAGATCTTACTAATATATCTAATAATTTTTTGCGATTGACCAAGTTAATATTTTCACTTAGTAAATCAAAGGCGGGTAAAGATTGTAAAGGCGTAGACATTAAAAAATGAGCAGGTGTGAGAACCTCAGGGTGAGGGTCTGATGATAATAAACAAAGAGGTCTGGAATTTAACAGACATTCTATTTGAGTAAGGACAGTCAGTAACTCTTCATATGATAATAGTTGACTTCCAATTACTCGAAATAGATGCGTCTTGCAACTCTTTATATTTGACTCCCACATACCTCCAAAATGAGGGGCTCGTGGAGGAATCATTTTCCACTCAATACGGTGAATTGCAAGTTCATTTTTTAAAGCGGTTTGATAATTTGCGGATACCAAAAACGTATATAATTCCTCTAATTGTGTCTTGGCACCAATAAAATTTGTCCCGTTGTCCGAATATAAACAAGCAACAGGACCGCGGCGTGATATAAATCTTTTCAAGGCAGCCAGAAAACAATCAGAAGACAAGTCGGAGACTAATTCTATGTGTATCGCCTTAGTGGTCAGACACACAAAAAGACAAATGTAGGCCTTCTGTGATCGAAAACCTCGCCGTCGCGTTAGCATAATTTTAATTGGACCTGCATAATCGACGCCAGTATGTACAAATGCCTTTGTTTCTTGTACTCGACATAAAGGCAGATCAGCCATTTTTGGTACGGGATGAACAGGCGATAAACGAAAACAGGAGTTACATTGGTATACTCGTTTTCTAACAATACTTCTAGCGGAAAGTATCCAAAAACGTTGTCGTAAAATGGACATCCACAAATTTGAACCCGTATGACAATTTACTTTATGATAATAATCGATAATGAGATTAACGATATGATCATTTTTTGGCAATAAAGCGGGATGCTTAGTTTCAAAAGGGAGATCGGAATTAGATAATCGTCCTTGTATTCGTAAAATCTTGTCTTCGTCCAAAAACGGGCAAAGATTCTTAAACTTTTTGGAGCATAATTTAGAGTTACTTAGCTTGCTAATTTCATCACAAAAATGCTCAAGTTGAATTGACTGAATAACATATTTTTCAGCAATAATTAGGTCTGATGCTTTCATTTCGTTACAAAGTGGAAGTTTTTTAATAAAGCGGAGTACATACACTACTACCCTAAGTAGTTTGACCCATGAGGAACAGCGTTGAGCCAAAATATATAATACTGGTTGTTCACATTGAACAAAGGCGATCAAAGTATTTGATTTACGTTCAGGCAAATTATCAGTGTAATTAGAACTAAATGGCTTAATTGGCCATTCTGATATAGGAAAATGCAACCACTGTGGGCCATGCCACCATAGTTTGTTAACTATTAATTGAGAGGGCAACATGCCTCGCGACAAACTGTCGCTAGGATTTTCTTTTCCAGAAATATGATAAAAATGACGAGGATGTAAATTTTCATGACATTGTGCTATGCGGTTACTTACAAATATTGACCATTTATGCGGTGAAGAATGGATCCACGATAATGCTATAATGGAGTCCGAAAATGCGTAGATACCTGTAATAGGTATTTGATCAATATAAGTATCATAAACTCTTTTAATAAGATTAGACATTAAAACAATTGCGCACAATTCTAGCCGGCATAAAGTAATTATTTTAACCGGTGATACTTTTGATTTTGAGCAAAGCAATCGAACTTTAATATTTCCGAGAGAATCCGTAGTATGCATGTAAATAACACAACCATAGGCGTTTAAACTAGCGTCAGAGAATGCTACGAGATTCACAACAGAATTTTTTAGAACCCCAACATGGCGTGGAATACTTAATTGTGAAAGTAAATGAACTTCCTGGCGTAATAAATTAAAGCGTTGGACAATCACGTCTGGAGGGATATCATCCCAATCAATTTTAATGTTCCACAATTCTTTAATAAGCAATTTCGCATATAAAATTGTAGGCGAAATTAAACCAAGTACATCAAATAAGCGGGCGATGAAAGACAAAATTGTACGTTTCGTACATTTACCCTCAGTATCAGAAATGGTGATCTTAAATAAATCGAGTGACGGCAACCATGAAAGTCCCAGAATTTTTAAGTTACCATCGTCAGAAAAACTTACGGAAGCGCGGTGGGAGTCTGGAAGGCTAGTCATTAACTCGGGTGAATTTGAAACCCATTTAATTAAATCAAAACCTCCGGACTTAAATAAAGTAATAAGTTCCTGAGCCAGTTTAATAGCGGTTTCATAATCAAGTGCAGAGCAAACCAGATCGTCCATGTACAGTTTAGACGTAGCTATTTGTGCTGCATTTGGGAAACGTTTAGCTTCAGCAGAAGCTAATTGATGAATGGTGCGCATAGCTATGTATGGGCTAGATTTTAACCCGAAAGGAAGACGATTAAATTGAAAAGTTCGTATTTTTTCTTCGCTTGTGAAGCGGAATAAAAATTTTAAATATTTGCGGTGAAAATTTGGTACAATTATCTGCAAGTACATCTGACCTATGTCCGCTGTTAAAGCTATTGGGAATAAGCGAAAATTCAACAGAAGCAAAAACAAATCCGCCTGCAAATTAGGCCTACTATAAAGGATGTCATTTAACGAATAGCCAGTATGAGTTTGACTACTGGCGTCAAGAACTACACGTACTTTTGTGGTAGACTTGTCCGGGCGCATAACAGGATGATGTGGTATATAATAACCATCGTGTGTATCATTAGAAGTTTGTACTTCTGATACATAGCCCTTAGTTAGATATTCACTAATTATCTGATTATAATTTTCAAACAAGACTGGTTCTTGTTTGAGCTTACGTTCTAAGGATAAAAGCGATGATATGCGACAGTATAGGAACTGCCTAAAGCGGAGGGATCTTTACAAAATGGAAGGGCAACAGAGTAGCGGCCCGTCGGGTCTCTTTCGACCGATGAAGTGTATAGATTTTCACATAGCGTTTCCTCGGGACTAAGGAAACGTTTAACGTAAACTTCCTCTAATTCCCAAAATTTATGCAAAGAAGCTTCAATATTATTTAAAGTTAATGCGGTAAAGAAGCGTAAGAATGGTCGGCATTGACACTGCGAGAGGAATATCTCCCATGAAAACATAACCAAATACGGTTTGTACAGCGGGCGGTGTAGCGGGACCACAATCAATGCGGTTACCTAAGTAGATATATGGAAATAATTGTGCCCCAATTACTAGCTCTATGCCTCCAGGAATATTCCATGAAAGGTCTGCAAGCGGAACATTGTTAAGAAATTGCATATTACAGTTACCAATAAAATATGCTGGTAATTTATCTGTAATAGTGTCAACTACTAGTACTTGTATATAATATTTGTGATTATACACACGTGATTCAATATTAAGATAAGCGTAGCCTCGTATTGGTCTTTGAGTTGAACCAATACCTTTTATGAATGAATTGTTAAGGGTTCTATAGACAAGTTGAGTAATTTACAACCCTCTACAGTTATTAAATTGTTTTGTGAACCGTTATCCAGCAAACAACGAATAATTTTGCGTTTGCCGTCAGAACCAGTTGCATAGATTTGTGCGGTAGCTAATAATATTATAGGATTAGACCTTGATTCAGAATTAAATGCTACAGTAATAGCAGGTTCTACCTGAGAACTTGTACCGGGTGAGATAGCGGAATTTGAAATATTATTATTATTCTTGGCAAGAGAACTTACGGGCGTTCCTTGTGATAAATCACGAGTATTAGAATGGACATTTTTGTCCGATTTCTTCTTAAAACAAAGTAAACTATGATGCCTATTTTGACAATAATTACAAAAATGCCTTGAATTACACGAAGAAAGCGTGTGAGTTACGCTTAAACAATTAACGCATCCATTTTTTGATTTAATAATTTCAAATCGGTCTTGCGATGAATTCATATTTTTAAACTGCGGACATTGGTATATTTTAAAATGATTATCCTTTTTACACAATATGCACAAAGGCGAACTGGAAACAAATGCTTTTGTCTTAAATGCGGGCGGTTGCGGTTTATGATTATAGTTATACGACTTCGTATTATCATTTGTACGTTCTAAAATTTTAACTTGATCTTGAATAAAACTTATCAGCGTTTTATAAGAGGGAATTTCCGTATTTCGAACGGACAATTCAAACGCTTGTGCGGTTTCTGCATCTAGTTTCTTTAAACCCCAATGCAAAAATATAAAATCTTGCAGGTCGGTAATTCCCACCTGTAACAGCGCTGCAATAGACGCAGAATATTTTTCAATAAATGTATTTAAATTGTTAGCGGATCGTGGACAATTTTTTAATTCGAAAATATTATTTAAATAGTGTGCACCTAGCGTACGTTTATCCTGGTACTTTTTTACCAAGCTATCCCACAATATACTGTAAGTTTCAGCACAGGGAACTATACCTGCAGTTATCTGCAGGGCGGAATCTTTTAATTTACCCATAAGGTATTGTACACTCTGACCATCAGTAAGTTGAGGGTTTAGGTGAATATTAGTCTTAAAAGACTGGTAAAATACATCCCATTTTAAGATTTCACCGTTAAAATACGGGATTTCTATAGGCGGTAAAGGAATCGAAATTTTAGGGGTAGCACTAGTAGCTCCTTGATGCGGTGGTTTAAATTGAATTATATTATTACGCGCGCGTTTAATTCTACTAAACATTTCCTCAAATGCATTTAAACTTTGATAATCAGGTTGAAATTCCGGTTTCAATAATAATTGGTATTCATTTATCTTATCCACAATAGATTCAAACCTTGACCTTAATTCATCTATCGTTTCGCTGTCTGCCATAAAATTTTCATTTGCTCGTGACTCAAATGAAGAAATATTTTTTGAACAATCATATAATGCTGTAAGCCGCTGAAATATACTCTCCTTCTTCTTGTGTAAAATTTTTATTTTATCTTCCATTTTAATAATATAGCAAAGAGAGTTCAAAATTTAACTGCAAGCACTAGTAAACTAATTTTTCTTTTGCTGGGACATGCGAGCTCTAAGGACCAATCTAATGGAGGGCGTAACTTCCTCCACGTATTTAATTAAATAAGCGGGTGGATTAAACAATTTAGTGTATAAAGAAATTATCAGGATTCAATATTGCGGGACTAAATTGGAAAGCGATAAGGCGGTTGTATTGTACAAGTTACAGTATAAATGTTTAATGTTAATTGTTTGCATAAATTCATATAAACAAAGTCAAAAACTCACCAGAACTTCTTGGCTTTCGGTGCTATAGGAAATTTTGGGCACGCACAATCCACGAACACACAGTTGCGGTTTATATTATGTTTTTAAGCGGTAAAACAAAAGTTTAGGCACTTCTTAAGTACTCTGCGGTCACACACGATCCACGTTTTCTCTATTAATGCACTCTTGCGAACCAGGTGTTCGTTACAAGATAAATGTAGTTCTGTTTATCGCGCACTATCAGTATTTATTTCGAATGCACAACGATACTTTTGGCGCGAACTAAGGCACTTATAAAATTATCTATAAGTCGCCGAACCAGCTGTTTTTTTTAAATTAAAATAGTATTTGTTGTTTCCCATGAGAATTTACTGTTTTTATATTTTACAAGATTGCCATAATAAAGACGTTTTGCTTCTTTTATAAGTGCAACTATTTTGTTTCTGTAAGTCTTATAAGTAATTTGATTTTATGCGGCTCATCGATCATTTGTTTGTGCAAAAGTACTTTTACCTTGGCTTGTTTACCAATGGCTTGTGTTATTCACGGTTATTATTTAAATACAACATTTGCTAAGTGACTCATAGAGCTTTTTACATATATACCATAACACCAAGACACTTATTTACAGTTCCTTGATTGTATTACTGTTTATAACCCGCTAAGCTACATAATTCTGGTGTATTTACAACCCAAGTTTCCCATGATATTACAACCTGAAAATTATAATTAAATATTTTAAATAGTGTATGCAGTTCATCAAAGTGTTTTCTAATGTTTCTTATATTACAATGAATTATATTAAAATTAGAATGTTTCATTATTTTTGTACAGTTGTCAGTATTATATACAACGTGTGTTTGGATTTTTGCCTTATCTAAAATGTTTAAGTAATTTAACATGTCATAATATATGTGCAGTATTTTAATTATGTGTTTATTTATGTTATTGTATGTAATTTTATTTTATACAAAAAGAATTAAACAATCTTTACCAGATCTATTTCGCATTTAATGCAAATTTTAGGGCTTCCTTCAATTTTTCGCTCATATGTTGTACGATTTCGTGTTCAGATGTATTTATTGTAATGTTCAAGGTTAGACGCACTAACTTACCAATCATATTAATGAGATTTCTCATTTAAAACTGATGATAAAGGAGATCGTAGAATTAATTACTTGCTGAATTAATATCGAATGCTATTTCCGTGTGATGAAGCTTTTGAGATTTCAAATAGGTGTTTAAGTAATTTTATTTTAAAAAATGAAAAGTAATTCCAATTGAATAAGCTTCTGTTGATTTTATTTAACGTTTATGTTCACTATTTAATGGATACTACTGTTCTTGAAAATGATATGTACCATAATACCTGAAATATAATTCATTTAGCATGTTTTGTTAGAATTAAGTAGTTTTAAAATTTATGAAAATGATAAACAAAATTTAACCAATGACAATTAGTACTCAAGTGATCCAAATGTTTCTGTAAAGAGCAAATAGATCTGTTTGTGATAGTTGATCCAGGAGTGTAGTATTATAAGATTTTTTGTATCGAGTAGGCAAGTAGAAAAATTTAAAAAAATCTCCTAGGAGATAAGTAACGATGTACAACTTGATAAAAGGACTTGTTAATTTTTATTTAAAAAGAATAGATGTGTTTACATGCTCTCGAGTTTTTATTTAATTATTTGAAGCTGAAGTAATTGGAAAGAGTTTAACAGTGAATTAAAATAGACCTAGTGCAACGGGTAAGAAATTTCAAAGGTTTATACAACCATTTGAGGCCAAGAAGATTAATTTCTCCAGTAAAGTAAAATGCCTACAGCTTACAAGCTGATATGAATTGAAGTGAAGAGAGCTCCAAATATTTTCAGTGGATTCCCAATATTATGAACAGTGTTCCAGCAGTGGTGGTAATTTGAGCGGGAGTTCCTAGTTAGATTGCCGGTTCTGAGTATATTGTTTCTATAATATTATTTTAGTATTCCTAAAGCCTGAAAATAAAGCATAAATTCTTTAAAATACAAAATATTAAAACTTACTTTTAAACAGGTATTGTGAACTCCAAGTTTCTGTAACTGTAAGCAGTGAAGAGGTCCATCCTTGTAAACTCAGGCGACTTCAGTGGAATTACAGGTATTTAATAAATTAATTCTCATATTTGTAACACCTAAAAACTTTAGTACTGATTGAAATCTCAAAATTTTTATCGAATTTGAGCATTCTGGGCTTTGTTCACATTCTAAATAAAATTGCTAGTATTGTCACACCTATGGCGAGTATTTTTAAAAATAAATAGATGGCGTTTTCACTGGCAGTGGTTATTATATTTGCATACAGTTATGTACCCACACTGTTTGCAAAATATAATTTTAACTGAAATAGTAATCCTGCGTTTAAGAATGAACCTCTTCACTGCTTACAGTTACAGAAACTTGGAGTTCACAATACCTGTTTAAAAGTAAGTTTTAATATTTTGTATTTTAAAGAATTTATGCTTTATTTTCAGGCTTTAGGAATACTAAAATAATATTATAGAAACAATATACTCAGAACCGGCAATCTAACTAGGAACTCCCGCTCAAATTACCACCACTGCTGGAACACTGTTCATAATATTGGGAATCCACTGGAAATATTTGGAGCTCTCTTCACTTCAATTCATATCAGCTTGTAAGCTGTACGCATTTCATTTTACTGGAGGAATTAATCTTCTTGGCCTCAAATGGTTGTATAAACTTTTGAAATTTGTTACCCATTGCACAAGGCCTATTTCAATTCACTGTTAAACTCTTTCCAATTACTTCAGCTTCAAATAATTAAATAAAACTCGAGAGCATGTAAAACACATCTATTCTTTTTAAATAAAAATTAACAAGTTCTTTTATCAAGTTGTACATCGTTACTTATCTCCTACGAGATTTTTTTAAAATTTTCTACTTACCTACTCAATAAAAAAATCTTATAATACTATACTCCTGGATCAACTATCACAAACAGATCTATTTGCTCTTTATAGAAACATTTTATTTGGATCACTTGAGTACTAATTGTCATTGGTTAAATTTTGTTTACCATTTTCATAAATTTTAAAACTACTTAATTCTAACAAAACATGCTAAATGAATTATATTTCAGGTATTATGGTACATATCATTTTCAAGAACAGTAGTATCCATTAAATAGTGAACATAAACGTTAAATAAAATCAACAGAAGCTTATTCAATTGGAATTACTTTTCATTTTTTTAAATAAAATTACTTAAACACCTATTTGAAATCTCAAAAGCTTCATCACATGGAAATAGCATTCGATAATTATTCAGCAAGTAATTAATTCTACGATCTCCTTTATCATCAGTTTTAAATTATAAATCTCATTAATATGAGTGGTAAATTAGTGCGTCTAACTTTGAACATTACATTATATTGTCTTTCCAATCTTAATTTTCTAACCAAGTTAAACATCTTTCTTATTCTTGTAAGGTTTTATAAACCACAATTAAATGGAACAGATTATCTTTTCGTTAAAAATTGTGTTCACTAAAACTATAGTGTAAAATTCTTAGGAATAACTCTGGATACATCATTACGATGGAATGTTTACTGTGATAATATCAGTAAAAAACTGTCGATCTTTATATTTTATATTCCCTAAAAAGTTTAGTTTCATTGGAGGTAATGAAGCAGGTTTATTTTGCCTACTTTCATTATCATATTTAATATGCAGTTCTAGGGTAGGGTCATGCTAGTGCCTACAAACGTGTTTCTCAATTACAGAGGCGGACTATTCAAGTGATTGCAAATCTGAGATATCAAAAAGATTGCCAAAACCAATTTGTTTCCCTAAAAATTTTAACATTTTCATGTATCTTTATCTTGGCATGCGTACAATTCATAAAAAAGAACTGCCTACAGTTTCCACAACATAAGGAAAATCATAACTTTGATACTCTTGGTAAAGGAAAATTTATAATACCTTATTATAGAATAAAGAAAAGTAGATTTTGGTGAAATTATTTTGGCGTTATATTGTTTAATGTTTTTTCAGCAATATACAAGACGTGCCTTTAAATCGTTTCAAGATATTAATTAAAAATTATCTAATCTAATGCACTTTCTATAACTTTCTGATTCTATAAACAATGTCGGTACACTTGAAACCTGTAGTGGATTGCAGACACACTATCCTAACTTTGGTCTCTGCCTCTAAATGGCGCTTTTGCACCGATTATTTTTACTAATTTTTATAAAGTTTTGTTTGACTAAGTGTAATTTACTGCTGTGATCACATACATGTAAAATAAAAATAAAAATTTACGTAAATCCTGTGATGAGGTAGTTTCATAGATAGATTTAAATTATCACTATATAGTGCTGCATTTTTTCAGGACTCCGGGAAAACATTTCTGTTTGTATGATGTTTAAACTGTAAATGTATGCCTGGGTACAGTGCATTTTGCTTTTTGGCAAGCGATGGCATATATTAATATCTTCAGTTGTTATATGTGCATTTATATTTTTTGCTATCTCTACTACTACTAGTTTGAGGTCTCCATTTGCTGTATAAGGTACTCCAACAACCTCTACATTAATTAATCTTTTTGTTTGTTCTAAGTCCTTTAGCGTACTTCCTAGCACTTCTACTTTCCTTTCTAATGCTTGATTCTTTTTGGTATATTCTGCATTACCCTTTATCAGGTTTTTCATTTCAGTATTTTCCTTCATAGTTTCACCAATTTTTGAGACAAATGTAACAGACTTTTGGAGGTCTTTTGCTAGCATCATTAGGTCTTTTATAGTAGGGTTTCCAGCAATACATAATTCTTCCAAACTTTCTTCAGATGCTTCGATTTTCTCAATACCATGTTTAACCTCACTTTTTTGAAGGCACACATTACAAATTTTCTTATTTTCACTGTTATTAAATATCTTGGCTTGACTTGCACAGCTGGGATGGTAGCTGGTGTTGCATACTTCACAAATTAACGCATTTACTACTTTTTACTAAAGTGTTTACATAAAGTTATATTAGCAAAGTTTAGCTTACTGTTGTCTGAAGCCATATTGCATTTAACAGTATTTATTGCCTCTTCTATATCTAAGTTAAAAATTATTGGGGATAGCTCACATACCTGCCTCACCCCTTTCCTAATATTTATTTCTCTACATTCCTGCTCTAATTCTATTACCGCTGTTTACTCTTTGTATAAGCTATGTACTATCCGTCTATCCCTATAACCCATTCCGATCTTTTTAGTATTTCAAACATTTTCTCCTATTTTACATTTTTCAATCTTTTCTCCAGATCTACAAACCCCATGTACACGCTTTCTCCTTTTTTTGTTGCTTGGTGTCCACTTACATACATAAAATTAAATTTATTCGTAAACTACATTTATACTTAAGGAAAATATTTGACAGTTGATATGATTGGTCAACTTGTTCATAATTGACTTTTCATTCTAGTTGCTAATTCTCTATTTCTTTTAGTATTTCAAAATTTAAGGTAACATTTTAAAATAAACTATATAGTACTTGTAAAATTAGCAAAAACCTTTTTTTAATGCTTATACTGTTGGAAATAGTAAAATGTATAATTTAAAAAAAAAGGGGGTTATGGCCCAGCCTGAAAGCTGGTTTTAACCATACAGGACCTAGTAAACAAATTAACCGGACAAAATTTATAATCTTCACCTGTCTTGATTCTATTACCATCACATAAGAATCAAGAATATTACAACGATTCTTTAATTTTTGTCTATGTAGTTTTAGCTACTTATTGCTCACAATTAGCTGAGTTTCTGAGCACCAATTTTTGAGTTTGGCACACTGGGCTAGACATTGTTACATGTTAAAAGTAGGTATCATAAATTATAATATTTTAAAAGAAGATATATAAATGCATAAGATCGTCCACTTACAGTAACTTTGACGTCTTCATAACGATCTCAGGGGTGGGTGTCAATGGTCATCCAATTCTGCCACAGAAGGTACAAGATAATTAGACAAGAGAATGTCGAAATACTAGTAAAAAGTGTTCAGTTCACTGCTGGCAATTTTTCGGAAATGATATCTAACTCCCACTCATGCTAAATTTCTCATTTGCCCGACAAACATCAGGGAGCAGTTGACAGCCAACCTTACAATTTCCAACAGGAAGTCACGTAAATTTTCAGAAAAGACACTTAAGTTATACGTAAACTAATGATAAAGCTACACACAAAAGTTAAATACTGGATATATATAGCCAAATCTAGCTTCTACACAATACTGGTTAATTGGGTTGGGATTTACAGGTTGAGGTGGGTTTCCAGGTTAAACTAAACAAGGTTTGATGGAGTTCAAAGTTGTTCTTTTGTAATGTAGTTTAAAATTATTTTGAAACGTAGAAAGTAGTCTTATGCAAGCCAGAGCAGGCTAGGTTTAATCTTTTTGTTATGTATTTGTTTAATGGCTGTTGATACTAATTTTGATTATTTTGTTTTAGTTGGCCCCGATTATCAATTGGGAGCATCAAGAGTCTTCCTTCGAGAAAGTTTGGAACGTCAGTTAGAAACGTCTCGTGCAGATCTCTTATATGATGCAGCTATGGTTTTGCAAAAACATGTACGTGGTTATCTTGCTCGCAAACATTTCATTACATTAAGACACAGTTCAATTGCTATACAACGTCATTGGCGTGGCTATAAAGAGAGAACTCGCTATAACATTTTAAAACAAGGCATTATAAGAACACAAGCTTTATACAGAGGCAAACGTGAACGAAGACGATATGCAGCCAGAAAAGTAGAATACAGAAAACGCCAAGAAGCTGAAAGATTTGCACAAGAAAAGGCAAAGCAAAAAGCTGCACGTGAAACTCAGCGTGTTGCTGCTGCCGCTGCTGCAACACGAGCAAATATACATCATCTAGAGATTCCAGCGGAACTTGCATTTATCTTCTCAAAACTAGAAGGGTATACTCCTATTCACACTGAACGAAATTTAGTAAAGGTACTTGGAAGTGTTAATGGCAACCCTATATCGATTACTTTACCTACTGATTTAGAACAGTTTGAGTTCAACAAATTTAGTTCTGTGTATTTTAAAGGAGCCGAGTTTGGATATAAACGTGAACCAATTTTAGCTCCATTTCTTTCTAAAGCAGCAGCCAGGGATCAAGACTTTCAAGATGCAGTTGCTTTGTTTAAATTAATATTACGCTGGTCAAATGATACTCAACTCACAGGAAGCAGGGAACGTGCACTTGCAGATTATATTGTTCATAAAGGATTGAATTCTAGAAGTTTACGGGATGAAGTATTGGTTCAGCTATGTAATCAGTCATGGAAAAATGATAATGCAGAACGATTATGGCAGCTAATGGCCCATTGTTTGAGCTGTTTCCAACCTAGTCCACCATTAAGCAAGTACGTATAAACTGCACAATTTTAAATATGTAGTTAATTATTTCTTATCTTGAAAAAAGTGCGATTTCAATGTTATTATATGGATCTGTAGATACAGGTAGATGTATACTCCCTTAGTAAGCAGTTTTATTAAATTAGAATTATGGTGATAACAATTTCTTGGGTTTTATTTATTTATTTATTTATTGAACATAGCAACCGACAGAATATAAGTTCCAATAACAGGCTGCTTAACATAAAGGGATCGGACGAATGTTAGTTCAAACACATTAGTAACATGTTAGATTTTTCAAACAACTAGCATAAAGTATTTCAATTTCTTACAATTGCAAAGTGCATATAGTATATTAGGTACAAGGTTAATCTAGTACTTAAACAAGTGATTTAAATTAGGCTGGTCTTGCTCATACGATAACAGTAAGCAAACTTCATTTTTGAACTTTGCTTTTGAAACAGTCAAAAACCAATCAACTGCATAATTTGTGTTATTTAAGGCGTTACAGATTTTATAATGAGGGGAATTAATCATATTATCAGTATGTATTTGTGGAGTGTACACTAATTCAAAAGACCTACTGTTCAACCTTGGAACTACAGAATAAAATTTACTAATAAAGTTCAGATTAGAATCAAACTCCGAATGAAAAATTGAAAAAGCAAACATTAATATTTTTAGAAATCTCCTGCGTTCTAAAGATAAGTATTTAAATCTACTCACTAATTCAGAATATCTCAGAAATTATGGATAAGTTCCAGTTTCATGAAACATCAAATATTTTAGAAATCATTTTGAACATTTTCAATTTTCGTTATGCAATTATTGTATTTAGTGGACCAAATAATAGAAGCAAACTCTAATTTTGACCGCACATAAGCATTGTAGAGGGCTTCATAGGTTGAACGCTGTCTAAAAGATTTGGCATTCCTCATAACAAATCCCAACATTTTGTAAGATTCATTTACTATCGCATATACGTGAAAAGTAAATGTAAGTTTACTATCTAAAATAATCCCCAAATCATTTATTTGGGAAACTTTGTGTAGAGTATGCTGATCAATTGAATAATTAAAGTTATTGATTTTGATTTTTTTACTGAATGTAATTGCTCTACATTTAGTATAATTCAAATATAATTCATTTTTGTTACTCCAAGCAACTAAATTTTGTAGATCATCATTCAATTCAGTACAATCTTCAACTGAATAAATATTTCTCCAAATTTTAAGGTCATCTGCAAACAACAGTGCACTACTTTTTGTTAAAACATTGGGTAGGTCATTTATAAAGGTTAAAAATAACAGTGGTCCAAGATTAGCACCCTGTGGAACACCCGAGTGTACAGAATACGGATCCGATGATTCATTTAAAAAAACAACATATTGTCTCCTCCCTTGGAGATAAGAAAGAAATAATTTGCAAAGATCTATAGACATCCCAAAACTATACAACTTGGCTAAAAGTAATGTATGAGAGACTTTGTCAAAAGCTTTTTCAAAGTCAAGATAGATAGCATCTGTTTGAATATTATTATCGAGCGCTTGTGCTATCTCTTGAACGAATATATATATAAATTAGTTTCTATTGATTTTTGCGGCATAAAGCCATGCTGTAGCACTGAGATGTACGGTTGAACATATAGAAAGACTTTGTTGTATAGTATAATTTCAAAAATTTTTGACACTGAATTAGATATTGATATCGGCCTGTAATTTATAACATCATTTTTCTTGCCTTTCTTAAAGATAGGACAAACTTTAGTAACTTTCCACTTTGATGGGTATGACTGTGTTTTAATAATACAATTAAAAATCATCAACAACGGATAACTCAAGATTTGCCAATAGACTTTTATAATATAAGGTGGAATTTGGTCTGGACCTGCAGCCGTTTTGAGCTTTAACCGCTTTACAACCTCCTGTATATCATTCAATGTTATTTCATTTATAGCTAGAATGTCAGCCGTAAAATTCTCTTTAGGATCGAAAGTCACAGATGTATAGTTAGGTGAATTGACACTGTATACCGATTTGAAATAGTTAGCAAATGCATCCACCACTTCCTTTGGCGTATTTAAACAGGAATTTAAATAAGTATACGGAAAAGTATTGCCTACGTTATTTTTGCATTTTTGTTTTATATAAGACCAGAAAGAAGAAGCATTTATTATTTATATTATTTTCAATTAAATCCATATGATTCCGATGACAGTGTTTAATTTCAAGCTTTATTTGTCTACGCAATTGATCGAACTTTTCATAGTCAGTATTTCTCTTGTAACGCTTCCAAAGCTTATGCAGGCGATGTTTTGATTTGATTTTAGCAATTAATTCGGGTGTAAACCAAATGGGGTAGTTATATCTATGTTGCCTTGTTTTAGGTACAGCAACATCCAATGCTAGAAATAAGAGATGACAAAACCGATCTGTTTTTTGATCAACGTCAGAGAAGAGGTTTATAGAATTCCAATCCGTAGCATTCAATATATTATAAAGAAGATCATAATTTGCACGTTTAAAATTAAGTTGAGGACCAGCAAAGCTATATTGTTTTGACTCAATTGTCACGTTAATAGATATGACTAGAATAGGATGGTAATCATCCACCCTTAATAAGGGATCTTCGCATCCGGAAATGTTGATTGATACATTACAAGAAACATAGTCAAGTGCCCTTCCTAATTTATTTAGTTCAGCATTGTATTGCGTCAAATTATGGAAGTTTGCAAAATTAACTATTTCATGTTCGATGTTCGATCTAGGATTTGACAAAACATTATTTAAATAGGGCAAATTGAAATCACCTACTATGAGCAAGACCCCACTGATAAGTCTATATTTATTGTATAAATTATTGAAAAAGGTATTATATGTGGTTATGGCAGAGGATGGAATATAAATGGCACAAATGTTGATGTATGTATTACCTGTTTTTAATTGAACCCAAATATCTTCTAATTCAGTTTCTAGTCTTTCAATTCTTGAGACACTAATTGTATTTTTAATTGCAATCAACACCCCTCCACTCTCAGAAACGCCAAGCTGTGCAAAATTTCTATCCTTCCTAAAAATAGTATATCTATTATCTAAAATTTCATTATCACAAATATTATTATTTAACCATGTCTCTACTATAATGATTACATCATAATTATATGCAAGAGCATTTAGTAATAGTGAATGTAATTTAGTTTTTATTCCACCAGCATTCTGATAATAAATATTTAAACTAGTATTTTTAATGGACATCTATAAATTCATTTACGGATTTAATTAAATAAATTTCGCTCTCGTCTTTGGCCCGCATAAAGATCTTTCCATTTTTGCACCACAAATACTTGATGTTGTTAGTTTTCTTGAATTCCCGAGCCCGCGCATATAATATCCGATTAGCAGGAGTTAACGAATCATTGATGTATATTTGGCTACCATGAGATGTTTTCACTGCAAAATTAAGACCGGAGGCAACATCACTAATTTTCATGTTACGCTTAACACTCTTAGCTTTCATAAAATTTTCTTTATCAAGTCGACGAACAAATTTGATTATTATACCTCCATATTTCAGCTGTTCAGAAGGATTAGTGCGAAGACGGTGACATGTGTCTATCATGTCAGGATCAATATTGTAGCCGACTGCTATCCCAACTTCTTGAATAATAGTAGTAACGTTTTCATTACGTACAGGCGGAACGCCAAATATCTCCACACTATTCTTTCTTGAATATTGCTGAATATCATTTAAGATAATTTTTAACTCAGAATTTTCTTGTTCTAGTTGAGAGATTTTTATTTCGTGAGCTTCAATTTTATCAAAACACTCATTAAGTTTTTGTTCTTGTTGTTTAAGTATTGCTTAAATAATATCAGGTGCAGTGTATTTACTTTATAACTGTAAACTTGACAAGTTTTGAAGAATTTATCTCCTTCATCGGAAGCTAAAATTATACACAACCAGTTAAAAGAAAAAACAAACATTACATATAATTGTAACTTGTTCTAGTAACTCTGTAAAAATACTTTTAACACAAGCCAGCATATTTTGCTACAGACTATTACTAACAATCCTTACCAAAGGATTGAATGAATTTTAAAAGAATTAATTTTTGGACACATTTTTAAGACCTTTATGTGGCAGACATAATGAAATAATTGAAATGTAAATCTGTGCCTATTTCGCATCTATATAAATATTAATTGGCAAAGTGGATAACTGTAAGCAAAAACAATAATAAAATTTACATATCTAAAATAACTAATAAGCAAAAGTCTGGACAAAACTGTACGATGTATTGCCTAACTACAAGGAAACAATAATGTAATTACTTAAAAACATTTTTTAAAAATACCCTTTGGTTCTTCATATTCAATGTTCACTTTACATGAGTGGATAACTAATAAAACTCTAAATTTCACCTACTTTTAAATTCACCACTTGATGACATGGTAAATCCATTCTGGGCGCTCTTACTTAATATTGGTAAAGCAACATCATTAGGTCTTCAGTCCTGAAACTGGTTAGACGCGTACCTGCCCTATTCTATGCTAACCTGCACATTTCCCAACTTACACAGTCTGCATCTTTCTCTATCTGCGTGTCATAGTCTGATCTAGATATCCTGTCTCTGCTTGTAATATATCCCGCACAAGTCCACAAAAATGCATTAGAATGTATCCTCCACTTCTATTTCTTCTGTTTTCCACAGATATCTTTATTCCCCTACTATTTCTATAACCTCTTTATTCTTAATTTTGTCTGCCCATGCTATTATCCTCATACATTTGAAGCACAACATTCCAAAAGGCTTCTTTCGTTTTTGTCTGCTTCTCCTACTGTCCCTATTTCATAGACGTACCGTGCTGTGCTCCACACATATGTTTTCAACAATTTCTCACTTGTTTCTATGTTTGTTGTCTTCGAACATAGGCGCTACTCTTTCTTGTTAGATGCAGTTCGGTTCCACTTCTATTGTTTATAAATATATACCCCATTTTCCCAATATTCAGTAGTATGTGAGGGGGGTTAAGCAGCCTGCGGCTACCAAGATCCCTAACATTTGTCGAATTAATAGTTTTCCAATATATCTTTTTGCATATCATCATTTGTTTTCGACTTTACTTAAGGTCGGTTTGACGCAACTTCTTTTCTACTCTGTGCTAATCTAAAAAGTTCTACATACCCTTCACAACCTAAATATAGCTTGGTCTAGGCGTTCCTATACTCTTCTATCTTTTTCGTATGTACCTGGCTCTACATAGATATTAGCAACCTGATGGTTGTTAAAGAACTCCAACAGTTTTACCTGATTCCCATTTATAAGGAAATGAAATATTACTTGGTTATCTCCTCCAGAAAAGGAAAAGTGTTAAATTATATGTTATGGTAAGGCTTAAGTAACGAATCGCTACCAACATGCCAGACCGCTATTCTAATTGTGAATTAGGTCATGGAGGCGTTTGTTAAGTTTGCACAATCAACATTAATTGAAAATATTTTAAAAACCAACCCCTGTAGTTGTTTATAATAACCATCAGATTTAAGTTCAATTATTTTTTTCGTCATTAAGTTTTCCGTCTTGAAACTGGTTGGACGTGTAGCCCCACTTATTTATATTCTGAGCTAGCCTACACCGTTCCCTGAAATTCTCACAGCCTAGATACAGCTCGGTTCACCTTATGTTGTTTCTAATTATATGCCCTATTTCACCAAAATTCAGTGGTATGTGAAGGTGGTTAAGCAGCCTGTGGCTACCAAGGATCCCCCAACACTTAGACAATCTGCCGAATTAATAGTTTTCCAGTAAATCATTTTGTACAATTAACATTATTTGAGAGTATAGCAAAACCAATACCTGTAATTGCTTATAGTTATCATCAAGTTTAAGTACAGTAATTTTTTTTGTCATTAGGTTTTTCATCTTGGAATTGATTGGACGAGTACCTTCATTTTTTTTCTATTCTGAGCTAACCTGCATATTTCCCTGAAATTCCCACAGCCTACATGTTTCCCTATCTGTGTGCAATAGTCTATCCTAGGTCTACCGCTACCTCTCTTTTTTCCTATCTCCGATATCTCCTGGCATCTTCCGTGTGTATAGTCTTCTAGCGTGATGTTGAAATTGTGGATGCTCAGTTCACGATTTCTGTGTTTTCTTGGGTCCCTTTTTGTTTTGTTAATTCATAGAGACAACAAATATATACAATTTATCTACAGATTTAGAATTAACCATTGGCTGTAAGAAATACATACAATAACATGAAATTGAAAATAACAATTACATAAGATTCTATGTGAACACATTTATTTTTCAGACATCTTAGGGCAAACCGAATTATCTATTAAATTACTCTAACCAGAACCTGATGGTACATTTCCGGCGTACGTATTCAGCGCCACTGCTACAGTTGGAAATACTGATATGGTCCACGTTTCACAATATTGCACAATAGTTTATATTATGACATAATTACGTGGCAAATTGTATCAAATGCCAAACACGTTTACAATGATACAATTTTTTACACAAAAGTAAAGCAAAGTACTCACTTAAAACGCGCCTTGCAGTTAATCTCAGGGCATCTCGTTGTTGTTTTAAGGTGGGTTGCGTCACGCCATTGTTGATCCAAATTTATTCGTCCCTCCTCCTTCGTCGTTCATAGCGGTACGATAGGATACAGTTAGAGGTAACGATAAAAGGTAGAGAGAAGATAGAGGAACCTACATCCTAAAAAGAGAAAAGACAAAAAACACGATACAGGTAAACGTTACCATTTGACGTCTCGTGGCTAATAATAATCATGTCATGTCGCAAACTGCACATTTACGCCACTCCTCCGCGCCTGCGAATTCTTTTGCTCAAACGCAACTGTTCGAAATGACGGAAATGAACAAGTCTATTTTAAAATAGTGGCGGTAATACACTCACATATTTATACTTAATCTAAATATAATACCTAGCCGATTTTCGGCATGTAACACTGAAAAAAATGCTATACACAAGAATCTACCTCAGGAAAACACAAATGGGTTTTTTGTTTGTGGCTGCAATTGATCACAATTGTTATAAGTTCCAAACTCCCTTAAGACGATCCTTTTAAATTAAGTAAATGTAGCGGCTTCACAATTTCTTTAACCACTACTCTGAGCTCAAAGCAATTCACATAGAAAAGAAATTAAATTAACACTCTAAACGCATTTATCAATATTTTGTTTCAAACAGTAAAGAAATTAATTCCATTTGAGTAACCAATACATTTAATACTATAATAGCGAATTAATTTTTTTTAATTAGCTTTATCAATTATATTTGAGAATATTTATAAGAACGCAAAAATCAGTTATGGCATAAATACCTGAATTACCATCTGGATTATAAACCAATATCTTTTATCACAAGGTGTTGACCTCGGCAGTAGCTGACATCAAGTAACCTTCACTGATGATAAAAGTATGAGAAAGCATTTATGGGCTTTTTTGCATAAACTAAAAATACAGTCAAATGCTTAAAAAAGAGTTAAATCAGAAAAACAGCATCTTCTACAAAAGCAGTTTCTGGTATAAAAGGTGTCCATTAAAAGCCTCTAACCATTTACTACGACCTCCTACAGCATCCAACCATATGGAAAATGTATGCTCAAAGACCTCGGGGTAAATTACAATTTTTAAGGTGATTCTGCCATATTGGAAAATCAAATAACAGATTAGGTGCTAAAAAATGTATACGCATCAATGATTGTATTAATGCAAATTATAATATGGATCTTACCCCTAACAGGCATTGCAAAATGTATTCAATGGGAGAAACGATTTTGACTCGGTCGTGATTATAATTTAATTTTAATGTAAGACAAGCAAGGCCATTACGGTCCATTGTCCCACCCTACATTGACCAAATGTCCAGTACCACGTAGGGATGAACGTGCGCACACAATATCAAACAATCTTAGCCCCTCTGGTTCCTACTTCACTATGTGACAAAGATACTAATTGCATTCCAAACCACATGCATTATAGTGTACATAGAGTTGCCTAAAACTCTCCTGTCATAACATGAAATGATACTGTTACACTGCATATGCAATACACAAATGTCCTTGAATTTATGCATGAGAATAGAGCTTTTATGTAAACAAATTTTATTAACACTAGAAATGCAAATGTCCTTTAGTGATAGAAAATTTATAGTGTGGATTTGAATGAATGTAATGTTTGTACACAAAAAAATGAAATTCGTGCACTGGATTCACTTTGAACTTTTATGCATGTTTCTGTGAAGAAACACGACTCAAAAAGAAGCATAAGCTAAAATGGATTAGCGCAGGAGTAGGTACTCACAGATACGGTATCGCCTGGGATCTGTAGGTAGAAGTTTCGTTGGCTCAAAGCCTGTATACGGTGCTAGATGTGGCAGGTTGATCAACGCAGGTGCCATGTATTGTGTGGGTTCCCTTATCGGCGATACGAGGTGTGTAACGGCATAATGATAGTGGATTCTTCGTAGTAGGCATCAGAACTGATGTGGGCTGAGGTATTCACACGTCCAGGCCGCTATGTCCCTTTCATTTATCCAAAAACAAACGAAAGCTCACCTTCTTGATCATTATAATTAATGTTTGTATTGTAATAATCAGAAATCCCGGGCGAGTATATTTGGTTTTAAGGTGTGTTGATAGGCGAGTCTATTATTAAGGGGCGTCCACGTTTGCGTTTCTCTGACGCCTATGAAGTTTATTAGGTGCAACTTGGGTTGCATACCTACAAAATAATGTGTTTGTGATTGTGTTAATTGTTCTTGTCCCAAAATTCTACAAGGCTATTTTTCCTGTCATTTCTTGTGCCTTAACCAAATAAATCTATTACCGCTCCTTTCCTATTCTAGATCTCTCGTAATTATTAAATTTTCATGTCCTTTTATGTATCTTATACTCCATTCCAGTTAAGAAGGTAGTAGATGGCGCTTGTGCTTGAGTCAGATTTAGACAGATCAAAAATTTATTAGTTGCTGTATTTGAAAAGTT
Organism: Platerodrilus igneus; assembly: GCA_036346225.1. Taxonomy (NCBI): domain Eukaryota; kingdom Metazoa; phylum Arthropoda; class Insecta; order Coleoptera; family Lycidae; genus Platerodrilus; species Platerodrilus igneus. Next base: position 306,744 of record JARFIW010000957.1, read on the forward strand.
GCCGGCGTCGGTTGTATATTTACTATTTTGTGACGATAGTTTTTTAAAAATAACAATGCAAATGGCTGACTGTATTAGTTAATTTTTAAGTATTATTGCATTCAGTAATTGCAATTTGGTGTTCTTCTTAAGGAATAAGACCACATTGCTTTTTGAAAATGATTTTATTGACGTTTTGATCCTTCTCCTAGGATAGTTGTCTAAATAATAAAAAGGAGTATTTGTAATTTGGTGTTAAATTTCAGAAGATAAAATTGGACTTGGAACTACATTAAGTTTAAGACGAACGAAACTTAGGGGCAAATTCATAAAGCACATAGCTACACTCATACTTAATCAATGCTCCATCTCAACTTTTAGTATTTTTCGAATACCAAAATTGAGATAGAGCATTCTTAATATGAGTGTGGCTTAATGTGCTTTATAATTTGCCTTATCTTCTTAACAATTATGGTAGAAACAAACATTCACCTGGAGTTATAGAATGCTTTAATAAAATTCTGTCAGTTTCATTTTTCGAAAGGTTGTAAGTTTGTTAACTATGATTGAAATTAAAGCAATGCATCGATGTTTATACAGATTTTTATTTATATTTTTGCAAGATTGAGGTTTTGAATAAATACATCCAAGAAACACGGTTTTAAAACATATCAAGCATTATTGAACTTTATTTTCTACCTGTTTGGTTAAAGTTTAAATAAAATATTAATATAGAACAATATATAAGCTATTTTAATTAAACACATCACAAAATATCAAAACAATGATATCACAAATTTATATTTAATCTACATCCATATCATCCCCAGAGGTATCTTCGTCGTCTGTTGTACTTTCATATCCAACATTTATTACAATTTGTTCGACAAGTTCTTCGACAATGCCATCCAATTTCCACATTTTTCTTCTTCTTTAATTGTATGGCTAATACAATTAACCCAATGTCCTTTATCTATGGCTGCAATTCCTTCATCCAGAAGCACCTTCACGTCGTTAATTTTAAAAGTAGAATTGTTGGTAGCTACATGCTGCTTTACTCGAGCCCAAATCAGCTCAATTGGATTTAGATTGCAGTGGTATGGGGGTAACTTTAATACAGTTCTGCCAGAGCGTTTTACAATTTCGTCAACAACATAAGGTGCCGGGTGAGCTAGAGAGTGCTGCTTTACTAAGGCTAATAATTCAACTTTTAATACCTCTTTGGTAACTTCAATGTGTTTTGCGTTTAACCAATTATAAATTTGTTCTTTCCGCCAACTTTGATTTGGAACCTTATCGGCTTTGACGCTGTGATAAGGAGCATTATCAAGCACGATTACACTATCATTATCAAGAAGAGGTAATACACCTTTCAACCAAGTTGTAAACTCTTTACCGTTCATGTCTTCGTGATAATCTCCTAAAACGATAATTATGAACTCAGGGTCCTAAGTTGTTTATAGTGTTAATACGCTATCTGTTTTTTTAGATTGAAAGTTTAAATATGCACCATTGGTAAATCCCATATCACTACCCATGTGCGCAACAATTAATCTCTTGCCCTTGCCAGAGGGATCTCGTATACCAGTCGATAAACCTATAAACTTATTAAATAAAAGTCTGAAAAGAATTCATTGTTAGTATTATATGCTTATCTTTAATGAGACATGCTTACCTTATTATGAAGACACTGGTGTTTTATAGCTCTGACAAGAACTGTTTTGATACTAAATATAAAATTAACACAAATTAATAAGGCCGAGCAAAATTTCAAAGGCAAACTAATAACAAAATACAATAAATAACAAAAACGAAAATATGAAAGGGCAATAGCAAATGTCAAAATGCCAATTGACAATCTGTCTTATAATAAAAATGTTCAAACAACCAACACAAACATACGGGATATTTATACTTGTGTACACTTGGCTCATCCATCCACCAATGAGAATCGCTAAAATTCAGTCCTATCTTTTTCTTCAGTACCTTCTTAACTGGAATGGAGTATAGTATGTGTTCAATATCTTTGTAGATCGCCTCTACCGTTCGTCACTGTAGCTAGAGGTGGGCATGTATACTTTTATTATTACTGTATTTACCGGTTTAGATTCTAATTTACCATGAGTACTGTTTCGTTCTTTTGTAGGTAGTTTTCTACTCGTTGTCCTATCCTTTTTCTCATAACTTTACCCACACCTGAATTTCATTCCTCTGATCCTGTATGAATTAACCTAGTCTCCACTTCAAAAACCCCTGCCTCTGGCCAGCGAAATTTGCTGATCCCTACTATGTCTAGTGCTAACCTATTCATTTCAATTTTTAAGTTATGTAGCTTACCCACTTGCTTCATACTTCTGACATTTCACGCTCCGACTTGCAGAATGTTCACGACTCTTTTTTATACTTTTGGATCACATCTTCCGAAGTAGTCCCCTTTCGGAAATCCAAATGGGGGACTATTTTAACTCAGGAATTGTTTACCCCAGAGGATGTCATCATGTTTATTACAATTTGAGTACGCTGTGTCCTTGGGAGATAATGTGATGGTTTCCCATTGCCTTTTACATTGCAGTAGCGTGTGTCTTAGAATGTCACACTGACCCCTATGGTCTCTGCCAATCTAAGTACTGAAAAAGCTGCTGCCCTCTTTCGGGTACCTGTATTAGTCTGGTTCCTCACTAAAAACCCTACCACTTTGGTTGGATCTGTAGTTTGGCTCTTCGGATCACTGGAACGCGGAAGCCACTCAATCCGTTGTTACATGCCAAAAACTGGCATTGTAAGTTTTTAATTTGCGAGTGAATTTGCGCGAATATTATAAAAGACTTGTGCGTGCATTTCCGTCACTTTAGACAGTTGTGTTGGCGCTTGAGAATGCGCAGACGTGGAGTGCCGAAGGAAGTGGGCATTTTCCGTCACGTCATGGACTAGTCAACGAAACGTCCAACAGTGAAGTTTACTGGTGTCTTTTTATCTTGTCTTTTCTCTTTTAGGATGTAGGTTTCCCTTTATCTTTTGCCCTATCGTACCTCTACTTGTATCCTTCATCGTACCGCTACACAAGAAGAGGGAAGACAAATTAATCTGGTATCAACGGGGGCGAAGTCCGACCCACGCCCAACTAACGCCAAGATCCTATAGCTACCATGTTGTGAAGAGCTCCACATTTTACGTGAGTATATTTATCTTTTTCTTTGTACGTGATAAAAATTTGAGACGCAAGAATGACGTAATCCCTTGTTGCGCAATATTATGAACGTGTTTATTATGTTACCAACTGTCGTAGTGGCTCTTATCAATTACACGTGGGACTTTAACAGTATACCTTAGACTAGAACAGGGTGTACTATAACACCGTTCCAGTAATCTAGAACTTCTTCAAGGTGCAGGTCCATTCGGAATGGATTTATAGCTTAGGTTATCAATATCTGTCTTACAGTTGAGACTATTTTCTGTGTTATTAATATAATTAGATTCTAAAAAATAGTACAATAATTTCAAGATTCTAGACAATCATATTTTGATCTCAGTTGTCACCTTATTTACTAATATTCAGTTGGACTTAACGATTGATATTATTAAACAAAATTGGCAGAATATACATCAAACTGCAACTTAAATGTGGAACTGTTTTGCACTTCAGTGACATAGGTCTTCAACAACACACACTTCTCCTTTTAAAATAGTTTTTATCTTCAAACATTTGGTACTCTGATGGGTTCGCCCATATCACTTATTTTGACAAATCTTATGGATCATCTTGTTAACAAAGTTTCACTTAACTTATCATTTGCTTTTCCTTTTATCGTTAAGTATGTGAATGACATTATGTTGTATTCTTCATTATATGGTTCACGCAACTTTGGATACGTTTTAACTAATATAATCCATATCTGAAGTTCACTCATAATGTAGAGGTAGACAATCACATACCATTTTTAGACACTCTTGGACCGAATGGACCTGCACCTTGAAGAAGTTCTAGATTACTGGAACGGGTCGAGTGGCTTCCGCGTTCCAGTGATCCAAAGAGCCAAACTACAGATCCAACCAAAGTGGTAGGGTTTTTAGTGAGGAACCAGACTAATACAGGTCCTCGAAAGAGGGCAGCAGCTTTTTCAGTACTTAGATTGGCAGATACCATAGGGGTCAGTGTGACATTCTAAGATACACACTACTGCAATGTAAAAGGCAACGGGAAACCACCACATTATCTCCCAAGTACACAGCGTACTCAAATTGTTATTAAATATGATGGCATCCTCTGGGGTAAACAATTCCTGAGTTAAAATAGTCTCGTATTTGGATTTCCGAGAGGGGACTACTTCGGAAGATGTGATCGGAAACTATAAAAAAGAGTCGTGAACATTCTGCAAGTCGGAGCATGGAATGTTAGAAGATTGAAGCAAGTAGGTAAGCTACAGAACTTGAAAATTGAAATGGATAGGTTAGCACTAGACATAGTAGGGATCAGCAAAGTTCGCTGGCCAGAGGCAGGGGTTTTTGAAGTGGAGACCAACATAATTCATACAGGATCAGAGGAATGAAATTCGGGTGTGGGTAAAGTTATGAAAAAAAGGATAGGACAACGAGTAGAAAACTACCTACAAAAGAACGAAAGAGTACTCATGGTTAAATTAGAATCTAAACTGGTAAACACAGTAACAATACAAGTATACATGCCCATCTCTAGCTAAAGTGACAAAGAGTAGAAGCAATCTACAAAGATATTTAACACATACTAAGATACGTAAAAAGTCATGAAAATTTAATAATTACGAGTGATCTAGGGTAGGAAAGGAGCGGTAGTAGATTTATTTGGTTAAGGCACGAAAAATGACAGGAAAAATAGGCTTGTAGAATTTTACGACAAGAACAATTTAAACCATCACAAACACATTATTTTGTAGGTATGCAACCCAAGTTGCACCTAACAAACTTCATAGGCATCAGAGAAACGTAAACGTAAACGCCTCTTAATAATAGACTCGCCTATCAACACACCTTAAAACCAAATAGACTCGCCTGGAATTTCTGATTATAACAATACAAACATTAATTATAATGATCAAGGAGGCGAGCTTTTGTTTGTTTTTGGATAAATATTGACATGCAATATCCAGAAGCAGGCAATAACTTCTGATCTTCTGAATTTATACTTTTATCATGGTGCACCAAAGCCTAGAGGTTAAATCAGAAAGTTGTGCGTTATGCACTAACGTGGATATTTCACGCCCTGTTGGCAAGGTGCACCAAATCCTACCACCAGAGCCTGGATTTTCACCAGAGAAAGTTACTTTGTAGAACCATTTTGGTTATAGTATCTACTGCTGAACGCGATCCACCGAGACAGTATCTCCGTGTCGTCCGTGATGCCCTCGTCTTCGCCGCCCACAATTACTGAAGGGAACATAGCGGCCTGGACGTGTGAATACCTCACCCCGCATCAGTTTTGATGCCTACTACGAAGAATCCACTATCATTATGCCATTGCACGCCTCATATTGCCGATAAGGGAACCCACACAATATGTGGCACCTGCGTTGATCGACCTGCTACATCTAGCACCGTATACAGTCTTTGGGCCAACGAAACTTCTACCTTCAAATCCCAGGCGATACCGTATCTGTGAGTATCTCTACTCCTGCGCTAAACCTTAGGAATAAACTAATTCGAAGTCGTCTAATGTCATGCTGCTAGATATGATTTAGACAGTATTAGCAATAGCTAGGGTTAGTACTTCACTGGATAAATTAAACTGGACACTATCTAGTAATCGACGCAATCAGCGAGCTTTTGTAATTTTATATGAAGCAATTTATGAAAAATTCTGTTGACAAAACTTGCTGCCAGATTGAAACCAGCAGATTATTTATCTAGAAATGATCATTTTTATAAAATTTGGCATTTCCAACATATCCATAGTGCATTATACAACTCCCTTATTGGCATAGGTACTGAATTGTGGAACATCTTAGAGAACCATGTGTTTGATCCTTTTCTAAGCATGTTAGCTAACCTTTGTGTTGCTATATAAAAGACTTTAAAGCATTAAGTAATGATACAATGTATCTGCCTATTTATATTTATCATTTATTTTCTGTACCTGTTAGGTACTACCACCGCTTGTTAAAGCAAAACAAAAAGAATGTATACAATACAATACAGTAAAGTATTTATTTTTTGCTCATATAATAAATGCAATACATTTGTAGAATACCGTACTCTTTGTTAGTTATAGCTATGAACCCCTCTACTTAGGACGTTAATCTTCCTATCCTTGCAATACTATAAAACTGTGACAAATAATCTGTAGTTAATAATGTTGCCGCTAGGGAAAAGTAGGGTCAATTTTCTATTGTGTCTTATGGCGTATAAGTATTGTAATTGCATTTTTATAAAATTGTGAGGTCTAATTAGACTATGATCATCATATTTGGTACTTTATAGTTGTGATAGTCAATAGTGTGTAAAACTTGCGGCCTATAACTTGTCTATAAATATATAATATGAAGTGTTATTTTGTCCCTTTGTTTTATGTTATATCCCCTATGTTACATCCCCTATTGTTTTATAGCCACTTGTATTTGTATCATAAAATGCTTTAAAAGTACTTTCTTCTTCTTCTTCTTTCGATTTCGGCCAACTATGGATCACGTGAAATAACTTGTGATGATTATCTTTCTCCCCTCTTTCTTCTCTTCCGGTACTCTTCCTGTATGGTATCTTTGTTTTATGTTATATCCCCTATGTTACACCCCCTATTGTTTTATAGCCGTTTGTATTTGTATCATAAAATGCTTTAAAAGTGTTTTCTTCTTCTTCTTTTTTTGATTTCGGCCAACTATGGATCACGTGAAATAACTTATGATGATTACCTTTCTCTCCTCTTTCTTCTCTTCCGGTACTCTTTCATTTTTTCTCCGTGTTGTTTCTTTCTTCTGTCCATTTTGCTACAGTCTTCTTTTTTTCTTTTTCTTGGAAACTTTTGAACCCTCTTAATTTTACTCTGAGTTTTTCTCTTTGTTCTACCTCTTTTCTATCTATTTTCATTTCTTCCATATCTTTTCTGATTTCCTTGATCCATGTCATCTGTGTCTTAAGGTTTCTGTTGAAGTAATTGAATAGTCTCTTTGTTAATCTTTCATCATTCATTCTTTTAATTTGACCGTAAAATATCACTCTTCTCTTTCTCATTGTGTCTGTAATTTTTTATGTTTTTGAATAAATCTCCTTATTGCTCCTCGGTTTCCATTTTCCGTTTTCACATTTTGTTCCCAAAATTTTCCGTAAAATTTTTCTTTTTCTTTTTTCTACCGCGTTTAGCTGTCTGACTGTGTTCAGTATAAGATATTCTGAGGCATAGAGGCCCTCTGGTTTGATAACTGTATTATAGTGCCTTATCTTTGCATTGATGGATATGGACTTCTTATTGTATATATTTTTTGTCAAGTGGAATGCTAGTTCTATTTTTCTTGCTCTTGCTAAGATGGCTTCTTTGTCGAGGGCATTTGGTTGAATTACTTCTCCCAGGTATTTGAACTTGTTTACTCCCTGAATTTTCCCATATTTTGTTGTGATCTGTTTTGACATATCTTTTCTATTAGTCATGTTATATGTTTTATGTTTATATGATATTTGTAGTCCAGCTTTTCTGCTGTCTCTTTCAGTATATCAATTTGTTTTTTTGCATCTTCTAAGTTTTCCGCTAGTATTGCCAGATTTTCTGCAAAGCCAGACAGTCAATTTCCAGATTATTTTTCTTTCTTCCTTATTTTCATTTTATGAAAACTTCTTCTTCTATTCTTTTCCTCCACTCTCTCATTACCTTCTCCAGTACACAGTTGAAGAGTAGTGGGGATAACCCATCTCCCAGTCTTACTCCTGTTTTGACCTCAAAGGGTTCTAAAATTTGTTAGAGTATTTTTTGTGATTGCGATAGATTTGTCATTGGCTCCGAATTATTCTTATGTATTGAATAGTGTTTCTCTATCTATAGAGTCGTATGCTTTTTTAAAATTTACCAATGTTTCATGTATGTCTTTGCTCTTAGTATTCTGTATCTTATTATAAGTTTCAGGTTTAATATCTGTTCAGTACAGGATCTTCCTTCCTAAATCCTCCCTGGTAGTCACCTATTTGTGGGTCCATTTGGAGCTCCAATCTATTTTGTAGTGCTTTGGATAGGATTTTGTATGTTACTAATAGGAGTGAAATTGCGCGATAATTATTAGTATCTGTTTTGTCTCCTTTTTGTGTATTGGGTGGATCATAGCTGTTTTACAATCTTTTGGTATTTCCTCCGTGCCCCAGATATTTTCTATTATTTTATGTAGACTTTTACTGTCTTGGTATCTACGTTTTTGCACATTTCTACTACTATCGAGCCTTCTCCTGGGGCTTTGTCATTTTTTAGTTCTTTAATAATCTGTTGAATTTCTGTTAAGTCTGGTGGTCTGGAGTTTTCAAATTTATAATTTGGATTTCGTTTTGGAAATTTTGTTTTTGATTCTTCACAGTTTAATAGTTTTTTGAAGTATGTTGCCAGTATTTTACGGTTTTCTTGGTTCTTTAGGGCTATTTTTCCTTCTTCGTTTTTGAAACATAGGGTGATTGGTATCCTTGAAGGTTCTGTTTAAAGGTTTTATAGAATGTTCTTGTGTTGTTCTTTTTGAAGTCTTCATCTAGTTGTTGTAATTGGATCTTGTCAAAATTTCTCTTGTTTGTGCTTATTCTTTTTGCAGTTTGTGATCTCTGATCTTTGAACAAAATATAGTCTTTGTCATTTTTGGTTGAGTGCTATTTTTTCCAGGTCTTAACCCTAAGTTCAAGGGCTTCTTCGCACTGTTCATTCCACCACCTGTGTTTTCTCTGCCTCTTGAGTGGAGCTATCTTCATTGATGTCTTGACTATTTTCGTTTTGATTTCATCCCATTATTCTGTTTCAATGTTAGTTTTTTCTGGAATTCCCATCTTTTTAGATTTAATATTTCTGTGTTAATCCACTGCATTTTAGAATTATTGCTTATTGTCTTTTTTTAGGGGATAAATTTCATTTTTAGTGTTGTTAGGTACTGGTCTGTTTTAATGTTTGCACCTTTGCGAACTTTTACATTCATAATTTCCTTCTGGTTATTGAATGAAATGGCGACGTGATCGATCTGGAATTCCCCAAGCTGTGATTTGGTGATTTCCATGTTTTTTGTTTTCTTGGTAAGTGTCTAAAATTTGTGGACATTAGTTTAAGATTAACACCTTTGCATAATTTTATCAGTTCCTCTCAATTTTGTTGGTTATTTTATGGGCAGGATATTCTCCTACTGTTTTTTTGTATTTTCTTTCCGTTCCGATCTGTGCGTTAAAGTCACCTAGCAGGATCTTAATATTTTTTCCTGGGATCTTTGATAGTTCATGTTCTGAGGATTCCCAGTATCTTTCAACTTTTTCTTTCTTCTGTTGTCTTTGTTAATGGGAGTGTGGCAGTTTATTAGGGTATAGGTCTTATTTGCACATCTTAGTGTCATGATTGCTAGTCTTTTATTTGGTGAGTAGAAAAATCTGTTATAGAGTTGATTATATTCCTGTTCATGAAAAAGCCATTTCCTAGGTGTGGTATTTCTTTTCCCATTGGGTTTAGGTCTCTTTTACCCTTGAAGATCCTATTTCTTTTGATTCCATTATAATTTCGTCTTAAATGTGCTTTGAATAAATATTATTTATGTATGGTTACATTTCCCAGCATGCTATTTTGATTCTTTAATAATTTGAAGTTCTTATAGGAATACGGAAGTATTAAATTGGTAATTGTTAAGAATTTGTGTATATTTCAACTTCCAATGGCTGGAATTTTGAAAAAATCCAAATTTATAATTATTTGTGAGAAAAATAACGGATGCTCCATAAGACTGCATGTAAAAATCGCCCATTTCCCTAATGGCAAGTCGCAAACTAGGAACACAGCGCAATATGCATAGGTTTCTGGCCGAGATTAATGTCCTAAGTAGAGAGGTCCATAGTTATAACAAATAAACTTATGAATAGTGAAACTTAGAGAACTGAATAAAATTGTTGTTGAATTTTGAAAATTGAAAATTTTATGTTAAAAACTAGGAATCTTCTACTTAAAAATTATTCTACCATTGTTAATAGCTTTTTTTTTTTATTTTAGGTATCTCCTTAAATATGTTACTGACTATTCTACACAAGCCTACAAAGAAGTTTTACAACGCAAATTGATACGTGGTTTACAGAAATCACCTCATTCTAGAACATTACCACCTGCATTACTTGAATGGCGTAGTGTTCGTCAGAGATCAAATATTGCTCTCGCCTTAACTTTATCTGATAATACATCAGCTACTGTCAATGCTGACTCATGGACAACTTGCGAGGAAGCTGCAAGTTTGGCAGTAAATCCCTTGGGCATTCCTGGAGAAGGATGGAGCATTGTCTTGGATGATGCTGGTGCATTGAATGAAGGAAATGGTCTAGATTACATATTCGATCTTGTATCTGAACTGGAATTATGTCCAGCATTTCCATTTTCTAAGTCCAATTTGTTAAAGGTGGGAGTACGACTGTCATCACCTATTGAGGTGGATTTAATTCCAACTCCTACACGACCCCAAGTACCACCTCCTGAACCACCATTGCAGTTACGTTCACACGAGACCAATGTAAGCACTGTACCACCTGTTGTACTTCCGTCTTCTAGAAAATCTTCAGCTAATATAAGTCATAATTCTTTAATAAGTCATAATGGTGAATATTTGCCACCTAGGGCATCCCCTCCAGTAAATAGTACACCAGTTCGTAAACCATCACATGATGCTTTATCTCGCAGTTCTGCACTTAATGAACGTTACTTTGATATTGAAAAAGTCAGATCACGTAGTCTTGACAATTTATTAAGCGAACCGGAACCTGAACCTGGTCGTTTTGTCAACCTAGGTCTTAGTCAGTCACGACTTAATGATAGATATCATTCAGTTGAACAGCTTGCACCGATTCAACCCGTAATTGCCAATAATACATATTTATCTAAACAAGAATTGGAGTTTGAATATCCTGATGCATCAAGTATTACGACATCAAATAGAGGTGGTCCTAGGTATATCAAATCGCAAAATGCTGGAAGAAAGGCACCACCTGGTTCCCAATCAAGCCGTGCTCAAATTGAAAAAACTGAATTTGTAGTTAGAAGTTCAGCAATGTCGGACACTAGTGAAGCTCCTAGTTTAGCAAGTCATGTTAGGAGAGTTAGAGTACCAAGCCAAGCCTCTGACGTTGATCAATTTTTAGATGAACTATTTAGCCCTGTGCTGGATGGCAACTTAGATGAACTAAGTGATGCGAGATCGCTAGCGGCTAGTATAAAAGGTGGTTACAATATTACTGAAACAGTTGAGTCATTTGTAAATGATATACTGGATTCAACTGAAAATGATGATTTGGGTTTATCAAATGCTTTAACTATTTCCAAGAAAATTAAGGGAGGTGGCAATCATATTCGCTCAAATAGTCAGGAGAATGCATTATTAGATAAGGAAGTAGAAGACTTAACGCAAGGTTCTAGTAATAAAGCAGAGGAAAATAAAAACGACAGTGTTGATGATTATATTAGTGATTTGTTTCGTCCTATTTTTATTAATGATAGTATTAAAATTTAACTGAAAAACATAATCTTGTAGACAGCATCAAAGGAGGAGGTACTACACATCAAGCTGGATCGTCTGGGTATAATTATAATTCCATTCCAAATCCGCAACCAGTAATGATGCCAGTGTTAGGATCACCTCAGGAGAACTTCATGTCAATTTATAGTATGCAAGGTTTAAACTTATCTCAAAATACTGATATTGCAGCATACCAGCAAAACTTACAAAGAGCATTTTTACAATCAGCCATGGCCCAAAATATGCAAATCCAACAACAACTTTTGGCTCAAAATCAAGCACTACAGCAGTTGTTAACTCAATCGCCACAAGAGACTAAAACTGGAGAACCAGCATTGCGAAGTGGCCATACTGATCGCAAAAACAGTTTTAGAACAAATGCAGTTCGTAAAAGTAGTTCACCTGTAAACAACTCGATTGTAGATTTTAAATCTCGTAAAGTAAGCTCTGATTCCATTATTCGAAGTGGTGTACCTCCACCTCCTCCTATGCCACCTCCCATAGATCCAAGTGACCCTTCAGAAACAAGACCATTTATGGATCCTTATGGTAGGGCTAAAACGGTCAGAATTGGAAAATGGCGTTGGCCTCCACCTAAAGATGGCCAAACTCCACAAGCTGCTGAAGATTTCATGCAGTTTAAAATTCGACAAAGTCAACGAAAAATAACCCCAAGTAAAGATCAAAACGGTTTCACAAGTAGTCAAAATCACCAATCAACATCTGCAGAATGGGAGGAACTTGAATTTGAACCCATTGTAAAGGAAACCGAGAAACCCAGCAAAGCAGCTAATCGCAAAAGTTTTGAAATTGGTGCTAGTCGACCATCACCTGGAAGTATTGGCAAACTTAAGTTAAGTTCTGAAATGCGTCAAAGGCTAGAACAAGTGACTTCTAACCATTCTGTTAGATCAACAAGTAGTCAAGTTGAAAAGCCTGCTCGTGCCATTAACAAGCTGGAAGATACTAGAAGAATGATGTTAGAGCAACAACTAGCAGGAAGATGGGGTGATTCAGTTGATGGATCACAAGGTCCACCTAGCAATTCACCCAGTCCCGAACTTCCAAATGTCCGAGCACAAATTCGTGAAATTGATTCAAAATCGCCTACTCAGCAAAGTTGGGCAAGTTCTAACTGGAGACCTGGTCCTCCTCCTCCACCAATTGGTCCGAACTCTTTACCTCCAGTGCCTGCAGGTCCGGCTCCTTCTCCACCTATTAGACCTCAACAACCTCCACCACCTATAGAACCTGTTAGAGAATCATTCATATCACAACGACAAGATCGTGACACCTTTGGTGTGCATCAAAACCGTGTTATGCAAAACAGCTCCAAGAGAAATTCTTTTAGTGGGAATTGGGATATCCAAAGTTCGTTCACACAGGATACTCAAGAAGATTCTAATAACTGGACAAGGGACAAAATCGATGTGTGCTTTATTAGGAGAGATAGCTGGGAACAAAATGAATCTGATAATGCAACTGTTGAAAATATAGGGCGAAATGTATTAAGTGAACAGTGGGATTCAGAAAGAATTCGAAGTAACATTAAGGAACCTACTGAGAGACCTACATTTAGAACACATCAAAAGAATAAGGTTGCTCAAGAACGCGAAAAAAAACATTCTACTTCTACTATAACAACGGATAAACCTGAAAGATCAGATGGTAAGTTTTAAATGCTTATTTTCTATATTTGCAATTGTTATATAATTTCATTTTATTTAAGACTGTTGCAAAAGTTAGAATTTTATGGATTTAGGGGTATAGTTAAAGACTGGTTCAAATCCTATCTTGTAAACAGATCACAGTCTGTAAGAATAAAAAAAACGATAAATATATGATATCGAAAAAAGTTATGTTAAATTTAGGAGTGCCTCAGGGATCAGTCTTGGGCCCCATTTTATTTTTATTCTTTATAAATGATTTCACAAACTGAACTAAATATGCCAAAACTACTTTATATGCAGACGATATTAATCTTCAGTGGAATGCGACAACTATGGAATCACTAAAAGAAAAATTAGGCACAGACCATCTGTCAATGAAAAACTTGTGTTATATAAATAAGCTAACAGTAAATGAATCAAAAACTTGCTGTATTAATTTCAAACCTTCATCTTTGCAGGATAGTATCATATCAGACTTCTCACTAAATTTAGTTAGTTCCATAAAATTCCTTGACATAACAGTTGATCAGGACCTCAGCTGGTATGAACATATTTGTTTATTATCAACTAAACTATCTTCAGTATGCTATGCACTTGCATCAGTGTCCAAGGAATTACCAATGCATTGCTCAAAAATATGTTACTCTGCTTTGTTTGAATCGAGAATGAGATATGGTATTGCCTTTTGGGGTAATTCATGTCTAGTTAACACATCTGTAGTATTTAAATTACAAAAAAGAGCAATCCGAACTGTGCTAGGCATATCAATGAATGCTCACTGCAGACCTCTTTTTAAGAAGCTTAACGTACTAACTTTTTACTCTATGTTCATTTATGAGACACTTATTTTATTCTATATAAATTCTAACCATTATATTCCAGCCAGCTCAATTCATAGTCATGATACAAGATTTTGTGATCATATATATATATATATATATATATATATATATATATATATATATATATATTAAGATATAAATTTTCTTGACCATATATAAATAGTAATGAATGTTCCTGGAAAATGGTCAGGTATAAGTAAAACAACTCAATTTGTTTTCATTGGTTTTCATATATTTTCATGCTTTACGCGTTTCGGTTTCAAATAACCATTTTCAAAATTGCAGCTAAAAATTACATTGTTATAAATACTATAAAATTATACACTATAAACATATACTTGCACTAAAACATTTTTAAATAAATAACAGATACATTATAACTATTGTACGTCGTAAAGGTTTAGAAATGTTATACTGAATGACTAGATTAGGTTAACTGGTTAGAACAAATAATCTGTTAGTGTTGATAATTTAAAATATGTATACTATTGGAGTAAATTGTAGTATGAGAAATGTGAATTACTTAAAAGCGTATTCTTATTGAGGTGCCATAGGTTACTATTTATTTTGTATTAGTCTGTAGTAAATGTTAGTGAATTGTTCATGGTCCGACTTGGAATTTACGGAGTGTCTGTCGCGTTGTATGTGAATGGTTTCTAAAATATTTCTTTTATTGTCGTTTGTTTCAGTACCTAAAACCTTAACATTCTTAAAATCGAAATTGTGTGATGTTTCTATTGCATGGTTAGCAAGTGCTGTGCATTTTTTATTATTTGTTTGGATTGAGTATTTGTGTTCGTATATTCTTTTATGAAGATATTGTTTTGAATTTCCTATATAACATCCCCTACAGCCAAGACAGTTGATTTTATAGATCGTATGTGTTTTGTTCTTATTTTCATTGTTTGTTCTAACCAGTTAACCTAATCTAGTCATTCAGTATAACATTTCTAAACCTTTACGACGTACAATAGTTATAATGTATCTGTTATTTATTTAAAAATGTTTTAGTGCAAGTATATGTTTATAGTGTATAATTTTATAGTATTTATAACAATGTAATTTTTAGCTGCAATTTTGAAAATGGTTATTTGGAACCGAAACGCGTAAAGCATGAAAATATATGAAAACCAATGAAAACAAATTGAGTTGTTTTACTTATACCTGACCATTTTTCAGGAACATTCATTACTATATATATATATATATATATATATATATATATATATATATATATAAGCAAAATAAATATTGGGGATACAGTCAAATTGGGCATGGATTTAATATAAACTTCTTATAACCATTTCAAGCTTTCGAAAATGTTTATTTTCTTCATCAGGATACTAAAAGTCTATAATTTAACATTTATACGATAAAATTATAAAGGTTACTTACGATTATAAAGTTTACAATTATATAAACATTAAATGACATCTATATGACATGGACAGGTTTTTGTTCATACGCGTACATTTAAAAGTTTCTTATAAGTATATGCAAAATTAAAGTTAAAGTTAATGTAGTAAAGATATTAATTAAATAAAGTTATAAGAAGTTTATATTAAATCCATGCCCAATCTGACTGTATCCCCAATATTTATTTTGCTTATACATTATAAAAACAGTCAATATTACTAATTTTATATATATATATATATATATATATATATATATATATATTCAAAAACCTAATTCAACTCAAACAAAAAAATCGTTTATATATACGGCACCTACATTTTATAAGAAACTTCCAAACAGCATACGATCATTAAGACCACTTAAAAAATTTAAAGCTGCTATTTTTCCCCTGCTCGTAGAACGATGTTATTTATTACACAGTTGATGAATTTTTAAATGACAACCTTCGTTAGAATTAATATTTAATCAATTTAAATTAATTATATATGTTATATTTATTATATGTAGACTTTTAACATGTAATTTTATTTTATGTGACAATGAACTACCATGTATTCATGGGTACAAATAAATCTATTCTATTCTATTCTATTCTATAAACTAATAGTTATGGCAGTTGCAAATACATTATATCCACTTTATCTACCAAGTAATTGAGATTTGAAAGCAACAAGTTAAAATGTCATAAATTTATAGGATGTATGGTGTTCGGGCTCGTGTCCCTCTCTTCTTGATCCTTGTTAACCCCTTCCTTTAAAAATCATGAAAGGACTTAAAACCAGCAGCCGACGAGGGTGTTGTGTCGTCATGTTTGAACCACCGGAAGTGACAAACTAGTTTTGTGTCATGAGTGCTCATTGACAATAAAATAGTGCCGTTAAGCTCGCTATACAGTTAACTTAATTACAGTCCACATCATCATTAGAGGAATTCAAAGTAAGTGTTCAAAAAACTTTTGATCAGCTAATTGTAATCCATCGATATGATCCCAATGGCATTTTGATAAAAGTGTGGTAGGCAGTTGACCACATATTTCCTGTAAAACAAAAAATTCTAAATTGAAATTGGATTGAGTTTCAGCCTAATTACAAGAATGAATACGACACGATAAGCTACCACTGATAGTAGACGCATTCAAGCCCAAACCTTGTACTTTTGCTAAGCTTTTATGCTTCTGCAAAAAAAGTTTTTGACAACACTTTTCTGTCATGAAATTTGACATACTCCCATTATCTAAGAGTGCCCTAACAGTTTGTAGTTTTCCAAAACCATTGATAATCGCTACCTGAGCAGTAGCTAACAAAGTTGTTGCATTCGCAACTGAACGAGAAAAGAATGAACTAACTTCAGGCCTCTGCATCGAAAACGAAGAAGCTTCACTTGTTTCAATCCCTTCGACCATTTTTTTTTTGTATGATCTGCTGATGTAGTAGGCGAAGTATTTGCATTCTCAAAATGCAACAATGTGTGGTGTGGTTTACGACATTTTTTACAAACAACCTTTGATTGGCAATTTTTGACACGATGCGACCTACACAAACAATTTAAACAGAGATTATTCTTTTTAACGAAATCAAATCGTTCCTGACTGGATTTACCAAGGAACTTTTTGCAACTATAAATCAAGTGCAAGTCATCACACACTATGCATTTGTTAGATGACGTCGTAGATACAAATGTACCACGAGTTGAATTTTGTCTATTCCAAGTTGACGGCTCACTTTTACTTTTAGTCACAAAGTTGACGGTTTTCGGTGCTTTTTGAGACATCAAATCGTTTATCTCTAAAGCCTTACACGATTGATCTAAGAACGCTCTTAATTCTTCAAAACGTGGTATTTCACTTGTATTCTGCATTTCGAAACGTTTAGCGGTGTCTGATTCTAACCTTTGTAATAGCCAATTGAAAAGAACAAAATCAAACAGATCGACATTTTCAACGAATATGTTTAATAAGGACCTTAAACTATCCGACGTAGCAGAATTCAATTTGGAAGCCTTTTCCATGCAATTTAAATAATTTGTAACAATTAATCTTTTATTTTCATAGCGATCGATAATAATTTTTAAGGCAATTCTGTAATTTGCGTCACAGACCGATAAATGTTTCACGAGTTGTTTAGATTTGTCATCTAAATTGTTTAACAAAAAATAGAACTTTTCAATAGGAGAAAGTTTTTTATTTGAATGGATCTAAGTACGAAATGCATTGTAATATGATTCAAAATCTTCAATTTTTCCATTAAAATTTATTAATGGAATTGTCGGCAAGCATATGTTGTTTGTGGCTGACTGTGAATTATCCACCAATGATGTTAGAGGCACTTTAGTTTCAAACTGCCTTTGACATTCAGTGAACCGAGCTCTAATCTGCAAGAAATATTATCTAAATTAATTCGAATACCCGAAATTTCTTCAATACATTCATTGTCTACGATGCATTCTGTATACAATTTGTCAAAATCTGATATAATCTGCAAAGTTAATTGCATACTAGCTTCAATTTGCGCAAAAGTATCACCGGTTCCATCTAAATTCGACAATGCGCTTTGCAATGCTATCAATCTACTTAACGCAGCTTTATCTTGAAAAATCAACCTATTTGTGGTAACTACCATTGTGAAGGGGAATCAATACCACCTAAAGCAACTAAGCGGCAACTACAAGCTTTAAAATTCTGTAGGAAAAGTTGTTATTATGACCACCCAGAGAAGTGATGTCTGAACAATGAATGACAAGTACCGTTTCTACAAAAACAATACAATGCCACTGTAAAATGCATGTACACGAAACTGAAATTGAAAAATGCCTAAATCTTCTAGAAGGAATAACAACAATAAGGCTTGTAAAAATACCGTACAGGCAAAGATAACAAATGAATAACTACGCCGCAATTATAAACCACGTGTCTTTAACCCGAAACGTTTAAGAATTTGCTACCCCGACCGTATGTATACCTGTTTTACAAGCTCACAAAAATGCAATTTAATATCATTATTATTTATCTTAATTAAATTCTCGAATAGAACATAAAATAAATACTATTCATAACGAAAATTTACTTAGATTGCAAAACAAATCAAACAAATTGTTCTAAGAACTTCTAAGCAAATGTCTATACACTTTAAAACAATAATGAATTTATAGCACCCTCCCAATCAAAAAACAAACGAAATCAAGGAATTGGGGCGTGAAATTCAATTTAACAAAAGGAATTCAATTCGGCTCGAAGACCAAAATGATGGATCAAAGGATCTTTTCATGCAAGATTACATAAACACAGGGCACATAAGTCCTGTACCTCTTCTTTCGTTGGATAGTAGTCTTGTTTATTACATTTTGCATCATGCGGTAATAAAGCCAGAGAGCACAACAACTAAATTAAGAGTTGTGTTCGATGCAAGTGCGAAAACCTCAGATGGTATTTCACTAAATGACATGTTGTTACAGGGAAAATTACTACAAAACGATATTTTTGAACTTCTATTGCAGTTTCGGATTTACAACATTGCTTTCACTGAGGATATCAAACAAATGTATCGCCAGATCGAGATTATACCAGAACATCGACATTTCCAACGTATTTTGTTGAGATTTGATTCATCTGATCCTCTTGTTGATTATCGATTGAACACCGTTACTTATGGGATAAAAACTTCTCCTTTTCTTGCTCTTCGTACGATCCAAGAATTAGCGAGATTGGAAGCGGTTCGTTACCACCGCGCTTCACTTATTTTATTGTCCAACTCATATGTAGATGACATCATCAGTGGTTGTGAAACTGTTGAAGAAGCCAACTTGCTAGTTCAAGATCTGACTGAATTATGTAAGCTTGGTGGTTTTGAACTTAGAAAATGGAATAGTTATTCCACCCTTCTCTTGTCAAATATACCCAATTCATAAATCGAACAACCACCGCTGACGTTTAGTCAAGAACAAATTCCACTAGTAAAGGTGTTAGAGGGCTCAAATGGTGTTCCAATTCAGATGTTTTTTCATACTATATACAAATTAGTGAGCGTCCTTGTACAAAAAGGAACGTTCTCTCGACATTAGCTAGAATTTTCGATCCCCTAGCTTTCTTAACTCCAGTTACATTTTTTTATTAAACATTTCGTTCAGCGTTTATGGACTTTGGGAATCAATTGGGACGTCCAGCCTCCCGAAAAACTTATCTGTCAATGGGGCAAGTATTTGTTGCAACTCCCATTCTTATCTGAGTTGAACATTTCTCATCAGTTGATTTGTAAAGACTTAAAGAGCATCGAGTTACACGCCTTTTGCAATGCCTCAGAAGCAGGTTATGCATCTGTTCTTTATTTTCGTTGTTTTGACAAAAATGATAATGTTCTCGTGTATTTTGTTTGTGCACAAAGTAAAGTTGTGCCCATAAACAAGGTTTGGTTGCCACGGTTAGAGTTGTGCGCAGCAGTTCTACTCGCAAATCTCGTAGAGTATGTGAAGAAAACATATTTCAAGTTAGAATTTACCAGCATCTTTGCTTGGTCGAATTCTACAATAACAGTATCATGGTTAAAATCGCCATCTAATAAATGGAAAATTTTTGTTGTGAATAGAATTGCACAAGTTCAATCGCTAGTTGCACCTTCTAATTGGAACCGTGTCAAATCACAAGACAACCCTGTGCTGATTGTGCCTCTAGAGGCCTTTCTGCAACTGAACTTAGTGATCACCCGCTATAGTGGGCAGGTCCTGTGTGGTTAAAATTACCTTTGGAAGAATGGCCTAAACTACCATTTCTTGATAATTCAGTATTAGAATTGTCACAAAATTCTGCCAAAGCAAAAGTTGTGTTGGTTGCCATCGAACCCTCGGATCACGTTTTGACTTCTCTGTTAGATACATTATCCGATTTGCAATAGATTTTGAAAATAATTGTTTACTGCCGCCATTTTGTATTCAACCTCAAATCACCTAATGGAAAATTAACTGGTGCGATTACACTTCGAGAAAGAACATCAGTGTTAGAATTATTAGTTAAACATGTTCAAAGCAGTGCATTTGCGGAAGCTTTGGAAAAACTGAACAAGGGACATTTAGTTAACAAACAACTCCGTTCTCTTACTCCATTCGTAGATTGCCGGGGACTCCTCAGGGTGGGCAATCGGTTAAAACATTCGGACATCTCACATAATGCAAAATATCATTTATTTCTCCCTTGGCTCCATCGTTTAACAACTCTAATTATACAAGACTGCCATATTAAAAATTTACATTGTGGTAATCGTACCACCCGGTCATTATTGCAACAGCATTTTTGGATTTTGTCTGCTAGGAGAGCCATAAGACAGTGTCTACATGCATGTATTCCTTGTTTTAAGGTCAATCCTACTTCTATCGTGCCTTCTATGGGAGATTTACCTACTTTGCAAGTGACTCCTGGAAAAGCATTTCGTCATACTGGCGTAGATTTTGGGGGCCCTTTTTCCATAACAATGGATTGGGTTCGAGGAGTCAAAACCTTAAAGGCATATGAACCCAATTCCCCACCTCTTCAATGGAGATTGGGTAGAATCATTCAACTGTATACCGGCAAACATAACGTTGTTTGCGTTGCAACTGTGAGAACGGCACATGGGGCTCTTAAAAAACCCGTGCTAAAGCTTTGCCCTTTGCCCTTAGAACAATAATTGTTTGTCTGCTCTTGTTGGTGTATTTGAGCAACAAGCTCATAGGGTTAGATATTATATAGCTACTTGTCTAGTTCTATATAAGTTAGTTAGCATCGTTCATATTAGTTGTTTACTTTGTTTAAAAATAAATTTGTATTTATTTTGGTGGGCTGGATGTTCGGACTCCTGTCCCTCTCTTCTTGATCCTTGTTAACCCCTTCTTTTAAAAATCATGAAAGGACTTAAAACTAGCAGCCGACGAGGGTGTTGTGTCGTCATGTTTGAACCACCGGAAGTGACAAACTAGTTTCGTGTCGTGAGTGCTCATTGACAATAAAATAGTGCCGTTAAGCTCGCTATACAGTTAACTTAATTACAGTCCACATCATCATTAGAGGAATTCAAAGTAAGTGTTTATGTTAAGTAATGCATGATACATCCATTGATCCATCATATGGGATTTAAAATAAACTAGCCTTTAAAAAAATTTTGTATTTAAAAACCCTTGATGAGCTGATGTAACGTTAATGTGTTCGGAAATACATGTAGTGCTTATATAAATTATTGCCAAATAGTATGAGTAATGTTTATACAATGCCACTAAGCAAACTTAGTACCCGAAAAATATGTGAACTAATTTCCAACAACAACATTTGGAACCAATCAGAAAGTGATTTGTTTCAAAGTACACAGCGGGAACAAAGCATTTTTAAGCAAATTTAAAATTCCTTGGGGTGTATTATGTCATGTCATGGTTAATTAAATCTTCTAAAATTATTAGAGATTAAAAAATACAATAATGCCATTAATGTTGAATATTAATAACCTAACCTTACAAATATTTCAATTTGAAAAATAAAAGCTTTCTACTTTGAGTGTACTTCTTAGCAGGCAGTGACATCAAGGACACACATACCAAGTCCTATGTTTGCTTGGTAGTACTATATAGCATATGCAATGCCTGTATGAAATTGTGCTTGAAAACAACACAAATCAGCTTGCAGTGCTCTGCCTTATACCTATAACAAAGTTAAACAACTCATAGACGAATACACCTTAATTTTAATAGAACTTTTCAGGTTTGGTTACAAATTCGGTGTAATACATCCAGCACACAACTTTACTAACACAATTCACTACTGCTAGGCTAAAACGCATTAATTCTATAGAACTTCTTAAACACAATTCTTTAATAATCATAACTCTTTATAACAACCATCGAAGACGATCTTCCGACATGCCTTCCTTCCATAACTCGGTTCTCCCCACTACTCCCTACGTCATATCTGGAAGAGCACTAATTTTAAATGTAAAAGAACCGCACTACATTACCCCTCATTAAAATATTTTAATACATAAACCTACGAAACAACCTAATACCTAACAAGCCCTATTACAAACAACCGTCTTCAATACTTATGACTTAAAACTAAACCAATTCTTGAAACTAACTCATAATGTTCGCTGAAATCCTCAGTTTCTAGGTCCCTAATGGATGGAAATCAGCCACAGGTTCATAAAACCTTTTCAAATTTTTAATATTTTGAATCCCCCTACTACCAAGCTCATTTTCTTCCAATTCATGCAAATTTGCACCAACCCTTGTCTTAATATAACAAAAAGAACTTAGAAGTTTTTGTCTCTAGAGCTGATGATAAAAAGTTAGTATGCACTAATACCTTATCTCCAACTTCAAAAATATCAGGTTGCCTATGTTCAATTTTTTGTTTTCTCTTGGTAGCATTAGATAACATACGGTCCTTAGCCAAATGTAACCTTTGTGGCCGAGAAGTTCGATTTCAGTATGGCGGAGATATTCAACTTGAACTGAAACGAAGTAATGATCAATCAATCGGTTCAAAATAGCCCAGGACATGGTCTTCTGTAAAGCATACCACTTTACATATCGGGGAAAGGCATCCACAATTACCAACAGCTAAGTCACACCCCCCACGGATAAAGGCCCCATTAAATCGAAACAAACTATTCTCCCGTCTTTTCAGGTAGGACCGTGTTAACTGTGACCTGTGTAGTTTTAGAGAATTTTGCCTTCTGACATATCTAATATACACGCATGATCAAAGGGATATGGTGATACATTTTGGGTCACCAAAACAGCTTTCGCATCTCAGCATAGACTTTCTTGTAACCAAAGTGTCCAGCATCCACATGCTGCAGTATCACTAAACATTGAAGTTGAGATCGTGGAACACATAACTTCCATCCTGGCGATTCACTGTCACCCAGTCACCTTTCCTAAATAAAATATTTTTATACTCCTGATACCATGACAATTTATTTTTACCATTTTGACTAGACTCTCACTTAGCCAGCTGTTGCAATATCTTATTCATCCATCCCTCCTTTACGGGATCAGCCCGAAGGACTCTTAAGTTATTTGCTAGCTCTTTAAACTGTTTAGTTAACTGAATATGAAACACTTTTAACGTTAGGCCACTACAATCAGGAGTCCACAACTTCTGTTGGGAACAAGACACTCGCGACAAGGTGTCCGCGAGTACATTATTCTTCCCTTGACAATGCATAATCTTAAATTTAAACTCTTGAGCATATAACGCCCATCTAGCCAATCGGGCTGTAGTTAAAATGTTAATGCCTTGTGATCTGTAATTATAATCAGGTCCTGACCTAAAAGTACCATACGCCACTGTTTGAGCACATATATAAAAGCTAATGCTTCCTTTACATAATACTGTAGTTTAGCTCGGGACCATAGAGCATGCAGATGGTGAATGCTATTATTTGCTTATGTGAATCACCTCCCACTTGAAACAGGACAGCACCAATAGCATAGTTTGAGTTGTCTGCTTGTAAATAAAACTTCCTTTCAAAATTTGCATGAGCTACCACTGTTAGATTGGGAAAGGCTTCCTTAATATCATTAAATGCCCTTTCACATTCATCATCCCACTCCCAACAAACACCTTTTATCAGTAGCCTTAGCAATGGATAGGTTAGTTCTGCAAAGTTCTCACAAAATCGACACTCATAGCTAACAGAACCTAAAAATCATCTTAACTCTTTTGCCGTACGAGGTGGGACAAACTTTTGAATACATTCGATCCTTGTAGGGTTGACACCAATACCAGAACTAGAAATTATGTGACATAAAAACTGTTTTGGCCACATCAAAATGGGCTTTTTGTAACTTAATTGTAAGGTTATACTCCTCGAATCGTTCACACAACCTTGCTAAGTACAATAACCAAAATATCGTCGACATATGTCAACACAAAACCTTTAAATTCAGGACCTAGTACAACATTCAAACTTCAAATGAAACTGCCTAGAGAGGTGGATAAACTGAAAGACAATACATTAAAGCAATACGTTTGATTGTCATAAAGAAAGCCTGCATATTTGTGATCCACTCTTTGTATTGGTACTTGCCAGTACGATGCCGTCATATCAAGGGTGCTTAATATTCGACTTGGTTTAAATTTATGTAACAATTCCTCTGGTGGAGGTGGTACAATATGATCCTTCCCCATCTTTAAATTAATAAACAAGCATCTAAGCATATAGGAGCCATCTTATCCTTCTTTACAACTGTCACTAATGGTGACACATACTTGGTTTTACATGGCAAGATAATCTCACGCTCCAACATATCTTGGATCTGTTGTTTAACTTTCAGTCTATAGGCCAATGGGATAGGGTAGGTTTTTAAAAAAGGGAGATTTATCCTTCATACCAATACTATTCTCATATACGCGAGTCCATCCTGGCGTTTCCGAAAACACCTGGTCATGAGCTTCTAATAGCCGATATAAGTTTTTTTATCTTCATCCTTAAATGTATCAGCAGCATAAGCTGCCAACTGCAGTTCTGAATCAGAATAATGATGGCATAGCAAATTGCCATGGTAACTTATCAAATTAATAGATAACGAATCATCAGAGGAATACGACATACAGAAATCTAATTTCATTTTGGGTTCTGGAATCTTAACACATTTCTCCCCAAAATCTACTTCTATTTTGCTTTGGGTCAACCAATCACTTCCAACTATGACCTTACGATTTAATTTGGGTACCACAATACAAGGGACATCAAACTTTACACTCTAAAATACTATTGGCAAAAGTATTTGTTCTTTGATTTTATGTAGCTTACCCCCGATCACTGCAGAAACTGATAAATTACTAAACCAGGAATACTGGAACTGTATTTTCCAATGTTTCAAAATATTGCTCCGATATGGCACACACTTTACTTGCTCGTATCTACCAACACCTCTATTAATTTATTTCCAACAACACCTTGTATAACCGGTGCAATATCAGCCTTGAGCGGTTGTTCTTTCGTTTCACTCAGTAATTCATTCGGATTGGTACTAAAAGCATTCAATAACCTAATTTCCTTTTTTTTTAATTATGCCCTTTAATCTTGATTAAAGTTACTACCACTTTCTCTCCAAACCACACTCTGCCTTTGGGTGGTTGTATTAGCATTGTAATTTTTATAATTATACCTTCTATTATCTCGCCAATTTTCACCTTGAACTGGACTAGTTTGTCTCACGTTTCTACTTTCTGATTCAACATTCCTATTACCCCTTTGATACCTATCATTATTTATTACCCCTTCTCTGCTATTTTCTCTCGTGCCGAATGGCCGATTCCTCTTTTCCCCAAGTAAGTTTGTGTTATCAATTTTCCTCTAAAAACTTTCCACTTCATCTACTGATTCAACCCCTTGTACTAAAATACATCTCTGGATATTGTTAAAAAAATGTTTTGATAGACACTTTACCAAAATATTCTCTCTAATGTTCTCTGATAAATATTCCACCTCAGTGGCTAACTTTAATACAAAAATCGGCCCCGATTTCCCAATTGGAACAGTCCATATCTTAATCTTTAATAGTACAAATCCCATTCATTATCGACGTTTCAATATCGGGCCTTAAACTGCCTTTCAAAATTTGAAAAACTTGTGAAAGAACTATCCAAAACCAGCGCCCACTCTGTTGCAGAACACCTTAAACACCCTACTGCAAGGTTTACTTAGCTGATTCTGGGACCCCCGCGTCATTCAATAATTTTTTAATTTACTTCAAAAAATTTACAAGATGTAATTTTCCATCTGACTGGTAGCGCACCTCTAATGCCTCCAGGCCTCACCACATACTTAAATAGCTTGTTTTTCCATTTTTCAATTACATCAGTGGGTAATAATTGAACGTTTATCGGTGGTTTAACTTCTATGTTTTCTCCAACAGTTTCGGCTAGTTGTGAGATTGTTCTTTGCATCTTAAGTATATTTTTGGTTAAGTGCATTATCATTGTTTGCAAATCAGACACCTTCGGCCTCTTAGGGTCTGTCATCATACTTACATTAATTATTTAATCAATTAATGCTATTAAAATATACACAATTTTTATGACATACACAAACTCTTGCCTTAATAATTGCTTTTATAGCGTTCATTTATTTCCCTTTTATGTTATTTACCAGAAATTATCAAGTTCAACTAAAACTAAATGTAATTACTTTCTAACACAATATATCCGCTTCTAACTACACTTTCGTATGTAACACAATTGCTATTTTTTTATGACTATAAAACAATTCCAGGTTCACCTTGGCAATTATTAATAAAATCCCCACGATACATGATCATTCCTCTTATCAAGAAAAATTAAATTAAGTTTTATTTACTTTAAATAAAGCACAGAAAATCTTTGCATGCTATTTCAAACCTGTTTGTTTCACGCTAAACTTGCACGACCGTAGTTGTCAACCTCCTACCACGGGCTTTATACAGCAACGATCTATAACCTCTGTATTTGTAATTATCTTCTTTTTGGTCATGGTTGTGATATTTCGTTATGTTACGTGTTTAGTTTTGTATTACGTCCCCATCGGTGCCAAAATGCAGTTAAACAACTTGTAGGCGAATACACTTTAATTTTAGTAGAACTTCTCAGGTTGGTTACAAATTCGGTGTAATACATCCAGCACACAACTTTACTAATGTAATTCACTACTGCTAGACCAAAAGGCATTAATTCTAGAACTTCTTAAACACGTTGTTTAATAATCATTACTCTTTATAACAGCCATCGAAGACGATCTTCTGACATGTCTTTCTTCCAAAACTCGGTTTTCCCACTACTCCCTATGTCATATCCGGAAGCACACTACTTTTAAATATAAAAGAACCGCACGACAAGCTGGTGACCATATGTGCATCTTTAGTTGCTTTTGATGAAATATGAACATTTACTATTCTTATCCAAGATCATTACTTTTGTTGAAAAATTATACCTTTATTCTAACATTATGAAAAGAAGGAAATGATTGCACCTGGTAAAAATTTAGTGACTGTAATAGTCGATACCCATGCACAGAAGTGTATTGTAGTAGGTGTTGTATATTACAAATTGCTTTAGTTACATTTTAATTCCATAAAATGTTATCTTGGTCAGACGTGCAAGTCAGTAGTGTATGTTGGTCCATGTTAACATAAACACATCTTTATTTGAATGTACACCTTTACGTGTTAAAGTATGATTATTAGTTAAATAACAATAGATTAAGCTATTCCTGATGTGTTAAGTTTTAATATGTCTCTGCACGTTACTCAATTAAATATCTATCCTTGATGCTGTTAATTAATAAAACTTATATAAACATAAATATACAACAGAAACAAAATCAAGATATAACATGGTGGCAGTTGGCAAAGTGAACTCAGGTGTTCGCTTAATTTGATAAAGGTTTGTTATTGAAACTTTCGATACCATGTTTAACTAGTTTTTGGAACGTGCGTTATATAATTAATTTTAACACGAATAAAAACTCGACCGGTAGAAGTTGTAAATATTTAAAAATATTTTTAAAGAGTTTTTGTTTTATTACACAATTTGACAATGGCCGATCACACTAAACCATGGGAAGAATTGCGTTTTTTAAAGTGATATTGCTAACTCCTGGAAATTTTGGAGTCCAAAATGTACGCTATATTTATTGTTATTATGGCAGAAGTGAACGGAAAATCGATACTATGGCTAAACAAATGCACAGACGAAAGAGGGGAGATTGTGGAAGACCTAATTCACGAGTTGGAATTGGAAGTACTAAACCGTTCAGGATATCAGCCCACCCACATCAATCACGCAGGGCCCGAAACAAACATTGACGTTACACTATGCAAAGACATAGCAAACGCTGATGTTTAAAACTGGTAGGTGCACGATGACAAAACTCTAAGTGATCATAACCTGATTACCTACGATATCTGCCCCGACAACAACGTCTATCACAACCAAGCCAACAAAAACCCCCCAAAACCTAGATACAGCCTTAAAAAGGCTGACTGGCACAAGTTGCTGGAAACCTTCCCACCACCATCGGACATAGTGGAGAACGATAATAATAAATAATAATAAATAAATATACAAAGACCTTGACTACCATTATAAGGGCAGCAATAAAACGCACAATACCAACACAACGGCTAAACAAACCACCTGGGACCGCACAATGAACTATAGAGCTACAAGACAAAAAACGAGAAACACAGAAAGCAAGGAAGTGGTACCAAACCGCACGAACACCCGTGGGGAAATCGCACTTACTTACAGTCTACATAAAAAAAGACTTACGAAAAGGAACTAACAGACATGAAACGGAAAACATAAGAAGTCTTTTTGCAGAGACACTTAACCACAGACTCCTGGGGAATACCCTATAAAATTGTAACTGGGAAAATCAAAACACTCACCGTGCACTTTGCAATAGTAAGGCTAGATGGGACAGTGACAACCACCTACCTTGTTAACAACGACATTACTTTTGGACACACTGCTAGTGGGAGACAGCATAACAGATGACACGGAAGAACAAACACGGATGAGAAACTGAATGACAGAGTCAAACAAAACTAGAAATAGACACAACATACATAACTATGAAGGAGATAGAATAGAATAGAATAACGTTTATTAGTGAAGAAATTACACCAACGGGTGAGGAATTCAGCAGAGCTGGTTTTCAATTCCTCCCCTACAGTATAAAACATGTATACAAAATAACTATTAATATTAAATATAATAAACAAGTAGGTAGGTATATGTATATTCTAATCTCAAGTTCTTTTCTGCTCATCCCAAAAACTATTATGAAACTTTGTACGAAATGTTTTTTTAGTTTTGTTGCAGAATAATTCCTCGTATTTATTAAATATCAGTGGAGCAACATAAGCAAAACTAGATTTAAATTTAGTAGTAACATGTGCAGGTATCGTAAGACTAGTATTGTTTTTTAGATTTAGGCGATGTAAGCTAGATCGTGGTTGTAATATTTTATGAAGGTAATTTGGTTCTTTGGTGACTATTATTACATATATGAGAACGGCCAGTAATAAATGTATTTATTTATTTATTTACATGTTCAAAAGACAAATGCCCATATTTGAACAGAAATACAACAAAATAAAATTAAAATGCAATTAAAATAAACTAATTGAAAAGAAAAAAGAGAAGCTATAAACACAAATAAAAAGATTACAGAATTTCCCAATTAATATTACTGCAAGAATAAATAAAAACCACTTGTATTGTTACAATTTTAATTGTTTTAGGTCCTTGATTGAGCAGCTTGTTATATCAATAATTACACGTACATCTTCATATGCAGTACACATTCTGTGTAATGGTGAAAACTTGAGCCTATTGGTCCTAGGTGTTTTTAAGTAGAAATAAGTAGGATAGATAGACAAGATTTATTGCGTTCTAACATATATACGATATCATCATAGTTGATCTGTTGAGATGGAGCTTGTGTAGAAAAGTTAATAGATTAATTTTTCTTCGGTTGGGGAGTGATTGAAACTGGAACTGTTGTAGAAGTAGAGTGTGAGAAAAGCGAATTGGAGGATAAATACCACTAGATTTAAAAGATAGAAACTTTAAGAACCGACGTTGTACAGCTTCAATGCGAGTTATGTGATTTTCATAATACGGTTCCCATACTATTGCTGCATATTCTAGGTTAGATCTTACATATGCGGAGTAGAGTACTATAGTTGTGTTAACATTGAAGTTTCGACAGTTTATTATAATAAATAATTTATGGGGAAAGAAGTACAACTGGCTATAATGACCAGCCAAAACAACCAAGCACCTGGACTGGACATTCAAAAATATATTAAGGCCCTCTATACCAAACTGACAAAACTGATAAACGATTGTTTACAACAAGCAACATTTTGCAACATGTGGAAACAAGCGGATGGAATCATTATTCTGAAGGGAAAGGACAAGGGCCCAATAAATACTACCTGTATATTTGTTGTAGTTTGTTTTGTATTTTTCTTCATCTTCTTTGGGAATTAAACCACACATAGTTGTTAAAATCGACTTTATTTACGTTTCGATTCATGACCTAGGGTTGTTGTCAAAGTAATAAAAATTTCAAGTTTGACATTTATGACGCAAATTGAGGGTGACTTTGATTTATTAACATTTGATATATTTGGTTTGAATATATTAGATGAAAAGTTTAAAGTTTAGAAGAATGAGTGCTTTCAATTTGTGTTGTGCCCTGGGAGCGACTTTGAGGTAACCAATACGTTTAACAGGAAATCAGCTGATTAATTTGTATATAATTAAATTTCATATACATTCAATAACTTGAGGATTGGAAAACATTTTTTAACATGTTTCCTATTTATACGGTTGAGAGGATGGATATTACAGAAGTGTGCGAATATGTTACCGTAAGGCTTAAGCAGCCTTTTTTTATATTTATCTTGAGGAGGAAAACTCATTGTGATTTAGGCTACCTCTTTGGTAGATTTTAACATGGTTCTGAGGCGACCCTATGGCGGGTTTACACTACTTGTCAGTTACTAATGTTGTTCTACGAATATTTTATATGGTTCTGAGGCGACCCTAAGTCGGGTTTACACTTGTCAGATACCAATACCGTTCAACAAAGATTGTATATGGATCTGAGGCGACCCTATGGCGGGTTTGCATAAATAAAAACATGTTAAAAAATGTTTTCCAATCCCCAAATTATTGAATTAATATAAAATTCACCGATAAAAAAAATTAATCAGCTGATTTCAAGTTAAGCATATTGGCTACCTAAAAATAGTCGGTCCCAGGCCACAACACAAATTGAAGGCAATCATTCTTTTAAACTTTAAAAATTTTTGCTTAGTATACTCAAACCAAATATATCAAACATCAATAAATCAAAGTCACCTTCAATTTATGTCATAAATGTCAAACGAAGTTTTTATTATTTTGACGATCCTAGGTCATGGATCGAAACGTAAATAAAGATAATTTTAAAAACTATGAGTGGTTTAATTCCCAAAGAAGATTAAGAAGAATTAGTTTAAACGTTTAGAAAATATCTGATAATGAAGATTTGTGTAGTTGTCAGAAAAGTATAGTATACTACTTGCGATTTATGGCCATTACTCATTCGGATTACACGGCTTGCCCTAATGGACTCATGGCACAAACCTTCCGAATGAGTAATGGCTATCATAACTCGCTTTTTGAATAATATACTATTACCCACACATTGTCCTTTTCAATATTGTCAACAATTTCTTGTATACTGTTAACAAAATATGGGTTATAGTGATTACCAATATCACTAAATTTGGTATTAGTCTAGTCACTGAAGGTTTTGGGGCCTCGATTTGTTGAACCTTTATCGATCGTCTTGAAATTTTGACAGTTGGTGAAGAATAGCATAAAAAGCAAAAGTGACCCAGTGCCAATATGAGCTTTTTCTCTAGGGGTGGTACTCACCTTTTCTAGAGGGTGGGGACTGCTTTATTCCAAATAACCTCGGAAATCGATAGATGGACTCATTTTAAGCAGAAAAGTTCATATGAAATTTTTTGTATGCCCCATAGTTTTTCAGTTGTATGCGGTTGAAAATACTAATTTTGACCAAAAACCTGTTTTTGGGCGGTTTTTTGAAAATAATTTGAAAAATTCAAGTTTAATAAAAAAAAGTGTAGAGAAAAAAATGAAGCTAATAAAAAAATGAAGAAAAAAGCTCTCTTGTTAAAAATTCATACTGCTATATTATTCAAGTTATAGACGGTTGAAACGGACTTTTTTTCACGAAATGTTGAAAATGAAAGGTTAAATGTCAAATATCAGCTGATGGGCACAGTTTTATCAAAAAATGTTATTAGATCATTTTTAAAGTGCTTAAAAATACCTTTAAAATTCGCTTTGATAAATGTTGATCGGATAAAAACTGGCCGAGTTATGATCAAAATAAAGCGTAGTACTCACATTTTTTATGAAAAAAATGAGCGCTGAGAGTGATCCCAAGTGCATCAAAATCAAAATTGATCGTATTTCTTGTAAATTTTATTTCGTTTGGGTGTCATTTACGTGATGTGAAAGTTGTACAGGTTTAGAATGCTTGGTTTTTGATAAAATGTTGATTTTGGATTTTTTTTTTAATAATTAAACATTTTTTTAAAATTACTTAAAAACTATGAATTTTATGCAAAAATAACAAGAGTAAAAAAATTTAGATTTTTTTTGTCAAAAATTTTTGTTTTTTATAAATTACTATAGGATGAAAATTGGCTTAAATATAACCGTTAAAAGTGTGAAATGAAATGTAAGCGTTGCCCTTTTTCATTCCTTCAAGCTCTATAATAATAAAAATAAATGATCCTACAGTTTTATAAGTAAAAGGATGTTATAGAGCATAAAATTACCTACAAAATGGTTTTTTATATACTTTTTATCTTCAAAATTGAGGGAGTTACAGTTGAAAAACCGAGCCAATTTTTTCGAAGAAATTTTTAGAGCACATCAATTTAAACTATATTTGAATATTACCTATAAAATTATACAACATGATTTTAAGGGATGAAGAGTAACATCCCCAGCTTACGATGTAACATATACAATTTCTAATAATGTAAAATGTTCTTTATATGAAACGATATTACTTTATACAAGTAGCTAATAAATAGTAAAGATATTAAATAAGTAATTGCAATAAATTATTTATGAGTATTATAATTTTTTTCATTAAAACTCAGTAAAATGACGCCTAAGGGTTGAACATGCTGTTACGTGCCAAAATGGCCCTTAAACATTGTTTTAGTTTAATTTTGATGTGCGGAAGTTTCGTGCCATAAATTCAAAAAACTCGGTACGCGTATTTCCGTCACGTCAAAAGTGGGTTGGACGAATAACTTCGCGCCGACGCGTGAAAGAACAAGAGTGTTTCCGGGAGACGCTTTAACGTGGCTTTTTACCTCTGACCTTCGTGGAGAGCGGTTTGGTTCAGGTATCGTATCGTGCCTTTAGCTTTATCTATGTAGATCCTTGCCTGATTATCTTTGTTTGTCGCCCTTATACCATGTTTCCTTATCCGTTCCCTGCATAGGTAGGTGATAAATCTGTAGCCGTTGGCTGAACCGCATTCCACGTCGGAGCACCATCTTTAATCATCCCGGACTAGAGCATGAGATCCCGTCCGAGCGATTTGGATGTACGTTATGCGTACCCTCCGTTAATTGCCTTAAAAGGGCTATCAGTAGCCCTGATGGACTTGAACAGAAGCCAACTTTAACTCCACCCCGCAGGACGTCGAATTTCTATGTAAGTACTCAAATTGCTTAATTTGTTCGCGGTTATAAACTGTCTTAAATTTATATTTCCCGATAATTGCGTATTAAATTTGTGCATTGGTGACGTCATTGACAGATGGGCGCGCCAAAATCTGTACAAAGGTTAGCGTTACCCACTGCTCGTGGCGTCGCTTATTCCACGCTTGCGCAATGTATTTATGAACTTTTGAGTGTAAGAATTTGACTTTTAAACCGTAAGAATTCGCGTTTTTAAACTGTAAGAATGCACCATTCTTTTAATTTATATTCTAGGGCGTGTAACTGTCTTTATTTATTATGTTTAAATATAATTAAAGTCAAATATTTGCTTATTATTACATTATTATTACAATTTTATCGTTTTTCATACAAATGGGTGATTTTAACCCCTAAAAAATAAAAAGCTCATATTGGAATAGGGGCACTTTTGAATTAGGGGGCAAGACGAGCTTACTCCTACAATTTCATTAACCTGATCTCTTTAGACACATCATTTTCTAAATTATCGACTTGGCGGATTCTGACCAAATAAGAGTATTAGGGGTTCATACTCGATTTCAGATCCTAATTTATTTTCTTTAGTTTCAGAAAAACGTCAGACGGTTCTTGTAATTTTGCTTATTAATTGATTCAACAAACTTTACATCACGAGTTATTTCGGTTTTTCGTTCTTCAGGTAACCAAACCCTGAATGCCTTTGATTCCTCTGAGTAACCCAAGAATATTCCCTCTTTAGCTCTTTCATCAAATTTTCCTTTGCTCGGATTTCTGTTCAAACAGAAAACTTTGCAACCGAATTGCCTAAAATTACTCACATCTGGTGGACTTCCCGTCCAAATTTCATGTGGAAATTTCCCATTTAGACTTTTCGTAGGCACACGATTACGAATATAATTTGCGGTATTAACGGCTTCGGCCCAAAATGAGTCTGGCAAACCGGATTCCATGAGTAGACAGCGAGCTGAATCGAGTAAAGTGCGATTTTCCCTCTCGGCTACCCCGTTCTGTTCCGGATTGTACGGTTCCGTTAAACGCCTAGTAATTCCACGTTCCTTTAATAAAGTATCAAAGTTCAAATTTGTATACTCCGTGCCATTATCTGATTGAAAGCATTTGACGCGTTTACCTTTCTGATTTTCAACTAAGTTTAAATATTCCACCGTAA
Source organism: Platerodrilus igneus (assembly GCA_036346225.1). Classification (NCBI taxonomy): domain Eukaryota; kingdom Metazoa; phylum Arthropoda; class Insecta; order Coleoptera; family Lycidae; genus Platerodrilus; species Platerodrilus igneus. Next base: position 341,767 of record JARFIW010000957.1, read on the forward strand.
TTTTTGTAACGTCCGATTTATTACTAATAAATCGTACTTCGCACCAACGCGAGTGATCGTCTATGAATTCAACAAAATATTTTGCCTTTCCATTCGATAGAACGCGCATAGGACCACAAACGTCCGTGTGAATAATGTCTAATAAATTCGATTCCCTGTTCGATTTATTTGGGAACGGCATTCTCGACATTTTGCATTTTGCACATATATCACAATTAAGGTCAATATTTTTCAGATCAAGTTCAAGATCAATACCCGTTATAACACCTTTACGTATAGAATCGATTAGATCCTTAAAATTCAAGTGTCCTAAACGTTTGTGCCAAAGTAAAAGTTTCTGAGAAATATGTACCGGTCCGTTATTTATTGCTATGTTCGAAATGTTCCGACTTTCGCGCGCGTAATAAAGATCGCCGATGCGATCTGCAATTAACTTAACAGTCCCATCTCTGCTGAGAACTAACGCACAGTCCTTTTTAAATAAGACTCTAAAACCATTTTTAGTAATTTTACTAACTGACAATAGATTCGTACGCAAATCTGGTACATGAAGAGTATCGTTTAAAATAATATTTTTGGACTCACCTCGTATATCCGTGGTAAATGTTACAATACCTTTAGCTACGACATCTGTTGAACTGTTGTTGGCCAAATTCAAGCTACCATGCATGCATTCTTCGAGTTTTTGAAAACTTTCAATATTTCTACACAAATGTGAAGAAGCTCCACTATCTAAGCACCATCTGGTATCTTGATTTTGAGAACCAATTTGACACACTTGCGAAGTAACAAAACTCACATTTTCACTAGCACTTTGGGAACAACTAGCTGAAGATTGCACATTAGCATTTTTGTGTTTGTAGCACTCCGAGGCTTTATGACCGATTTTTCTGCATTTATGACAGCGAAATTTAAAAGATTGATTCACATTTCCGCCTTTATTCGCGAGTACACTTTCGGTAGTTTTATAATTATTCGCGGGTTTCTTGTTTTCACGCCGCCACTGACTCGGTTTTTTGTTTACAAACAAAGCATTCCGAGAAGTATTTCGTTCATCGCTTTTTCTAGCATCGCTTTCTTCTACTATTTTAATTCGTAGCGTTTCTGGGGATGGCAATTCGTCTCTTGATTCTATAGCACACCGAAAATTTTCAAAACTCGGCGGTAAGCTATATAATAACATAATTGCGAGTAAACCTGGATTTATCTCAAGGTCCATTTCGGTTAATTTATCAACAGCATCAAAAAACTTGTTTATATGTTCACGTATATCAGAACCTTCGTCCATACGTTGCAATGTTAATTGCTTCAATAAATTTGCTTTTCTAGCCGGTCCTTTAGATTGATACGTATTTTCCAGTTTTAACCAAACATCCCTTGAAGTAATGCATCCTTTAATTTGTTTTAATTCTGAAGGACTAATTGAAAGAATTATTTCGGATTTGGCTTTACTATCGTCTTTAAACCATTTTTCAATTTCCCTCTTAGAATGTGGGTCATCATCCTTCAAATCTGGTTTACCCCAGGTTCCGTTCACATAACCCCAAGCATCTTGCTTTATTAATAGCGCTTCCATCTGTATTTTCCAGGTATTGAAATTTTCTTTATTTAACATTTCAATTCGCGAAACATTCGCACAATTCATCTTGAAAAACAATAAACAATCTCGACACGTTAATACAGGAAAACCGTAACCGACACTACTACTAAAGAAAACGCCGACCGCACACCTGTTTTTTGTTTCCTATCGCTCGTTACTGCACCTGCTATTTGTTATTCTCGTTTGAGTTGTTCTGGGCCCATAACCTGTTGGATGTGATAGAACAGAGCATTTCAACACGTTATGAAAGTAAGCAAAATGCATTTATATAAAGCGATTTAATAAGAAACAGAACTCCGATTAATACAGGAATAAATCAACATAACGTACAACTTAAATATTATACATATATACAATGGTTATTAATGTAAAACATTATACATCGCGTCAGAGCGCGTGCACATCTATTGTATATCACGGTCAGGACGGAACTCTCCTATACCTGTCTACCGGCGAGTCGCAATACGAGCGCGGCACTACAGTGGCGTATCCTGCGCGTGGGATATCACTACCACTAGCGTTATTACTAACACTAATGTTGTTCTACGAATATTTTATATGGTTCTGAGGCGACCCTAAGTCGGGTTTACACTTGTCAGATACCAATACCGTTCAACAAAGATTGTATATGGATCTGAGGCGACCCTATGGCGGGTTTGCATAAATATAAACATGTTAAAAAATGTTTTCCAATCCCCAAATTATTGAATTAATATAAAATTAACCGATAAAAAAAATTAATCAGCTGATTTCACGTTAAGCATATTGGCTACCTAAAAATAGTCAGTCCCAGGCCACAACACAAATTGAAGGCAATCATTCTTTTAAACTTTAAAAATTTTTGCTTAGTGTACTCAAACCAAATATATCAAACATCAATAAATCAAAGTATCCTTCAATTTATGTCATAAACGTTAAACTTGAAATTTTTATTATTTTGACAACGATCCTAGGTCATGGATCGAAACGTAAATAAAGATAATTTTAAAAACTATGAGTGGTTTAATTCCCAAAGAGGATTAAGAAGAATTAGTTTAAACATTTAGAAAATATCTGATAATGATGATTTGTGTAGTTGTCAGAAAAGTATAGTATACTACTTGCGATTTATGGCCATTACTCATTCGGATTACACGGCTTGCCCTAATGGACTCATGGCACAAACCTTCCGAATGAGTAATGGCTATCATAACTCGCTCCTTGAATAATATACTATTACCCACACATTGTCCTTTTCAAATTTTGTCAACAATTTCTTGTATACTGTTAACAAAATATGGGTTAAAGTGATTAGCAATTTCATTAAATTTGGTATTAGTCTAGTCACTGAAGGTTTTGGGGTCTCGATTCGTTGAACCTTCATCGATCGTCTTGAAATTTTGACAGTTGGTGAAGAATAGCATAAAAAGCAAAAGTGACCCAGTGCCAATATGAGATTTTTCTCTAAGGGTGGTACTCACCTTTTCTAGGGGGCGGGGACTGCTTTATTCCAAAGAACCCCGGAAATCGATAGATGGACTCATTTTAAGCAGAAAAGTTCATATGAAATTTTTTGTATGCCCCATAGTTTTTCAGTTGTATGCGGTTGAAAATACTAACTTTTGACCAAAAAAAAACTGTTTTTGGGCGGTTTTTTGAAAATAACTCGAAAAATTGAAGTTTAATAAAAAAAAGTGTAGAGGAAAAAAAATGAAGAAAAAAGCTTACTGCTTATATTATTCAAGTTATAGACGGTTAAAACGGACTTTTTTTCACGAAATGTTGAAAATGAAATGTTCAATATCAAACATCAGCTGATGGGCACAGTTTTATCAAAAAATGCTATTAGATCCTTTTTAAAGTGCTTAAAAATACCTTTAAAATTCGCTTTGATAAATGTTGATCGGATAAAAACTTGCCGAGTTATGATCAAAATAATGCGTAGTACTCACATTTTTTATGAAAAAATGAGCGCTGAGAGTGATGCCAGGTGCATCAAAATCAAAATTGATCGTATTTAATGTAAATTTTATTTTGTTTGGGTGTCATTTACGTGATGTGAAAGTTGTACCGGTTTAGAATGCTTGGTTTTTGATAAAATGTCGATTTTGGATTTTTTTTAATAATTGAACATTTTTTTAAAATTACTTAAAAACTATGAATTTTTCGCAAAAATAACAAGAGTAAAAAATTTAGATTTTTTTTGACAAAAAATTTTGTTTTTTATAAATTACTATACGATGAAAATTGGCTGAGATATAACCGTTAAAAGTGTGAAATGAAATGTAAGCGTCGCCCTTTTTCATTCCTTCAAGCTCTATAATAATAAAAATAAATGATCCTACAGTTTTATAAGTAAAAGGATGTTATAGAGCATAAAATTACCTACAAAATGGTTTTTTATATACTTTTTATCTTCAAATTTGAGGGAGTTACGGTTGAAAAACCGAGACAATTTTTTCGAAGAAATTTTTAGAGCGCATACAATTCAAACTATATTTGAATATTACCTATAAAATTATATAACATGATTTTAAGGGATGAAGAGTAACATCCCCAGCTTACGATGTAACATATACAATTTCTAATAATGTAAAATGTTCTTTATATGAAACGATATTACTTTATACAAGTAGCTAATAAATACTAAAGATATTAAATAAGTAATTGAAATAAGTTATTTATGAGTATTATAATTTTTTCATTAAAACTCAGTAAAATGATGCCTAAGGGTTGAACATGCACCATTCTTTTAATTTATATTCTAGGACGTGTAACTGTCTTTATTAATTATGTTTAAATATAATTAAAGTCAAATATTTGCTTATTATTACATTATTATTACAATTTTACCGTTTTTCATACAAAGGGGTGGTTTTAACCCCTAAAAAATAAAAAGCTCATATTGGCATAGGGTCACTTTTGAATTAGGGGGCAAGACAAGTTTACTCCTACAATTTCATTAAGATCCATGAGGGTTCAACGAATCGAGAGGTCGGACGCCCATTTTTACCTTCAGTGACTGGACTATATATAATTTTGTTTCTTCTTTTCATTCAAATAGAATTCCATTGTTAAAAGTTATTGCTTTTGTATTGGTTTATGGTTAATAATTTTAATGTTTTTTACATGGCAACAGGGTTATTTTTATTGATATCTACTTTGTTGTAAAAAAATATCTTTTCTTTTTCTCCTAACATATTATGTAATAATCAGTTTTATTTGATAAAAATTGCTGGAATATTACATCTCTCTTAATCATTATTTCATGATCATGCCGCTCAATATTGTTATCATTCTTTCTATAACACCTTATTTGTACACACAATTCCACCACTTTCTCACAGTTTGTAAGTGTATTTTGATAAATATCATTAACAATTATGCTGGTTAAAAGAAACTGACAGTCTATTAATCTGCTAGTAATTTGTATCATTATTTTCATTTAAATTCCTATACTTATATTCAGTTCTTGTTTTACTACTATACCACGTATTAAAAAATTTACTGAAATTAAAAAGTGATCAGAGAATCTTGGCACTTCGTCCACATATGTTAAACTGTTAAAGTTAGATAGTACATAATTCATTGTAGTGGAGCTAATGATAATGCAATGTTTAAATTGTCCAATGTTTTGGTTAATACCAATCAAGTTCAACACATTTTTTTATTTTATTACAATAAAAGTCATTGCTATCATAGTTTAAATCAAAACCCCCAGCTATAATACATTTGCAATTAATATCAAATAGATCTTTCGCTCACTTCTCAAATAAATACAGAATGACTCGCACTGGGAGAATGATACAAGCAACCTATTATTACACTATTATACATATATTGACTTGAACAACTTTGCACCAATAATTACTTTCCAATGCATAGGTTCCATAAACTTTGTACCTTATATCAGACCTTATATGTATATTAAGACACCACTTGTATATCTTGATGTTGAGTCGCATCTTATTGTATGATAATTAGGTATTGTTATTTCACTGTCACATATATCTATTTTAATACACTATTCTTCTATTGTTCCTGCTAACAGAGATATATATATATATATATATATATATATATATAAAATTTACAAAACAATACATTAATTTATACATCAGCGATAGAACAATGTTCCTGTTAACAAATAGATGCACAGATTTGTAAAATTTCACTAACAGTTCAGTTGGTTATAACTTTAATGATTCAATGCCAATTGTTTGGGGATCAGGTACTCCCTTTTTTACTCTTTATTGATCTCTTCCTAAATCATGCATGCAGACTTAAAAGCAATACCAAAACATGGGGTCGTTGTTGTCATGATGGGACCACGAAACTATTATTAACTTTATTGTTGTTGGTGAGTGTTAAGTATAATTACATAGTGTTCGAAAGCATTGCATAATCTTATCAAAATATCACCACTTAATGAATTTAAAGTGATTCGTTCGCCTCTAAAAAATGGAATACATGAAGCATATAATTTATACATCAAAAACATATAAGACGAAATAAATACTGATTCTGCAAACTTCTGGAAATACGTCAAAGCAAGATGTAAGGTAGCTGCCTATCCAAAATCTAAGACCATTAATGGTGCCGAAACATTTGATTCTCAGAAAATAGCTAATGCCTTTGCAAAATATGTTGGCAGTACCTACATCCCATCCAATGGTAACTATACAATTCATAACATCTATGACAATAATAAATTAGTAACTAAACTCTTTTCTGAAGATGAAGTGCTATCTGCATTAAAAAAGCTGAAAGGTAACCTCACTGCTGGACCTGATCAAATCCCTGCCTTTGTTTTGCATGACTGTCGTTCTGTACTTGTTAAGCATATAACCACTATCTTCAATCTGTGCTTAAAAATTGGTTTTTATCCAACTGCTTGGAAGATCTCTAAAGTCTGTCCAGTATTTAAAAAAGGTGACATGCACCTTGTGAAAAACGATAGACCTATAGCTGTAATAAACAACTTTAGTAAAGTGCTTGAAATGGTCCTATACAACAGTGTCCAATACTTTTTTTGTGAACACCTAATAACTCAACAACATGGATTTGTAAGTGGTCGCTCCACTGTCACTAATTTATTTTGTATTTCGCAATTCATATGTCAATCTTTGGATGATAGAATGCAGTGCGAGGTAATTTATATGGATTTTACTAAGGGTTTGACCGTCTTGACCACACACTTCTAAAAAACTTCAAAGTTATGATGTCCCTACTGATTTACTCATACTACTTCGATCTTATTTTACGAACAGGCAACAATTTGTATTAATCAATAACTGTAAATCTAACATTATAAAGGTTACTTCCGTGTACCGCAAGGCTCTGTATTGGGACCACTACTCTTCAATATTTTATTAATGATATAGTTGGCATACGTGATAACACTATACAATGTTTCCTTAAACTATTCTCGAAAACTTCCAATATTGCTGATTGTCAGGTTCTACAATATAACCTAAATAAAATATTAATCTTGTGTGACAACAACTTAAACTTGAATATTGAAAAATGCTTCTGTATGTCTTATAACTTAGCACAAAACACAATAGTGTACAATTATACAATCAATAATATTGTTTTATTAAGACCGCAAGTTATTCATGACCCAGGAGTGATATTTGACTTCAAACTAACATTTAATGAGCACATTTACCATGGTATTTCCAATGGCTATAAAGCACTTGGTTTTATTATAAGAAACTGTCGAGACTTCAATGTTAACACAACTATAGTACTCTACTCCGCATATGTGAGATCTAACCTAGAAGATGCAGCAATAGTATGGGAACCGTATTATGAAAATCACATAACTTGTATTGAAGCTGTTCAACGTCGGTTTCTATCTTTTAAATCTAGTGGTATTTATCCTCCAATTCGCTTTTCTTGCACTCTACTTCTACGACAGTTCCAGTTTCAATCACTTCCCAACCAAAGAAGTTAATCTATTAACTTTTCTACACCATCTCCATCTTAACAGATCAACTATGATGATATCGTACATATGTTAGAACGCAATAAATCTTGTCTATCTGTACGTTATCCTACTTATTTCTACTTAAAAACACCTAGGACCAATAGGCTCAAGTTTTCACCATTACACAGAATGTGTACTGCATATGAAGATGTACGCGTAATTATTGATATAACAAACTGCTCAATCAAGGACAATTAAAATTGTAACAATACAAGTAGTTTTTATTTACTCTTGTTGTAATATTAATTGTGAAATTCTGTAGTCTTTTATTTGTGTTTATAGCTTCTCTTTTTCTTTTCCATTATTTTATTTTAATTGCATTTTAATTTTATTTTGTTGTATTTCTGTTCAAATATGGGTTAAAGTGATTAGCAATTTCATTAAATTTGGTATTAGTCTAGTCACTGAAGGTTTTGGGGTCTCGATTCGTTGAACCTTCATCGATCGTCTTGAAATTTTGACAGTTGGTGAAGAATAGCATAAAAGCAAAAGTGACCCAGTGCCAATATGAGATTTTTCTCTAAGGGTGGTACTCACCTTTTCTAGGGGGCGGGGACTGCTTTATTCCAAAGAACCCCGGAAATCGATAGATGGACTCATTTTAAGCAGAAAAGTTCATATGAAATTTTTGTATGCCCCATAGTTTTTCAGTTGTATGCGGTTGAAAATACTAACTTTTGACCAAAAAAACTGTTTTTGGGCGGTTTTGAAAATAACTCGAAAATTGAAGTTTAATAAAAAAGTGTAGAGGAAAAAATGAAGAAAAAGCTTACTGCTTATATTATTCAAGTTATAGACGGTTAAACGGACTTTTTCACGAAATGTTGAAAATGAAATGTTCAATATCAAACATCAGCTGATGGGCACAGTTTTATCAAAAAATGCTATTAGATCCTTTTAAAGTGCTTAAAATACCTTTAAAATTCGCTTTGATAAATGTTGATCGGATAAAACTTGCCGAGTTATGATCAAAATAATGCGTAGTACTCACATTTTTATGAAAAAATGAGCGCTGAGAGTGATGCCAGGTGCATCAAAATCAAAATTGATCGTATTTAATGTAAATTTTATTTTGTTTGGGTGTCATTTACGTGATGTGAAAGTTGTACCGGTTTAGAATGCTTGGTTTTGATAAAATGTCGATTTTGGATTTTTTAATAATTGAACATTTTTTAAAATTACTTAAAACTATGAATTTTCATAAAAATAACAAGAGTAAAAATTTAGATTTTTTGACAAAAATTTTGTTTTTATAAATTACTATACGATGAAAATTGGCTGAGATATAACCGTTAAAAGTGTGAAATGAAATGTAAGCGTCGCCCTTTTCATTCCTTCAAGCTCTATAATAATAAAAATAAATGATCCTACAGTTTTATAAGTAAAAGGATGTTATAGAGCATAAAATTACCTACAAAATGGTTTTTATATACTTTTATCTTCAAATTTGAGGAGTTACGGTTGAAAAACCGAGACAATTTTTCGAAGAAATTTTTAGAGCGCATACAATTCAAACTATATTTGAATATTACCTATAAAATTATATAACATGATTTTAAGGGATGAAGAGTAACATCCCCAGCTTACGATGTAACATATACAATTTCTAATAATGTAAAATGTTCTTTATATGAAACGATATTACTTTATACAAGTAGCTAATAAATACTAAAGATATTAAATAAGTAATTGAAATAAGTTATTTATGAGTATTATAATTTTTCATTAAAACTCAGTAAAATGATGCCTAAGGGTTGAACATGCACCATTCTTTTAATTTATATTCTAGGACGTGTAACTGTCTTTATTAATTATGTTTAAATATAATTAAAGTCAAATATTTGCTTATTATTACATTATTATTACAATTTTACCGTTTTTCATACAAAGGTGGTTTTAACCCTAAAAATAAAAAGCTCATATTGGAATAGGGGCACTTTTGAATTAGGGGGCAAGACGAGCTTACTCCTACAATTTCATTAAGATCCATGAGGGTTCAACGAATATAGAGGTTAGACCCCCATTTTTACCTTCAGTGACTGGACTATATATAATTTTGTTTCTCCTTTTCATTCTAATAGAATTCCATTGTTAAAAGTTATTGCTTTTGTATTGGTTTATGGTTAATAATTTTAATGTTTTTTACATGGCAACAGGGTTATTTTTATTTTTATCTACTTTGTTGTAAAAAAATATCTTTTCTTTTTCTCCTAACATATTATGTAATAATCAGTTTTATTTGATAAAAATTGCTGGAATATTACATCTCTCTTAATAATCATTTCATGATCATGCCGCTCAATATTGTTATCATTCTTTCTATAACACCTTATTTGTACACACAATTCCACCACTTTCTCACAGTTTGTAAGTGTATTTTGATAAATAACATTAACAATTATGCTGGTTAAAAGAAAATTACAGTCTATTAATCTGCTAGTAATTTGTCTCATTATTTTCATTTAAATTCCTATACTTATATTCAGTTCTTGTTTTACTACTATACCACGTATTAAAAAATTTACTGAAATTAAAAAGTGATCAGAGAATCTTAGCACTTCGACCACATATGTTAAACTGTTAAAGTTAGATAGTACATAATCCATTGTAGTGGAGCTAATGATAATGCAATGTTTAACTTGTCCAATGTTTTGGTTAATACCAATCAAGTTCAACACATTTTTATTTTATTACAATAAAAGTCATTGCTATCATAGTTTAAATCAAAACCCCAGCTATAATACATTTGCAATTAATATCAAATAGATCTTTCGCTCACTTCTCAAATAAATACAGAATGACTCGCACTGGGAGAATGATACAAGCAACCTATTATTACACTATTATACATATATTGACTTGAACAACTTTGCACCAATAATTACTTTCCAATGCATAGGTTCCATAAACTTTGTACCTTATATCAGACCTTATATGTATATTAAGACACCACCTGTATATCTTGATGTTGAGTCGCATCTTATTGTATGATAATTAGGTATTGTTATTTCACTGTGACATATATCATCAATTGTGCGAGTTTCATTAAATAAAAGCACAGCTGGATTATATATAATTATTCTTGCTTTAATTTCAACAATATGTGCCAACAAACTCTGTACATTTGTATTAGGATTATTTATTAGTTTTTTTGTTTACAGCTGTTGTTCACCTAGTAAGAATTGTGGGTACATTATTTACATATTTAATAATTTTACTGTTATCACCCCGACGTTAATGAACTTACAGTAAATTGTGATTACAATATACAAAACGGCTGAGGTAGCAATAACACATCACGTGGTTTGGGTTATTTCAAAGTCGAGCATTGGTTCTGACGAATGGTTCGAATGTGTTCAATTTGATAAATGTAAAATTAATCTAAAGATTGACACGAGCAACCAGGTTAACATTTTATATTGTAAGGACTTCAAAAGCTTGAACTAGATCCTAGTACGTTGTTAAAAACATCATCAAACATTTGGTCCTACACGAGACATGAAATAGACACTTACGGACTAATTGATCTAAATTGTGGTTTTATGGAAACAAAAAGAAATTTTAGTTTCATGTTTTAAAACAAACAAGCCATGTTCAATTTTAGGTCTGGTAGGAATCATTAAATCTAATAATTACAGTGCTGAAGCTGTTGTTCCAATTTAGGAAAATGAAGATTTCTCCGCCGCAAAAATTTTACTTAAGCCTCAATCTGTGTTTAATGGTTTAGATAAAGTTGATTGTACCTACAAAATTATATTGAAAAAAAATGCTTCTAGAAAAATTCGTTTAGCTTTAAAGAATTCGATATAGCAAAAATCAAGGAATTGGCCGATGAAAAAATTATTGAATCTATACAGAGTTGATCGAATGAGTACACCCCATCGGTATTGCGTCAAAACCAAATGGCAATATACATATTTGTATGGATTCTTGGTCGTTAAATTTATATATCAGGAAGGAAAATTTTGAAATTCCATTAACTAATAGGTTGTTTTGTGAACTTGGGGGAGCTAAGTATTTTACCTTACTTGATGTTTCACAAGCGATTTTACAAATTCTGCTTGATAAAGAAGGCTTCAAGTTATGTACAATTTTGACACCTTGTGGATGACATAAATATTTATGCTTGCTATACAGCATTCCCTGAGTGCTAGAAATTTTTCAAAGATTTATGGATCAAACATTGGAGAGTTTGAATGGAGTTATACATTATTATGATGATGTTTTACTATATAGTCGTAATTTATATGAACACTATATATATTTGGACAATATTCTTTTAAAAATTTCTAAAAGTGGTTTAAAACTGAATTTAGAGAAATCCAAAATTTGTGTTACTAGTGTGAAATTTTTGGGACACGAATTTATCGATAAGGGTATTGTCCCAAACGCAAATAAAACTATGGCAATAAACATGTTGAATCTACCAAAAACACAGAGTTGCAAAGATTTTTGGGCATGGCGGAATATCTTGCAAAATTCATTCCAAATTTGTCAAACAAAACAAGTGTTTTGCGTAAACTACCGAGTGACGAAGTAGATTGGCAATAATGGACAAAAAATAAAACACAGATGTTTTAGCCATCTCAAAAAATTAGCGACATCAGCACCTATACTAGCACACTTCGATTCTAATTTAGATGTTACTTTATCTGTGGATGCTAGTCCATATGAGTTGGGGGCGGTTATAATGCATAACGGGCATTCCATTGAATATTCTTCTGTTTCACTCATACCAACTTAACAAAATTATAAGCATATAAAAAAGCAATTGCTTGTTCTAGTTTGGGGTTGTGAAAATTGTAGCTATTATTTGTTTGGGAAAAAAGTCCAAAATAGCGTCTGTTCACAGACCTTTATATGAATTATCGCCAAGAATTCAAAATGTTATCAATTAGACTTGCTAGATATCAATTTGATTTTGGATACGTTCCAAATAAATATATGCAAATACCAGATGCATTAAGTAGAGACTCTTCTTCAAATTTTTAAATATAGATTATTTAGATTTAAATATGCGAGTGTATGTGATTATTGCTACATCGTCAGCGAGAACTTATGAGGTTAAGAATATGTGCTACTAGTGTGTGTGTGTGCAAGCATGTGTGCATGCATGTGTGTGCGTGTTGTGCATTCATGCACGTGTGTATGGGTGGGTGGGTGTGGGTGGACGGGCGTGCATGTGGGCATGCGGGCAGGCATGCGGGCGAGCATAGTTGTGGGTGGGTACAGGTGTGCACGTATGTAAGTGCATGTGGGTGTGGTTGAGCATGGGTGGGCGCATACCTTAGCGAGTTCGTGGTTGTGAGAGCATGCATGCGTGAATGCATGCATGTGTACATGGTCGTGCTGGGCGGGCGTTGGAGAGCATGTGCAGAGGTTGGTTGGTGGGTGGGCGCGTGCATGTGTTAGTGCATGAGTGCATGCATGAGTGCATGCATTTGTGCATGCATGAGCACATGGTGAGCGCGTGTGCTAATGCATGCATTAGTACATGCGTGCATGAGTGCTTGCGTGAGAGTGTGCATGAGCACATGTGTGCATCCTTGTGTGTGTTGTGAAATATGTATTCAAAATGTACAATTTTCAAACTTTGTTCATTTCCTGCTCCTCGATTTGATATAATCTGATTGGTTACAATGTCATTGTCAATGTTGTATGTAATGGTCGTATAATGTTACAAGCATTTAATTCTTGCTGTTAATAATTAAATATAAATAAACGTTCAAATGTAATTACTATTTTTCTCTATCAAAAACTCCATTGTGTAAAATTTCTTACATGTATGACAAGTTTATGGGCACCAACTTACGTGTAATCTAGTAAGATTTCTGCTGGATGACAAGTAACCTAGGCGATTTTAATTACAGTGTACTGGTGAACGAGAGTTTTTTTTACAAAATACTACCTCTATGTGTAAACAAATTAAACAAGACTTTCCACTTGCTATGTTGCCTATATCTATTTTAATACACTATTCTTCTATTGTTCCTGCTAACAGAGATATATATATATATATATATATATATATATATATAAAAATTTACAAAAACAATACATTAATTTATACATCAGCGATAGGACAATGTTTCTGTGGACAAGTAGATGCACAAATTTGTAAAGTTTTATTAACAGTTCAGTTAATTATAAACTTAATGATTCAATGCCAATTGTTTGGGGGTCAGGTACTCCTTTTTTTGCACCTTATTGATCCCTTCCTAAATTATGCATGCAGACTTAAAAGCAAAATGGGGTCGTTGTTGTCATGATGGGACCACGAAACTATTATTAACTTTATTGTTGTTGGTGAGTGTTAAGTATAATTACATAGTGTTCGAAAGCATTGCATAATCTTATCAAAATATCACCACTTAATGAATTTAAAGTGATTCGTTCGCCTCTAAAAAATGGAATACATGAAGCATATAATTTATACATCAAAAACATATAAGACGAAATAAATACTGATTCTGCAAACTTCTGGAAATACGTCAAAGCAAGATGTAAGGTAGCTGCCTATCCAAAATCTAAGACCATTAATGGTGCCGAAACATTTGATTCTCAGAAAATAGCTAATGCCTTTGCAAAATATGTTGGCAGTACCTACATCCCATCCAATGGTAACTATACAATTCATAACATCTATGACAATAATAAATTAGTAACTAAACTCTTTTCTGAAGATGAAGTGCTATCTGCATTAAAAAAGCTGAAAGGTAACCTCACTGCTGGACCTGATCAAATCCCTGCCTTTGTTTTGCATGACTGTCGTTCTGTACTTGTTAAGCATATAACCACTATCTTCAATCTGTGCTTAAAAATTGGTTTTTATCCAACTGCTTGGAAGATCTCTAAAGTCTGTCCAGTATTTAAAAAAGGTGACATGCACCTTGTGAAAAACGATAGACCTATAGCTGTAATAAACAACTTTAGTAAAGTGCTTGAAATGGTCCTATACAACAGTGTCCAATACTTTTTTTGTGAACACCTAATAACTCAACAACATGGATTTGTAAGTGGTCGCTCCACTGTCACTAATTTATTTTGTATTTCGCAATTCATATGTCAATCTTTGGATGATAGAATGCAGTGCGAGGTAATTTATATGGATTTTACTAAGGGGTTTGACCGTCTTGACCACACACTTCTAAAAAAACTTCAAAGTTATGATGTCCCTACTGATTTACTCATACTACTTCGATCTTATTTTACGAACAGGCAACAATTTGTATTAATCAATAACTGTAAATCTAACATTATAAAGGTTACTTCCGGTGTACCGCAAGGCTCTGTATTGGGACCACTACTCTTCAATATTTTATTAATGATATAGTTGGCATACGTGATAACACTATACAATGTTTCCCTTAAACTATTCTCGAAAACTTCCAATATTGCTGATTGTCAGGTTCTACAATATAACCTAAATAAAATATTAATCTTGTGTGACAACAACTTAAACTTGAATATTGAAAAATGCTTCTGTATGTCTTATAACTTAGCACAAAACACAATAGTGTACAATTATACAATCAATAATATTGTTTTATTAAGACCGCAAGTTATTCATGACCCAGGAGTGATATTTGACTTCAAACTAACATTTAATGAGCACATTTACCATGGTATTTCCAATGGCTATAAAGCACTTGGTTTTATTATAAGAAACTGTCGAGACTTCAATGTTAACACAACTATAGTACTCTACTCCGCATATGTGAGATCTAACCTAGAAGATGCAGCAATAGTATGGGAACCGTATTATGAAAATCACATAACTTGTATTGAAGCTGTTCAACGTCGGTTTCTATCTTTTAAATCTAGTGGTATTTATCCTCCAATTCGCTTTTCTTGCACTCTACTTCTACGACAGTTCCAGTTTCAATCACTTCCCAACCAAAGAAGTTAATCTATTAACTTTTCTACACCATCTCCATCTTAACAGATCAACTATGATGATATCGTACATATGTTAGAACGCAATAAATCTTGTCTATCTGTACGTTATCCTACTTATTTCTACTTAAAAACACCTAGGACCAATAGGCTCAAGTTTTCACCATTACACAGAATGTGTACTGCATATGAAGATGTACGCGTAATTATTGATATAACAAACTGCTCAATCAAGGACAATTAAAATTGTAACAATACAAGTAGTTTTTATTTACTCTTGTTGTAATATTAATTGTGAAATTCTGTAGTCTTTTTATTTGTGTTTATAGCTTCTCTTTTTTCTTTTCCATTATTTTATTTTAATTGCATTTTAATTTTATTTTGTTGTATTTCTGTTCAAATATGGGCATTTGTCTTTTGAACGTGTAAATAAATAAATAAATAAAATATTTTCAAGCAACATCATGCATTGCCACTCAAAAAAAACAAACAACATTACTTACAATATGCCTTCAGGTGTTCAAAGGAATTCTATACAGTCATGAGTTGTACATTTGCTTGCCATTGGGGTGTTTTCTGTTTTTAAATTTTATTATTGCTTAGAACCTTTTTTTTTGTTTAGTCGAAAATCCACGGTATTTGATCATGCTACTGCCCATTTTTTAATACATAACAAAGGGGTGTACTCGAATAACGTTTCTGTTCACCATAACCATGGCATGTGCTTTGGTCTATGGCTGGCATGGAATTAATTCATTTCCTTTTTCTGTCAGTTGTAACTGCTTGTAATTTTTTCCATCACCTTCATTTGTTTTTAAGAGGGGGATAATCTCATTGTCTTGTCTTTTCTATCATGCAAAGCAAACGTGAACTATCATGACTTATCAAGCAAAAGCTGCATGGTGGTGGTTATTTTATATGAAGACATTGAAATCTTGCTGCATTGTATTGAATGCTGTAATTAATTATGGGGACTTAACACTGGCGAATTTTGCTGCTCAAACGTGTTTTTTCTCTACATTATATTATTATTACAGTACGTTTAGAGTTTTCTTATCCTACAACATTTAACATTGTATATAATTTATTTAATTATAAATGGATAAAAACTGTTATATTGAGCGTAATCCATCATCATCAATAGGTCCTTGGTTCTAGAACTGGTTAGACGCATACTTCCATTGTTTTCTTTTCTGAGCTAACTTACACATTTCCTAGAAATTCTCATAGCCTCCATCTTTTACTATCTACGTGTAATAGTCTAATCTAAGTCTACCTACCTCTCTTTTCTTCTTTCTCTCCTAATATATGTCTTGCTATTCCCTTGTGCCCTTAGTATGTGTCCTATAAGCACGGACTTGTGCTAATTCTTTTTTGTATCTTTTGCACTTTCCCCTTCTATTGTTTTCTAAAATTAATCACCTGTTTCACTGATATTCAATCGTACATTACGGGGGTTAAAAACCTGAAAGCTATCAAGATTCCCCACCACTTGGTAGACAATATTCATATTAGTTGGTTCATTATTATTTTCTTCCTATTGTTAAGCTTTCTTGATATGATATGCTTCTGCTATCAAAATTTATTGAATTAAATATTATTTATTCTTTAACGGTTTACATTAATTTATGAATCTGGGCTGCTTCTAATATGTATAAAGAAGTCCTAATTTCTTGTTTTAAGGTTATTGCATTATGCTTGTAGATATTCAGGATTTTATATTGTATTAATTTATGGAAAGTTTCTCTGGCAGTTTTTAATGTTGCAAGGTGTATCCTATTATGACTAATGCTTTATCTTCACATTGCATTAACTTGCATTAATTTATTTTAAAACAATTCATTTTTTTATTGTGTTGATTATACTATCTGCCCTAATTGAAATTATATTTTCTGAAACCAATCGAATTAAAATGTAATGTAGAATAACTATTAGCTATATGTGAAATTAATTGTACGAGGTAAATCAATAATATCTTTTTCCATTTTAGATTAATTTTTTCCTATTTCTTTGTTTGATTTTTATTTTGCGTATTGCCCAAACGCTCAGAGTGTATTGTCGTTTTTATTTAACAATTTAATCCAATTATTTTCTGGTATATAATCATTAATTTTACAATCGGAACGTCTACAATGCCAAACGTATTTAGAAACAAGTCGTTTGGTTATTAATTGAACAGAGCTATGGATACATTGAACAATATCATCCAATAGGCACAAGTTAATAAATCTTTGAAAGTTGTAAACTCAGAATGAGGAAGTTTTCTCCAGTATTGAAATAAACCATAACATCATATCAATACTCAAGATTTTTAAGTCATCGTATGGTAATTGTTAGAACAACGCTCCTAAGTTAGAAACAAATATGTAACTATACTCATAAGATCTTTGTTCACAATTAAACAATTTTGTAAAAATTAAATCAGCTGATGACCACTTATAAAACACATTAGTTAATGAACAAATTGCATTTTCCCAATTAAAAGTTTTCTATTTAACGCGACATAGCCGCTATACTTTCTAACAGCATAGATTTTCATTTAAAATATTATACATCTAATTTATTATAAAAAGTTAGGCGAAACAACAGTCAATTTTGACAGACTAAAAAGTTTGCAGATTATAAAACTTATGGTATTGTATAATTTTTCTAACTCAAGAGAGCTATGTTTCCATAAATTTTATAGATTTGTTAGTGATATTAAAAAGTACATAACGGCTGTAGTAAATTGCTGTTCTGTGAAGTCATTCTACTGATTTATTAAAAAGAGTACATATGTATTCACTTTGATTACTTTCCACCATACAACTTGTTTTTCGGATATTGTCTTTTACTGTTGGACTATAATAAAAATATATCACTAAAATAACGATAACAAAAATCTCTTGGCTTAATTAAACTTGTGACTGAACATTCAAAAGATGAAATATCACATAATAGAACTTACCAATTCATATGTTCCTTGAAGCTTGATGTGTAAATTGTAATAATTTTTTGCAATATATGAACTTGTTTAGTTTCTTCGTATTTTGATTCTCTATACATATTTCTAGTTTACTTAACTTTGGAGTTGTTACTACTAAAAGTACTAGTGCAGTAATAAATAATAGTTTTAATTATGATTAGAAGTGTTGTTCAATTCAATTCAAAGTATAAATATGATAAAGGACTTTGCATAGAAGAAATGTATTTACTTTTTAATAGCAAAGTTTTCTGAAAAGGCAGCCAGGAATTACTGTTATTTTAAATGAATATGAATAGAGTTGAGATAGAAACTGAAAACAGAAGCAACAATTAAAACTAAGACCCAGACCAAAATTAAAAGCTTTCAAACGATACTGAAACTGAAACCAATACACGAACTTGCTTCTCACACCAATTATTCCCTTTAGTCTTGATTCAAATATTGGTTTATGATAAGTATTTCAAAACCAGTTAGTGTATGAAAGCTTAAATACAAAACATAAGAAATATTCAAAAATTCTTTTTATGTCCATTTTATGGGTAGAATTTATTGTTTGAACTTTTATAATAAATCACTGCATTTTTGGGCTGATAGATATATTAACTTTTTTATCAATTCAGTTGCAGAATGGCCTGAGTTTATGAAACCTATTCACACTCCACCTAATTCTAAGTCTCCAGTGCCGAACGATCAAGATTTTATAGAATTCGAACAGCCACCAAAAACAGCACTTAAAATTCTTTCTACAACCACATCTTGTTTAACTTACAATCGCGTCCCTTGGTTGTTAAGAGTTCGCAAAGAAGTATTTTCACCAAGTGAATCTTTAGGAATTCCAGCAGCGCAGCATCTAATATTTTGTCAAATCGTTGCTGATGTTTATGGAACCACTCCATGCTTGCGGTTAAGTCAAAATGATAGACGCACTGGTATGAATATGTTATCAGGATATGGAGTTAAGCCTGAGAATGTAAATTCTCCCCATCGAGCTCATATTAAAAGAAGTATTATTGAGCTTGCACGTACATGGCCTCTTTATTTTGCAAGATTGTTTCCAGTTTCTGGGGCAGCACAGGTACTATATTATTAATATAATTTAAGCGATTTATAGTTGCTTTTTAGTTTTCTGAAGTTCAACTGGTTGCTGTATCCCACTGGGGAGTTCATTTAGTGAAACGGGAATCTAATGGCCTACATGTAACGCTTTCGTTTAGTCTTTCGATATAGGCCTATGCTCAGCACCTAGACCTACAAGTATCAATTTAGAAGGCCCCCATGGAAGGATCACACTTCACACACCAAGGGCACAACAATTATCGGAAATGGTTATCAGATTTTGCAAGGACCAACGAAAGGTAGGTTTTGATTATTCTTCTGATAAAGTACTATTTACATGAAAATTAAAGAATGGTAAAAATTGTATGATTATAAGCAAAATTTGTGAGATAAAAGTTATTACTGTACAGAATAATTCTGAAATAGTTAATCACCATAGGGAGATTTTATTCCTATAAACGCTAGTTCAACAACGCATCCTTTTGAAACCATAACTTATTTAATCATTAATACTTGATTCAAAAGAACAAAACTATAAAGAAAAACGCTATATTTTTATGTATTAAGTATGCTGAAATTGTCTACCGCTAATGAGAATACACACTTCCATCTGTCTAACCATTGACAGTCTAACATGCTTAAAGATGTTTGGTATATTTCTTATAATTTTGCAACTGTTGAAAATACAGTTTTGTAATTCCTCTAGATTACTAATTGGAGTTGCATAAACAAAAGTTATTAAGTGCTTCATAGGAAGAAACTTATAAGATTTGCAGTGCAGGCGACTGTGAAGTCCATAGGATTGGTTCGCCTTGTCCAATCCTCTGCTCTGCTAAAATGTGCGGATGCTCTATCATGCATAAAATACATTCTATGACATATAGTGTTGGAAAGTTCTTTGACACATGTGATATTTTATGTTGCAGTTCCTATAATTTTCAGTAAGAGAATAAGCAGAAAAAGTATGAATTAATTGCTTTATCTTCTCTGATGCCAGAGCAGACATTTATAAATCTTTTTATTGATGTCATTTTCATCTTTCCATTAATAATTATTTTGCAAATTTACAATCATGTCTCTTGCAAATATAAATGTGTTGGTAAAAAATTCTTACATAAAATCCAATCTAAAATTCACGAAACAAACTGAACATGTGCAGGATAGTCAGTTTCCAAACATAACTCTATTTACTGTACATTATATGGATACAGTTGATGTTCTTTTGATACTCTTAACACTGACTGATATGTGCTATGTGTTAAGTGAATTAACTAGTAATGTGACTTACTCAATTATTGGATAATTAGTTTCCATTTCTTATATTCATAAATCCACTATTTTTTGTATTAAAAGTAAAGTAATTCCACTTGTTTCCTAAATCTGGTCCCGTGCATTTTATAAATTATTAGTTACGTTGTAGATACTCCCTGTATGTTTGTTGTGGTTTGTTTTGTATTCTTCTTAATTTTCTTGGGTATTAAACCACTCAGAGTTTTTAAAATTGTCTTTATTTACGTTTCGATCCATGACCTAGGATCGTTGTCATAATGATAAAAAATTTTGAAGTTTGACATTTATGACATAAATTGAAGGTGACTTTGATTTATTAATCTTTGATTTGAATACATTAGGTAAAATTTTTTAAAGTTTAGAAGAATGAGTACTTTCAATTTGTGTTGCGACCTGGGATCGGCTTTTTAGGGTAGTCAATACGCTTAACGTGAAATCAGCTGATTAATTTTTATACAGTTAAATTTCATATAATTTTTCTATTTATACATAACAATAGGCATAGTAGCAGCCCCCGGCTGCTTAAACCTTATGGTAAGGTAATCACACACTTCTTTAATAACCATCTCCTCAACCGTATAAATAGAAACATGTTAAAATTACGTTGTAGGTTTAGAATTATTCAAATACGCATAATTGCGTTAAGATACCATCTCGGGGATTTTTAATGCTCTCGGGGAAATGTTGTGAAACTTTTATTGTGTTGTAACATGTTTAATTTGATCAATAATTATTCGCATTGAATTACGAGGATAATGCGCTAAGCGTGCCTTATTCTTTATTAAGGTTCCATATAGTACATAACGGAATACTTCGTTTTAATAATCTTCTTATAGTAAAATATCTGTGTCACATAAAGTTATTTTGGCGAGCACCTCTATGCAATCCTGCTTCTATCGTATTTCCCATCTAACGTCGCTATTGTTCGTTTCTCGCTTTGTCGAGTGAGTCGCTCCCTAGCAACGAATTTATCAAGATGTTTTCTAGGCTAGAGGCATGCGACCTTTGTTTGAACTATTTGTGTGAGTAGTTCAAGTCATGCTAGACTTGGAACAATTCCAGTAACTTCTACTAACGCGCGTCTACGAAAAGCGCCTACGAAAAACTATAGAGAAGGACAAGTGAAGATTTTGGTTTTGTAAGTTGTATTGGAAATTGCAGACATGTGGTCGTAATTGCTGTAATCCTAAGTTTGAAATGGTTTATAGTATTGTTTGGAACTGATGGAATTTCTGTTCGGATTTGTCTAGGAGAATCACATGCAGTTTGGTTCGTTATTACATTTAAGAAATCTTTGCATGTGTTTAGGAATGTCGTTAGCCTTTGCTAAACAGACGATCATATAAAAAGCACGAAAGTTGCTATCATGTTTACGAACATATGATCTGTTTCATTTTCAATTATTGTTGAACTGGTTTTACAAGCCGTAGAAAGAAATTTTGTCAGGTTAGGTTTATATAATTGTAAGCTTTGTTCCATTTGAACTTCAGATAAATTTCAAGATATATTTTCGACGTCATACTTTTTTTGTGATGTAGCACATTTGACAGATGTTGCCGTGAAAGCAGATGTTTTGTGCAGCTTTCCTAAAATTCAAATTAAACATTTTTTAATCTTGAAATTAGCTTTTATTCACAGATAAATTATAAACACTAAGTATGAAAATTTAAATACACGCTGCGTACTAATTATGAAACTGGAATCTACCTGATAAGATCTGTCCAGGATGGAAACGATAGTTCAATGCATTGTGTTTACGAATTATTTTGGTCAACTTAAATATTTAAAACAAGCTTATATTTAGAGAGCAGTCTTTTGCTTTAAAAAGACAAAAATTTTGATTTTGTTATAAACTTTATTGTTGAGAATTTTTTTTTACCTGTTAAAAAGTTTTGAAATTTTAAAAGAAAGTTTTTTTTTAGTAAACAATTAGCTAAACTTTGAGACTTTTATTTTGGTCAAATGCGATCAAATCTGATAACATAAAGGTAGAATTTTTGAGTAATAATTTTGTGCCAATATCATATTGGATATACATTTTTTTAATTTTTAATACTTTTATAGGACACAAATGGTGTTCTACATTTTCTTTATTTAATCTCTGTAATTTCTTACAGGAGCTGCGTCTTATTTTTATAAGACAGGTTTTTGTTAACGAAGGCGATTGTTGTATCTTTGGATTTCCACGTCCGCTCTTAGAATTGTGCTTTGCTCTTATCGTGATTACCTCAGGACTTGGTGGCGCCTATTTAACTTTGTGGTTTGCAAACAAAATTCGACTTACCCCCCACTTCTTATTGCTCTACCCAGGAATAGACCCATAGCTATGTCGGAAGATTTTTGTTCACTGGCGCCCATTTAGAAAATTAAGTTTCACTAGCGCCCATCATCAAAAATCAACAAAATTCGTATCACTGGCGCCAAAACCTCCAACTACAAAAATTATATCAGTACCCCAAACTATTTCTGTCTTTAGTACTGGAATTTGGAGAAGTAACTGTGTTGTTTGGGGTGTGGTACTGTGTGTTGACGTAATGTTCAAGTTTATCATGCTGTACCTTTTTCATGCTTATCTCTTAGGGCGTTACAGCTACTATCGGCCAACATCACGTCAAACACATACATAAAACTGAACCACTAAAATCCCTGTGAGGAGCTCGTCGCCGAAGACATCTGTACGTATTATAACTTTAATATTTGCATTTAGAAATTTGCATTTGAATGACATAATGACATAATGTTGTGTATTAATTAGAAAATGTTAAAGGTTTGCTTCTTTATTTCTCTGTAATAATTAAAAATTTATCGATTGCATCATGAACTAACTATATTACGTAACGTTACACTTTGTGTCAATATTTGCTTTGTATTGGTAGTGGAATTGCTATTTAAACTGAAGACACTGACTCTGCTATTGGACCACAAAATATCTTTTAATTTCATAATTCTCTTAAGATTAAAATGAAAGTGGAAGCTTTCTTAGTGTTTTCTTAAATTTCTCTAAAAGAATAAATTTCACAATATTTCCGTTTCTTATTGTAAAATTTGCGACGCTTGTAATACTGTAGAATACATTGCACACGATCTATATTCTATAATTGGTACTTGTTTGCATAACTTATTGTGTAATACTTTAAAATAATATAGGAAACGTAATCTTTTTGTCTCTAGACAGGGGTTTTTGAAGTAATAATTAAGGCTTAAGCTTTCATAACTTTAATGAGTTAAAATTGTGGAGTTTTGCGATACCTTAATGTAATTTACATCTACTTGAATGAAAAACTTTAAAATTTTATACCTAGTAAGGCTTCTAGATTTCTTATTTTACACCGAACCAGTAAATAATTTATTTTCATAATTAGTCTGTATAAAATTAACATATTTTAAAATACTACTGTATTTATCTTAGTATTTTTCTAATAAATAACTTTGACTTAGTGCGATTTGCTTTTGCTAAAAAAAGCTTTTTTTTTCTATGTAAATTTCCGTAGCATAAATACTCGTAATTTTTATTTACTCTGCAGTGATTTCTACTTATTCATTTAAGATTTCTGCACTTAATAATATTCTTCTCTTGTTTGATTGGTAAAATTTTGTTATTTATAGAGACTTTTGCGGAAATTTTCTGTTAGAATATTTTGTTCACCTATTTATCGAGTTTATCCATCTTTGATAATTTTTATTTGCCGAGTTTCTAATAAAAATTGCAAATCGACTTTTTTATATATTGTTTTGGAAATTAAACTTAAACTTTTTAAATGATCCACCCACATTTAAGAACAAAAGAAACGTGTTTTGAACAAAAAAAGTTTTTGTTAAATGCTCTCTAAAATTTGTCTTATGTGAAGTGATATGTGTTGACAATCCATTTATCTATGAACTTGAAGAGCTCGCTTGTGAACCACAAGGAAAGTGGCATATAAAAGACAAAACCTTTTGTCGATAATGCTCCTACACAATAATTAATATTTTTTATCTGCCTCTTTAAATATATCTTGTATTATAAAATATTTTATACCTTATAAGGTCTGTTGTCATTCTCTTTTGCTTGCTTTTTTTCCTTATTTTACATTGAAAACCTATTCTACTTTGTATGTTTAAATGGAAAACACTTTAATTTTTTCTAAATTTCTTTATTTCTTGCGATAGATCGCTTTCAAATTTTTTCGTTCTCATGACTTTTAATTTTTCATCTATACAATATACCTTTAATCTTTAATCTTTTTTTTGTTCGTGGAATATTCTAAGTATCTTCACGTATTTCTCTAATACTTTTTGGTTATTATTTCTCTACGCATTCCCCACTCTCTCTATTTATGATTGATGTACCTTCCACATGAAGCTTTAAGAATAATTAATGAGTAAAATTAAAAAGTAACAGGACATCGTAACCACAGTTAAGATTAAAGTAATATTATTACAGTGTAATTTAATTACTTAGATACAGCCGATGATTCAATAGAAAATATCGCATTGTACTGAAATACAATGGAACCCATTATTTCTTACTGTACCAATTGAAGGTGAAAATTTTATTTACAGCATACCAGTATAAGCTGTGCCAGTTATTTACTGTTCAGAAAAAAGAAAAGTTTATATATTTGATGATGTAAGTGTTCACATCGAACATTACCTTTGGATGAAACCTTTTGTATTTATTAAAGGATTTTTGATTCCTTGTACCCTATATTCTACAGTTATGTTGGTTTACTTTCCCATTTAATTAAAATGTTGTTTCATTGGACATTATGAGATGTTGTTTTATCGGCTTCTGAGCATATCCAATAATTTTTTCAAAACGAATGTTATGAAGTTTTTGATAAGTTTAAATTTTGTAAGGTATCATATTTAATTCTTTTAAACATGAGTTCAAAACAACTTGATACCATTTTTGTACACTGTGCATTTGCAAAGTGGTTTTTTTATTAAATGTATTGCGAAATCTTCTGTGTAACAATAATTGTTTTAGAGCGTTTTCATACTATGCGGTTACGGCCCGATTTACCACATGCGATAAATCGTTCGACAAACCGGACATTGCTTTTACATCTAAAATAATCGATTAGACTTGTAGTTTGACGTTGATAGATTGCATACCTAGTAGTACATTTATTCATATTGAAGAAAGGCAGTGTCATTATTTTAACATTAATGCATTGTTGAAGGAAAAAAAAAAGTGAAATTAAGCATAGAAAATATTGAGTGCATCTATCTGTTAATAAAATTCTATCAGGTCAATTACTTCATAATGGAATCGCTTCCTTGACATTTTTACGCTGCTAATCATTAAGTTACACCTATCTGGCAACCTCGTTCGACTAAAACCGTTGCTGCATTGCGTTCAAATTCCGTGCGGTGTTAAAACTGTCCGACTTCTGACCACCAACCACACTGTATCTGCGATTTTTCCATGCCGCACTAATCTGAAAGTGTCTCATTTAAAATTAGGTAAAACTTGTGCATGCAGTACTGCAATGATAAACTGCGTCCGGTGAATCACACCGCAACCACATAGTGTGAAAGCGCTCTTAGTGTCTATATAAAACAACAGTATACAACTTTTCTGTCCCATTGAAAATAATTTTGATGTTAAATATATGATTTTTGACATTTACTGTCAGATATGGGGTAGTGCATAGCTTACTTGATGTAGATGTTGGAATAGCTGCTTCTATATGTCTGATAATGTCATTGGGTGTAATTTTTTCTAAAATAAGTGTCTTATAGAAACTAAGAATTGAAGGATTTTAAACAAATTTAACATGCATTTGTATTACAATAATAGCCACATTTATGAATATGTCTAAAAGCGAAATTTAAAACCCGGTACCAAATTCAAAAAATGTCTGATGAAGTATCGTCTCATTGAAATTGAAAATTGAACAAACATAATTGTAGTATGTTTTTGAAACCTAAGCTAATTCTCTATTTTATTATCTAACATACGCAAACTATACATTTTTTAAAAAATAGTAGAGTGCAGTTTCAGCTGATGCCAAAGTTAATGGGGTGTACTATTTGAAAAAAATTGGATTATTTTGAATTGAAAAAAAGGCATTTTATTGAAGCACCTATAATAAATGATATACTATTTTGGTATCACTAGAAGTACCATATAGCAAAATAAAACGTATCAATGAAAACCACACGTTTCCATCGCTACGTGCCTAACGTTATAAGTTGTTAAAGTGGGACAACAGCTATGTACTGTCAAAATATAAACTTTTAGCATTTATTTGTTAATCAATTAATACAGCGCTATGATTATACTATAAATAAAGCTAGAGTAATAAATAATATTGATTGTTATGTTTAGTATTTGAGTTTTAAGAGGTTATTGTTGAAGTATTTGATTTTTTAAAGGCATTGTATACTAAAATTTCAAAAGATTTGAACAATATTTCTTCACCATTACTTGTGATAAACATTCCAGGATTTTCTTTTTTCCCAGTAACAACTTTTCCCACTACTGTCTCTGATTTGTAAAACATGCGGCCTATGTACATTGAATGTCCTGGTTCATATCCTCCCAAAGGTATGTGATAACTGGTTACTAGGTGAATTTCATTATATTTAGTTGGTATCCATTGGAATTTTTCTGGCTCTTGTGTACACAATATCTGCAAAATTACATTAACAATTAGTATGTGTTTAAGTAAATTATTGTATTATCCATATAGTTAATTTAAGTAGAATTTGTTAGTGACTGCAATAAAAATAAAAAAACATGTGCACTGGCATCTCATGCAATTGAAACTGGACACATAATAAACTACGATGGTACTCAAATTATTTTTATTGAAGATAATTACAAAAAACGATTGTTTCTGGAAATGATTGCCATTTCTTTAGAAGAAAACTCTTTAAATAAAAAAACTGATACTCAAAATTTAAGTAACATTTATTCATACCTTTTGACCATAATTAATTAAAAATACCAAAAAATCCAAAGCCTTACGTAACTTTAGATGACTAATTGTAATTCTCTAAAGAAATATTTTATTTTTATGATCTGTATTAGACGCATCAATTTACCTAAATTGTAATTAGGATTAGCTATATTTTTAACATCATCTGTCATGCCACTGTAGTTTTATATAAATTGTCACCTAAATTTTTTACCTTTAATGTTATCACACACTTTAGATTTTTAAACTTCACTAATCGTAAGTAGCCTATATAAAAATGTTGTTTAATTGTTAAAGTTTCTAGTTTCCCGAAGAAGAAAATAATAAATTTTTGAAAGCTTAAATGATTATAAGGAGTTTATTTTGAATCCAAATCGAATCTGACAGAATCCCCGATATCGTTATTATAATTATTATAGAACAGTCAATATACACAATTCATACGTATATATATATATATATATATATATATATATATATATATATATATATTTATTACTGTGAAGTTACCCTGCGCTGCTCTGCTGAAACGCTAATTTGAGCCCCTCTGTTGGGACGTCATAAATACTGCGAAGTTGTGCTGGATTAAACCCTAAAATTAATTCGAGCCCACAAATTGGGCGAAGTTAAGGGTTCTAAGCCATACAATTGGGCTGAAGATTACCTACCTTCAAGGACACCAAACTACTGCCAGCCTTTTACTACCATTAGAAAAAACTCAACTTTGTCAGTGAAGTTTGCCACGGCTGCTCAGCTGCTATCTGAAAAATACTACCCTACTGTTTTATACAAGAAAACTCGACTAAAATGCACCTTGATTTATTCGAACTGAAAAATACTATAAAAAATCTTTGTCGATCATTATTTCCTACATCATCAACATTACATACATCCTTGTTTCGAAATAATAAATTTTTTCTGTGACGGGAAAAAATTTTTACATTTAATGTTTCTTGACAGGTAACAAAATGTCACTTTTTATGAATTTACTTTTTTCCCCGGGAAAAAAATGAGTACTTTTTCCCTGGGTATGTGCAAATAGGTGAATATGAAGATATTTAATTTATAGCCAGGGCCACACTTGTAACATTCGGGTGTAACATAACATTGTATCATAACTTCTATCATAACATGGGTAAAAATGTAAGATTTTAACTCTACGGTGTTTTGTCTCTCTCCGCTTCGCTTCGGGAGACAAACACACCTCGAGCTAAAATCTAGTACTTTTTTCTCTTGTATAATAAATAACTTATTTCTTTCTAATATTGTCCGATAAAGTTTTATCTAACAATAAACCATATAAAGTAACCGGGCTTATCCATGAAAATTACGTTACCCTCAGGTTTAATAAGAGCTTATAGTAAAACCTTTAAATACTTGTGCTCAATTTTTACACTGCAAATAACCAAAAGTCCCTTTTGCTTTGTACATCAATAAATATTATAAAATTATTTTACAAATGTTAACTCCTGTATAAAAATATTGTTGAAGAATCAATCATAAAACATTCATTAGGTAATTCGTTAGTTCATAGAGTTTATAAAAATTATACCAATAAAGCACCAAATTGTCATAACACATCAATCATACCATCGACGACTGTTGTCCATTCCTAAGACTGCACGTTCTGGCACCTCTCTGAGTTATGGAACACCATTCGTGATGGCAATTAGCTACTCAAATTTCTCCAACTACCAATAGACTGTACATCCAAACTTCCACACTCCCGCTACTGGTCCATTTACCATAGAGAATCATCAATACTCTTTAATCCATTTATGTGCATAACTTGCACCCACAACCAAAATATAACGCAGTCTTTACTTACATTTTCAATCAAGCTTTGTATTTTTCAAAGCACTTCATAAGACTTTTGGACTGCTAGTGAATATTACACTAATTTGTGTAATCAACTTTCTTACAATATTCAATATTAAAATCACTTGTAAATTTGTTCACTGATGTAAGTCGACGCTTGGATGTTCAGGCAAAGAGCCAATGTAGAGCGAGAGAGCAGGAGAAGAGAGCCTATCACTACCTCCTCTTGCTTATATAGACGAATCTGCCCCCCCTATACTTGAAATTTCTCAAAATCTCTCAACAAACAAGCTTTCTTGGTAATTTTTCTCAAGGGTCACACCATTTCTTAAAACCCCACAGCAACAATTTTCAACTGCCACTTTTAATTCCATTAATGCACGAGCTAAAGCACAAACCGTTTCCGAAATTCTAAAATTTTTAACAAGCAAACATTTCTTACGAAAACTCACTTTAGCTTCACAACAGATACTTTAGTTCCTTGAATCTGAGTTTCAACTGCTAATCGTTTTTTGTTTAACTTACACCTTTCATACTACGCATATTAAAGTCATCTCACTCTAACGAACATATGAAAATTTTCTCTTGCTTACTATATACCCTTACTATCTTTCATATCCTACCATGAGTTATCTCAATCCTAGTTTAAGCCGTGTACCCCATCTTCTCTCCTGCTTACACGATGTTTGCCAGTTTGTTTCTCCCTAAAATAACATTCACCCTCTCTAATACTATCGTCTGTCCCCCTTTTATATGTGAGATCCAACGCTACTTCTTTGTTCCTCATATGCACGCTTCATCCGTCTTTGCAGAAATCAACCACTTCCACATATACAAAATACCCTCAGCTTACTTTTATAAATGCGTAATCTAATACTTTTTCTCTGTCTCTCATTAACAGCTTGTCTACAACCTTTTTTACAATATTTCTCACTCCACTTTTAAAACGATGTCTATACAAACACTCTGCCTCTCACTTGTAACTAAAGCTTTAATTTCTCCTTATCCCACAGTTCGTTCCAAAGTCAAACAAATGCTTTAACATATGATATCCTCATCTCATTCTAATGCATGCCAAAAATAATCTGTCTTTACTTTATATCAATCCCTGCCCGTTTATCTGCTAACTACCATTCGTAAAAACGAAACTTGTTTACAATAATCTTGAGCGTTACAAAGAAATCCTTGACGATAACTTTCCCCTTTTAAATTAATACCTGGAACGTGTTTTTAACTATATACGTTAGCAACCACTTCTCTTTTGTTATAGTTCAACTTTTGAAGGTGATACAAATATTAAAGCTTCTTACTAGCACTATAATAAACTACACTAGGAATATTTACATTTATAACCCCTGTTAATTCATGAAAATTTGTATTAGAAAGCTTGCTGGACAGATTTCGGGATATAGTTAGTGTTGCTTACAAAAAGGTAACAATACCCAACTAATAATGAAGACCAATGAATTTGAAGTATTGCAGTCTGTAATGGAAAACTCAAATACCCGTACCAGATAAATTGCTAATGAAACATGTATAAGTCACAGCAGTGTATCGAGAATCCTTAAGGTGTATAAATATTACCCATTTCACATACAAATGCACCAACATTTATATGTATGAAATTTTGACAGGCATATAGAATTTTGCTTACGGGCATTAGATCCCATTATCAAAGATATTGACTTTTTTAAAAATGTTCTATTTTTTGACGAAGTGTTATTTCATAATACTGGTTTGATAAACATAATTTTCATTATTATGACACCGAAAATAAACACTTGTTTCGTACCATTAACCGTCAGGATCGTTGGAGTGTTAATGTTAGAGGGGATTATTGGTGATTTTTTTATTTGGCCTTATTCTTTGATGAACATTTGAATGGTCGAAAGTTTTTAAAATTTTTGATTTTTGGTTACTTTTACATGGTGTTCCATTTAACGTCCGACAAAAGAAAAATCGAAATGTATCAAAAACAGTAATAGATAGGCATAAAGAACCTTAATGGCATCTGATATTATTTGTTGCATAGAATTTTAAATTCGAACTAAATATAGAGTGTTACATAAGAAAGAAACCTAAGTTTGATGTGCCACACACTTCCTTCGGACAACATGCCTACTAAAATTTACAAATTGTCCCACTATTGATTTACATAACGTGACATTAAAATTTTTTCTAAATTGTATGGTTTCGATGTAAGAGACAGTCTTGTTAGGCGGAATACATTCTCTATTAATTTATACTGAGTTAGATTTTTGAGGATCAATGGCAGGAAATGTGTACCTTGATTTTTTTTTACAAATTAAAAGTTGCATCTCGTCTTCCCAATTTATATTCTTAATTGTTTAATTTTGCCGATTTTTAATTTATTTGCAAATTTATGTCTTCCTGTACCATATAATAGCTAGAAGTATGTATGTAATATCACATTCTCAGCTGACTACTGTTAAATTTCATTTCAGTGACATTTGTGAAAACTCAAGTTTAAAATTATTTCTAGGAGCAACTAAAATAATTTTTCAGTCATTCTATACATGATATTGTTTTACTTTCTTATCTTCTATTGTGATGCATTTTGGTTTTACTAACAGTATCTTATAGCATAGTGAAGTGTTAATGTGGATTGCTCCTTATCAGCTTTAGAAGCTGCTTATACCTACCGCTAGAGTTTCTGAGCTGCATCAATTGTAACTTGTGCTAAACATATTTTATAGGATATATATGTTTCCATAATTAAAATACAAAACTTACTAATTACGTCATGGTTAAGATTGCTCTCTGAACAGAAGAAATTAAAAAAATAAAACATTTTTAGGACATTGAATGTTAGAGGAAAAATTAAATGCATTAGCAGTGTTTGTGAAAAGGTGTTTATTAATTCTATTGAGAATTTTAACATCTGAGCAATGACTTACTTGTAACAAAGAAAAAATGTTGAATGGCATTTTACTTAAGTTATTGTAAATACTTATTTTTATGTTAGTTAAATATTTTTATAAATATAACATTTATGATTCGCTTAATTTTAGAGAAACAAATCACCTCTGTATTTTACTATCTCTAAAGTTGTGTTAGTATAAACAGTTATTGTTTAAATGTAATTGCATTATCTAGAACTTAACCTTTTAATATCATTAAAATAGTCTTACTGTAATTTATGACTTTGTTCTCGTGAAAACATAACATTTTAGCCTCCAAGCAATTTGTATTTGTCAATAAAGTATCAGGGTACTTTGATGTTAACTTGTTATGTACAGTTTTGACCCCAGGAAATCTAGCTCGTAATTCATGAAGAAAGATTGGTGAATATTCTGCTAAAAATCCTGTCATGGTAAAGTACTGACCTCGACAGTACCAACAAAAATAATTGCTGACTAACTCAGTGTGGCGGATGGTATAAGCGTTTGAAGAGGGTTCCAGAGTATTATCATGTGTGAAATATGTCGAAAGCGGGAATTAACCTGGGCTCCACCTAATCTCGCAGGGTTTCTAGCAAAAAATCCCAAAAAGAACAACATGAGGGTACCAAAACCTCAGATCAGTAAAGTTATTCTGTATAAAATTCAAATGAGAAATTATTAAGTACGTTATTGTTAAAGTAAGCACAAAACACATTAATCATAAGTATACCAATATACTTATTTAAATCGGTTAACTAAAAGTAAGGTTTCTAAAATCTAATGTTAGATGGCCTGAATTTTCAATCACATCTCTAGGTAATTGCAAAATAATTTATTTCAACAAAGTTGGAACTATTGCCTTTACATGTGAAACAATTACTACATAAATTCTTAATCTAATAACAAAAAAAAACGTACTGGAGGTACGTTTATAAACTTCATGCAATTAATTAAAAAATTATCGTTTACAGTTTTTTCTAGGTTATAGTTTTAAAGGTTTACATCAATATCTGATAGATGATTTTTGCCTGTAACTAACTTAGACATGGCTACATGTCTTTAGCTATTTTGATTTCAAGTTTAGTTGTTCTCAACATGCTTATACTTCAACATAAAGTTGTTAATTCGGAAACCAATGTACCTCTAAAACTAAAAGCATCCCACTTCGTAGGATATTATCCGAACATTTTTTGACTACTTTCAGTCTGTTTGATAACCTATTCTTCGACGTAGCTGGCTTACTCAAGTTTCGTGTTGTTTGTTTGGATGGTAAATACGAAGTCCTCTATAAGAAATGGATTTTTTCTCTATTAAATAATTTGAGACACCTTCGGCAAACTTTGGACATATGAATTAAGACTACAAATCGAAGTTATGTTTATGTCATTTTCTCTATCTAATATAATGTTAAATTAACTTATGGAAAGGTCAACTAAAGCCAGTGAAAGAGACTTTTCATATTCTGCAGCAGCACAAATTGCATGTGAACTGTCTTTGCACTCAGATGATGGGCACCAACATAACACACTATTAATCAAAACAGATGAATCATGAAACTGCAATAATTTTATACAAAGCAGTAATTGTATTATTTCCAACCTTTAAAAACCACTATAATGAATTTGACAACCTTTTAGTATGAATAATATACGATACAAAAATGTTCTCCTTAGATTAAGAATGCAGCTGACCTAAAAATTATATTTCTTAAAGGATACAGCCTAACCCTATTGATGGGATATACTAATACAAAAGTATTAAAATGAAATATGATTATAAACACTTCAAAGGAAGGTTACAAACTGTTTAACATCATCTGTGAAGAAATCAGTTTACTATCTTACAATTTTCTGTAAATCATTATTTGTACTATTTGTACTATTAAAATGAAATATGATTAATAAACATTTCAAAGGAAGGTTACAAACTATTTAACATCTGTAAAGAAATCAGTTTATTATCTTATAATTTTCTGTAAATCATTATTTGTACTTGGTTTTATGTGCATGCACATTAGGATGTAACTTCCCCGAGTATCTACACATAATTACTATGGTCATCATTGAAGTCAGCAGTTGTGAAATGATAGAATAATGGATACATAGTTACCATTTCTTGTTTGTACATTTGTATGGAATTCTCTGGTTGAAACTAGTTTAAGCATTTTAAATTGTCATAGTTGCTGTTATCGCCGATTTATGAGTTTTTGTTCCAAGAATATAGATACTGACCCGATATTTTGGTTTGTATACTGAGATGTTAGAACTATGGTAACTGAAATTTAATATCTTTCTTTTATTAGTTTTGAACTTTATTTAAACTAAAAATAGTGTTTCTATAAGTATCATTTAAAATACTTTGATTTGCCCTAGAGTGCAATAATTATATCCTCTATCACATTAATTTATATAGGTATTATCATTATTGTGGCAAGGGAAATAATTTGTTTTTTATTCATTTTACCCATAGCATTCTACGTTTTTATTATTTTTTTTTGTCTTGGGAATGTGTTTTTGTAGTTTATATATAGTCTTCGAGCACTTGATACCTAGTTTAGACAAGTAAATGTCATTTCAATCATTAACATTTTTGTAAAGTTACAATATTGTGTATTAATTAATTACTACTGTATAAAGAAGGGTACTTAATTAACTGGATTTGTATACATGCTGCGCCTATACTTTAGAAAACAGATTTTGTTAAGATTATCGAGGTTTCTATTTTGTCATATCCTTTAAGCTTTTATATAGTTGAGTATCTAACACATAGGCATGCACAACAGTTTGTCTTTTTATTTCTTTACCTTTACATTGCTGGTTCCTGTGTGTTCTTTTCCACCATAACCATAATAACATTTAGCATCATTCCCATATATTTTACCAACTATCATTTTATCTTGATGCATTATTTGTCCTATATAAATTGGTTTCCCATTGTAGTCTATTCCGCCAGGTAGAGCATCTGAAGGTGCTATTCCAGCAAAGTCTCTCCAATAGTAACCTATGAATAATATCAATAAAACATGTATCTACTTAAAGTTGTGGTTGTTAATTAAGTATTTTACTTTTTCACGTTAAAATGTGCTTATGTAGTACAATGTAGTTTATTGTAAATTAAATACAAACCTATAACAAATTGTAAAGAATAAATTACATCACATAAGTAGGAAAATTAATGAAATTAGTAACAGATTGTTCTTTCTTTATAAATTGCTAATTTTCCATTAATATCTTCAAAATGATTTAAATTTAACTTATTTTTTGTAAGTTTCAAATCTAAATATTCATTAATTAAGTTTGTGCCTTATGTAACCCTCTTTGGCCATAGTTTTGAAAACGAGAATAATGCCGAGATGCTTGATAATTGTCGCTTTTGTGATGAGTTTTCATTTTATCGCAGTTCATAGAAAATTCATTGACATATTAAGAAGCCTTTTATGTATTCTGGGATAATAGTCATACAACGTTACCAATTTGTTGGATTAAGGGAACTATTTTTGTTAAACCTACTAAGAACTCACAACTGTACTAACATATTCTTACCTGGTTCATTTTATCAATAGAACTTGTTGAACTTGATTACAGTTTTCAACAGGATGAAAGTTCAGCTGTTGCCTTAAAAACATTATTGGACACTTTATTTGATTTTTTGGGGATCTGTTGAAGTGAGAGCGTTATGGCCACTCTGCAATCTTGACCTACTCTTGTTAGACTAATATCTATAGTGACAATTAAAAATTGAAGTATATTTGGAGGGCTTTTGCGTATAATTCAGATATGTTATAAAATTAAAATACTACAAAATATACATTACAGGAGTACAATTGCTAAAACTTTTGGAATTTGCTTCAATAGGTTTCTATATCAAACTCAAAATGGTAGATATTTGATCACCCATTGTAAGTGATCCAACATTGAAATTTTAGGACTGAAATTGTAATTTGTTAGCCAGATAACATGTAGTCTTTAATGAGTCACTGATAATAAATACTAATATTTGTACACCTAGAAAATTGTAGAATGTGCAGAGGATGCAATAGTTGTTTTCAGTACTTTGTCCCAATACATATAGCAACCCACATGCTAATGAAATAGATTCTTCTAAGTGTAGTTTTTTAGTTTGCATCGGTTTATATTATTTTTATGGAATTTGTTAAATTAACAGAACTTAATTAGTTGCATAAACTTTTTTCTCCATTAGACGTATCTCCATACTTTTATTAATAACTTGGAACACTATGGCTAACCAAGATGTT
This sequence comes from Platerodrilus igneus, assembly GCA_036346225.1. Taxonomy (NCBI): domain Eukaryota; kingdom Metazoa; phylum Arthropoda; class Insecta; order Coleoptera; family Lycidae; genus Platerodrilus; species Platerodrilus igneus. The sequence goes on from JARFIW010000957.1 coordinate 378,429, forward strand.
CACAGGTATTTTGATATCTTAATTCTGTATGCAAATGGCAATATAACAAATACATTCTTGTTACCTCGTTCTTATATTTCAATTTATTTTAAAATTTGTTGTATAATATATTTGCTTAAAAGTGCAACTAGAGAACAATAGTGTAATAGATGCCTTTTACCATCAATTTTACTAATTTATAAAGGATGTAGTATTCACTACAGTTTTATTCATTTTGAAATCCAATAAGCATTTATAGTTATTCAGTTTGTAACGCTAAACCATTAACTAAGCGTACATTTGTAAATAGAAAAGCAGTTATTAATTTAAGTTGGTTATAATGAGCTTTAGCGCGAAAATACTTAAAAATTTAATTAGCATTAAAAGAAGTCCTTATTAATTGTGATTAAATTTCCATGCATTACATTTATGACAGACTGTGAAAGGATCATAAAATGGATATAAACTTAAAAGCCTAAATTTTAAATTAATTTATTTCAATCGTTGATGATTACTTAATAAAAACAGGTTTCAATCATTAAGATATAAATACAAAGCCATTTAATACATTTGCCTGAAAACCATATCAATTTTATAGCATTTGCAAAGTTTGAAAAAGCAATTGCGAGCTTCAATTATTTATGTAATTAATTTTCGGTGCATAAAGATGCATTAGAACACATGTTTCAATCGTTGTTAAAGCGAATCTAATTGCATGTACAAAGCCATTAAATTCATTTGCATTAATAAAAAGCAGAATTTCCGTGTGTAATATTCATTCTTATTAAAGATACTTTAAAACGCATTTTAAAAATACATACTTTGTTTATTGAAAACGTAGTATGCTGCATAACTGAGAGGTAGATTGAATTTACAATCATTTAGAATACAAAGCAATTGTGAGCTTTAATTATTTTTACGTGTGTATATAGTATTAAAAATAAAATATTCATTATTGTTCAAAATAACATTTTAAGAGTTTTAAATGGGACCTAAATTCCAGAACCTTTGCGATTAATAAAAACAAATACGTCATCCATTACTAAGAAATATTGTATAAATTAATTATTGAATAAACGCCGGTTCAAAGAACTCCAGCGAACATTGCAATAAAAGATTAGATAAGCCAGTTGAATTGCTATATGTATTTCAATAAGAAGGAATGAGGCGCGACTATTAAATTTGTGCATTAGACAAAAATAAATGGCATGTTTTACGATAAACCATAAATCATGAATTGATACTAATTGGACCGATAAAGTGCGAAAGCGGTGTAAATTCTTGTGAATATTTCATCACCCATGTGATTTATTTTCTAGGTAAATCAGGAAGAATCTTGAATGTGACGTGTTGAGATTATTTGGTATATAAAACTGGAACTTGATTAGAATCATTCATTCGTGGGTAATTCTTTCTAAAGATTCGAGATTTAGTATTCGGCGATTCAGAGATCATTTTTTCCTCTAATTTCAAACAATATGTAACTATCGACATTTTTCATATACGATTTAAAGCAGAGTTGACTGCTCTGAATTAGTTTTACGAGCAACATAGAAGTTTTTACAATATACCGATAAAGCATCGTTGTTTTGTAAAATACAATAAATATTGACGTTCTCCAATACAAGAGCTACTGCTAAGTTGATTGATGAAAAATAGAAAGTGAATGCACTTTGAAAACTAATCAACTTATGAAGATTTAAAATGGAAATGGTAAACTTTTAATAGCGTTAATTACGTTGGAGATGAGATTTCTATAAACACTGTTTTACCATTGCAAGTATAAATTTTAGATTTCTTTGTTTGTAACTGACAAAAATTTTCAAATATTTGTAAGCTAGAATGTCTTAATCATATATTTGTTTTGTAAGCGGATAGTTTGTATCAAATTTTGAGGTCAAGGTTTGTAGCATTTTGATCTTAATAAATTATCTGTCAAGACTTATTGGCCAATCATTGTCACAAGTGTGGTAAATTATCCATGTAGAAATTAAAGAGAATTTTATAATTTTTAACAAGGATTAGGTAAGAACTATTTTAATAATTAAATAACCTGTAAGAATTATTTTCTGCATGAATGTAAGTTGTAAACTGTTGTATATTCTTTTGAATGAAAGAATATTTTTGAATATATAGATGTTTCTTGAGATTGCTATTTCATTTCATTCTGTAAATTTTACAGTATAATTTCTGTTAAGCAAGCCATGCAAAGAAAAGGAAAAGGAAGGTAAGATATTAATTCCATTATTTTCTATTGCATCCTCATTAACAAAAATTTAATGTTTCTCAACATCGTAAAATCTTTGACCTTGACTCTAAGACAGTTGAAATTTTTAAATTGTGTGTACAGAGGAAATTGGAGAGTCTCCTGAAATAATATAACTTATAGATACAGACAGAGCACAATGGAAGAGATCATTCAGATTCATTCAAATCTTTCAATACAAACTTTTATCATGGGCTAGTAAAGAAACAATCACTATCGTCGGGCGGGTGAACCGATTAAGCAATTCATAAGGGTAGCTTTGAATTCGGGTTGGTAGTGAAACACGTTCCAAATGCGAAAGAAATCGCGGTTTTGATAAAAATGTCATGACATTGTAAAACTTTCTGGAGTGGATACTTTCCGTCTATGATAGTTGGATAAATGGATTACTGACACCCAGTTTGTCCTGCACGAAAATGTCGCTTCGGTCTTGTTTTCAATCAACAAGCTGTAAGGGATATAATTTTTGTATTCCACCTGCTACATATTTTGTTGTTGCATATTTCATTATTTGCATAAAATTTATTGATATTCGGACTTTTTACGTTGGTACACGCTTGGTTACGAGCATAATGCAACAGGAAGTTCTAATATACACAATTATATTTACATAAATTTATATGTACTAGTAAAATTGCTCGGATAACTATAATTGAATAAATTTAAGATGTTCGTCTTCTTGAAGATACATGCAATTTGGCCAACTAGGGATAGAGTTTAGTTTATTTGTGTTGCTTGTGTTTGTTCAATACTGTAATATTCGTGTTTTAATATAGGCTAGGTGAACGTCATGCACTTTAATTATTGTTTGTGCTTAGTTTCAATTGGTAGGCAAGGAAAAAGCGCACACAACGCTTTATCAACCTGTGCGGCAGAAAGAAATAACCATTTAGTTGTCTCTTAGATTACCCACGTCTCGTAAGACAGAAATTCAGACGGGTTGGCACTCAACAACTTATATTAGACAGAATGTTCAGTAACTTTTCTAGGTAGATGTAAGTGAAAGGAATAAAGTTTGTATGCCCCCTAGAAAGATTTGAGTAAGCTTTTATAAAATCCATCTCTCACCAGTAAAAGCTAGCTGCTGCATAATTTTACTGTTGTTTCCTTGGTAGGGCAAATTTCTTACAGGTAACTAGCGTTAATTCAACATGTAACAAGTTTTAAAATCGGTTAACTGTTAATGATTATTTAGAGCTAAAATTGTTACATAAATACCTATTGTTTTGTTGTTGACATTGATCTTTTATTACACTTTTAGCCTTTTTGGAAGTGATGTTTATAATTAACGAGTAGAGAAAGTAAATTGCTTATTTTGTTAAAGTAGAACAGAATGCAAAAAATGTGACTTGGTCTATTTTACATAGTGTTACCTCTTATTGTGGTTCTAGTGTTTTTCTTAGAGCTATATTTATTGATTAAAACGTATTTGTTACTTAATTATATTTACTGTAAGAATTCCAAGTGAATTTTTTACAAAAATCAAAACCAGGGTGCAAATTGTCAAATATCGTGCAGTAGAAATACCAATAGAAATTGTAAAAATTTTTCTTTTACGTATTCTCCAAACTCGTTTCTACCACCGATGATAGAAAATACTCCCTACTACATTTTCATGGTTTTTACTGAGAGAAAATAGGATTTCTATAGAGAAAAGTTTGACGCTTCATTAACGTTAGACTAAGTTTATATTTAGGTTTTAATGCAATTCATTAGTATTTATATCTAAGAGTTGAGATGGTTGTGTTTTATTATAAGGTGAATTTTGAAAAACTTATGTTAATAAACAATGTTAAGAGAAATGTTGAAGAGGCAGAATTGGATGCGACACAACCACTAATAGAATTTATAACAAAAGAAGATCATTTTAATTTAACAGATATTAAATTTAAAATATATACGCATTTGAACAAAATATTTGCTCGAGATTTTATTGAAAAGGTAGACAATTTATGCAAGAGCAACCCAGACGTTCAACTTTAAGTTCTTGGAATACGTATCTGGTTTACTTTGAATGAAAACGTATGTCAAAATTGATTGTTCGTAAGTTTAACGTAGTGACAACAGCGGGTTTACATGTCTCTTACGTTTAACTTCTCTACGACAGTTGCATGGTTTCAAGAATACCATCATTTTACATTGATAGAAAAGCAAGGGAACATTTTCTCTCCAAGAGTTTCTATTCTCCTGCGCTCTAGAATTGATGCCCTGAAGAGAAAATTTGTTGTGTAAAGGCCCCTAACACTTTTAATGCATTTTTCCATTTTTACTAACCATATCAAAATTGATGTTGATATCTCCTGAATTAATTTCTTAGCTGATTCAACCCTATTGCAAGAAGCAACTGTTTAAGCAAACACGAGAGTGATTTAATGGAAAATTAAAGACTTTGATGGTTGATAGTACTGTTACTACTAAGATAATATTTCTGGCGTTCACCATATTATAAAAAGTGTACTGTCAAAGTTTCACACATCTGTCAAATACTCGTTAACTTAAATTGTTATTCTTGTATGAATATGGCTAAAGCGGAATTTTGAGTGTTAATTAAACATTATTTTTTATGTGGAAAAACCATTAAAAAACTAAAGAAAAGTTGAATAAATATTATGAGGAACCTGCTTTATTTCAGAATGATTGGTAAGTGGTTTGCTCAATTCAAAAACAGTTGATATGAGCACAAAAGATGGTGAACTTTCCAAGTCGTATTAAATGACGAATAAAGTTTGTGACTGGTAAATATCGATCATGCATTGAAAGTGCATGGAAAAGCTTCCGATGACGGCGCCACATATGATTAGTACTGATAAAATGCAAGCTCGTGTTTCAATTTCAAACAACTGTTTGGCTATGTTATAGTTCAAGAGAATTCTTTTGTTAATTTGCCACTGTAGATGAAACTTTGGATGCATTACTATATTTCAAAAATACAAGTACAAACAAACCATTGTTTTGACCAATAAGGGTAGGGTTACAATCTTTTGCAATTCCAAAGGTGTAATCTTGATTGACAATTTAAAAAATTGAGGGATTATAACTGGCCAATATTATGCTGTTTTGCTGACACATTTTCATGCCGAACTGAAGAAAAAAAAGTACTTCAATTGTACAAGAAGAAAATGTTGTTTCACCATAATAATATGCTCTCTCATTCGTTAGTTTTTTAACTGCTAAATTAGTTGAATTGGTTTACGACATGCTGCCTAATTCATTGTATTTTCTTGATTTTACTTATAGCATTTTTTTTATTCACAAAATTAAAAAAGAGTTGGTGAAAAGAAATTCAGGTTAAATGAAGATGCGAAGAGGAAACAAAAACCTATTCTAAGGAGTTTGTGAAGATTAGTTTGTAATGATAAGGAATTTGAAACTCGCTGATTTGAGTGTGTAGAATTGCAAGAGGATTACGTTGAAAAGTAAAATAATTTTTTATTGTAAAATTAGTTTTTCATTGAAAAGTTATTCATAATATACAATGTGTTGGCTAGTTGTATGAATGAATTTATTAATCGGTAAAGTTTGTATCGAAAATTTCTTAATATAAGTAATTCTTGTATACTCATGTAATTAATTTAAAATACAATATTAAAAGCGCATTATATTATATATTCAAACAGTATCTATTTGCAATAACTTACCTTCTATATTTAAACGGTCACCATAACACAATAAAATTGAATTTAATATGCTAATTAATCCTGTAATTTCTATAAATGTGTACATTGCACTTGGTAACAATTTATTCACAATACAGCTTGTATGTTTTAACGGTCGTTTTATATTCACAAAAGTGGCATGTCGTTTCAATCCTACGCATTAACTGTTTAATAAATTCATCTGTTTCAAATGTATATTTTATTGCGTATATTTCATCATTTTTTTAAGCATAAAAATATTTATCTCATGTAATTGGCTGGATGAGGTTTTTCTACCTTAAAAATTTTATATCTGTAAATTATTTAAGCTTGGATTGTTAAAATATTCCGTATACATTTTAAATATAAAACGTTATTGAACCATCTTCTTATTTATTGTACATAAATTTGCGCGTGGGCAGTATAACATGTTCTGAGTTATATTGTATATGCAATTTGTTACCTAGAGTATATTACCTAACAACTATTTTCATGGTATACAGCTACTGTAGTTTTGATTAAATAATGTAACTTTTTGTTCATTTTTATGCCAAATGCTTTTTAAATTAAGTACGTTTATGTAAATGGATACTTTGCCCTTAAGTACATACTGTTTGTGTTACCTTAAAAATTGAACACAAACAGAATTTTACTTTTTTAAAAGAATTTTTTTATAGACCATTTACTACTCACCTCCCTAAAATAATTGTAAGGGAACCTTTCAATAAATAATATTGAGTGGTGTAACAAACAAGATGATCTATAAAATTTCTATCTAATTATCGATCAATGGATTTTCATTTTTAAATAGAAGCAGTTACTATTTATTTTTGATTAATTTGAATAATTATATATGCATGAATGTGTGAAAATGCTAAATTGTAAGTACTATAAATTGGGAAGTGGTTGGTAGATAGGTTAATCTCTGCTCATAGATTAAAAAATGTATAAAATTTAGGCATTCTTTGGAAAAGTGCATAAAAAGTTATTTTAAATAAAATGTAAATGAATAATTTGGTTATATTTGTGTTTCTTATACAGTGTGACCAACTAAAAAGTGGGACACCTTCATGAAATTTTTATTTATGGTCCGATCTTGCAAATTTTTATTTATATTGTAGATCGACGAAAACAGTACTATAGGACAAACTGTTACATTTTTATTACAGAAATCAACGCCTACTAGGTATTTTATTGGGGACCAAAATCAAAGAAAATGTACTATTAATTTTTTTTACAAAAATCTAAATACACCACTGGATTAAGCACACTCTTTCATTAAAAATTTTGCACATTTAACAATTCTGTGGCAAAAGTAAAAATCACATTTTTGTTATGAATTTATTTTGCTGATGATGGAATAAAATGTCAAAAAAAACTGACAATTTGGAAAGTTCTGTCAAATTAGAACGCCTTTGAAAATATTCAATAAAGTGTACAAGTTGGTAGTGTCATAATGGGACAACTTAGTGTAAGAGACAAAAATGAACTTGTGCACCTTGGTGATGGTGTTATTTCAACAAGAGATATAAACAGAGAATTTAATAACAGGTATCCCAATAGACCTGCTGTGGTCAACAGTATTGTGTACTGCATAAATCACGTTTTCAACGAAACAGGCAGTATGTCAAGACATATTTTTAAAACAGGAAATAATCCAGATCGAAATATGATACATAATGAGCGAATTTTGGAATTTTCACAATAATCGTAATTTGAGCTTTAGGACGACTAGTCTAAACTTAAATACCCCTAGTAGAAATATTAAAAAACGCCTTGCAAGAAATAAAGTAGTCACTTAAACCCAAATTTTTGCATATTTTTCAAGTGAGAATGCAGAAAGAAGAATGTAATTCTGTTTGTAGACCCAGGGAGGATATGTGGAAAACGGAACTTTTTAAAGGAAACTTTAGTGAGTGACGAGATCACGTTTACAACAAATGGGGTGGTGTTGTGCCAAAATTCACAGTATTCGTCTGCTGAAAATCCTAGTATTCACAAAAAATTAATTTATGGTGCGGAACACTTGATAGAACTATTAGTCTTTTTTCTTTGAAGGTATTAGATTGGACATCTGTTTATGAACTGTTTAAGGAATGAGTTTTAAGACACAGTGCACGACTTATCACTTCTGGTTTGCCTGAATTTGATGGGTCCCTCGTGCATAATGCAGTAGTCATGAGGGAATGGCTAAATTTTAAAAATCAGTGGATAGGACGAAACAGTCCTGTTATTGAATTTCCACCAAGTTTACCAGACTTGACTTTTTTCTTAAACAAAAAGTTTATGTCAAGACCACAGTCAGTAGAACAACTGCATGCCTGAGTAACTGATGCATATGCAAGTGTTGCTTCAGAACAACTTAGAAAAGTAATCTTCAATATACAAAAGACGTATGTTGAGGTAATTGAAATAAACTAAAGGTTGTTACATGCCAAAAATTAGCATTGCACACTTTTTAATTTGTGAGTGAATTCGCGCCAATACTTTAAAAAATAAAGTTGTTCATTTCCGTCACTTCGGACAGTTGCGTCGGCGCAAGAAAATGCGAAGACGTAGAGTGAGGAAGAAGTGCGCGATTTCCGACACGATCATTAGCCAACGAGACGTCGAACAGTGAGGTTTATCTGTGTCGTCCCCTTTGTCTTTTCTTTTTCAGAATGTAGGTTTCCTTTGCGTCTATCGTTACCTTCACCTTATTCCTTCGTCCTGCCTACAAACAAAAGAAGAGGGAAGACAAATTAATATGACTTCAACGACGGCGTAACCGAACCACGCCCAACAACGCCGAGATCTATGGAAATGAATATGGCACCTGCCGCAAGAATAACCGCAAAGTCGTGAAGAGCTCAGCATTTTTTTGTGAGTACATTTTATGTTTTTCTTTAAGGCGCCTCCTGTATCACTGTAAACATTTTTGGTATGTGATACAATTTGAGACGCAATTATGACGTAATATCTTGTTGCGCAATATTATGTACGGTTTAGTATGTATTGCCAACTATCGTAGTGGCTCTGACACGTGCGCACGGGACTTTAACAGTGTTACCTTACACTACAACAGTGGCGCCTGAACGTTTTGTTGAAATTTGTCTTCACCCCTTGTGTATTTTATAAGGTGTTAGTTTTGAATATATTTGTAGTAATTGGGTCTTGGTCACTCAAAGAATAATAAATAATAATTTTTTTAAATTTTTAATAGCTTTTAAATAGAAAAAATATAATCTGGCAACATATATTTCATGTTGAAATGACATTAAATACAGGTGATGTGTCAATCTGAGCATTTAGGCAGCCATGTTTGAACCGTGTTTTGTTTATTTTTCATAAATGTTATTCCTAATTTAATTAATTGGCTTTTCCCTTATAAAAAAGTGTATTTGTGTTCTAAATTTTCTTAAATAAGTATGCCATCCAATTTAGAATGAAACTAAAGTGTGCATCTTTCAAATGTGTCTTGTAAATTACATAACCTTACTTTAACATGTGCTTTTGGATTACATAATTCTTTCTGTAAGTATTTTTAGCCATAAATAGCTTTATTTACCATTCATTATGATTAAAAAAGGAAAAATCCCTTAAAATGACACTAAGTTTAGTTAAAAAAAATTATTTTAATCCTGAAATTTTTCTTAGATTATTCTAACTTGTTTTTTGGGTTAACTTTTTAAAAGCCGTCGTTTAGATAACTCATATATAATCTTACCTTACTATGATTCTAAAATGTTCCCTTAAGAATCTAAATAATCAACTATAATTTACGAATTCCTTCTAAAAGAAAATTTTGCTTTTAAATATAGCTTACGCAATTAAATGAATTTTTATCTTTTACCTTCTAAAACGCTATAGTAAACTTGATTTCGTTATATCTGCCTCCTTAAACATTACAATAATGAGCTTGATGATAATGTTTTGCATTTAACTTCATTTACTATCCCCTTTCCCTACGATGGTTGTTGATAAATTCTCTTGATATAAAAGGAATATTTTAATAATTTGGAATACTGTTTTTTTCTATACATGTATCGTAGAATATTGCTTTTGTGTAGCGAGTATGATTTTGTTTTGATAGCATATTTTTTAGATATATCGATATTGCAATGCAGCATTTTAAGATTTATTTGGTCTAGGCCAAATTTGTTGTCGAATTTGGTCGCTCAGCAGTATGTTAGTTTAGACGAGACCCATAAAGGGTTGGTCGCTCAGCATTACATAAGTCTAGACGAAACTCTGGGTAAGTTTGTCGTTCTAGCAATTATTGAATCATTTTTTTAAGAATGATGTTGAAGTGTGTCTCTATTAGTCTAGGTGAAGCTCAAAGGAGGGCTCGTCACCCTAGTAATTATATGCGTTGTAAGATATATCTTTTTGTTCTTCAACAATTTTATCAGTAAATCGAGTTTTAATTACTGCTATCTCTTCATATATCGATTCAAACCACACTAGGTGGCAGGAAATTTTCTTTAAAATCGCTTAAACTTTGTGTACATCCAAAATTTTTCACGTTTCATTTCTTCAACGGTTTCCCTAATGTTTTTTTGTCCCTGCTGTGACTCAGTTAACTTTATTCAGCCATTTTTTCTTTTTTATACAGCACTTACCTTTTACACATTTAACTTATTTACCTTAAACTAGCTATCTTTTTGCTACTTGTTGACTTCCCCTTGAACTTATCGTTAGCCACATATTGGTTTATTATCTAGATTCCCTAATATAACTTTGTTGCTTCATTTAATTAATCTTGGCACCTTTTTCTACAACAGATTATTTTGTTTCCAGCATTTATCTTACATTGTTTAATTTTGTGGTGATTGTCGTAACTTTGGTTGCAATAACTCATTGAATTTTTATGATTGATTTTAGCTGATATTTTGAGTGGATGCTTTTTTCTTTGGGCTCACATAGGAGACGCGGCCTATGCCATTGTAAGAAATAGTCCATATTCACAGTTGCAAAAACTAGGAGTTTCTATTCCATGCGTTTTTCTTCTGAATTATTACCGTTGCCCACCTTAGCTTTTATCATTACATGTTTTCTCCGTCTATTAAGTTACCAGAACATATAAACATTTTTTTGTTGTTTTTTATTGAACTTCGTGGTGAGGTGCTATCGCTTTTTATTAATATCTTATCGAATTCTAAGTTGTTTTAGCATATTGGGACAGTATGTTTGTATTTAACTGCTTACAGTTAGGAATTCTTGTGTGTTTATGGCGTTACCGTTTCTAAAAATTACTTTGGAACAGTTGGTTTTTGTGTAAAGGTATCCGTAGTGATACTTTTAAGTTGTTGTTTTAACTTTTGTCTGATTTTCTTATCGTAGTGGATGCACTCGTTAGAGGCTAGAATTTTTTTTAAACTTATGTCTTATCTTACTTATATAACGGCTTCAAGGAGCCACTCTATCTTGTATCCTTGGGATGGATGACAAAACGGCTTGGTGAGCTGGGGAATTCTATGCTATATCTTTAGTGTATGTAGTCGTAGCGTGCTGGGACGTTTCGGATCCATCTATTGTTATCTAGTTTTATCTTAATATTTTTAGCTTACCTATTATTTTTGATAATAATTTGAGCTTAATATTTTTCTCTTACCTATTATCTTTGATAATAACTTGAGCTTAATATCTTTATCTTATTTATTATCTTTGATAATAACTTGAGATTTTGTCTTATCTTTTTTGTCTTCCTAACGTTCGGTATTTACGATCAGAAGTAGGAATTATTTTTTGAATATTGAGTGAAGAAGCTAACCTGATGGTAGCAATATAATTTGTTAGGTTAGTAAAGTAAGAAATTAGTAAGATGGTACTGTTGGTAAATTTGTTAATCCACAACCATGTCATGAACAAGTTTTGATGTGTATTGTTTATTAAGCCAGAGTACCAATACATAAAAATTTGCTAAAGTGCAGAGTAACTTGCCCTTTTGGACATTTGAAATTTGGGCATTTTCTTGCAAAGAAAAAACAGTTTAGATGCAATGCTTATGTGCGTATGCACTTAAAAAACTGTAATGTTGGCTTTAGTTATAGTATATATGTTAGGCGACTTGTCGCTTTTGTTTTAGTTTTAGTAGTGTTTCGTGCTCTCCGACAAATTTGTGCTGTCGATTATAACTGCGCCACATTAAAGACTCGTGTGTGCATTTATAGATGTAGTTCATAAACAATGGGGCTATACATTCCGTTTCCTGGTAAATTGTAAGACGTGTTATCGGTTGAAAAAACCAGGTGGCGCCTAAAATAAACATTTTGTAGAATTTAAGTTAGGGTTTATGTAGGTTAGTTAGGATTTAGATTTTAAGCTTTTACCGTGCTATCAGTCATTTTCTTTTTTTAAGATTTTTTATGGCCTTGTCGCAATTGTTACATGCCAAAAATTGGCATCGCACACTTTTTAATTTGTGAGTGAATTCGCGCCAATATTTTAAAAAATAAAGTTGTTCATTTCCGTCACTTCGGACAGTTGCGTCGGCGCAAGAGAATGCGCACACGTGGAGTGAGGAAGAAGTGCGCGATTTCCGACACGATCATTAGCCAACGAGACGTCGAACAGTGAGGTTTATCTGTGTCGTCCCTTTTGTCTTTTCTTTTTCAGAATGTAGGTTTCCCTTTGCTTCTATCGTCTATCGTTACTTTCATCTTATTCCTTCGTCCTACCTACAAACAAAAGAAGAGGGAAGACAAATTAATCTGGCTTCAACGACGGCGTAACCGAACCACGCCCAACAACACCGAGATCTATGGAAATGAATATGGCTCCTGCCGCAAGAATAACCGCAAAGTCGTGAAGAGCTCCACATTTCTTTGTGAGTACATTTTATCTTTTTCTTTAAGGCGCCTCCTGTATCACTGTAAACATTTTTGGTATGTGATACAATTTGAGACACAATTATGACGTAGTATCTTGTTGCGCATTATTATGTTCGCTTTAGTATGAATTGCCAACTATCGTATTGGCTCTGACACGTGCGTGCAAGACTTTAACAGTGGTACCTTGGACTATAACAGTTGGTGGAAGAAATAAGAATTTGATTAGCTGTTTGAGCTCCACTAATTTGGTCGAATATTGTTATTTATTGTTTTATTCCATGGCTTGCTTCATCAGATGAAATAAATTTATAACAAAAATGTGATTTCAACTTTTGCCAGTGATTTGTTAATGTGCAATATTTTTTAATGAAACATGGTACATGTTCAATTCGGAAGACGCTTAATCCAGTAATGTATTTAGATTTTTTTGTTAAAAAGAAACTGAATTGTTTTCTTTAATTTTCTTCGCAAATAAATTACCCTGTAGGCCTTGGCTTCTGTAACAAAAATGTGACAGTTTGTCCTAAAGTTCAATTTTTGTCGATCTACAACCAAAAAAAGTTTTTGGAAATTAGACATAAATAAAAATTTTATGTGGATGGCCCACTTTTACGTAAGTCATAGCATTGTAGATATTATCAGGTTTTTAAAGTGGGGTTATGGGGTTATTCATATTGAAGACTCGACTTAATTACTACCCTGCTCTAAATTTTATTATATACTTATAATATCATACGGATAATTTTAATAGAACAATATTTTTCTATAATCATTGATATCATTCTAGTATAAGGGGTATTTTGCACATAGCAAGGGCAGTATTGTGTTTCTACAAAATTTTAATTATAGAAGAATAAGAAAGGTATATAAACGTTATTTATATAGTGAGTGAAAAGTGATACATTATTGCTGGAAAGTGATAGTTAATATGCGACTCAATACGAAGTGCAGTAGTCATTTAATAGCAATGTCGCTTTTTACTCGTAATGTATATTAGTGAACGAAGTGATTAATTAATTAAATAATGCCTAGGCAGTTTGAATAGTGCCCAAAATGTGAGGGCATTGTGGTGATAACTAATTTAAATAATAAATTGACGGGGCTTTATGAATAATGTCCTTTATCTATTGGACAAAGTGATAAAAGTATTCAGTCAATCTATTTATCGTGAATTTTTCTTGTCAAAATGATATTAAAAAGTTATAAGAATGCAATTCTATCATACAAATTGCATTTTTTGAAAATAAATTAAGTGTATAGTTTCAAATTTGACCACTAAATAAAATATAACTACTTATTTTAAGAATAATCAAACTTATAATTCTAAAACATAAAAAAACATTGTTTGTGTAATTACTTTATGATTAATTCAGGATGTATATGAGTTGTGCAAGGTAAAATTTTTTATTAGCGGTTTCTACATTGATTGCACTTCGAGTTTGCTACGTACCTGGACGTAGCCGGAAGAAAAGTAAACACCAGGCTAACTACCAACTGCGGAGAGTGGGGAGATTCACCTACATACCAAACAGAAACAAAAAAAACATCGTCCACGGCCATCTATTAACACTGAAAATAAATTAAAATTTGTTGATTCACAGGTACAACGAAAAGTATTAAATTTAAGTTATATTTTACAGAACAAATTTTATAAAGGATTCACGAAGTGCTCATTTTGTAGCTAACAGGTAATAAAAATCATTAAAAAAAAGTAATGCTTATATTTTCTCAATAGCAAGTGTGTTAAATTAAAGTGTTCAATGTAGGTTTTCTCAATCGCAAGTGGGTGAAATTAAAGTATTAAATGTAGACCAAGGTGTAGTAAGAATTAAAGAAAGATAACCAGCAGCACTAGCGAAACTAGCTTCTAAACATGGGTGGTGAACTGGTTTCACAATATCAACCGCTGATAAATAAGGATCCTCGATGTATGTAAAAGAAAACGAGTCACATACCTCTGTGCGTCGGAATGCGTGTCTTGCAAACCGCCTGAGGTGAGTTAGCATAGCAACGCCATGGTCGTCAGGGTTCATTCGCCCTGCCATCGTAATTATAGCAGCGATCCAATGACAAAAGGCAGCTGGTCCACAGACAAAAGTAGTTGGTCTACAGACAAAAGCAGTTGTTCTACATAAAGAAAGAACCCATTTGGCTTCCAGCTAAAAAAGCGAATACACGCAAAACACCTCCTAGTTGTTGAACAGAAACACATGCATCGCTTTGGAAATATGGTGACGAACAATGTAAAAAATATGTCAACGCACAAGCTGTAGAAGCAAATTCAACAATGGTTCAAACAATACGGAGACAAACTGCAAATCCTAGCTTATCGAAGCGCGGTAAAACTGGAAAACCCGGCTTGTATCGGATAGTTCAATACGCTATGTAGACGAATGTTTAGTTGGATAACACATAAGAAGCAATTATACGCTATTGGAAGGTTTAACAAATTGAAGGTTAGCTAAACAGGGCATTGACTATTTAATTATAGCATAAACTTATCGTTTCGAAATAAATAAGTTCAAAATGAAAATTTGTAGAATGCTTATTTATTATTATTTATGTTGAAGTATTGAATAGATTTATGGTAAAATGGGCTTATGAAGTAACAAGTAAACTATATAGGGGTTGTTGAAGAATTTAAGGATTGAAACGGAGTTTATTCGAACGAGTAATGAATGAACAAGGTAGAAAAATAGGGTAATTAATTTATACGGAAAATAAACGTAACAATATGCTTAGATCTGCAGATGATATAGCAGTATTAGCATATAGCAAGGATAGGTTAGAAGCTGCTCTTAATGAACGTAACAAATTACAAAGTTTTTTCCTTGCCACAACTACACTTGTCAGATGTACAGCACTTTTCCAGTCACACTAACTATAACCTTAGCTTCCACACTTTATAGACATTCTTGCACATTCTCTCAGCAAAATCTGTGACAGCGGAATATCGATGATAGATATGAATCCATGCCGTGAATTGGTTTCAGCAATATAACTGATTAAGTGTACCATGTGTCTTCTATAATTTAGAACGGTTTATATCTGTTATTTCAGTAACAATTGCAAATTTGTTTTTTTCTATCACTATGTTCAATATCAGATAACTGTGTTGTCTTTGTAGTCACAGAATATTTGGCATTAGATACAATAAGCATTTTATCAGCTTGTTTGCGTAAATTGCTGAAGGTCAATTTTATGTAGTTTTGGTTCCAATAAAGTTGTTTTATTTGTAGATGTTGAATTTACCCAAAAAGGGTTACCGATTGCTCACACTATCGTGTCTATCTTGTCGATACCATAAAAATTTTTTTTGGTCTTCTGAATTGATACCAGCTAAAACTTCTTAAGGTACATGAGTGCTTTTAATCCAACTTTTACTTTTGCAAACCGATTGAAATGTAAACCTTCCGACCATTTTTCAGCTTGCAACCATGAACTAAATATGTTCTCAATATCCTGGTTTATGCATTCTACTGACCATTGACTCAGAATGACCCGGTTTTCCATGCACCTTTTTTTTTACTTAGGCCAATTTTACACAGTTTCTGAACAATTTTGTTGGCAAACTCCTTGTCATTATTGTTTTGGAGAATGCTCGGGTACATCAAAAATTGTAACAATTTCAGGTAGTACGTACACAACTTCTTTTGTACTTTTGATCTGAAGTGGACGGAACTGTACAAATTTTGTAGGATGATCTTGATAAAGGAGTATAAGTTTATATTATTCATTGACTTGACATCTGTCATTCATTTCAGTACCTGAAATATATTTAATCACTAGTTCTTTTTTGAAACGTTATTCTTTTTTTCACAGTTCTCATATACGTCGAAATAAATGTTAATCATTTCTCTTATAATGTTCGTATACTCAAATTTAACTCCTTTTCCATTCAGTTTTTACAAGATTTGTCCCAATGCGTCTAATGCTAATACAGACACTTGGGGTTCCTAACAATCGCAAATGAGCCTAAGTATGAAGAGTTAAAGAGTGGTTACAAAACTTATTACTTGTGGGCTAAGCTTAAGAATTACCTTATGTGGAGAGACATGAGCTAAGGTCTCGGGCGATTTTGTTGATCAGAAAAAAATTTAGGCGCCACTGCGTTTATGAAAACACTAACAACAGAGAATCCACGAGGGAAACGCGGAAACCTTCTGGTTTGACAAAAAGATATCATTAGTAACCTACCTCGTCAATGGACTCATGACTAGAGTATCCAAAACACATTAAGTCAATCCTGAAAAAAATAAATCAAAGCTATTAAATCATTAAAGAGGGAACACCATTTGTGCCTCACAAGAAATGTGTGTGTACTTTCAAAAATCTGTTAAGCTCATGGATAAAAAAGAATTAAGTGTTTGAGTCAAAGATATAATGTTCACTAGTGTATAAACTGTTTTAAAGATCTATAGTCCTCTAAGGTATTTACAAAAAATTATCTTGGACTTCAATCGAACAGCTCTGGCGTGTTTGGATCACAATTAAATTACTTATCAACAATGCATGTTGTTTGCATATAGGATCTGAAATGATAGAAAAGCTTTCATATGTTGGATATGCATTAAAATTTAATATGTTTTGCCTCAATAAATAATAAATTAGTTTTTTGAAATGTTACAAGATAAATACGTACAGTTAAAGCCATCAACTCCATACTTTTCAGTATTCTGTTACGTTTATGTAGCATAAACAAGTTTTGAAATTAATCATTAACACGATGTCTTACTTTTAATAGGGGTCCTAAAAATGCTAACAGAAATGAGAATTTGATACAGGCGAAATTTATACATGTATTGAAATCAAATATTATTGTCATATAAAAAAAATAAATATTAACAGAGAGCGTTCAACTATTTGTGAGATATTTAAATAACCTTTGTAAACTTAGTAAAGTACTAACATAGGTCAGTTTATTACTGATATTAGATGATACAGAGTTATAATCTGTAAGTACATATATAAACAGTTAAATTTATAATTCTTGTTCAAAATAACTAATTGTATTTCGGAAAACAAGTTATAAATAACACATTAGCGTTAAGCTTCAATTTACAAAAAACCGGCAACATTTAAATTTTTACCAAGATGTACGTAACAACTAAATGTGTTTGAAAATTCACAATTCCATAGGAGATGAGTAATTTAAATTTTCCAATCACAGGAAACAAACAAACAGCTTATCACTGAATAAAAAGTAGAATTACTGGCTAAAAGCAAAAGTCGCCTTTAAAATTACCAATTACATCCAACAGCGAAACGGCTTTGGAACACAAACAGCAAGATGGCGGTAAACTTTCTCTAAAAAAAACTAGTTTACCCCAGATGGTAGTTGACCAAACATCAAGAGATCTTTGAGGGTAACTAGAATTATTCCTAATTCCTAATCCTACACGAAGTTTTAGATGTTGCATCATCAGCTTAATACTCAACGAACGAAGTCATGGCAATTTTACATGAAACAAAGTTGTTCTTTTTTGTTAATTTTAATTCTAAAGAATTTGTTAAATCATCTTATAAATTTGTTGCTAGACTTTTTGCTTTTCTATTTTATCTTTGTTGTATCTTTGTTGCACTGAAAAAGTAAAGAGGAATAAATTTATAGAACTTCAAAATTAACAACTCGCACCATTGTTGAATCGACTAGATTGAGGCACATGTTGAAAGGCTAATGTAGATGAAGTGTGACGCGAAGATCGCCGACATTTAATACTTTCCGCATCTTTACAGTGCAAAGTTCTATCAGCGAGTGTTCGGTGGAAATTGGAGTAGCCTGTTGCAGAACTCGTAGCTTTGCGCATGATATAGACATAAATAGAAGATACGATAGAATTATGTTCGACCTTGGAATAGGTAAAACTTGTGATAATCCCTATAGGGTGATTGTGGTTGTAAACCCTATTGGGGATTTGCACATCAACGACTTTCCAACCTACTTGACTCGAAGATGATTTGGAATGAATTTAGAAAATTACTTGCAAGGACAGTTCAACTAGGAGAAATTTTATCAGAAGAAATGTTTAATGCCCACGTGTCGTGTGTATGAAACAAGAACCATGAGGTATTTCTTGAACAATAAGGTGTTTACATGGACTTTTGGAAGATTAAATTGCTTTACAAACCCGGTTTCAAAATAGCTGAATTATTTCCTACATCATTGTCGGTACAAAATGTTGAATTTAGTGGTGTAATTGCACCAAATTAGAAAATAACAACTCACATGTTGTTTTCGATATGGGAACAAGGACTTATTAAAAATTGAGAATCTACTTAATTTTGCAAACGAATATTCTTGTCGAATTTTTTGATTTTTTTTCTCTCTTTCTTGTTTTTATACGTCTAATTTGTTTCAATTAGCAATCTTTTTCGTTACCAAAAAAAAAGTGTTACGCACTAGATGCTGAGGAGAAGTTCTCTAATGCAGTGCATTGTTGTAATAAAAATTTTTAGAGTGTCGAATTCTGATATTTTCTTATGGTGTAAACCCCAAAATATTTGTAACTAGAAAGTTAATTAGTATAAAAACTCATAGTAATAAACTTCGCTTGAGAAGGGACACGCAAATAGAAAATAAATTCCTTTAGGTGCTCAAGTTCAAGGTTAAATTGATAGATCTTAACCCGAGTTGAACAGAACGATAATAGAAATATCAACTTCCTATGGAATCAGGTGTGACAGTAACTATATTCTTGCTGCAGAAAATTGTTAGCGTCTGTCTGGAACCGTGATTACGAGACACAATGGAGGTTTTTCATTCGTCATTTGCTGTACAATGAAAGTTTGAACATTTATTTTTTAATTAAAATGTAATTTTGATTTTATTACTCTCTACGGTGCACGTTAAATTATATGTTTGACGCGAATGTAGCGAGTATGAGTCAGATAATTTTGGCACGACTTGACCAATAAACAATACACGTTTGTTGATATAGGAAGCTTTGGGAATTTTTACATATAAAAAGGGGGTGTATTTTCATAGAACTAATTCAGATAGGGTTTGTAAAGGATCAAATGGTGCAGGCGTTTATTAGAAATGTAGTATGGGTTTATAAAGTAGACTTAATTTATAGGAAGGACAATCTCGAACTTAAAAAGTTTCGAGGACACCGGTGTTATGCATTAATAACAGTATAAATATTCACAATTATAATAATGTACATGCAAGATATAATGACAGATAAATATCTTGTTCAACATGGTGTGATCGCACTTGCACTTGTTCTTATGAAGCTGGGAAAACACGTCCATTCGTGCGCACCTGCAGGTACCCATGACCGGTACATGAATGAATAGATAGATGATGAGCACTTTGAATTAGCATTGCAGTGTTGTCAAATCGCGCACAATACTCTTAATGTGATGAATATAGTCTTCACACTTTGTATTTACGTAAAAACTTATAATATAGTTTATATGATGGAACATAGTTTGTGTGACGGAACACAAACAACACAAATTTCTAACAGATATCTTTATACTGTTGCCATCTCGTCTAAACAGAAATACTGCTATAATTTTAAGTAGTTAGCTTTCCTAATACAGGATATTTTTAAAATATTCCACCAAGTTGTTACACCTACGTAAATATTTAATTACCAGTTACTGCAACTTCCTAGAGTCTCTTCCAAAGAAGAGTTCAGGAAGTATTTATAAGTAGGATTTATTAATTTAAAAATATTATATGTAACAATGCAAAGTGTTCAGCATAAATCTTCATGTATGTTATTTTGTCGAGTGTAAAATAAAGAGCTTCCAACAAACAATAACTAGAACAATAACACTTGATGTAACTTATTTAGTCTGATATTTGTAAAACCAAATTTTCTAGTCAACGGCAGATTAAAAGAATATTTTAAGTCATATGTTTCTATGGTTGTTGGTGAAATAGTATATAGTCGGATGGTATAATTATCCACAAATGTTTGGCCGATCTGAAGAACCTCATTTTATTTGCACCACAGCTATTAGATTAGTCTCAACACTTTTAAACTGATGGTCTAACTTAAATGACCAATATCTAAAGTTGCTTTTATTCCTCAATTACTTTGGCAAGACATTACTACACACATTAATACATATACTGTTTACATCTACAGAATTTTAATGTTGATTCTGTTGGTGTTACATCTAGAATAAAAGTGAACTTTTTGCCTCTAAAGAAAATCATATAGCAAGTATATGCAAATGTAAACGTATGTAAAAATATTAGTTCTTTAGTACTTGGCACAATAAATTATTATACATTTTCCCACATAAAATTTCAAATCAATTTATTTAACAGGATCTACCACATCTTCAAAGCTCTCCTAAAGTAATACGTGATACATATTTAAATTTTTGAAGAATTTCAGTAAAGCCAATCAAAATTAAGAGCAAACGTATCCCCTCTCTTTAACCCAGCGTATTGTTTTAGAAGTTGATTCAAATTACTGAGAACTTTGTATGGTATAAACTAATTTGAGGCCGTATTCGAAATACATTATCAGATAGTGGAAATAACGAAAGAATGCATGTAAGTAATTAATCGTATTTGTATACATCAAGATTAGTCAATTGAATGTAAACTAAGGTAGGGTATGTTGTATTAAAAATGACATGTATTCAGAAACTACGCTATTCAATTTAAATAGTTTTATGAACATAACTTATTGTTCTCTTTCTTTACTTATCATAAATTCAACAATGTATGTTGATACTCAGCTACTTTGCTCGAAACATGTGCTACTTATATTTTTTCTTTATCTTACGTTTAATTATGCCAATTGTATATGCTTAAAATTTATTATATGAATGCGTCATAAATGTGCATACAGTTTTAAGCTAAAATTTAAAATTGCATGTTGAAATATTAAAGTTTAAGAAAGAAATTGTTTTCAGGCCTATGATTAAAATTACTTGTTAATTAATTATGAAAACAAATCTCGTTTAATACAATGATAAAGAATGTTCTTATACTGTTTTAAATCATTTTTGTAATTAATCACAAAGTTATACATTACTTAATTTATTTTATCTATTAACTAAACATATATTTTCGTATACTTATTTTTTATTTTTTTTACAGGTAAGTCGAAGTATTATGCTGTTATAGTTGTGTAGGTGAGTTTTTATGACATTAAGAATTACTAGATTTATGTGAAATCAAACTATATTAGCATTGAAATTATATAGCAGGCAATGTTTTATAATTTTTAATTTTTTGTTATGAAAACTTCGATTATCGTGTAGTGTTAAATTTTACAAGAAGTTTATATTAAATGAACTAAAAAAGCATCCACTTTTTCTTTCAAGAATTTAACATTTCCAGTAAGGTTGGTAAAAACATTGTTAGTTTACGCAGTAGAGTTATACTTATTTTGCAATATCTAATCTGCCATATATGAAAAAGAAATACATAAATCTGTGTTATCCCTTAATGCACACAAATGTCTTAACGTTACAGCACACCACAGTAACTAATGGTTATGGCGGAGTTAGCTTAGAGGGTTCTTAACTTGCCTGACCTTATATTTTTTATGCACTGCTGGACTAGTAATTAATAAGAGCATAAACTATTCGGTTTTAATAATATAAAAATTAAACCTATGCAAATTTTTTCAATAAAAAATTTTATAGTGTTCATTTTGTAATGTTTTTTTTAGATAGTACATCACTTATTCTAAGTAACTACTAAATGTTATATGGCTAGATTTTTGACCATATGTAGCTGAATGATTATATTTCATAGGTAAGAATAATTGTCATCGGGTTTCTGTTACAACGATACATTATTTAATATCTTAATTATACAAACAAATGTTTGCATGTAATCGAATTTGAATAGACTAATGTTGTAACAAATTTCTAATTTTTTTTTCCGACTCGAGCCTCACGATGCGGTGCCAATGTAGCAGATTTTATATTTTTAACGCTACATTGTGAGTGCTAATGTAACAATTTATTTCTTCATCCGCTAGGGAGAAGATAGAACAACAATTTGGAATTTAAAAGGATTTGAACTTTTTACACGTGTGAGTTGGAACTATAATAACTTGCTATACTAGTGGCTAGATTGGCTATTATCCCATGAGAGGTCATGAAAAGAGTAGGGTTGAAATATTCTTTGTGAAACGGAAAACTAAATAAAGTGAAGTTGAACGCCACTGTATCTAGCAAGTATTATAAAGATATGATTTTAGGGTAGATAGAGAAATCCTATTGAAGTGGATCATTCAAAATTTTTTATTTATTCTTTGTAGAAAATTAAACCTGTTAAAATCAGAAAGCATTTATTGTCTAACAAATAACTTTTATCCAACAAAAAAAATTAAATAAATTCACATGTGGTAGTGATATCATCAAAAAAGTATTATTAGTTAAACAACATTTTGTCTCTTATGATTTATATGAGCATCAGATCTGATAATCACGTAGAAACTTAAGCAAAATTGTAATTCAAATTATTTTACAATGATTATTATTGAAAGTTCCAAATATACAAGATTTTAAGCAATTATTACTTTCTAGAAAAAGTATACTCTAAATAAAAAAAATTAAATAGTTAGCATAAGATTATTGTTGACAGCTCAGGACAAAAGCCGTTGTAGAAAAGGGAGTTGCAAAAACAATTAATAGACCTTTTTGGGGTCAAGCAAAAATCACTCATCCTTAAGCACTAGCTGTTGGTGGGTACCTTTAGGCTGGTTAGGCACAGATCCCAGCTGGATAACAAAAGGCATTGGCCCCAAACTAATGCGGTGCATGATGGATATGACTTAGAATGTCGAAAGTGTTGGTCGACTAGAGATTACATGAGGACAGTCTGCTCCTGTGGCCTATTGTCTGGCCGTTTCATTAGCTATAGGATTTGTGTGGTTAACCTTACTGGGGGTTATTGCATCAACGACTTTCCAACCTGCTTGCCTTGAAGATGTGGAAGTGAGTGGATTTAGACAATTACTTGCAAGGGTAGTTCAAGCGGGGGAAGTCTTATCAGAACAAATTTTTAATGCCCACATGCCGTGTATATGAAACAAGTTGGAAACTATGGGCATTTCTTGAACAATAAGGTGTTTACACAGGCTTTTGGAAGACTAAACTGCTATTTATGACTTTACAAACCAGGTTTGATAACAGCTAAATGATTTTATATAACATCGTGAGTTCAAAATGTTGAACTTAGCCATGTAATTGAACCAAATTAGAAAATAACAACTCTCATGTTGTTTTCCATACGCAACCAGGGACTTATTAAAAATTGAGGATCGACCTAATTTGGCAAACAAATATTCTTGGCAAATTTTCTCAATTTTTTCTCTTCTCTCTTGCCTGTATATTTTTAATTTTTTTCAACTAACATTTTTTCCTTTACAAAAAAAGATTGTTACAATGGAATGATTAATGCAAAACCTAGTGATGTGAGTCGAAGGGTTAACTTTATTTACATTGTAGAACTAGCTTTAATTACATGTTAGGACTAACGTCTGGAGTAGTGGTAGTCATGCGCGAGAAGTAGAACATTAATCAATGAATAATGGTCGTGAAGTTACCACGAACCACTTTGTATTTTGTGTTTGAAGTAAATGTTTAATTATATCCATAAACATCTTGCGGGCGTGTTTTATTTATCTACAGGTCACAACAATTTGGCGACGAGGAATAACGGAATAAAGCAGCAGATGTTTTATAATTATTATAAATAGGAAGTTTGAATTTTTAATTTGCTATGACGCACGTGAGTAATCCGTCCCACGCCGTAGCAGTAAATCCTGTTTTTCATGCACAAGTTGGTTCATTACCAGAGTTCAATTATAAAATAGATGATTGGAATCTATATTATGAGCGACTGGAACAATATTTTATTTGCAACTATATTGATGATGCTCATAAAGTTGCAGTTTTATTAACTATAATTGGACAACAAAGTTACGCGATTTTAAGGGAATTATGTGATCCTGATCTCCCAGCAACCAAGAATTATATGGAATTATGTTCATTAATGCAGAAACAATTTTCAAAGAAAGTATTTTTTTTTAGGGAACGCACAGTTTTTTATGACTTAAAGCAGGTAAAAGGTGAAAACATCAATGCATGGTTTGTTCGTATTAAGCAATCAGCCACGAAATGCAAATTTGGTACGATGCTTGAAGAAAAGGTGAAAGATAAATTCGTAACGGGAATGTATTCAGGTCCGGTGCTAGATCGCCTTTGTGAAGAAGGTGAAACGAAGAGTCTAACTGATTTGTTTGAAATTGCATTAAACAAGGAATTGTCTGTAATGGAAAGCCAAACTACCCGAGGTATTTACAAATTACAGGTAAAGGATGACAAATTATGAAACGAAAGAAATGAGACACCTCATCAGGTACGACAAGAGAAGTTGCTTTGCTTTGTTTGTGGTAAAGATAACCATAGTTTTAAGTATTGTAAGTTTAGACATAAATTTTCTAAAGTATGTAGGAAAAAAGGGCATATTTCTACTTCGCCCAAATGCTCAGGTAAACAAAGTAAAAACAACAATATTCATATGCAAGAACCTGAATTAGATGGAAGTACCGAGTTTAAATGTGAAGAGCTTGTAGAATTTTTTTATAATGATTCTAAAATTAATCCTTTTTATATACAAGCTATTATTTAAAATAAGTCTGTTGATTGTGAGATTGATTCAGGATCTGCAATTTCGGTGTTACCATTAAATTTTTATAAAAGTAATTTCAATTTGAAATTAGAACCTTGTACTTTAAAGTTGAAAACATATGATGAAGGCATTATTCACCCAGTGGGGAAAGTTTTATTAAAGGTACAGTTAAATGAAATTGTTCACAAGAATGAGTTTGTCATTGTTCCTAATGGTGTACGACCATTAATGGGTCGCGATTTGATGAATAAATTAAATATTTCATTTCAAGTAAACAGTCGGTGTTTACACATGGATGATTCGAATGATTTAAAAATTATTGCTGATCAAATTTGTAAGGAATTATCTGATTTATTTGATGGTACGTTAGGGACGTACAAGTATGATAAAGTTAAATTAAATTTAAAAGGGGATGCCAGGCCGAAATTTTGTAAACCCCGAAATATTCCGTTTGCTTTCCGTAAAGAAGTGGAAGGGGAGTTACAAAGAATGGAACAGCAGGGTATTATTACAAAAGTTGAAAGTAGTGAATGGGGAACTCCGCTTGTTCCAATTTTAAAGCCGAATGGCAAATTGTGTGTCTGTGCTGACTATAAGGTCACTTTAAATACATTTTTGGAGGATGTGTTATATCCTATTCCCCGGGTTGATGAAATATTTCAGGAATTGAAAGGGGAAAAGTTGTATTCAAAGGTTGATTTTTTAGCTGCATATAATCAATTAGAGGTGGATGAAGCAGCTAGTTTAATGCTGGCATGGAGCACCCACAAAGGGATTTTTAAAGTAAATAGATTACCTTTTGGGACTAAGCCTGCATGCAAATTGTTTCAGAAGTGGAGAAAGTACTGCAGCGTTGCAAAGGTGCTGTAAACCTGCTAGACGATATTGTAGTTACAGGGGTTTTCTTAGAGGAACATGTTTCTAATTTACGTGAGGTATTAACAAGAGTAAAACTTGCTGGGTTCAAACTAAATCCTAGCAAGTGTGAGTTTTTTAAGCCCGAAATAAATTATTTGGGCCACGTAATTAGTGCGATGGGTTTAAAAAAGGATCCTTCCAAAGTAGGGGCCATGCTTGAAGTGGCCAAACCCACAAATGTCTCTGAAGTGAGAGCTTTTTGTGGACTAATAAATTATTATGCAAAGTTTATACCTAACTTGGCATCTATTTTACATCCTCTCTATAATTTGCTCAAAAAGGGTGTTCAGTTCAAGTGGGATAAATCTTGCGAGATAGCTTTTAATAGGGCAAAAGAAGCTGTTTTGTCTGATAAAACTTTAACTCATTTTAATCCAGAGTTACCGATAGTAGTAGAAACAGATGCATCGAACGTTGGTATTAGCTGTATATTATTGCATCAAATGCCAGATAATACCAAAAGGCCCGTTTGTTTTGTATCAAGAACACTTAATAAAGCAGAGGCTAAATATGCTGTGATTCACAAAGAGGCTCTAGCCATATAGTGCGGTGTGAGAAAATTATATCCCTATCTGGCAATTCTTAATTTTACTTTAAGATGTGATCATAAGCCTTTGTTAGCCTTGTTAGGTGAAATAAAAGAAATACCGGCTATGGCTGCAGGTAGACTGCAGCGATGGGTTGCATATTTGTCTAGTTTTAACTATACATTAAAATATTTAAAAGGGAAAAGTAACGTGGTGGCTGATGATTTGTCACGTTTACCTAACCCAAAAGAGATTGAAAAGGAAAGTGATGAGTACGATTACTTAAATTTTGTTGAAGAGTTTGTACCAATAACAGTAAAACAAATACGTGCAGAAACTCGAAAAGAACCGTCTCTATCTAAAGTATTTAATTACATAGAGTATGGGTGGCCTGATCAAACAGAGCCAGAGCTAAAACCCTATTTTACTCGAAAATCTGAACTTTATGTTGACTCAGGTGTTATTATGTGGGGGTACCGAGTGGTATTTCCACAAAAATATCGCGATACCCTCTTGAAAGAATTATACGCTTCTCATTTAGGTACTACTAAGATGAAAGCGGTGGCTCGATCCTATTTTTGGTGGCCTTGCTTAGATCAAGCGATAGAGGCAATTACTGGAAAATGTCATGGCTGTATGATGAATCGGTCTAATCCAGTTAAAACACCAGTAACCAAATGGCCTTTGTGTAAAAAGGTATTTGAACGGGTTCACATAGATTATATGGGACCATTTTTAGGTGAGAATTTTCTTATTTTAACCGATGCCTATAGTAAGTGGCCAGAAGTTTTTGTTGTTGATAACATTAATTCGGCCAACACTATCGAAAAACTACGTGAGACATTTACTAGATATGGTGTCCCACGCACCATAGTGGCCGATAATGGCACTCAATTGGCTTCTGCAGAATTTGCGGAATATTGTAAAAAACGGTATAATACATTTAAGCACACCTACTTACCATCCATCGAGTAATGGAGCAGCAGAGAATTCTGTAAACAGTGTTAAAAGAGCTATTAAAAAATTGCTTATGGATAATAGAAATGAGACAACGACAACTACCATTTCTAGGTATCTGTTCGGTTACAGGACAGTGCCTCATTCAACCACTGGTGTCTCTCCTGCCAAACTAATGTTTTCTAGAAACGTTAACACAAAATTTGATTTGTTGCAACCTAAAAGTATCGAAGGTAATAATAAAAATGTTGAAACATTTCCCGTTTCAAAAGTGTTTGAGGTGGACGATGTGGTGTACTTTAGAGACTATAGTCGACCTAACAGAAAGGGTTGGCAAAAAGGAACAATTGATGAAAAATTAGGAACTTCTATATATTTCTGTGTGTCGTTAACTGATGGTCAAATTTACAAGCGCCACCGAGATCAAATAATTAAAGAAGGAGCCTTTTATGAAAGTCACTTAGAGATAAATACAGATGGTCCGGACAAGCTTGTGAACTTGCCCAAGATAAATTGTAATGATAAACCTATTGTAATAATCCAAGTACCTCCAAGGCGGTGAGTACGACAGCGTTAGATAGTGAGCCGACTGACAACAGGGATAGTGTTAGTAATAAGAGTGTAACGCTAACTAGTGCTAGTAGTAGTGGCGAAGAAAAGACTATAACGCCCTCAATTGTTAAGGCGAATAGCTCCCAAGGTACTAGTGTACCAATTGTAACTAGAAATAAGCGAGTGGTGAAACCGCCTGATCGTTTAAATTTGTAAAGTAACTCTTTATTTGTATTGAATTGTATTTTAAGTTCAGATTGATAGGTCTCCTCTGAGAGCGGAGGTAGTGATGTGACGTCGTAGGGTTAACTTTATTTACATCGTAGAACTAGCTTTATTTACATGTTAGGACTAAGGTCTGGAGTAGTGGTAGTCATGCTCGAGAAGTAGAGCATTAATCAATGAATAATGGCCGTGAAGTTACCACGAACCACTTTGTATTTTGTGTTTGAAGTAAATGATTAATTATATCCATAAACATCTTGCGGGCGTGTTTTATTTATCTACAGGTCACAATACCTAGTATAAGTAATGTTGGTTTATTCACACATATTTTACTGCCATGGCACAGTATGTTCATGTAATTCTTGATAATATTTAGTGGGACATCAAGAATGATGTGTCACTATCCGTCAGTAAGATCGATAAAACAGACCTAAATGTTATACTGGGGTTTTGGGAAAGGTTATCTGGCATTATCAAATAGATCATTTGAACTGATACTTATACCACTGGAAGGAAGCCTCCATTACCAGTGAGTGGTGTTAAGAATTTTTTAAGCTTTGTTTTTGTGATGGATGGTTGTATATAGGATTAAAACCCAGACTGAAGTTTGCTACGTACCTAGACATATCCGGAAGAAAAGTAAATACCAGGCTACCTATCAAACGCGGAGAGTGGGGGATTCACCAAAATACCAAAAAACAAAAAAAAAATAAAGCACGTCGCCTACGATTATCTATTAACACATAAAAATAAATAAAGGATTCTGTATAAACAAGCAAAAAGAAAATAAATTAAGCGTTACTATTTCAAAGCAAACAATTAGGTGATATGAACAATTTGGTACATTAGATACGAAGTGCGCTTCTCGTATTTACTCAAAATAAAATTAATCAGTAGTAAATCAATATGTGAGAGCTTTTATCAAGCGTTTTTAAAATTTCACCTAATACTTTTTGTAAAATAAACTAGTCAGTAAAGCGAATATGCGTGTGCGTTCTTTTGACACGCATGTTTAAAAATAGTACATCGCACCTGTAGAGCGATAATATCAATTAGCGGCCACAAATAATAGTTTTACAATGTCACGTTTTTGTCATGTAATTACACCAAACACTGATACGGAATATGTCCTTGACACACACAAAAAAAAACGAGTTGCATACCTGTAGGTATCTAGATACATAGCTTGCAAACCGTTGGGTGTGAGTCGGCACAGCAACGCCATGGTAGTCAGGATACATTTACCCTGCTACCATAACTGTAACATCAGTCTTCGGACAAAAGCACTTGGACTACATAAAGAGAGAACCCATTTGGCCTCCAGCTAAAAAAAGCTAAAAAGAGAATTTGATTAGAATAGGTAGACGCGAGGAGACTCGCCAATACACGCAAGACACTTTCTAGTTGTCGAACAGAAAAAAAAACAAACGTGCATTGCTTTTGAAATACGGTGACGAATACTGTAGAAAATATTTCGATGTACAAGCTGTAGAATCAGATTTAACAATGGTTCAAATAACACGAATTCGAACTGCAAATCTTAGCTTATCGAAGCGCGATTGAAACTGGAAAACCCGGGTTTTATCGGATAGTGCGCGACCTTATTTCAACAAGTCTTTACATCGGAACAATAGAAAAAACCATTATACGCGGTTGTAATGTATACCAAGATAACATGCCTAAAATAGGATATAAACTATTTAATTGTAGCATAAACTTGTCGTTTCGAAATAAATAAGGTCAAAATGAAAATTTATAGCAAGCATACTTATTGTAAACAGGATGTTGTTGAAGAATTTAAGAGATTACGGGATAACTACACAAGGCATAGACTATTTAATTTATTGAATACATTTTCTTTTTAAAAAGAAAAGGGATTTGAGTTGAGGAATTTATTCGAGAGCGTGTTTATGATTAATTATGTTAAGCGGTCTTTTACTGAACAGGTACACTATATAGGGGGTTGTTGAAGAATTTAAGGATTGAAACGGAGTTTATTCGAACGAGTAATGAATTAACAAGGGAGAAAAATAGGGTAATTAATTTATGCGGAAAATAAACGTAACAAGTTTGTAATTAAATAAAAAATGTAATCAGAGCTGAATGATAGTTAGACTTAAGAATAGTTTTGTTTGTTTCAACAGTGGAATGAAATTTACTTCAAAAGCAATGGAAGGTTACTAGAACTTGAATCGTCCGTTAATTAGTGTGAACTCTCCATAACAAAATTGTGTACCCTAGAAAATCAATTATGATGCTGTAGTTGGTTTAGGAAGGTTATTGATATCTTGTAATGTAAATGCTATCTTTTGAGTAGAAACTTGTGTAAAACTTATTAGGAGTTACGGAATGAAGAAACACGTGTATTTTACATCTTAGAATTTTGGGTTCTCTGTTTTTTAGTATAGCACAACATTTTAGATTTACTATCTTTCACAATTATCTTTTAAAAATGTGATGCCAACATAAAAAGTTTGGAAAGTTCTGCTCTAGATTATGTGACCCTTTAAAAAACAATGTGTGCATCTTAAACTGTAAAGGTTCTGGTATGGATCTTTGTTAATGATATAACAGGTCTTTCTCATTGGTCAACCAACATCATACGACTGTTAAGAACCAACCACACAATTCCCACAGGAAGCCACATAAATGTTTAGAAAAAGGCTTTTTATTTAAACTTTAAGTACAAATGAAGGAGATTCTAAAGTAAAACAAGCAAATTTGATTTGCATCAAAATGACAAGTAACAATGAAAAGCTTAACGTGCAGACAGACTATCAAACCAAAAAGTGATCACAATTTAACGGTTTTGTTGTTTATAGTTACGTGGGCAATGCAGTTGTAGATCAAAAATTGAAAGATATAAAAAATTGCAATTGCAATTGTCAATTATTATAGAGCGTGTTATATAGCCTGATAAAAATATTGAAACTCCAAATTATTCTTTACAATAATATTACTTTTAATAGCTTTTCTTCTATAGAAGTTTTCAAAGTCATTTTAGTAAGGAGCGGAACTTTTCCATGTTGTCAATTTATCCAACTATAAAGAAAGTGAAACTTGTTATATAGTTCATTTATTTCAATATAAACAAAAATTTCCAAATAATATGCAGTGATAACTTTGCGAAGTGCTTTTAATGGGTACCCATATATTGTAGAATATAAATTTTTATAAATAGAAAAACAATATCAAGAGATGTTTGCCACCCAACCTAGATTTATAAAAAAAATGTTTATATTTTGTTGCGAGATCTATATATTTGACCAAAAATGCACATTAAGAATCTGAATTTTGCTTTTGAAATAGAAAGGTTAAAGGAATTGAAAAATTTATATAATAACACATGAATAATAACTTTTTCATTTATTGTAAAATATTTTTACAATTATTATAGATATATTTATTAGTAATCAGAGTATTATGAAAATTCCAACCGACCAGATTTTGAATTAATTTCCTTTAGTGCATCATATACCAAAATCTCAAATTCCTGAAACTGCACCTCTTCTCCATTTTTATAAATGTATAGGCCATCACTGTTTTGATTTTTACTAACAACTCTTCCAACTGCAGTCTCAGTTTTATAGTAAGCACGCCCGATATATTCTATACTTTTTCCATCAGTTCCACCCGATACAACACGTGTGTTCGTAAGGAGGTTTATTTCATTGTGTTTGGTTTTAAGCCATTCAAATTTTTCTGGATGTTGAGTACAAAATATCTGAAACAACATGCAAGTTAATCATTTATAATATAAATGCTTTATTTTTAAACTATGTTAGTTACATGTGCCATTGTTTACATATCTCCATTACCAAGCATTGATCAAGTGAGTTTATAGTGGTGCAGTTAGTGATATTTATGGTATTTTTACTTCAGAAATATGTTTACTACAATAAGAATATTTGATTCTTCTGTGAAACTAACTACACAATCAACGTTTTTAATAACAGTATTATAAATGTAGACTCACACGTACAAGACTATATTTTATGACTTAAATTTCTTAAACAATATAGAGATATTGTATGATAAAACCGTAGTTTCATTTTGCAGTTTTGCTTAATACATTTCCAATTGCATGAAGTTAAAAATGTTTTCTTATGGTTAGAAAAGTTTCAGATTTTAGAAGTTCCATGAACATGTTTTAATTATTGGTGATGTTCATGGCTGCGTGTGTACACTATCATATATTACATGTTCAATATACATTAAAAAGTTGAAAAGAAACCCAAGTTTGTGTACTAAAATATGAGAAATTTTTAAAAATTTGTTTATGATCACCTATTGCAAAATGAAATTTAAACAGATTTATTACAAAAGGAGCAAATTAATAGATAATACAAAATGCTACAAATTGTAAAATGTAGGAAAGAATATGAAGTAATAAGAAGCGAAATGATAAATGAAAAATAACAATTTATTGGATAAAATTAGGTTGTAACAAATTAAACATACCAGTATGTTGTAAACACTACATAGTTTTTTTTATTTCTAAAAACAAAATTGGAATTTTTCTAAAAGTTGTGGTATAAAAGATAATAAAATGCAGATATAAAAAAATGGTATTGTACGCAGGTGAATCATATATGAACCGGATTCTTTTTGTACCGATGGTAATATGAATAAAGAAAAGCGTGGTGTCTGAGCTTCACTGGTAGGGATACCTAGAAGATGTTGCACCGCTATAGAATGCCACGTTACCACGTGTTCAGTAACTATTGGAATGTCCGATTGCAAAGTACTGTCTTCCGTTGTACAACATATTACAGTTAAATTTCATACGAAAAAAGGCATAAAACCGTCAGAAATATTGAGAATACTTCAGGCACAGTTCGTGGATAATACATTTAAAAAGACACGAGTGTATTCATGGCACAAACAATTTTAGAAAGGCGAAAATCAGTTGAAAATGAAGGTTGCCTACGTTGACCAAGAACCAGTGTGACAGAGGAGAACCTATATACTATTCACCGGCTTCTAGAGGACGACCGACGATTAACAGTAGCTGATATTGCTTCTGAGGTGGGAATCAGATATGGCAGTGCTTAGGCGATCGTTACTGACGACTTCCCTTTTCTTCGCAAGATGGGTACCTCGTCTTCTCAACGAAAATCAAAACCGTAATTGTATGAAAGTGTGCCAACGGCATTTGAACTGCTAAGAGGTTGAAGGGGGAATGTTTTTGCACCGGATAGTGACTTGTGACGAAACTTGGGTGCACCATTACACCCTCGAATCAAAATAAACAAATATGGAATGACGAATGAATAATGAATGTGCCCCTGTCAAAGCGAAAACTCGGCTCTCGGCTGGAAAGGTTTTGGCGACCGTATTTTTCAACTTTAAGGGTGTTCTACTTATTGATTTTCTCCGCAAATGTCAAACTGTAAATGCTACGTACCACTGCCAATTTTAGATGATGCAAAAATGGCATATCGTCGGAAAAGGTGCGGATTTCACATAAGAGATGTTAGCCTGCAAGACAATGCTCGGCTCATATAGCTGCCTAAACTACGAAAAAGATTGAAAAATTGTCATGGACTACATTGGAACACCTTCCCTACAGTTCAGATTTTTCGTCCTGTGACTATCACCTGTTTGCACTGTTGAAACAAGCTCTTGGAGGGCAATGTTTTGATAATGATGTTGCAGTCGAAGATTTCATATGCAATTGGCTTATGGTGCAACTATCTTTGTTTTATGAAAACAGAATAATAAAATTATCCATCCGTTGGAATAAATGTGGCACAAAAACAGGAGATTATGCAGAAAAATAATTTTAATTCTTTGTATTTTTATCATGTACCAATAAAGTTTTAAAAAATAATTCTGGTTTATATTTGATTCACTTTCGTAGGTATAACTCCATGTTTAAAATATTATGAAATGATATGTAGTAAATGAAACAAAATGAAATATCAACAGGTAATCAACTTTATATGACAGGGTATTTTATAGTTGGTAGCTCTCTGGATACTTTCTATGAAAAAGTCATACAATATTCCCTAAACGTACTGTTTTAAAGAAGCGACATACTCAACATTTGAAATTTTAGATGCGCCTGTAGCTATTAAGAAAATAGATGGTATCTTTTAACAAAACTTAGCAAGAATTATTCTACATTTCTTAAATTCCTAACCATCTTTTCTGAAAATCCAATACTATATGTTTGAGTATTATAATTCTAGCTTTGTTCTTTAGTGTCTATTTCAGTAAGTTTTTTATTCTTTTGAAAATTTATGGAAATATATTTTCTATCAAAAAAGATTTCTGTGAATTGAAGTTCTAAAATTAGCTACTTTCAAGCAAAATGTATTTAATATTTAGTTCATTCTTTTTGAAATTTTCAGAAACCATTGAATTATATAACATAGTTAACCTAAAACAAACCAGACAGCATTTTTTTTCGTAACAGTTATTTATTTTATATTTTTACCAGTCGATAATCAAATTTGAACAACATTTATTAAGAAGAAAATGTATTAACGTCTAAGTTATAGCCTTGAAAATTGAACAGATTTGCTAAATACTATGCAGTTTAGACTTTTCACCAAGAGCACTAAAAATATTTACAAATATGCTTTTAAAAATATATCACTTTTGAGATAAATAACCCCTCTGTATAGGATGGAATTTTTCAAACGTTTATTTTCGTAAAATCCAGAAATGTTAATAGTGATACAAAACCTTAAAGTAAAAACTTATAGACTGCTGTGATGTTCCATATTTCATAGTATGTTATTGAATTTGAAATTGCAAATTAGAAAATTAGTATAGCTTTTCATTAAAAATTGGAAACTGAGCGACGTGAAGTGAATACGGCATTTGCTGGTATCTGCTTACAATGCAAATGAAAATTTTTAAGTATTTGCTGCGTTAACAAAAATAAAGTGATTCTGTTTGACAATTTGTAACTGTGGATACTTGGTATTGCATTTATATTAAAAATTGACAGAAAGTGTTATGAACCAACCTTAAAAACGAAGTGGTGAATGTATACAAAAAATAGAAGCAGTAACGTAACCGACTTCAGGATGTTGATTTTGAATATATGGATTTTTTTATAAGCAATAAACAGTACCTCAAACCAAAACTGCTTTTAAGACATATCCTCCATGGTATAACTCTGATATTATTTATAATCTTAAATTGAAAGAAAAATATAGAAATAAGTGTAAATTTACAAACAACATTAATGACCAAACAATATACAAATAGCTTAGGGCACGACTTAATAAAGATGTTAGAATAGCACAAATGGCATACATGTCTCAAATAGAGCATGATGTAAAACGCAATCCTAAGGAGCTGTTTGCTTACATTAATAAAAAAAGGAACACTTCTAGTATCCCGACATCTTTAGTTTATAAAGGAGTTACATACAGTGATGATAAAAGTATTGTTAATGCTTTTGCACATCACTTCTCCTGTGTATATGAAGATAAAGTATTACCTTATGATGGAGATTATCATTTCGATCGCAATATCTCTCAGTTTTTTGTAGATCTAAAATCTGTCTCTGAAAAAGACGTTTTAGAAGCTATTGGTAAACTTAAAACCAAAACTTCTATAGGAGACGATAACTTTCCAACATATATATTAAAGGGTTGTAAAGACTTTTTCACCAGACCGCTGCAGTATATGTTTAATTTGTCATTATCAACCCACTGCTTTCCGAACAAGTGGAAAATAGGTAAGGTGTGTCCGATATTTAAAAAGGTCATAAAAATGAAATTGAAAACTACCGTCCAGTAGTTATTCTATCATGCTTTTCTAAGGTATTTGAAATTATTCTATACAAATACATATATACAGCTATTATGCCTATGATATCAGTCAAGCAGCATGGGTTTATGCCTACTCGTTCTGCGGTAACGAATCTTACAATCTTTTTTACATATATTTTGAATGCCTGCGATAATTCTCGTGAGGTTGATGCTTTCTACTTAGATTTTTCTAAGGCATTTGACAGAGTTTCTCACTCTGTGCTACTCCATAAATTAGAGTCCCAATTCAATTTTTCTACTGGTCTAGTGCAATTTCTAAAGTCATATCTTGACTCGAGGAATTTATATGTTGTTAACAATAACATAAGGTCAAATTTATACATTCCAACAGCAGGTGTTCCGCAAGGAAGTAATTTAGGTCCTCTTCTCTTTTTAATATTTATTAATGATATAGTTGATACAATCTCATCTGACATTTTATTGTTTGCAGACGATATTAAACTGTATAAACAAATTACATCAGTGGTGGATTGCGACATGCTGCAAAAGGATCTGAAGTTTACTAAGCTGGTCAATAAGAAATAAACTTTTTTTTAACTATGATAAATGCTTACATATCAAATTTTCCCGTAAGATTAACAATACAAATTTTGAGTACTATATGAATGATAAACCAATATTGCCCATATTCAAAATAAAAGATTTAGGAGTTACATTGGATGTTAAACTCAATTTTCAAGCACATATTCTGCAAATTATCAAGGAGTCATATATTACAACAGGCTTCATCATAAGGAATTGTAAGGAATTTAGAGATCCTAATACACTCATCACACTTTTTAATAGTTTTGTTAGGTCAAAGTTGGAATATTGTTCCCCAATTTGGTCTCCTAGCTACATCAGTAATATTGTTATAATAGAAAGTATTCAGAAAAGATTTCTGAAACACGTACTATTCAAGCAGGAAGGAAAGTACCCCCTGTTTCTATCATATGAACCATTACTTAATAATTTTAATGGTATCAGCCTCTGTAAAAGAAGATTCATAGCTGACATTTTATTTTTATATAAACTTTGTAATGCAGATATTGACTGTCCTGATCTGTTAAGTACAATCTCGTTAAAGGTGCCATCAGGAATGTCAATGAGAACCGCACAGACCTTTGTGTATGATTGTCCTAGAACTAACTACATAATGCATTCAACATTAGTTCGTTCAGCCAAAATGTTTAATTTATTTTGTGCTGATTTAGATTTGTTTAATTCCACTACATCTGAGATTAGAAAATATTTATTGGATAAAATATCAAATGACTATTATAATACCATACGATAAAAATTAATGGCATCAAATTATAATGAGGGACTTTTGTTATAACCTAATTGCAAGTTGATCAATACTAGTCTGCTTTGTTTAGATTTGGATATTTTTGCACCACTTTTGCTGGAACTGCGTTATGTTATTTACAATATCTTAAGATAAAAGATTATCAACATTAGATCAAAATGTTGGATTGTAATAGTTTTAAACTATTAAATTTATGTTATTGTTATATTAGCCATAAGTTATGTTATATTACCTTCTCTGCAATGGCTTTGTGCTGTTGAGAAGTTGCTTAATAAATAAATAAATAAATAAATAAATAAATATTTGTGTTATTTTTATTTAAGCGACAACACCGCAGAATCAAGTAATTCTGTAAGAACAAGTGAGTTTCTTCTGAACTTGAAGTTTAACCATTTTGAAAGCAAAATTAATTTAAAAATAATGTTTACTTTGAAGAGGATCGAACAATAGAAGTGCATAATAGAGTAGTTATTTGGACAGTTTAACCGAACCAAAAAAAAACAACGATGAAGCTTTTAGAAAAAAATTGTCTTAGAACATCTGCACAAACGGTTGGTTTGGCATTTAGAAAATTTACAGGCTTGAACATAATATTCAATGCATTCACTGGATTCCTTTTTTTGTTCTTTTTGGAATAAATATACTAGAATTGTTTGACCAAATCTTGTGTTTGGAATTGTAACTCATATTACGTTTTTACTTCGTTACATTTTGTTTGATTTAAATCATCTTTGCATATTTTATGAAGTAAATAAAGAATCCGAAGTCTAATTTTACTTTAAATATCACTTATTTGGAATAATTTACAGTTATGGAATGATTCATTAATGAGAAGGAATAGTGCATTAAACAAAGCATCAACAATGAATAGTATATTTTATGTGAATTTCTATTTTATTTAATTAGCAAATTCATTACATAAATTTAAAAAGTTTACTGTATGCACATGGTTGAAAAACACTGTTTATTTTTAAATATTTTTTGTATTCAATTAGTTTTTGTCTTGATAAAGTTTTAGAAAATCAATTTTCTTTCGGCTCCCTTTCGTTCATAAAAAATGTTTAACCTAATTAGCCAAAAGTGGAATTATTTTGACGAGAAATTAGTTGCTTTTATTAGTTTTTATAAGTTAACTTACACAATTCAAAATACATAGAAATGCCTAGATTTTGTTTTCAAGAACTTATTTACATTAAGTTTATTCACAAACAATAATTAACTAATAATTATTTTATGATGCTATAAAACACTTAATACTAAAAACAACAACACTTTCGGAAGTAACTATTTGTCTTGTGAAGACAACCAACCCCTTGTTTTTAACATCAGCGTAAAGCAATTTATGTAGATATTTTAAAGTATTAAAAAGCATGCTCGCTTTATAAACTTTAAATATATAATTGAAAAATATTTGTATTGTATATCATCATCATTATTAGGTCTTTAGTCATAGAACTGGTGCAACACATACTTCCATTGTTCCCTATTTTGAGCTAACCTACACATTTCCCTGAAATTCCCAGAGTCTACATTTTTCATTATCTGCACGCAATACCCTAATCTTGGTTTTCTTTTATTTTTCCTTTTTTCTACTCTGCTTTCAATATATTCTGTACTATTTCCCAATGTCTTAGTATGTGTCCTATCATCCTATCTTTCCTATTTTTTTACTTTTTTCCACATATTTCTCTCTTCCCGTACCATTTCTAACATCTCTTTGTTCCTAACTTTGTTTGTCCATGATATCTTCATCATATGTCTGCAGCACCATATTTCGAAGGCTTCTATCTTTTTCCTGTTCATTTCTCCTACTGTCCACAATTCACAGCTGTACAGTGCAATTCTCCATGAATATGTTTTCAGCAATCTTTTCCGTGCTTTTATGTTTGTTGCCTTTGAACATAGTAGTTGCTTCTTCTTGTTAAATGCAGCTTGGCCTTGTGCTAATCTTTGTTTTATATCTTTTGCACGTTTCCCATCTTGCGTTTTTGACTTCCTAGGTAGCAGAATTCTTCAACTCCTTGTAAGTTATCGTTTCCTATTTGGATTCTGGTTTTTGACTTATATATCCCTTATTTACATGCTAGTACTTAGTTTTATTTTTGTTAATTTTCATACCGTATCTCTTTGTTAGAACTGTTTCCATTTCATTAAGAGCAGTTGCTAGCTCTTCTTTGCTAGATACTAATACCGCTATATCATATGCAAATATAAGCATATCAATCGTTTGTCCCTGCATAATAATTCCAAATGTCTTTCTGCATTTGACAGTATTCATTGCCTCTGGTATACTAGTCAAAAAATTAATGGGAATAGGACACATTCCTGTCTCACCCCTTTCTTAATATTTACTGCTCTACGTTCCTGCTTTAAGTCTATTATCGCTGTTTGCTCTTTGTATAAGCTATATACTATCTGTCTATCCCTATAACTCATTTTTTAGTTATTTCGAACCTGTATTCCCATTTTACAAGGTCGAATGCTTTTTCTTGATCTACAAACTCTATATACACGTTTTCTCTGTTTTCTATTGTTTTCCAGATTATAACCTTTAAAGCTAAAATAGCATCCCATGTTCCCTGTTTTGCTCAAAACCAAATTGTTCTTCTCCTAGTAATTCTTCAGTTTATTTTTCCATCCGTCTTTGTACAATTTTATTAATATTTTTGACCCATGTACTGTCAAACTCATTGTTTGAAAATTTTCACATCTATCCACACTTTTTTTTTTAGTGCTACAGTGACTATGGTTTTTCGTTTGAACTCTTTTGGTATCTCGTCTGTCTCATACATATAACTTACAGGTTGGAAGAGACGTTCTCCTATTGCTTGTCCAGAGGCTTTTAGAGTTTTTGCTTGCACATCATCTATACCCA
This sequence comes from Platerodrilus igneus, assembly GCA_036346225.1. Classification (NCBI taxonomy): domain Eukaryota; kingdom Metazoa; phylum Arthropoda; class Insecta; order Coleoptera; family Lycidae; genus Platerodrilus; species Platerodrilus igneus. Next base: position 418,878 of record JARFIW010000957.1, read on the forward strand.
GTGGTTTATTATTTTCAGACTTTGCTAATTCAAACCCTTTTCTAAGTATAGAATATCCTAAGTCATCATTTTCAATATCTGTATCTTGTTCTAGTGCTTCTAGTTCCTGTCCTGCATGTCAATTTTCGGTATATTCTTGTTATATAACCACTTTCTGTACATTTTCTATAATGATGTCTACTCCGATGCCCCTATATTTTTGTTATATTGTTCTACATCCCAAAAATTCATTCTGATTAGTTTGTATGCTTCATCTGTTTCCTATTCACGCCCTAGTTTGTACTTTTTTGCTCTTTTCATCAATCCATTGTTCTTTAGCTTTCCTGTATTTGCGAATAATTTACCATTTTAGGGCTCTGTTTTTCTACTTCGTCTGGTCCGTATTTGTATTTTTGCCTTTCTTCTATTAAAATTCAGAATATCTTTTGTTACCCGTTGTTCCTTTTTTTTGTTTATATCTTAAAATATCTCTGGCTGCCATGTCTAAGCTGAATTTAATGTTATTCCATTCTATTTCTACTTGCTTAGTATAAGAAATTTTCCCCATGTCTTTCAGCAATCGGTTTGATCCTGTATGGGTTACCCTAAAGTCGCCACTCTTAAAATCCCCCGCCTCTGGCCACCAAACTTCACTAATTCGTACTATATCTAATGCTAAAATAACCATTTCAGTTTTCAAATTTTCTAGCTTACCCAGTTGCTTCATGGTTCTGACATTTTACGCTCTCACTCTCAAAATGTGCTTGGCTCTTCTTTAGAACTTGTCGATCTCATCCTCCAAAGTAGTCTTCTTTCGGAGATCAGAATGCTGGACTATTTTAGCTCCAAAATTTTTTTACTCTAGAAGTTGCCATTATTTTAAAAACAATTTAACTATGCTGTGTTCCTGGTAGGTAATGCAGTGGTTTCTGGTTGCCTTATACAACCCAGTAGTGCGTCTTGAAATGCCATTACCAACCCTTATTGTCTCTGCCAAGTACATGCTGCCCTCTTTCAGAGACCTGTTTTAGTCTGGTTTCTCACTAAAGACCACTAATTTGGTTAAATATATTGTTTGACTTTTCAGCTCACTGAAACACGCAAGCCATTCTACTTATTATAGTATTCTAGAACTTCTTCAAGGTGCAGTTCCATTCAGAACGGGTGCTTAAATCATAAAAATTTAAGTATTGCATGATCTTGGATCCAATAGCTTCTATATACTAGGACCAAGTCAAAGAGGAGTGCCAGATACGTTTTGAAAAATACTTATGCATGGTGATTCACATCTTCTGTTACATGCCGAAAATCGGCTATGTAAACATTTCTGTCTTTAGTTTAAATATGCAAGTGAAATCGCGCCAATATTTTAGAAATAGACTTGTGCGTGCATTTCCGTCACTTTAAACAGTTGCGTCGGCGCCAGAGAATGCGCAGACGTGGAGTGGGCAAGGAAGTGCACATTTTCCGTCACGTCAGGGACTTGTGAACGAAACGTCGAACTGTGAGGTTGACTTATGTGCCTTCTTTTGTCTTCTCTTTTAGGTATGTAGGTGTCCTGCCTTGTACCTATTATCGTTCCTCCTACCTTATTCCTTTATCGTACCGCTACACAAGAAGAGAGAAGACGAATTCAATTTGACTTCGACGAGGGGGCAAAGCCCTACCCACGCCCAACAACGCCCAACCAACGCCGAGAGCCCAACGCCAAAATAGCTGCAATGCCGTGACGAGTTCCACATTTTACGTGAGTACCTTTTATTTTTTTTTCTTTGTATGTGATAATAATTTGTGGCATAATAATGACGTAACCCCTTATTGCGCAATATTACGTATGTGTTTATTATGTTGTCAACTTTCGTAGTGGTTCTTATCAGTTATGCTGGGACTTTAACGAGTATACCTTTGAGTAGGGTAGAGTGTAATACTTCATAGAAATATTTTAACTGGTACTTAAGAAAGGGACGCAGATTGATATTTACACATAATCGTTATTTATTATACAAGGGAAAAAAGTACTAGATTTTAGCTCGAGGTGTGTTTGTCTCCAGACGCAAAGTGGAGGGAGACAAAACACGGAGAGTTAAAAAATTACATTTTTATCTGTGTATAATATACTATTTTTTTCTGCGACAGGCAAAACGATGATTAAAATTGAAAAAAAAATTACAATAATTAAAGTCAAAAAATCAACCAATGTCAAATTTGAAGTTTCAAACAAGTAAGCTGTTGTACTTATAGGGACAGTTAGACTTGCGTTGGTAAGGAAACCTTTACAGTAATCAAATATGTGTCAATTTAATTGTGCGAGTGGTTTCAAAAATTGTTTACTTAAGTTGTTTATATCGGTTGTTTTGAATATTCAGAAATCAGAAATGGACAACAGTTTTCTGCTTCACGTCCGCACAAGTGTTGCCGTTACACGACGAAGGTATGATACGATGTTATGTTCACCCGAATGTTACAAGTGTGGACCCGGCTTTAAATTAAATATCTTCGTGTTCTTACTTATTTGCACGTACCCGGGGGGGGGGGGGGAAGTACTCATTTTTTCCCGGGGAAAAAAGTAAATTCCTAAAAATGACATTTTGTTACCTGTCGAGAAACCTTAAATGTCAATTTTTTTCCAGTCACAGAAAAATATTATTATTCTTAAAAAATAACGACTTACAATTTAAACTGATGTTTTAAGAATGTCTGTACGAATACATCTGAAGTAAACAAGCGACATACTAATAGAAAGTGATTTGAAAGGAACCGACTTTATTTTTTTTTAATCAGCATGTTACTCTATTCAATAAGTTATCAATCACTTACTTTAACTGATGTTTAAGACGGGAGTAATTAATGTTTATACAAACAACACCATTTCCTCAAGATTATAGCCTTTATACCAATGTTTATGAAGTGTGTGTACTTATGTACTTAAATTAAAGTATTTGCTAATCAATTCTGCTTGCAAAAGGTGTTCAAAATGCTTTGCTTTGTGTTGAATACATAAACGCTCTCTTCTGTGCCAATTCTGTAGATTATCAACATGTTGATGTAACTGACCTTCATTACCAGTGTGTTTGCATTAACGTCATACATTAAGCCACCCCACAAAGCAAACAAACTAAATGCTTACTCTATTAGTTAATACCTCTAATTTTTAATAACAATAAAAGAATAACGTACACATCATGTAGCAGAAAAACAGTTTGAAATGAGGAACGAACAGTTTGTTGGCTTGGACATTATACTACTGCAAGGTTGCGGTTAAGAGTCATAAACTTAGGCTAATGACATGCATTAATAAATATGTGATACGGGTCAGGTATGAAATTCAGTTATTCTGAATGCATTTCTTTGTAAAAACATTTGTCAAAATTTTTAATTTTTAGAAAATCATACTTTTTGCATAAATATTACGTCTTTTTAAAGATCAGTTAAAGTAGGTATTTCCACGAAGTTGAGAATCATATACATGATTCACAGCTTGGTAAGTCACCTACTGATTAGAAAAAATTACGTTTCTTTCAAATCACTTTCTATAGTATGTCTACTCTTTCCTCTACAAGTAATTGTATAGATATTTTTAAAAACTTCAATTTAAATTTCAAGATGTTATTTCTTAAAAAATAATTTTTATTGTGCATCATTATCAATCTACATCCCTTTCTTAGGCATCGGTTAAAATATTTCTATGAAGTTGTGAATCACCCTCTATTTTTTAAATGGTTTATTATCTGTTAGGTTAGGAAGGATTGGGTTAGATTATCTACAAATTTAATTTTGGTTACAAAAGTATGTTGCACTAAATAGCTGTGTTGAGGTGGCCCGAATGAGGTTAAAAATATTTAACACTAAATTTTATCTTATATAAATATTATAAAAGTTTTTTTTTGTTTTAGGTCTCCATAAAGCAATGGTAAAATATTAGCATCAGAAAGAGATATCCGGTTTATTTGTCAGTTAAGATTGAATAAAAAAAATACAAACAAAAAATAATATAAAATATTTTACATTTAGTCTTATTTGTGAATAAACAGTTAATTTAAACAAAATATGAGTCTAGATTTTGATATTGTTTCAAAAGACCTATACGGTATTTTTAAAATGATCTGCACGAACGAAAATAGAAAGTTCTAAGAACCAGAAATGAGCCAAACTCTGAAATCTGGTGTATTCCCATAACAATTCTTTCAGATTTTTTGTTTATGAGCTAAAATTGACTCCTATCATGACATTTTGTCAAAATGAAAAAGGTGATCTGAAAAATATATGTGTACCATTCTTTTTTTTTTTACAATGTATAGAACTTCGCTCCTAGCAAACTATTATATCGAATGGGGAGGTTGTTGGAGATATGTATGTGTATTCAATAGATTTTTATGAAAGACTTTTATTTTAGAATAATGCTGAAATAAATGTATCTATCGTAAGAGGTGTCACATTGTTATGCAAGTATTTTTTGGGTTGTTCTCGCATAAACTTGCATGCGTAAATTTAATAAGTTTTTATTAGGAATATCAAATTAGAGCAAATTGTAAAAGCACTATTATGTAGATATGTCTGGATGAGATAATATATTTAATAAAAAAATGAATTTAGAAAGTTTACGATATGCATTTACCTTTACATTTGTTGTTGCTGTGTATTCTCTTCCTCCAAATCCATAATATGCCTTTGGATCATTTACATATATTTTTCCTGCGACTAATTTGTCTCCATGATGTACCTGTACAATAAAAATCGGGTCTCCATTAAAATCTTTTCCAGCAGCCAAAGCATCTAGAGGTACTATACCAGCATATTCTCTCCAATAGTAACCTATGAAAAACCAACAATTATTGAAAATAAAAATACATCTGTAATTCGTCACACTAAAGAAAACTGCTTTTGTTTTGGTTTTATAAGACTCAAGATAGTTGAAATGCACTATCAAACAGTTGTATATACAGATAAAATAAATAGTTTTGTTGGACTACTTGATTGGAGCAAATTAGAATGCATGCTGGTTTTTGAACCCTTGAAAAATATCCCAATGAGAGAATCGTTATCTGGAACATAAGGAAAATATCCTTTGCCAACAAAGTTTTCAAGTCATAAAATCATTGTAAATGTATAGAAATTGCAAAATATCAACAAGTGTACTTTACTTCAATTCAGCAAGAATTGTTATTCGATGTTGTAACTAAAAGTACCGTATATAGCCGTGGTGATGGTTCTCCAGTTGGCTATAAACTAAAACAATAAATAAATACCAATTGTTAATGTTGGTAATTTATTGTGAATTGAGCCAGTTAATATTTGTCAACATTTTTACTATCTTTATTTATTTAAATCGTCTATATGATTTCAAAACTTTATTAATTGTTTGTAGTGAACAAACAACTTTGCATATATCAGTAGATTTCTATTTGCAAACTGCCAACATATGCAATTAATATTTATTTATTAATTGCTTTTGATTTATAATTAACTAGAGTATGGGTTAGAAAAAATTGTTTCAAACAAAGAATATGTGCCGTGCCATTCACGATTAAAAAATAATAAAATTTTGCTTTGTTACCGAGAAATGTTAGTGTCAAATCAAATGAGTTTTGCAATTCCGAAAAGCATTTTTTGCAAATCTTCATAGTGTTGTATAATATTTAATTTATAATTACAACATTGATATAAACGTAATGTATTTCATGTTTGGTCTGGTGGTAATTGACTCATCTTTGTTATTGTTAGTAGTATCCCTTCTGTTTTATGATGAAAGCACAGTTTTATTATTTTGTGTTTATAAGGATTTGTATGAGATTTTCTTATTTTTATTTGTAAAGTTATGTTATCATGGTAACTTTCTTATTTGAATGAAAATAATTAAAATGGCTAACATATAAATATAATTCAATCAACTGCAGAAAAACAAAGAGTTCTAAATAAATTGAACTACACAAATGTATACTTTCAATTTTTATTACACTCCAGTTACATGATACATATAACTCAATAATTCTAGTTACAAGCGCAACCTCATTCGTAAGCATGTGTTCTATCTCGAATTGTGATATTTAAGCATGCAAAGGTAGCAAGCACGTTCATTTAGTTCAATACCTTTCATCTTTATGAGTTTTAGACAAAACACATAAAATTATAAAATTTGAAGTGTTCTTGAAAAATCTGAACGAATATAGCAAAATCTGAAAAAGTTGTTAAATCTGCCATTTGTGAAGAACTTTAATTAAATGAGCATTTTTCAAAGTTGCTATAGTCAGACAAAAGGGGAGAATAAGTGGTATTGGAAAATCATACACGGAAATCATTATTTACACTGCGTGGTTTAGTGGAAATTTTGATAACATTTATATCGACAAAAATTTAATGAGAAAATTATTTGACTTTAGTAGGCACAGGAGTACCAAAAATCATTGTACAAACAGATGAGGTATAAGGTTATAGAAAACTATCACTGATACCAATACCTTTTTAGACTGTTAGTGTCGAACAGGTTTATATTCAAAGCAGAACTGATGTTTCAATTGGTATGGAAAATAAGAGTCTGATACCAATAACTGGTAGCTAACATTACTAAAAAGGTTATTCTGCATATACATATTTTGAAATATTACAGTATACAAGTACACTTAAGAACAATGTTGTTATACTGATAATGAAGAAATTCCATTTCAAGGGATTATTAAAGAGATGGTGCAAGCTTTTTTAACTTTTTTATACACGTACCTTTGGTCAAGTAGTCTTACTAAAATATAAAAAAGTTGACGTTTATTATATAGACCTCAAGAACATAGCCAGCATAAATCATTCCTTTGTGGTTTCATCAAATAGTTTTGAATCTGAGCAACGTTACAAATTGAATTATTGTGTTATTTCTGATAGGCTGATTAAAAATGAGCAATAAAATTTGTAAGTAGAACTTATTGTAATGTAATAGCTAGTGCCTAATACATAAAAAATTAATACAGGATTTAAATTTGCCATATTGTCTGCATAATTCCTAAAATTAAATAGTCATGGCTAAGAAAGAAATTGTTATGGACTAATTTTATTTTTAAATCATACAATCATTTTTTTACAACATTTTATATAAAAAGAAAAATTTTTACAATGTTCTACGTGACTTTAATGGATCGTGAACTAAAACTTCATATGCAGAAAATAATTTTTCTGATCCTCCACTTGTAAGATAAAGTCCTTCATTTCTTCTAGCCTTTGTACTTACAACTTTACCAATAGATAATTCTAATTGATTAAATGATCGACCAATATATATGGTAATTCCGTTTGGTTCATTTCCACCCAAAATTAAGTGTTTGTTAGTTAAAAGATTAAGTGTATCTTTGCTTGTTGAAATCCATTCAAAGTTAGCAGGATTTGTGGTACACAATATCTGTAACAGTTGATAAAACACAGTCATTTTTGTAATGTATCAGTTTGCTACCATTTTTAACACAGAGCTGGATATTACTTTACTTTTTTATATCTAGCAGCAGCTGTTTTGATTTATCTACTGCTTTTGCCTTGATTAGTTTGCTTATTACTTAAATTTTAAAATTCTATTTGTTTCTTATTTCAATATAGTTATCACAGGTTGTTGTAGAAATTTTTTTATTACATTAGTTTAGATTGTAGTTCTCTTTTTCTAAAAATATTATAACTTTTTTATAATGAATTAGCATTTCAGTTTACGAGATTAATAAACTGTGCCTTTTGACAGATAACGTCTTTTATGAAGTGAAAATTAAATTTCTCCATTGACTTAACAGTTATCAAAATACTTTAAATCCTAACGGATTGTCATCAATTGTTTAGAATAAAATCAATGAATATTATCTTCTACTTTTATATCAAAATTTTTTACTGAGAATAAACCTTATTATTAGGTTGAGACATATAAGAATGGATAATATGTATTTAAAACTATGTTTTGACACTTAGAATAAAAAGTATATGCTACAATAACTAAATTCAAGCTTGGAATCAATAATAAGCTAATGTTTGTGTCACTAAATTTTTTTGCGTAACAATATATTATATCTTTTTAAATAGAAAATTTTACATATCAATTCAAAAAAATAATTTGGGACTAGCAAAAATCAAGTACAAAAGACACTATCTAAGAACAACTAGTTATTGAATCAAAAATTCATGTCCACACAAAATCAATTTATATGTTTCACCACAATAATATTTAGAAGTTCTAAATATACTTCAACTGAAATTTACAGATCATTCAAACCCTTCTTATTCACAACAAGTTAAACTGAACTTTTCCAAAGGTATAAATGAAGCTAAACCAAAACTCGGAGATCTTTACTTAAAACAAAGATGTCTTCTAGGGACGTATTGTAGCCCTAGTACTTCTGAAATTCTGATCGATGATCAAGTTCCACTCATTTACCGACTGTTAAAGCAAACAGATGGAATATGATCACAAATTGTAATTCCAAAGCAATCTGCTTAGTATAACGCATCGTTGCTGAAAACATAAATTTCTTAGTTGTAAGTTTTTCTTTCTACTTCTGTAAGGTTTAGTTAAACTTGCAATATGCATCAGAAGTGTTTCCAATCATTTGTGAATGTTGTTAATAGTGTAATGTATTTGTATGAATATGTGCCACTGGGTTAGAAATCACTATTGTACGCCCATGCCTACAAAGCGAGAATGCACATGGATATTCGTTTAATGGCATGTATCGAGACACACACGCTACACAATTCAAGGTACCAGTTCCGTTATATATACTTTATTAGTGAACCCACAAGTGTTTTATTCCATAGATAAATTATTAACAATTGTGTTAGACTGGTTAGCTAAATACAATGTAAACATTAATTTAGCAAAGTGTAGTTTTTTAAAAAGATGTAACGTACTTGAAATATCAGATTGACTCTGAAGGTATACATCCTACGTCTGAAAAGTTAAGAGCAATATATGAAGCACCAGAACCTAAAGATCGTACCCAACTTAGGTCATACTTAGGATTGTTAAATTATTATAGTAAATTTATCCCTATGTTGTCATCAAAATTAAAACCTTTATATGCTTTGTTAGAAAAAGACACTGTATTTGATTTTAATAACATATACAAAAATGCATTTAAATTAACAGGGTGTCTACTGGTACGGAAAAGCCGGAAAGTACTGAAAAAGTGCTGATTTTGTAGAGCAAATCTGGATATGTGGAAAAAGTGCAGAATTTATACTTCACCTATGGAAATTAAGCATCTGCTTTTAGATATTACAAAGTCTGACTTTTATTTTGTAGTCCTTCATTGTGTATAAAATAAAACTTTCGTGATTGCTAAAGTGCCTAAAAATATATAGGTTTATATATATATATATATATATATATATATATATATATATATATATTACTCATATTTAGACCAGGGTAGAAAATTAATGAATTACATCAAATAATTTTAATCACCGTGTATAATGAATTTTATTAGATAATACGCTTTATTAAAAAACCGTGGAGAATAAAAATTCATTCGTTTCATTCAAAAATACGAGATTTAAATTATTTACAAGACGCTTTATATAAAAAGAAGCAGTATTAAAAATGCTCAACGTGTAATTTAATTATTCTGAGTAAAGAAACAAATGGAAATTACGTGCAAAATTTATATTAATTGATTCAAGTTTGGGTAACAAGTATTAAACAAAATGTACAGATAATAATTGAATATTTAATTAGGATTCACTAAAAATTAAAGGGTATTATTTTAATTGGAGTTAATTGAACCGTTAGGAACATATAATACGCATAAAAGCTTGTAAAAACCCAATAATATTCAAATCGTAGAAGTGGTAGTTAGAAGTAGGATGTTTGAACACCTGCGTATTTTTAAAAGTATCGTTCTGAGTAAAATTTGCAGATAACAAATGGTTACAGAGAATGTTGGAGAAACCGTCGCATAATAGTTACGGGAAATGCTAATAAGGTGGGTTGTTTCACAGTCCACATGGACTGAAATAATCGATAATAAAGAATATCAATTTGCACCAATAAGAACAGGGTAGATAGAGACAGATAATATGCACAAGACCGAGACACATATAGTAAAAGGCGTGAGTTGAGCAACGTCACGGGGTTGCGATTGGTTGAAAATAAGAGGCAAACTTGAGAGGTAAAAATAACATTTCTGTATAAAATTTAATTAGTTATTCCCAGACGTTACGAGCCGTGTCGAAATTTCTGAGATTTAACTGGTGCGAGTGCAAATTTAATAAGAACCGACGCACAGGCGGTCGAGATGGGAACATAGACTGACGAAATTCTAGAAACTGGCCGTTTTGGGGACAAGACCGACAGACAGGCTAACCACTATTTAAACCCGTGTTGATAGGAGTGGGATCTCTTAGATTTTCGATTTGATTCAATGCGTTAAGCAGTGCTTTTTTAGTTTTCCGATTTTGATAGAATAATTTAAACAGTTTGCTCGTATATTTTGGTGATTTAAAACAGTTGGTTCTTTACGTGCTACAATGAATGTAATTTAGTGCACTTAGAAAAGAAGATACAAGGTAATAAAGTCTAGTATCACTGTACCAATTAGTCAAAATTGCAACGACAAATGAATACACAAAAGTAGGCAGTTTTGGCGTATATTTGTGAAAGAAGTATGAATTTCTTTGCTATTTTTCGGGTGTGTTAATAATTAAATGATTCGTAAACGTGTCTGGATCCACAAAACAAGCTTCAGATATACACAAATGAGTTCCGGAAAAGCACTGAAACAACTTTAAATGAATGGTGGTGTAGAAAATTTTAAAGGCGACCAGCAATACGAGGACCTAAACATAACCCAGTTGGATTGGTGTGATTAACAGAGGACGATATACATTGGGGCCACGAGTGCATTAACCTTCAGGTAACTTATGCTTTGTTGTTCGATTTTTTTGATATTTTGGTGTGTGTTGAATAACTTTATAATTGATTTACTTAAAATGAACAGTAGTGAAATTGTACCAACAAAATTTTAATTTTAAGGTGAAATTTTCTTGTATAAGTAGAAAGGGGTATTTAGTATTTATGTTCTGGATTATGATGAAAATTTGGGTATGTCTTTGAGCTCAATTAGACGAACCTGGTTAATTAACGTAAAGGGGTGGGAGATGCTCCCTTTGTACTCAGACTCAGGTCTGCAAATATTGTTAAATTAATTAGTAGGCATCCTACAAGGACTTTAAGTTCTGGATGCACATTAAAATGATAATAAATTTAATCTTGAAATTTTCTGATACTGAAATTTATGCTGAATTTTAATTTTGAAATTTTAATGTATTGTGAATATTGATGTAAATAGAGTTAACGTTGGTGTTTGTGATAGGAATGTGTTTGTTTTTTTTTATGATTGAGGATGAAAGTTTTAACTAGGTGAGCAGCCGAGGCGGAAAAGAGTAAAGAGGCGGTTAACAGAAGAAAATGACGGACTAGTAAGTTGATAGCTTTTGTAGGTTTCACAGCATTCTTGACGCCCAATCTGTGGGCCACGATTCGAAAACCGTAGTTCCCAGATTTTGTTGGAATCACAGCAATATATATATATATATATATATATATATATATATATATATATATATATATATAAATATATTCTAAATATATACCACCCCTCTCTCTACTTTTTGTGTTTCACCTATATTGTACCCTCTATTTTATACTTTTGTAAAATGTGCACACCTAATGCACGCCCCTTTCTTGCCCCGTTTGGTTGGTTCTTGTATAAACTGTTTAATGTAATGCCTCGACTATTTAAAAAAAAAACTCTTAATCTCAGGGTGTTCAACTACTTATAGTGGGTCCCGTTATAAGTAGATGTGCTAATTCCAACCAACGTGCAACCTTTTGTTTTACTACTAAGATTGATATTCTACTTTTGTATATGCCAAAATTTCTAATAAGATCAAAGTTGCTATGTGCCAAACTAAATTACAACCAAATTTGTGTGACTATTTTTGACGTATTAAAGATAGATTTTAACACTCACCTGGTCTATACTCCGTTGATGCCTCCCTGAATTCTGGCTCAAGATCCTTATCACCGTGTGCGTCTTCACAATGATGTTTTTGAATATCCGTGCCGCTTCCAGGTGTCCTTGAATTTTAACTGCTCCGCAATACCTGAAATGATCAACCCAAATTTAGAATTTAGAAAAACTAGTGCTACAACTTCCCCTGTGCTAATCTCCGTTTCGAATCCTGGTTTTCTCTATAAATCCGTCGGCTTCTCCGTATCTAATTCCAATCTACTCGTTCCTATTTCTTTTTGCTCGGTGCTCCGGCTACCTTTAAACTGCTTTCCAATATCCAACTTCTTTTCTATGTATCCACTCCCGATATCCTGCTACCTTTTAAACTGCTCTCCAATATCCAACTACTTTTCTATATATAACCACTCCCGATATCCTGCTACCTTTTAAACTGCTCTCCAATATTCAACTACTTTTCTATATATAACCACTCTCGATGTCCTTCTTCCTTTAAATCGCCCTCCAATACCTAACTTCTTTTCTATGTATACACTCCCGATATCCTGCTACCTGCTACCTTTTAAACCATTCTCCAAATCCAATAATTTACCGTCGCACAATCACTACTATTCACTTTATATTTTCGATGCTTGTTTCTTTACCACTTTATTCAATTAAACTCCTTTTACAACAACTACTTTTATTTTCTTTTTAAATATCTGTATACAAATTAGCACAGTTGTGAAAACACGTCTTATTACAAAATTGGTTCGAAAAATAATCCCTTTGTTTACTCTCTAAGGCGACCATGTTAACCCTCTACTAGCCCACTACATCTTAAAGTTCATAACAAATAAATAAGTTCGTGTCGCACATACCCTAGTCCATGTCTTTTATACAATTTCATAATCACATTAAATTCTAATATATGTCCTAAATCTTTACATTCCACCAATCACATTTGACGTTTTTATAACTAATAATTTTGAGTTTACAAATATTGTCCAAAAGTTGATTCTATAGAAAATGAAACCAAAATAAAGTATACTTGACCCTGGATGCATGTTGATAGTGAACATTCATAGACGCATCCGGCTTTTGGACGGCAAATGTACTTTCAAAGGCTATTTAAAATTCAACTCGGTATAAACCCTTGAGCATTTCACATCTTACTACGCCACTTAGTCATTTTAAAATTGCCTTTTGGCACTTAATTTCAACTACTATATTCGAATGGTATTTTAGTATACATAAAATACGGCAAACATACATTTTTAGGTTTATGTGATCAAATATGTGGATTATTTTTGTTTGGCATATACTACCTTGTACTAAACAACCCTTATAACTCTTTGTAGCTCCCTTAGACATTATAATATATATATATATATATATATATATATATATATATATATATATATATATATAGATTTCTGACAGTTTTCCACGCCCTCCTACTTTGCAATTACTCAACTGTTTTACCGTTAATTGAATCGGCGGTTTTTTACATTTTTAGTTTAAACATCCCATCTTGTTATCGTGAGTATTAGTCATAACGAGATCTTTCTGGACCATTCATTCAGAGTTGCATTTTTTAATTTACTTGAAAGAAGTAAGCTATTGTTTTTCCTTCCTCATTATACCTATTAAAAGATTAAATTTAGTATACTCAACTGTTATTTATAATACAATTTACAACGCGGCGGTGGTGATTTTATTATGTACTGCTAATTTAAATTGTGGGAGTTTTTATTAATATTTTGAAACAAATTTAGCACCGTAATGGTTTTTTTTTTAATTAATATGCTCGGTAAATGCCAGTTTAATCCCTTACGGTTAGATTTAGAGGAGTGTAGATTGTGGTTACGGCCGTGTGCAGATAAATTTCGCGCGCTTTGTAATACGTGCAGAAAGGAGTTTGATGTTAGTCAAGGTGGTATACATTGTGTTAAAACACATGCAAAAGGTAAAAAACATTTGAAAATTGTGCAACCTTTACTGATGGGGACTCAAAAGTACACTTTTAAAGTGCCTACAATTAGCATGGGTATTGAATGCTTAAATACAATTATAGGACTTGTCATCGCTGACGGTGATAAAGTAGTAGCAAGTACAAGTGCACCTAATTCCTTAACAAAAGATAGTACAACGTATTCTGGTAATAGTAATATATTAAAGTTAATCTACTTACAAAGAGAAGAAGTAAGTATAGCAGAAGTTTTATGGTGTATTCTCAAAGTTACGACACATTCTTTAGAGAGAAGTTTTGCAACTGCCACCAACGTTTTTCCTGCTATGTTTCCAGATAGTGTGATTGCAAAAAATGTACAGCTTCATAAGGATAAAATAGCTTATTCTATAACGTATGGACTAAGACCTTATATCCAAAATGAACTTGCTAACCAATTAAAGAGTGTACAATTTATACTTTGTCATTTGACGAAAGTCGTAATAAAATATCCCAACTTGGTCAGATGGACATAATTGTCAGATTTTGGGATGAGGCAACAGATGCTGTACAAACATGATTTCTAAATTCAGCATTCTTGAAACATGCAACTGCTTCTGATTTAATCAATAAATTGATTGAATCTATAACTTCGTTGGGCTTGTCTCTGAAAAAAATTGTACAGGTAGGGATGGATGGTCCTAACATTAATCTAAGAATACTTGAAGACTTACGCAAATATTTAAAATATAAAAGCAGTGAGGATCCAGAACTGTTTTCCACTGGAACTTGTGGAATACATGTGATTCATGGGGCATTCAAAACAGCAGAAAAAAAGACGGGTTGGAAGATGCAAGATTTTTTACGATCACTCTATTATCTTTCTAAAGACTTTCCTTCAAGACGTGCTAACTATACAGCCTTTTCTGGTTCTATTGTATTTCCAAAACGATTTTGCATTTGCAGCGTACGTTGGGTGGAAAATCAAGCTTATTACCAGAGCCATTGAAATCATAAAACCTGTAGGGGTATATGTTGAACAATGTATTGCTTTAAAGAAGTGTCCTGAGAGTAGAACATTCCAAAAGATAAAAGGTTTTTAGCAGATAAACTTTTACTAGCTAGAATACAATTTCTTAAATCTATTTGTGTAGAAATTGAATCGTTTTTAAAATTTCTGCAATCAGACGATCCCCTAACACCATTTTTATATCAGGAATTGTATATATTTTGCGTAATATCGGAAGTTGTTTCATTAGTAAAAAAAAATATAAATGAAGCAAACACCCCTAATAAACTAATTAAAATTGATATAACCAAAATTGCAAACTTAAAGTTAATTGCAAATGTGGATATTGGTTTTGGGGCATCTGTTGTTTGTAAGGCGAAGGGTTTGAAGGAACTTGATGTCGTTAAATTTAAAAATGATTGTTTAGCTTTTCTAAAACATTTTTTCCAAAAAATTACAGCGAAAAGTCCTTTGAAATACAACATTATTAAAGGTGCTTCTTGTTTGTCATTTATGGTAATGTGTAGCAACGTCTTAAAAACATCCAGGTTAAATATTGCTTTAGAGGAATTTATTGAGCAAAAGTAGATAGTTGCATCTGATGCAGACATTGTAAAAAACACTATAACCAATTATGTGAGGACAAGAAGAATGCTTTGGAAAACTGGAACAATTCTTCAGAAAAGGAAAGATTGGACATATTTTTAATGAGGTTGTGTAAAGAGTGTGGCTTATCAGAATTTGTATTTTAAAATTTTATTAAAAAAATTTTAATTATGTTTCACGGCAATGCTTCGGTTGAAAGGGGTGTTTCGATAAATAAAGAATGCCTCGTAGAAAACACTTTAAATGAATCGCTAGTTGCCCAAGACTTGTTTATGACAAAATTTTAACTTCTAAAATAAAACACCCTTCCGAATTTACAATTTCTAAGAAGATGATTCTTAAAGTTTCGAAATGCATCTTCCAGAAGGCCAGAAGCATTAAAAGTTACGCATAATGAAAAACTTGCTAAGAAGCGAGAGGTTCAACAATTGCATGCTGATATCAAGACACTCGAGTTAAAGAAATTTGAGGTAACAGAAAAGCTCAAGGAAGAAGAACTAGAGATCGATGCTAAATTAAAAAAATTAAAAAAGAGACTGAGAGTTAATAAATAAAAATATATTCTATGCACTTTATTCTTGAATATGTAGGTATATTCACTTTAAACTAATTAAAATATTCGAATCTTCGGATCACGCTTATTTTCCGTTTTTCATGCAACTAAAAGTACTGAATTTTTTCAATTAAAATAATGAAAAGTACATAAAAAGTACTGAATTTTTATTTAGTTGTTTGAGTAGACACCCTGATGAAGTAAGGACTCAATTGCGAATAATCAAGTTTTAATTTACTATGACCCAAACAAACCTATTATAATATCTTGTGATGCGAGTTCATGTGGGATTGATGGAGCTTATGTTGTAGAATAAATGGGGTAGAAAAAACTGTGCTCTTTGCATCATGGACATTCTCCAAAGCAGAACGTAATTATTCTCCATTAAAACGTGGAGCATTAGTGGTAGTATTTTGTGTTAAACGTTTTTACAAATATATTTTTGGAAGACCTTTTACTCTCATATCGGATCATCAACCGTTAAAAGTAATTTTTAATCCTGAATGGAGCATATCAGTTATGTCCGCTTTGCATATTATTCGTTTGAATTTTATTTTGTCAATATACAATTATAATATAGAATATAGGAAGGGTTCTCTAACAACGATGTTTGTGTCGCAAACAGAGTATATGTACAATGAGTTGCTCTGCAAGCTGGTTTTATAACTCATATCTAATATAATAAATTAATTTTCTATTTCGTTCAGAATGCCGTACACTCGGGATCAGAAATCGGAATTAATGGACATAATTAAAAACGCAGTCAATTGTATTTTAGAAGATGGTAAGTTTACAGGAAAACTTATCGATAAATTGTGGCTAAAAATCGAATCCAAGATGACCTGTAACAAGATATGTAGAAAAGCAGAAGAATGTCGACCAGCTTTTGTTTACTTTTTATGTTTATGATATTTTGTAATTAGCTGTTTAGTAAGTTCCAGTTGAAAATAAGCTAATGAAATATTTTGCCATGTTTTTGCTCTTAACATTGTCTTCTGAAAAACTGGAGTATTTATCAAAGAATCCTTTAACCAACACTCGTTCAACTTGAGTTTCTTGTTTTGTGAAACAATCATTGTCATCACAATAAAAAAATGTATTTCCTCTCAGTCTGTTGCCACCTATTTATGGAATCACGATTGAATTGCTTATTATTATTTTTTGTAACAAAGTTAAAATATCTATTTATTTCAGCAGCTATTGTTCCTAATAGGTTGTTGGAAAAATATATTTTAAAATCTTTTTAACCAAATCCCAGAGCCTGCATTTGTTATTAGCTCTAGTAACTGCTAAACCTCCTTATCAGTCAAACCGACATATACTGCAATTTCAAGAATTGTTTATACCTGTGTAGTAATGTGTAGTGAACATGACTAAACCTACAGAATCCAGAATTATCTTGTTATTTACAACATACATATACACAGCTTTAAAATAGAATGGGCAAGCTTCTTCTACATATATTTACAAAAGACACACAGATTTTTGAAATTACGAAACATATATTTACCGAAGTAGCTAGCACTTGGAGAAAATACGAAGTTGCTTGATCATATTGGGAAAATTGAACTCACTTGGGGTACTTCTATGGATATACTCAACGAATATCTTCAGAGGATACTACTGGGAGATTAAATGGAATATATATATATATATATATATATATATATATATATATATATATATAAACATCATAGTTATGTTTTGAAATATATATATATATATATATATATATATTCAAAGACAATATGCAAATTTAAAATATAGAAAAGATGTATTTTACTTAGGAAATTATTAAAATGTCACTTTAATATATTAAGATAAATCTGTTTTTTTATAATGATGTAGTGTATTTAATTGGGATTATATCCAGCTCTGTTCAAGTTTTACATATATTTATGAGTTATTGCAGTTGGTTTAATTTACCTTTAAGTTGTTAGTTTCACTATATTCTTTTCCGCCAAGTCCAAAATGTCCCTTGGGATCATTAGCATATATTTTAGCCACTAAGAGACAATCTCGAAATAATATTTGTCCAATGTATATAGGTTTTCCACTAGAGTCTCTTCCTCCTGGTAAAGCATCGGGGGGTATTACACCACCAAAGTCCCTCCAGTAATAATCTAACAAAATCAAAAAGAAAAGTGTAAATGTATGTTTTGTAATGAAATAAAATTTGATAAAAGATATTGTAAATTTACTTTGGGTTTTCTTAAAGGATAGACATGTCACACTTTTGGTTATGTTTTGCGTGCGGTTCTACTAAAAAGGACATTTGAACGATTTTATTATTGAATAATGCCTATCACTTATAGTAAACAACATAAAATGGACAGGAATATTCTATCCTTTATGAAAAACTTCAAATCAGGCATGGTGAAAAATTCTACAAGCCTGGTAGCGAAATTAGAAGAAAATTCTATGATATTAAATGAAAATGCGAAGAAACAAAAACAATCCGCCTTAAACCTTACAAAAAAAACTTAACCAAACCTCAACGAACTTAAGGACAATAACACGAGTTTTATCGAAAAATTATAGGAAAACGCTGCAAGCCTGATGAAAAAACTGAATCAGACTGCCACGAAACTGCCTTAAGATTTTACAGTACGATTAGACCAGAATGCAAAAACGATTGAGCAGAAATCAACAAAAAATTGCTGTCAATTAAGAGAAGAGTTTACGCAAGAAACTACAAATTCCGTGGAAAAGCTGGAACCCAAATTTGTTGACAGTTTACAAAAACTTGAAGCAAAGTTTTCACTAAGCTGTTAGAAAATTCGCGAAAGATGAAAGTATTTAAATTAGAAGAACGAATTATATCACTTGCAGCTCCGGTGTAACAGCATCACACCTTTAAGAGTGCCAAGGAAAATAAACTGTCTCCATTGAAGTTTAAAGTAAAACCACCTACCTTTGATGGAAAGTTGCCTTGGGTGACGTATTTCAAACAATTTGAGGCTGTCGTTTTGAGTTTCCTACAAACTATACCATACCATGGTCAGGTCAAAGAAACTATAGGGCTTTAGTGGCCGTCGTCCAAACATAAACACCATCTACATGATTTTCTGGGATTATGCACATATTATAGAAGATTTGTTTGTAGATTTGTGAATATTATCTGAAGTGGCTACTGCAGTTCAAGAGGCTGGAAGGACAGATTTCGAGATGGACAGAAAGGCTATAGGAGTACTATTTCGACACTGAACATTGAGCAAGTTCTAATCAGCATAACACAGACGTGTTGTTGAGACTACCTTGTCCTGAAGATTGTAGCCATTGTTTACGGTTGGAGACGAAATGTGATCATCTTTGTTGGACAACCGTGATTAATGACGATTGACAAAACACAACAGCTGAGGACCATAGAAGAGAATGATCCATACCTAGACATCATTATGGAATGGATAATCAGAGGAAGGTGTCCATCATGCCAGGACGTTAGCACATTGAAGGTGTATTGCGCACCATGGAATTTTCTGATGCTAGAGGTCGTTGGTGCGTTTCCTGGAAAAAAGACTGAGTTTTTAGTACGCTTGAGGTTGTGGTTCCCAAGACCCTGGTGTTTAAGGTTTTAGGACATCTACATAATGGGACGTTGGGAAGGCATGAAATCCATGGTGACTAAGAAAGAATGATCACATTGTAAGCCACCTGATTAAGATCAGGTATGAAATCAAGGCGCGAGAGTCTGGTTTTCAAATGGGAGGCTGCACGTGGTTTACAATCCGAGATGGAGGCGTGTATTGTTTCTAAAGTTACAAAGAAATTGGGAGGGTCCTTATGAAATACTGAATTGAATCAATGAAGTAGTATATAGGATTATGAACTATTCATGTCTGTGTACGGCGGCACTGGCAAGGCGTGGTTTAAGAGGCCAACAGGGATCTATTTGATGTGCCTTTGAAATACTTTCTGACACATTGCATAGCAGCGGATTTCAATATGACCTGAGGGATTGCTACAGTGTTCAAAAGTAAATTTTGTGGTCTGGACCAGCTTTGCCAATAACAACCAGACGTGGACAAAACCATACAGCTTAAAGATTGACGTCGTCGCGTTTACTACATAGTGACAAAGCAATTGTCCTCCGGTATATCCAGTGACCAGGACCTGTGGTTGGCATTAGTGGATCTCAAAGACCAGATGATGGAGTTTAGGGACAAGAAGCTAGCCATACCTTAAATTGGTTGTAAGCTCGATAGATTGGACTAGAGGGTAGTACGAAGCATGCTGGAGGTACTATTCTAGAAGACTGGGGTCGAAATCTTGATATGCAGCTTTAACTTAAATGGGATGGCACCCGCTATTAATAGCATCAATTGGTACTTCTATCAATATGAGAAATGTAAGAATGGCTCCCCAGTTATTCGTATCGTCACAGAAACATCCAGCTTCTAGGCCAGGAATTTTTCAGGGACAGAATAGTTTTAAGAGTGGAGCAGAGTAACAGTAGTTAAAAAATATATTGAACACTCTGGAAATTATACTTATTCGACTTTTACTAAAGCAGTTTCTGTTTAGCGAAGAGTCAATGATTAAAAGTATAATTAATAGGTATCGCAATACAGTCGGTTTGATTAGGCACGTTCTAGATGCTTTCTCGATCTAACTAGAATAAAGGATTATTGTATATAAGCGCGAGCTCCGTTGCGATAGATCAGTGTTAGTTCGGACCCGACCCTAATAAATGTTTGATGTACACAAATTAATGTAACAATAAATTCGCCTATGTGGTGTAAATATAAATTTGTGTATGTAATATACATGTTTTAGGTAAATAAATGACCAGTAAGATTAGTGCTACAATAATGTTTAATTTGTCGTATGTAGAAGATTAAATTAATGCCTACAGATAGTGATTAAGCTAAGTCTAATGTAAACGAGACTGTAAATATTAGTGTTTGTGAAGAGTAATTTTTAGATTTGTATTTCTTAAAAATAAAGGCCAAAGGTTAATTAAAAAAGTCGTTTATATATATATATATATATATATATATATATATATATATTGCTATGATAAGAGGGTTATTTAGGGGTATATTGAATCATAATGGTCACACAATACATGTAAAAGTACTAGAAGTTAGAAAACTACATTCATTTATCATGAAAAATACGTAATTCGCATATTATGCAAAGAGCAAACATTTAACACCCTGTATAAGGATCACAAATGTGTTTAACTAATGCCGGGAAGCTTGTCCTTCAACAATAAAAACATATTCAGCAAGAGAAATAACTATACACGATCTCAAACTCGTTTTCAACCAAAAAGCATTCATAAATTGTAAATAGATACGCATGAAATACGGTAACAGCTAGAAAATCATGACGCAATGGCTATTAAAATTAAACATGCGATAATGAAAGAAGATAGTAAAGTGTTCTGATAATAAACGCACCTTTCGAAAGAAATAAGTTTTGCAAATGCAGGAGGTAAACAAAAATATGTTAATTTACGTCATTTCTCCTACGTGATTTTCTACATGAATTTTATACAATACCCAAAGTATTATCTAGACACACAAAAGCCATAAGTTAAAATTACGTGCCAAGGCGAATTAAAATTTCCTGTAATAACATCAAAACTAACGGTCAAGGATCAATACATAATAGAAATTCTTGTAGACTACGTGACCAAGAAATCGTTCCGGCGAGTTACTATCAGAAATATACCTGTAAAAGCCCAAAATATTCAAAACATCCTGTGGCTGATTGTAAACTTTGAACAAACAATACTGATAACCAATGAATTTTAGATGGGGCGGTGCTTATATAACAGGCGAATTTGTTAAGCAGACAGTATTCATTCAAACTTAGAACAGTTCACGTCGCTTACAATCAAAAATTTACGCAATGAGTGAAATTGAATAATTTAATATTTTTTTGAACGTGATGTTAAAAATTTCAAAGTTAAAATTAGTGAAAATTACATAATACAAGTTTGCCGTTTGCTGGAAAACGTGAGTAGAAGTCTATTAGTTAATTAATTTTAAATATTTGTAATGTAGGGCTTTAAGAAAATCTAAGAAATAAAGCGGTAAATCGAAGAAAATCTAAGAACAGACTGGGTAAATTGAAACTATTGATTGAACGGGGTAAAATTTGGAAACGATATAAGTTGATAATATTGGGAAGAAGTCTGAATAAAATTATTGGTTTAAATTCACGTGAAGGAGCACAAAACAGAGCATTGTTTTAAGGAGTGAATGAAACAACTCAATTAAAAGTAATGAAGAGATGCTGATCCACTGCACGCAGTAGCAGATCCAAGGAGAACAAAGAGGGACGCGCCAGGAAAACTACAGCATCAGGCATTATTTTCTTTTTATTTTTGAACACTGACTATATTTTATTATACCTGAATATTTTGTAAAGAGTTAACAAAAATCTTTTTATACGTGAAAATTTACGTACAAAGGGAAAAAGTCTTGAATGTTCAGAGATTTCTCAATAAGATATAGTGTCATTTTTGCTGGCTTTAACCTAAGAAAAGGGAGCTATAATTTTTGGAGATAAACAATTTAATTTTAAATATTATGATTATTTGATTCAGGGGTTGATTTTGTCATATATACAACATATTAAGCTGTGAAGTGTATATATTTTTTTCCTCATTATAGAAGCGTTAGTTGATTTCGTTTTTCTCATTTACAGTAGGAAAAGTATTAGATAAAAGGGGGGTAAATTATTTGTTATTGTAACGTTGTGCACTCTGTGTGAATTAGACTGAGCTAGCCGTGGCATAATTAAAATTAGGATATTAAAAGATACAGAGCGGTGGCGGGCAGCAGGAAACTGAACGTTTATTACATCGGCGTGCAGCGTTATCATAGCAATATGTATTAGTTTGAAGTGACTAGAAGCAAGTACAGAAAGCTACACAGCTACTGTAGACCTGAAGATGACAAGCGCTAGACTAACCATTCATCTCTGAACTCATAATAACAACGTTCATATACATAAACACAAAAAAATCAGATAAAAATAAATTACTGTAAAATACATATAATCACTTTTAATTTCTTGAAACACACTTCTTTACAACTATAAATTCTTTTCTAACAAATTTTTTCTAAAAAGTTATATACTAATACTATAAGTTCTATACCAAAAAACCAAGTTTGGCTTCAATTGTTACAACTGTGTCTACTTATAAGACACCTAGGTTTCAGGCTTGTGGCTGATTTTGTGTGAATTTTAAAATTTGGTTACTAGATTTTCATTTTTTTAATTTCCACATTTTTTTATCAAATTTCCTGTAATTTACTAATATAGATAATCAGATCAGGACCTTACCATTTAGACTGTCTAATTGTTATAAGACGTTGATATAAATTCTTGAGCTACTGATTGTTTACTTTCGTCAACTCTCAGAGCATCTTAATCAGTTTTTTTGAAATAAGCTGCTACTGGTTTGCTATGTGCCTTTATTTCATAATCTTCCAAAAAAGAAACCATGTGGAATAGCAAATTTCCATACATCAGCATTTTTATTAAAACCCAGAAATTGCTTAAATAACCTGCACCATGTCTGCTTTAATATATCACCTACTCAAACCTTAATTGTTAGTAGAAACGTCAAATAAATTGTCAGACCAGTTTTGTTGTATCAACTTTCAATCAGAATTAAGAACAAATAATTTATTTAAATATTAACCAATTTAAAGATTTCTTGGAAACAAATTTGAAGAAATTAGACAAAATAGTGCTACAAAATTGATTTTAAGAAACTAATCTATTAAAAGTAATGTGGAAGCAACAATAAATTAAAAACTACTAAAAACTTACTTGAATAAAACTAAATTAATTTAATTGTATACCTGATGTGGAGGTTGCTGATAATGCAATTGGAATAAAGTGACTATTATTGCATATATCTTTGATAAGTATTATTCTTAATTATATGAATGAAACTTTTTACATTATTTGTTATAGTGTGCAACATGATTATTCAGGACTACCAATAAAATCAATCATTTAATGAATGGATATCTGTGAAATGTAACAATATTTTATTATAAACATGATACTTTTACGCTGGTACTATTATACAAAACATTTTATTGTGTAGTAGACCACTGAGCGCCTGACCACATTGAAAAATAAAACTTAGAATGGCAATGTTGTCCAGAGTCTGATTACCGAGTGTCAATGTAACACATATAATAGGAGCAATTTAGAATATGTAAAGAGGAAGTAAATTCAAGTTACAGACAAATCATTACAAAATCTTTAACACTTGGATTTGATTATGTATTACAATTGCCTTGAAGATTTATCTGCAACTGAATGGGGACTAAAGATTATTAGAATTCCTTTTCTTCTAATACTACAATTTATTGTATAAATTGACTGGTTTAATTGTAATTTATGAATTGTAGTATGTGCAGAAATAATTTAAAAGATAGACAAATTAATAAAAGAGGGATAGGAATACAGAATATAGAATATTTTTACACTTTCGAGAAGCAATATATTTAACACATTTATAAGTTGTTCTTTCTCTAGTTATAATTATAATTAAACTTGCTAAATTTAATAGGTCATTGTTTTCAAAAATTTGAAAACTTTGTTGAATTTAAATTTATAATATGGCTAGAAAACGCAACCGTTAATATTTCAGTATGTGCATTTATTCATAAAGCATGTGTATGCATGTTTATGCGATCGATCTACATGTAGCAAATCAATTTAATTCTAACTTAGCAAGTAATTCATGATTTTCACAAAGAAACATGCACTAATTTTTGGTTTTAATAAAATAAACCCTTTTCTTGTAATTCCAAAAAAGTTATTTTAATTTAATTCTGGCTTAAATTGTCCATGCTTCCAAAAATCTAATTAAAAATGAGCACAATACTATGTCTTCAATTGTTACTAGCTCAAGGAATTTGACTTAAAGATCTTTAATTTTGATAGTAGTTTTTTAATCAAAATAAAAATTTTGATGTTCATATATCTTTTTATCTAAAGAAGACCACTAAAAGTGTGTGCAAAATATCTTACCCCTTAGATGATATAACAATAAGATCATGAAAACATTTAGCTTTAGTAGTATCTGTTATAGTTGATGTAATTAGTACTAATTAATAAAATTCTATTGAACAAAAACATTCTTTATCAAACATTTTCTAAAGATAAATTATGTTTTTCTTTTTCTTGGCATAGATTTAGTTGAATAGATATGATTCTTATCAAAGATGAATTTGCATATAGTTTTAAGTATTGCTGGGGAATATAGAAAAAGTTAACGAGGGACGATCTACTACTTTTGATCCTAAATTAGTTGTAATTAAAGTAGGTAAACTTAAACACAATTTATGTAATTACTTAGAAAGGTCTATAATATCCTTGCAACATTTTGTCAATAATGATAAATAGTTTAATTCTGTTCACTCCTAATCAGTTTTGTGGTTTGAATGTTTGTTTAATGCTATGAGATTTAGCTTGCTATCATAAAAAAACTATGAAATATTCCAATTATATTTATATTAATTTTTTTTTATACTACACAGTGTTGTACATTGAACATGACCTAGGGGTTATCAAAATTAAAATAACCTGCATTAATAAAAAATTTTAAGAGAGAAGAAAGTGATTAGGAATAGTTCAAAATGTAAACTGATTATCATATAATTAGTATTTTTTACAACAGGATGTTCAAAAATAATATAATTAGTTACATATTTTAGAACAACTACATTTATGACAAGTTATCAAGGTTTTAGTCTTTGTAATAGGACTTGTACTTTGTGCTCAAATTCAGTCTCAAAATTTTAAATACACTTTTGAAAGTGCAATTTTTTGACATAAGTATAGAAAGTAAATTTAATTGAAAACATGTGTTTTAGAATAGTAAATACCCTAGAAGAAATTAAGTGTTTTTCAGAGTTAGCTTTTAACTAACATAATTGGGTCTTTAGGTTATTAACGCTATTAGCAGTAGTTACATTAGTTATTAAATTGCAACACAGTTTTTTTACAACAGATTGACAAATAACCCTAGCTTAAATTTATAATCAGGATTTTTAAATGCCATTTTTTGATAAGTTTTATATTTCTCTTTCGACAGAGTTAATATTTAAATATATATCATAAATTTATTTGTGCTGATTAATTGTTGTAACAAGAATGCTCAACAAACAATTAAGTTTACTCTTATTTTCAAAAATATAAAAATTTAATATAGGTCAGATTAAAAGTAGTCCTGTGCAAGGATGCTAAGAAGGTTGTTAGTACTTTCTATAAAACGTAAAGTTTATAAAGATACTTGTGTTATAAATTTCTATTAGTAAACTGTAACACTCACCATCTGTATGACCTGCTGAGCAAAATGCTGCAATATTTAATAAACTAAGTGTAATGATTAACTGTTTCAAACCTCCCATTTTGTCAAAATAAAGAATGGTTTGAAAATTATTTCTTCTACACTTTTATACTCTTTTTATATTCAAACTACTTGATTATCTTAAAAATTGAACTTTAATTGACCTGCTTTTTTATCTCATTATTTTACACAGAATACAGATAAAAGGCAAGACTAGTAATCTCTGATATAATTTTTTATACTATAAAATATTTTGCAATTAATTTAAGACATCCACATATTAGGTACAAGTCAATCATCATCACCATTAGGTCTTCAGTCCTAGAACTGGTTGAACGCGTACCTTCATTGTTTCCTATTCTGAGCTAACCTACACATTTCCCTGCATCTATCACTATCTGTGTGCTAAAGTCTGATCTCGGTCTACCTCTACCTCTATTTTCCTATCTCTGCTTGTAGTATATCCTTCTATTTCTCCTATTTTTCATTTTCCACAGATATCTTTATTCCTCTACTATTTCTACAACCTACAACCTTCTATCTCTTTCTGTCTGCTTTTCCTACTGCCCCTATTTCATAGATATACTGTGCTGTGCTCCACACTATGCTTTGAACAGTTTTCTTTTTGTATATATGTTCATTCTCTTTGAACATAGCTGTTGTTCTTTCTTGTTTGATGCAGTTCGGTCACCTTCTATTGTTTTACATTTATATACCCTATTTCCCAGATATTCAGTGGTATATGAAAGGGTGTTACGTGCCAATAAATTGGCCCTTAAACATTAATTTTAGGTTAATTTTGATGTGCGGAAGTTTCGCGCCACAAATTAAAAAGACGCGGTGCGCGTATTTCCGTTACGTCAAAAGTGGGTTGGACGAATAACTTCGCGCCGACGCGTAAAAGACAAAAGTGGGTTTTTTCCGGTGCTCTCTGTAACGTGGCTTTTTTGCCTGAACCTTCGAGTGGAGTGGACGTTTGAGGTATCGTATCGTGCTTGTTATTATCTATGTAGATTCTCTTGCCTAATTATCTTTGTTGTCGCCCCTTATACCTGGTTTTCATTGTCCATTCCCTACATAGGTGATGAATTTGAAGCCATAGGTAGAACCGCATTCCACGCCGGAGTGGAGCCCTAAGACCGAGTCCAAGCTATTTGGATGTGCGTAAGACGTACCCCCGTTAATTGCCGTTTCTTGTAAGAGGGCCAGCAGCAGCCCTTAGGGACGTGCAGCCACCATCTTTATCTATCCTGAAGGACGATAGGCGTACTTTGTGGAAATCTGGACCTATCATGTGAGTAATTACTGTATTACCAATTGTCTTAAATTTATATAAATTTTCCGATTATTGCGCAATATAATTTGTGCATTGGTGACGTCATTGGCAGATGGGCGCGCAAAATCTGTAATAAGGTTAGCGTTACTAACCGCCCGTGGAGTCGCTTTTTCATCGCGCTTGCGCGATGTATTTATCGACTTTTAACTGTAATTATCGCCGTTTTAAATTGTAAGAAGGGGGTAAGCAGCCTTTGGCTGCCAAGTTCCCCCAGCACCTGAACCTTTGTCGAATTAATAGTTTTTCCAATTTATCCTTTTGCACAATCAACATTAGTTGAAAATATTTCACAACCAACACCTGTAGGTGTTTATAATAATCATCAGATTTAAGAGCACTTGTTTTTTCGTCATTGGGTTTTACATCTTGAAATTGGTTGGACTTGTACCTCAGCTTATTTATGTGCTGCGCTAGCTTACACCGTTCCCTGCTATTTTCACAACAGCCGATATACAGCTCGATTCCCTTCTATTGTTTTCTAATTATATGCACTGTTTCATTGAGATTCAGTGGTATGTGAGGGGATTAAGCAGCCTGTGGCTGTGCCGTATTAATAGTTTTCAAATAAATCCTTTCGCCCAAATAACATTAGTTGAGAGTATTGCAAAACCAATATCTGTAGTTGTTTATAATAATCACCATGTTTAAATACAGTTATTATTTTTGTCAGTTTTTCCATCTTGCAGCCGGTTGGAAGCATACCTCCATTGATTTCTATTCTGAGCTAGCCTACACATTTCCTCAAATTCTCACAACCTACATCTTTCACTATCTGTGTGCAGTAGTCTATCCTAGGTCTACCTCTACTTCTTTTTTTTCCCTATCTCTGCTTCTGATATATTCCGCACTATTCCCTCATGTCTTAGTATGTGGCCTATCATCCTATCCCTCCTATTTTTTACTGTTTTCCACAGAGTTCTTTCTTCCCCTACCATTTCTAGTACCTCTTTGTTCTTAACTTTGTCTGTCCATGGTATCTTCATCATACATCTGTAGCACCACATTTCAAAGGCTTCTACCTTTATCTTGTCTGCCTCTCCTACTGTCCAGGCTTCACAGCCATACAGTGCTGTGCTCCACACATATGTTTAAGCAATCTTTTCCTTGTTTCAATGTTTGTGGTCTTTGAACACAGTAGTTGCTTTTTCGTGTTAAATGTAGCATGACCTTGTGCTAATCTTTGTTTTATATATTTTGTGCTTTTCCCATCTTGCGTTATTTGACTTCCTAGGTAGCAGAAATCCTTAACCTCTTGTAAGTTCTCGTTACCTATTTGTATTCTTGTTTTTGATTTATTATCCTCTTTTGCATACAAGAACTTTAGTTTTATTTTTGTTAATTTTTGTACCACATCTATCCGTTAGAACTGTTTCCATTTCATTAAGAGCAGCTTCTAACTCTTCCTTGCTAGATGCTAATACCGCTATATCATCTGCAAATCTAAGCATACCAATCTTTTGTCCCTGCATATTAATTCCAAATGTCTTCCTGCATTTGCCAGTATTCATTGCCTCTTCTATGTACAAGTTAAAAATTAATGGGGATAAGGCACATCCCTGTCTCACCACTTTCCTAATATTTACTTCTCTACTTTCTTGCTCTAATTCTATTACTGCTGTTTGTTCTTTGTATAAGCTATGTACTATTCGTCTATCCCTATAACTCATTCCAATCTTTTTGAGTATTTCGAATATTTTTTTTCCATTTTCCATTGTCAAATGCCTTTTCCAGATCTACAAACCCTATATATACGCTTTCCCCCTTCTCTATTGTTTTCTCCATTATCACCCTCAGAGCTAAAATTGCCTCCCATGTACCCCTGTTTTGCCTAAACCCAAATTGAACTTTTCCTAGTATTTCTTCAGCTCGTTTTTCCATTCGTCTTTGTACAATTCTAGTTAATATTTTTGAAACGTGTGCTGTCAAGCTTATTGTTCGAAAATTTTCACATCTATCCGAACCTCTTTTTTTTATGTTTGAAATCTTTGGGTATCTCGCCTGTCTCATACATATAGCTTACAAGTCGGAAGAGACGTTCTGTTACTGCTTGTCCAGCGGCTTTTAGAGTTTCTGCTTGCATTTTATCTGTCCCCGGTGCCTTACCATTTTTCAGACTCTTTAATGCTAATTCAACCTCATCTCTAAGTATAGGATATCCCAGGTCATCCTTTTCTCCTCTCCTGAATATAAATTCTATATATTCCTGCCATCTAGCTACTTTCTCTACATTTTCTATAATGACGTTTCCTCCCACAGCCCTTCTATTTTAGCTGTATGGTTTTATGTCCCTAAAATTTATTCTAATTAAATTGTATGCATGTTCTGTCTTTCCTATTTCCATCTTAGTTTGTACCTCATTGCACTTTTCATCAATCCATTGTTCTTTAGCTTTCCTGCATTTGCGAATAATTTCCCATTTTATGGCTTTGTATCTCTGTTTTCCTGTTTCGTCTGATCTATTTTTGTATTTTCGTCTTTCTTCTATTAAATTCAGGATATCCTTTGTTATCCATGGTTTCTTATTTTCTTTTTGTGAATACCCCAGAATATCTCTGGCGTCCATGTCTAAGCTGTATTTAATGTTATTCAATTCTGTTTCTACTTCCTTAATATCAGAAATTTTCTCGATATCTTGTTACAGGCGGAAAAGCTACTACGTATGCAAAAAACAAAAATTAAAGGGGGGTCACCGGCATTAGCTAGCGGAAGGTCGTGGATCATATAGAGGGTTAAAATTTTGAAAAAAGAAGGTTAAATTAATTTATAATATACTACAAAGATGTGGCACTTACCTTTCATAAAATATTGTGGCTTAATGACAATTGCCAAGGGCGCCAGACAAGTCGAGAATGTCCAAATGTTTGTACAAAACCTTGAGAGACTTGTCATCCCAAGGAGGACAATTGTTTCTTTTAATCAATTCCTCGCTTTTTTACTACTTATAAAACTTCCATGATAAAAAAATAAAAAAAGACTATTGACTTAATCAACGGCAAACAAAACTACTAGGTTATCATAAAGTAAGGGATATATTTTAAATCGTTACAACTTTTTAATAAATTAAGTTAGTAACATAAAATAAACGAAATCTAGTTGCTTAATGAATGGGATTTTACCGTATCTATGAGAAACAAAAGCGTTGTCATAACAATTGTTGACACTAGTGCCAAAACGAAATTATTCAATTTGAAGTTTTATTTTGAAATTAAAACTCAAGTAAACGTTGAGTTTAAACGACTCAACTGTAATAACATGGATTTACAAACAAGAATTGGTTTAGTTCAGTGCTATTATGAATCCGGCAGAAATTACACCGCTGGATTACAAAGATTTCGCACGAGAATGGGTTTGAGAGCGGGACCCTGTCAAATGAAAGCGTACCGCAATTTAATACAAAAATTTGAAAGAACAGGGTCTGTAACTGACTTACCAAAATCAGGAAGACCAATAATTAGTGATGTCCAAGTTGCAGAGGTTCTTCATGAAAATCGAGACAGCCAGAAGCAATTCACTCGCAATCAGCAGTGCAAATGCGATATCCAAGCGATTGCAAATGCCGTATACCACGGTTTGGAAAATTTTACGCAAAATTCTAAACATGTATCCATATAAACTGAAAATGCTGTTTGAATTAAAGGACGCAGATTTGGCTACTAGGTACGATTTTTCTTTGCGAGTAATGGCTCAGATGGAAATTGAACCCGAATGGTTATCCCGTATTTTATGGACAGATGAGGCACATTTTACTCTGAATGGTGGAGTCAATACTCAAAACTGTAGAATCTGGTCTGCAGAAAATCCGCAACAAATCGTTCAAAAGGTCTTCATGACAAGAAAGTCACCGTTTGGTGCGGTTTTACAGCTGATTTTATTATTGGTCCGTATTTCTACGAGGAAATGCAGAATGGACAAGCCGTATCTGTAACTGTAAATGGTGAACGATACTTGCAAATGTTACAAAATTATGTTATTCCACAGCTGCAAAACGAGCACTACGGAATTGAAAACATCATTTTATGCAGGATGGAGCACCCCGCACATTTTTTGACCAGTCAAAGAATTGTTAACCAACGTTTTTCAAGATCGCGTGTTAAGCAGACATTTCGTAAATTCATGGCCACCAAGATCACCTGATCTAAACCCAGCGGATTACTGGCTGTGGGGTTATTTAAAAAGTTTAGTGTTTAGAAGACGACCAACTACGCTACAAGAATTAAAAGACAGTATTACGGAGCAAATTGGTACAATTCAACCAAAAATGTTACGAAATGCTGTGTACAATTTGGAGGTAAGGATGGTGATCTTACAACAACAAAATGGAGGTCATATTGAGCAATTGCCGTAACCTGTTTTGGGCATACTAAATCCCATTTCATAAGCAATTAGATTTCATTTATTTCTTGTTATTAACTTAATTTGTTAAAAAGTTATCATAATTTAAAATATATCCCTTACTTTATGATAACCTGATATTTAATTCACAGAGCAAGAAACGTGAACCTCTTACATTCATTGATTTAGAAATTTAAGTGAATAGGTGACTATGGAATTTATGAAAATTTTGAGTACATAAGTGGTTATCAAACACTTGTATATGAAAGAAACTTATATTATAATTCGTACACTAAATTAATCCCACGGTTTATGACCAAAACGTCCTAACAAACAAACTAACTAAAAATTGGTCATGCTACTTAACTATAGAAACTTACTTATTAAAAATTGTCCATTGTTTGAGGGTTTGTTTTCCAACGTAGAGCAGTTCTTAAATTTGGGAAGAGAATCTCGCTTGTTGCTTCTGTTTGTAATGTTTAAAGAATTGACTGGCACACGAACCCGGCAGAATTTTTGACAATATCACTTACTTGTGCGTCACACGCCTACAAGTTTTTAAATATTTATCTTGCATCACTATAAATCCGCGAACATATGGGCATAACCCTCGCGAAACTGGAAAAGTATCACTTCTTTCCAATTTTTACTAACGTGATACGAAGTGGAATATTCTATCTGTCATGCCAGAGAACGCTACCCGCGAACTACGTTTCTCTCTACTTCTTGACCACGGTCCCATTGGAAAAACTCTCCGTCTTTGGCTAAAGCCTTCAATTATATAGACGAATTCCTACCCTAATAATTATGTACGACATTTTCTGTTATCCAATGACTGAACAGAACCTCCCACAAAACAAGATTTCAGAAACCAAATCCAACCCCATTTTAGATGAGAATCACGGAAGCAATTATTCTCCCAAGGGTTTAAATTATATTTTACCTTCTACGAATTACTTAGTTATTGCAATGTGGAACCTATCTATGGCGACAGCAGTCTGCCCTTAACAAAGACCGGCTAACCTACTTGAGCCGAAATGGATTTTAAATACAATGGATGTCTCCAGACTACTTAAAATTAGTTGTAATATTTGAACAATCAAATTGGAAATAGTTTTGCGCTATTTATAATATTTTGTTTTGTCTAACCCGCTGTCAGTCAACGAAAGTATTAAGAAGGTTAAGCTTTTCAAACTGAAATTGGTTTTCTTTATTTACGCTAAAAAGGTACTATTACATTTTAATTTTATCGGATTTGTCAGTCTGTAACCGACCTAAACTTTTAAGAGGTTTATTGTATTTGACTTACGAGGGTCTAGAGCTTTAAATGATGACCTGCCGCTGGAATTTACTAGCCTGAAGCTATCGGTAAATGTGGTCTTTTATTATAACGGATCCTAAATAAAATGAGGTGATTTATTGGTGTAAATTTTTGTTTATACTTTATTCAAGTTACTGAATTTTAATGAATTGATTTGTTTAATTGTTAACATTACAAAATAATGTTACAATCTTTTAGCAATTCATTTGACTTTTTTTCAAATCTTTCGTGGATATCTTTATCGTTCAGCTTCTCAAAGTCAAAGTACCTTTTTGCGTTTCTCTTTTTCGGATTTTTAAATTTAAGTGCGGCCTTCATAATTACGATGTTGTGGTCAGTGTCTATATCTGCTTCCGGGTAGCTTCTACAGTCTTTTACTTGATATCTAAACCGTTGTCTAACAATAATGTAATCTATTTGATATCTTCCTATATCTCCTGGCTTCTTCCATGTGTATCGTCTTCTAGCATGATGTTGAAATAATGTATTTGTGATGGTTAAGTTGTTCTTGTCGCAAAATTCTACCAGCCTATTTCCCCTGTCATTTCTCGTGCCTAAACCAAATAAACCTACTAATCCCTCCTTCCCTACCCTCACCTACCACTGCATTAAAATCCCCCGTAATTAATAAATTTTCATGTCCTTTTACGTATCTTAGTATGTCTTCGATATCTTTGTAGATCGCCTCTACCTCTTCCTCACTGTAGCTAGAGGTGGGCATGTATACTTGTATTATTACTGTATTTTCTGGTTTAGATTCAAATCTAACCATGAGTACTCTTTCGTTCTTTTGTAGATAGTTTTCTACACGTTGTCATATCTCTTTTCACATAACTATCCCCACACCCGAATTTCCTTCCTCTGATCATGTATGAATTACTCTGAAGTCTCCACTCCAAAATCCTCCGCCACTGGCCAGCGGACTTCCCTAATTCCTACTATGTCTAGTGCTAACCTATCTATTTCGAGTTTAAGGTTCTCTAGCTTACCTACTTGTTTCATACTTCTGACATTCCACGCTCTGACTTGCAGAATGTTCACGGATTGTTTTCTATTCTTTTGGATCACATCCCCCGTAGTAGTCCCCTCCTAGAGATCCGAATGGGGGACTATTTTACCTCTGGAATTTTTTACCCCAGAGGATGCCATCATGTTTAACAATTTCTGTACGCAGTGTACTTGGGAGGTAATGTGGTGGTTTCCCGTTGCCTTCCACATCGCAGTAGTGTGTCTTAGAATGTCATGCCGACCCCTATGGTCTCTGCCACTCTAAGTACTGAAAAGCTGCTGCCCTCTTTCGGGGACCTGTCTTAGTCTGGTTTCTCACTAAAGACTCCACTAATTTGGTTAAACCTATAGCTTGACTCTTTAGCTCATTGAAACGCGCAAGCCATTCTATCTGTCGTCAAGGTGCAGGTCCATTCAGAATGGACAAGTCAATAAAAGTTAAAAAATATAACGAAACCCTGTTGAATACTGTGTTTACATGAACTTTCCATAGCATGACACAGGTGAACTAAAATAAATAAAAGCGATGTTCAAATCTAAATGTTTCTGTGTTTCAAACGGGACTTGCTGAAATAATCCTAGCAAGTGATTATTTTTGAGAGACATTTGGATGGTCTCTTAAACAAAGAGAAAAATATAGAATTCCTACTACTAGTAAATTGTACCTTGAATGAAAAGATTCTAATCTTGTTACTATTTCTCGATAACTTAAATTTCAGGTTTTAAATTTGCAAAGTAGTCACAACAATTTTAGCATTTTAATACTAATAAATATACAATTAAATGCAATAAGATTAAAGAAATCACTAGTAATTTACGATATGGTCATCATGAACTTAAAATTCTTATACTGCTAATCTTCTTCTTATTTGCAGTAAATG
The DNA here is from genome assembly GCA_036346225.1 of Platerodrilus igneus. Taxonomy (NCBI): domain Eukaryota; kingdom Metazoa; phylum Arthropoda; class Insecta; order Coleoptera; family Lycidae; genus Platerodrilus; species Platerodrilus igneus. Next base: position 454,156 of record JARFIW010000957.1, read on the forward strand.
TTGCAATAGATTAAGAGACGTATACAATTCTATGTCAGTATACCATTTATGAGTTTTTAACTCTAAATTCTAGTGACCATATATTTTTCAACATTTTTCTCCATCTTATTTCAACATTTTCATACCAAGTCTCATTCAATTTCTCCATAAGAGTGGTTAGATCAGTAAGTACCCTATCCTACTATTAAGATTGCTTAACTATCAAAACACTAAAAGGGGTGCTTTAGGTCCTTGAATTACAAAATAGGTTATGTTTTTATAGTATTTGTTGATGCACGTTCTAGTTGTGTATTAAGTTGTAAATATTCAATTTCTATGTGTATACAACAAATATGCTTAACAAGTAGTTTAGCCTTTATTATATTGTCTACGGTCCTTTGTGTTCAAACTTTAAGCTTCAAAATTAGTAATTTATTTTCAGGGTTCCTGGACATTATCTACAGCAATATAACTTTGACATTACCTTAAACTGCTAATATTTTTTGATGATATTGTTGGAATATGCGATAACACACCCTGTGTTTTGTTGTTTTATAATATCTTAAGTACGCATCCGCAGACATTAAGAAGCAGAGTGTGCGCATTAGAGTTGTATTAAAGGTTCAGTTATCTGTAGTAGTAGGTCTGTGGTAATGTGTGAAAAATGACAGTTTACTGGCAATGCTTTCTGTTTTGTATTGAATCGATAAAGTTATGTAATATAAAACATTATGTTTCCAATTGTGTATTATTGCTTTATTAAAAAGAACAATTTTACAGATATTAACTTCAATCAATAAAAATTAGGAACAAAGAATATTTCTGTTAACTAATGAAATTTAGGATTTACAACTGCAATGTATTTTTTAATACAGGGTTATTACAAATGAAATAGACAGTTTGGATAGGTTATAGAAAGTTTATTTTTGAAAAGTTAAGATTATTACTTATATGATTATAAAGAAGAAATGATTAAGTTTTTATTTAAAATTTTACAAATGTTCAATGTGCACCTTTGGTAACACGACAGATATCAACACGGTAGTCGAATTCTTGCCACACGCTATTAAGCATGTAACGGTCAACTGTAGCAAGAGCATTTGTGATACGTTGTTTAAGTTTGTCGATATCAACAGGAAGCGGTGGTATGAAAACTTTGTCTTTTACATAACCCCATAAGAAATAGTCGCAGGGCGTTAAATCTGGACTACGAGGTGGCCACGGCTTAAGCACAAGGTTTTCCTCACTTGCACGGCCGATCCATCGTCTAGGAAGATGTTCATCCAGATATTTTCTGACCTGTAAGTGCCAGTGAGGCGGAGCTCCATCTTGTACAAAAACGAAGTTATCACTATCTTCCTGTGGTTGAGGCATTAACCATTCGTGTAACATGTCCAGATAAATTACTCCGGTTATTGACACTTTGTGAAAGAAGAACGGCCCGTAAACCTTTTCACGAGATAAAGCGCAAAACACGTTAACTTTAGGGGAATCGCGTATATGTTGTAGAGTCGCTCTTGGGTTTTCTGTGCCTCATATCCTTACATTATGTCTATTAACTTTTCCACTAATGTGAAAGGTACATTCGTCACTGAAAATTAGGCGATTAAAGAATGTGTCATCATTTTCGAGACATTGTTGCATCTCCAGATAAAAATTGTTACGTACGACTTTATCACCGGCATTTAAACTTTGTACTAACTGCAATTTATACGGTTTCATTTTCAAACGTTTCCGCAGAATTTTCTACACAGTAGGTTGAGGAATTTGCAATTCTAAACTTGCTGATGTAGTCGATTGTCTTGGACTTCGTAAATAAACATCACGAACACTATCGATTTGTTCTTTTGTAACAGGAGGTCTTCCAGTACTCTTTCTTTTACACAGAAATCCACTATTTTCGAAACGTTTATATCAGTCATAGATTGATTGCCTTGTTGGTGGTGTTTTACGGTATTTTGTTCTGAAATGAAGCTGCACAACAGTTACAGACTTTGTTTTGGCTAATTCAAGAACACAATAAGCTTTCTCCACTTTAGTAGCGGCCATTTTGCTAGACTGGTCGTTGTTTTAACAGCAGTACCAACCTAACAGTTGTACCAACATAAACTTTAAGAAATTCCCTATAAACCTATCTCGCTTACTATATTCAAATACACCAGTCTGATTTTTTAAAGGCTATCCAAACTGTCTATTTCATTTGTAATAACCCTGTATATTAGTTTCTCAAAGCAGTTTTAAATACACATCTTCTCCAATCCCTTAAAGTTTTCAGTAAATAGAATTATTCTTTGTTCCTAATTTTGAGTGATTGAGGATAATATAATCAAAATTAAATATTAGCAGTTTAAGGTAAAATGAATTCTTTAATGATATGACAATGCTGGCATAGAACTTTATTTGACTTTAGTACAAAAAGTGGAGTTAAATTTGTAATAAGTAAATTATATTATATTTGATTTTTGTTTGATTATTAAAAGTGTCGATTAGTTAAAATTTCAACTGATCTAGTGCCTACCTGTTATCGGATATGTACAATGTCAAAGTTGTATTGTTGTTGATCAGGTCCAGGAATCTTGAAAATAAGTCACTGATTTTGAAGTTTGAACATAAAGGACCATAGACTGTAACGACTACGAATTCTTCTTTCATTAATATACGCCTTTGTAATTATTATTTATTTATAAAGATCCTTTATGGTATTAAAAGCGTAAAATTACTATTTCTTAAAAATAATGCTTATTCGTTACCTACAACTCCATCTGTGTTCATGAGATTAAAGTAACCTTCCAGTTATCTGAATATCTGTGTTGATGCATGAATTCATTTCTTTGCGCTTGCTCGCGGAGTAAAGTATTATAGTACTCGAATTCATTTTAAATAACAGGATGTAAAAAGAGAGATAAGTTTTTGCGAAGAGGTTGAAAGGTTGTTCGTAATCATGTTGTCCGACCGGCGAACAGCATGGTCCCGAAGAATTGCGTGGCCTCTTATGATAGAAACAACTACTAAAAGACGACCTGTACATTGAGCAACATATAATTATGAAATACATCATCACGGCATGTAATTATTTTATTTAGTATTTAAATTAATTCCTTGGTTTCTGTAGTGCAAGCTTTTTATTTTATTACGTTGTATGGCAACATTTTAATTCTTATTGGCGAGAGTATTGCAAGTTCATTATAGTTATGGAATATTGCTGTGCTGTTTAAGTATTATACAGATCCCGTCGAAATGCTTGGAAAGTATCCTGTCGTAAACCACACCTGAACGTTCTTCTTAACTGGAAAACAAGTTTATCTTCCTAAGCGCAGGCGAAGGTCGCACATCTGTTGTTAAAGTGGAGCCACAAATAGTTGGAATTGGTAAATATGAATTCCTACTGAAATTTCATATATCTGGCGAACATATTTTTTGTGATGAGTGTTTTCTGATTCAATTCTCGTTTCATCAAACCATTACAAGGGATGTAATTTTTTTGCAAATTTTATATAGTGGTTTCAATTAGCTTACGCCTTTTTGTTCCAGAATTAATAGTTTGATGTAAAATAATTGTTCGTAAGAACACAAACTTTAAATATAACTTCGTAAGAATTTTAAAAGGTTAAAGTTGAATGTGTTGTAACTAAACAGGTGATATTCTACCTTTGTTTGTCGCATTGTACGAACTAGTTTTTTTTAAAAGTATAATTATTATCCAGATTATGTCATACCATAAGGAAATTTACTAATTCACTCAAGAAATGAATTTTTATTAAATTCAAGTCCAATCGTATATGAAATAAGCCATTTCATTTATTAAATTTTGTAAGCCAAAACAGGATCTTATTTCGGTAATTAGTAAAGGTTGTATCATATTAATACTAACTCAATATCCTTCTTAAAGAAGTTTAAAAAATAAAATTGTTAAAATACCTAAAATTAATAAGAGATAACACTTGACTATTACTATATTTTGATGGATACAAAACATAGTTACTTGTAAATTTGTATAAACGATGTATATTTGTATATTTCTTTAAACCAATAGAAAGTGGACTAAGTTATTTCAAAGCTTTCTTTCATTGAAGTTAACAATAATTTTTTATAAAAGCAAGCAACCAAATTCATAAAACTTTTATAATGTAGAAAGGAAGACCCCTGATATTGTATTGGTAAGATATTTTTTTAGGGATAATTTTAACTTGCTAATCTTTTTGGAATTTATTTTTTGTGATAAAGTGACTAGGCTTTAATGTAGCCCTAGTTCTACAAATTTTTTTGAGGTGACTAAATTTTCAGATAGTACGAGGTCATCGTTCCAAGCTGAGCTCGTAGTGTTTGCGGTAAGTAAGTAATATTGTTATACGAGTTAGTTGTTCTAAAATTTTTTTCGGAGATTTCCGTATCTTACCTTCGGATTGTTAGACATTACAGTTATTTTTAAGATACGGTGACGTCCATTAAAAATTTTTTATTATCGTATACCATCCTACGACCCTGGCTTATAGCTCTGAAGTTGAAGAAACTTAGCTGGCTGGAAGATCTCTTTAGAGGATCCTATTGTACTCAAGCCGTTTTCCATACATTTTACCCTGGGCTTGAATTTTAGACAGGAACCCCTTCTAATTTATAGAGGCTCTACCGCTTATAAGGTAGAGTAGTTACATTAATATAAAAAAAGTGTAACAAGACAATACAATAAAGACTAATAAACTACTTGTTAAGCTTGTTTATTGCATACACATAGAAATTGAATATTTGAAATTTAATACACAATTTGAGCGTGCATTAACAAATACTATAAAAACATTTATAACATTTTTATATGAAGCGATGTACATGAACAACTGAACAGAAGTGAATTCGACCTCACCAGTACAAGTAGACCGACAATAAGAGGAGTGAGAGGGCACTTGATAAGCGCATGTAAAAATATTGTATAGAATACTTAACAAATATCTGTTGTTCTAGGATTTTTTGGAGTTGGGAATTAAGTTGGTAGTATTCAAATTCCACATGTCAGGTCATTAACCTCTGATATTAAAAACAAGGTGTGTTTTCAAACAATTCAAGTAAATAATCCTGTATCTTAAAACTATCAACTTTTGGACTAAAATAAATTGGGCTAGATCCTCGTATTTTAATATCAAGAATTTGTGCTAACATTTTCTACATTATAATTATTTATGGTTCCGGGTTTGGACTGTGTTATTTTATAAATTAAGGTCGACGTTTCGCCCACTTTTGTAAGGGGCTTCATCAGGACAATAAATTTTTATTTTAATTTATTTTTTTTTTTTTTTTAAGATAAAAATGATAATATTAAATAGACAAGTTAAAGTGTAAAGAGAAAAGTTACTCCTGAACTAGCAGACTCACTAGCCCATTCATAGCCAAAAGGTGTCTTGTGGCGAAGTAACTGGTGAAAGTAGCGAAAGTGGTGGTTTATATAGGGCCAGTTCGCGACAAGACACCTTTTGGCTATGAATGGGCTAGTGAGTCTGCCAGTTCAGGAGTAACTCTTCTCTTTACAACTTTAACTTCTCTATTTAATATTATCATTCTTATCTTAAAAAAAAAAATTATTGTCTTGATGAAGCCCCTTACAAAAGTGGGCGAAACGTCAACCTTAATTTATAAAATGACACGGTCCAAACCGGGAACCATAAACAATTATAATGACTCCGGCCGTAAAAGCCTCCGACAATTTTCTACATTCCACACCATGTGTGTTTGGGATTATCAGTTAAGCATAAATTATAACACTATCCTTAGGTGTAATTTATTACGTCCCAAATGGGTTCGCAAATTATTGCCATCAAAGCAAGAAAGAAATTAAAAAATATACAAAGGGCTTACCTTGATTAATAACTGTAGCCAAGGCAAGGCAGCTCTGTGGCATAGTTGGTATGCGTGTGACTACTATGCTTCAGGTTTCAGGTTCGAATTCCGACATGGTCTGCTTGAAAAATGTTAGGCGAGCATTTTACACAAAAATACACCTTTGTTCGAATGAGAGGTAAGATTTAGGTCCGTGTCTGAGTGTTGTTTCGCACTTTAAACATCCCTACCTTGCTTGGAACGGCAAGGGTTTGTCAACATTCAAAATTTCCAGTTAAAAAACACTCGCTTCCTGGCCAATGTAATACATTCGGGTGGAGAATTGAAAAAAATCAAATGTAGTGTGTAGCTAAGGTACCAGTTTTCCATGGCTCAGTTGGTATGCATGTTATTACTGAGTCCTAGGTCCCAAGTTTGAATCCCGACACGGTTTGCTTGAAAAACTTTAGGTAAACTATAAATCCCGTGTGACTGTTGTCATGCACGTTAAAGATCCCTACTTTGCTTGGAACCGTTAGGGTTCAGCAAAAATCAAAATTTCCAGTTAAAAATACTTGTCTCCTGGCTATTGTAGTATATTCGGGTGGAGCATTAGAAAAATCAAATGTAGTATAGCCAAGGCAATAGACTCAGTTAGTATGCATGTGACTACCGAGCCCAAGGTCTCGGGTTTGAATCCCCACACGGTCTGCTTGAAAAATGTTAAACGAGCATCTTCCACAAAAATACACCCTTGTTCAGATGAGAGGTAAAATGTAGCTTCTGTGTTGAGTATTGTCAGGTATGTTAAAGATTCCTATCGTACTCGGAACAGCAAGCGTTTGACAAAATTCAAAATTTCTAGGTAGCCAACTCGTTTCTTGATCAATGTAGTAGGGTGGAGCATTGGGAAATCAAACCTAGTATAGCCAAAGCAAGGGGCGGCTCTGTGGCTCACTTGGTACGCGTGTGACTACTAAGCTCATGGTCTCGGGTTCAAATTCTGACACGGTCTGCTTCAAAAATGTTAGGCAAGCATTTTTCTTAAAAATACGCCCTCGTTGTGATCAGAGCTAAATGTAGGTCCCGTGTGTGAGTGTTGTCATGCACTTTATACATCCCTACCTCGCTTGGAACAGCAAGGGTTCGACAAAATAAAAAATTTCTACAGTAAAAAAACTCGCTTCTTGGCCAATGTGGTACGTTCAGATGGAGCATTGAAAAGTCAAATATACCCAAGGCATTCTCCGCTCATTGCTTCCAGCAGAAAATTACCGATGACGTTTTCAAGTAGATCAGAGTTTTGTATGGTACGTTTTTTTATGTTTGGTCCAGATTCTTGCAGTGGAGTGTTAAAAAACCTACACTTTAGGGAACACCAAAGATCATTATGGTAATTAGAGGAACGGTAGGGGAATGCAGAGGTACACCTTGCTGCACTTAACATGCAGTTGCATTTAATACATCGATATTTTTCGATAGTCAGAGGTAAAATTCTGTTTAAAATGCACCTTTCGCATGAACTGATCATTGTTCCTACCATAAAAGCGTTTCTTATTGGTTGGCTAATAAATTACGTGATCTTGACTTCAGTTTGCATAAACCCAGAAACTCTACATGTAGTAACCTAATTAAATGAATGATGGGAAAATTTTCGTTTTTGATTAAAATACCCTATTCCTAGAATTAAAAAGAAGGCTTTATGCAGCTAAAAGGCATAACACACTTGTGAACATATGGTTATACACCTTTCTAACATTTTTTTGTTTTATTTCTACTTTCTAGGATTTGCAATTCTTGTTTAGCAATTCTGTTTCAAATTGAATATTGAAAACGATGGGCATTTGAAGCCATGATTGTTTAGAAGTTGTATTGAAACGAGAGGTAGTAATTTGAACATTTTATGTAAAATAAGTTTCTCCTATTTTTAATAAAAATTTTTTTAGTGTTTGCATGCAGATCAAACACATATTTAACATGGCAGTATTACAAAAATTTCGCAGAAGAGTATTTTGATTTATATTAGATTTGAAGTTCAAATTTTAAAAAAGAATCATAAAAGCTTGGATATCAAACAAGAGAGAGAAAGCACGATCTTTACATTTGAAGATGACAGTATTAAACATTTTAAGAGTAACTATTTCAGTATGTTCGCATTGTACTCTGGAAAACTAAGACAAAATGAATGGGTTGTCATTAGATTGTTTCAAAGTTATGTAGCAAAATTCCTTCATACCTATTGCAATAACAATAAACCATTCTTAAAGTATACAAGTTCTACCATATAAGTTTTACTAATAATACCTTAATAATATATTTTAATTATACTTTAATTAAGGCCCGTTACAACTGTAACTGAGATTAAAGGTTTGTTACTTGAACCTAAATGTACAGTTCAGTTGTAAGCATAAAAATGCTGCTTATTTATGTTGATTCAATGACTGGATTATGCACGAATAATGTAGTTGATGAAAATCAGTTTGTTCTATTTTATTTTGTTGTTTCGTTTTCTGAGTTAGAAATCTAGGAAGTATACAGAACCTCTACTGTTAATTTTTTGTGTAAGTTGTATGATTTAGTGTTTTCTACTTTGAATAGACTATCTTGAATTCTGGAATTAACTTCTTTCTAAAGGTTTGTATAAATTGCAGAAATATGGGCAGATGGCAACACATTTGTTAATGATACAGTTTGTTGTTAAATTTAAAGTAATAATGTTTTAGAATTATGTTGAATCATATAATAACTGCTTTATTGTAGTAGTGTTGAATAAAACTGTTAAACTATTTTCTGTGATTATGTTTGTGGTTTTTGGTTTTTTGAAAAAGGTTTGGTTGTTCTTAATAATGTATGTATTTTGGAATTCTGTGAGTTGTTATTATTATTTGGGTGTATTTGATTAAATAGCAAACTAAATGGTAAAGTAAACTACTAGTCAGATTTGTTAGGTTCTTCTTATATAATTTTGTTTGGTTCTGATGTTTGGATGCTATGAAGTTCTTCTAGTGTAAAGTATATATTAGAGCTCTGAAAATGGTGGTTTACTTATTAATAAACAGGCAAGGGTGTCAAAGATGATATTAAAACATTAATCATATTTTAGGGCACTAATAAAATTACATTAAGAAGATAATTCAGTTTTGCCATTGGTCAATTTTATAACTGTACCTACTAACATACAACCCAGATAGCAAGCACTTGCCATAATGACGTCATTTTCTGGTCAGCGGTTACGTCTCTGTTACCAGAAATATGACGTCATTTTGACGTGAAAAATGATGGTTAAATGTCACAGCCCAGAGACGTCATTTTGGGATGTCATTATTACATATCAATATGACGTCAATCTTATGTCACATTTTAAAGTTAATCTTATGTCACATAATAACGACGACATTACGTTGCATCATAACATCAATCTTATGTCACATTATTTCGTCATTATTAAATTGTCTTATAATGTCAATGTTATGTCCATTATAATGTCAACATGTTATGACGTAATAATGAATCAAACAATTATTGGTGTCCAAAAGGGAAGGAATTCAACATAACTGATTGTAAATTCCTCATTGACAACATAAGATACAAAAAAATTCAGTTACAGTAATATGCACAAAAATTATAAATAAATAATATATGTAAACTCAATGTTACTATGCATTATAAACGTCAATATTATTTTTATAATGTGCATATACTTACACTGTTTTGATACTAAGAAATCTTTGATGCTGTAATTAAAGGGAATATAACCTTTCGAAAAAATAAAAATCAACATAGGTAAATGTTTATTTGTAATGTAATACTCTCAAAATAAGAAAACTGTAAAACAAACAACTTTTTACAAACGACATACAGAAAATGTTATAAATATAGTCAGACCGGCTTCAGCAAAATTTAAACTCTTTTTCAAAAGGCAAAATACATATATTATATTTGAAATGAGTTTTGAGAAACTACACATACCCACTTTGAGTTGTTTGAGGAAAAATGTCATATATGACCATTAGACAAGGACAAACTCATTTATTTGTATCATACAGCACCACTGGTAAATTTATACTATTATACCCATTTAGCATATTATGTGTTATTAAAAGTCACAAGTTCAAGAGATGTGAAATAAATAAGCAATTTTTCTGTATAAACTAAAAATTTTAATTAATTCTAGTTCTGAAAATAGACAATGACAGTGAAGGTGTAGTTACAGAAAACAATGCTTAAGTTTTTCTATTTTAGTTAATACAATATATTTTACATTATTATTCGTGTAGTATATTTCTCAGTTTTAGTCGATATTGACCATTTATTAAAAAAAAATCAATATAAGCATACTTATTGTTATAATGTTAAAACAATGTGTTAAATCCTAGATATGCACTTGAATTATATATTTTTATAATTTCTAAAAAAGTATTTAAAGATTGCACATTTTGATTTCACACTATTAATTTTGCAACAGATTTTAGGATTTCCGAGGGAAAAACAATCAAGTGCTAAATAATGTAATACAGTTTTATCAAAATGTAAAGAATTTCATTAAATTCGATTAAATATTACAATGGTCAAATGCATTTTTTTGTCTAAATTTACTCAACCTGTGTATTAAAAAATAATTGGCACTATCTAGTGATAATATGGCATGTTCCTCAAGCAGCTCGATATTTTGTTGAAGCGTTAAATAGAATATATATCAATATTTAGATATAGAAGTCATAGTCAAACTGTATGTAATAATGGAAAACAGATATAAGTATTATTATCTTTAGGAAACATTGAAACCTTTGTATTATTTTTTGATAAGCACCATGATTTGAATGTATGTGAAAGAGTTTTGAGCAACTGAATATTTAGTTCTTTGGAATCTAAGGGATAATCTATAAACTGTCATAAACTTGAAACTCCTCTCTAGTAATAACAGGAACCTTGTCGTATGTTATGCCAATATTATAAATTTTAATATGTACCGATTTCATTCATACAGTAACAATCAGCAACTGAAAAATTAAGAATAGCAATAGAAAAACTTTCTGTAATCATTTTCTTGTACTGAGACTGAAAGTTAAGATTACAAGGTACGGGCCCAGAATTGTGTTCAATTAAAAGTGCCGGACTAGTTGTATTAACAGTTGTAAATTGATTCAGTTCTTTCAACCTACGTATAACTTGTTGCAGTGACTGATGTGGTTTTTAAATAAATTGTTAGTTGTCCAAGGTAACTTTCGAAACAAAATTCAGAAAATTTATCCAACAGTGCATACTTAGCAGCATCCAAACTTAGTGACACAGAGAATGAACATTGTACACATAAAATACTGTACCATAAATTTTCTCACAATGAGTTACAAACAGTGTTAATAAATTATTTGCAAAATCTCGCCAAAATTTTTTTTTGTAATTTTGATTCAATATTAGAGTTATTCCAGAATGTAGCAAAAGGCAATGTTCATATAAAGCAAGTGCATGTATATTCTTTAAAACTATAGGATTGTTTTCCCCAACAGCGAAACCACGACGTTTACTGATCCGCTACGACACTCCTCTCTGTTTCATGATCACTCATGCATCAAGTTCTCGCTCTATATAAACTACCACTTTTGCTACTTTTACCTGTTTTTTGCCACAAGACACATTTTGCGTTAAATGGGCTAGTGTGTCTGCTAGTTCAGAAGTAACTATACATTCTCTTTACACTTTAACTTTCTACTTAATGTTATTAAATCTTTATTATTATTTTTATTTTACTACTTATTTCTTTTCTTGTCCTGATAAAGCCTTTTACAAAAGTAGGCGAAACGTCGACTTTAGTTTATAAAATGACACGGTTCCAACCCGGAACCATAAATATTTATACTATTGATGTTGTATTTTAGCATGGCAAACTTTCAAATGTAATATGTAATTTGGATTTAAATTAAAAATTTAAAAACGTGTGTGGTTCTTCAGAGTATATCATGTTTTAGATACTTTTACATAAATAGATTAAAAGCTCAATATTGACCTACTTTTACAACAATACATATGAGATGCAATAATTTTTGGCACATGCGTGTTTTATATATGTATAAACATAATTCTTTTGCTTTTGTTGGTCGAGGATACAAAACCATATCCGAAATGTGGAGATCAATAAAAGGATTATTAATTTTTAACCTCTTTCGAACGAAATTATTCTAAATATTAATATCAAGTCCTATACACATATAGGTTTAATTATTATTCACTTGTAATAATGTAATAACACTCACCTTCAAAAGCAGTTGATTGAACGGTTTCTTGCTTCTCTGTCCAAGAAAATTAAACTTTGATGTTAAATCGTCTGATATAAGGCTTTTAAGTGTTTTATTTACTTTAGCGACAACATCTTTTCCACCCAATCGTTCTAGGAATGACAACTAAAGACAGTGTTGTTTTCTCAACAGATTGAAAAATGTGTTTCTCACCAATAGTTTACAATGATCCTTATCTTGAATCTGTTTCTCCAGAGCTTCCAAATCGTCTTCAGTTATTAATTGAAGTTGCGGAACCCGTGTTAAGCATTATCAACCTTGGTGAGGATAAGTTACCTCGGGGCATTGTAGAGAGTCGAGCAACAGTGGGTATTGCATACCCGAAACAGGTATCGAGTGAATCTTTGAATAAATGGTTCGAGAGAACGGACGTGTATATGCATGCATACACGTGGGGTGTAAGTATGAACTTTTATATAGTAATACATATGCTTTACATGAATATGTTAAGTTGCTAGATTAAGGTTAGAATTTTTGGACATTTTTATTAACGTTCCCAAACATTATTATGAATTTTGTGTAGAATATCAAGAGATAATGGCTATGTTTAAGTTGAAGCCAATTTGTTTTAACTGTAGAATTTGCAGTGCTTAGTACAATATATAACCACCCGGCTTAGAGTAACTTTAGTTAAGTAAGAGATATTGCTTTTATTGCATCCAAGTATGTCGATATAGTAAATGTAAATAGTTATATCACCATATTAAAGGTTATTAAATTCAGTACTTAATACAAATGTTGATATATATATATATATATATATATATATATATATATATAATTCAAAATTGATTTGTGGGTTTGAGGTCTCTGGACTAAAGTGAAAACTCTTTTCTATGGCCTAAATTTTCGAATTTATTTTAAATTCTTGATCACAGGCTATCTAAAAAAATTTTTTTTTTTTATACGCTAGATTATAAATGTGGTACATAGATTATAAACTTACAAACTTGAGGTTAATTGAAAACTAGCATAACAAACATAATAAAAATCTTGGAAAAACTCGTAAAACTAACAAAATTAAAAGTTCTTTAAAAATAAATTGTAAACATTAAACTTGTATATACATCAATTTGATGTCATAAATTTTGAAGTAAAAATTTTTGTTTCATAGGATATAAGATAACTGATTTGTTTGATGACAGAGTATCGAGTGCATAAATGTATGTTTGTGTTCATGTATATTATATGTTGTGAGTGTGTGTGTGTATGTGTGTGTGAGCATGTGTGTGTGAGCGTGTGTGTGTGTGTGTGTGTGTGCATGTTCAGTTTAATTTTTGTCATTAATTTTGTTCAAAATTTAATAAATATGTGTATATCGAACTTAAGTTACTAATATCTGTTTTCTTGTTTATTGTATTTTTAATTTTATAAATATGATACATTTCCAAAAAAATTCTTTTTGATTTGTTGCTCTCTATTTCTAAGATATCTGGATTTTCAAAATCCATACTGTGATTTTTGTCTATTACATGTGTGGTTAATGCACATGCTTTTGGTTTGATAGTTATGTCACTCTTATGTTGAGTTATCCTTTGTTTTAATAGTTGAGATGTTTGCCCAACATACGAGTGAACGCAATTTAAACAATTAATTTTATATATTAAATTTCTCTGGTTCATTTTAGATATTTTGTCTTTAGTTTTAGTAAAAATACTTTGTAATGTTAGTACGTTTCGTTTAGTAAACTTTATTTTTTCATTTTTAAAAACTTTTATTAATTTTGGTGTTAAATGTTGAATATAAGATATTGTTTTGTAAGTGAATAATTGATTGGTACTGTTTTGATTACTGTCATTTAATTGGTTTGTGTTAGGATTAAATTGTTCGGATAGTAATTTTTTTATTAAATGGATTGGATAACTGTTAGTTCTTAATATATCAGTAAGAATTTTTATGTTTTTTGAATACAAAGAGGGATGAGAAATTTTTTTTATTCTTTGTTTTAAACCTAATATTATATTTATTTTTGTTGATAGTGGATGATAGGAATAAAAATTCAAATATCTCTCTGAATGTATTGCTTTTTTATACCAATCCAAAATAATTTTGTTCTCATTATTTCTTATTAGTAACGTATCAAGAAATGGAACTGCTCTATTACGTACTAACATTACAAAGTATTTTTACTAAAACTAAAGACAAAATATCTAAAATGAACCAGAGAAATTTAATATATAAAATTAATTGTTTAAATTGCGTTCACTCGTATGTTGGGCAAACATCTCAACTATTAAAACAAAGGATAACTCAACATAAGAGTGACATAACTATCAAACCAAAAGCATGTGCATTAACCACACATGTAATAGACAAAAATCACAGTATGGATTTTGAAAATCCAGATATCTTAGAAATAGAGAGCAACAAATCAAAAAGAATTTTTTTGGAAATGTATCATATTTATAAAATTAAAAATACAATAAACAAGAAAACAGATATTAGTAACTTAAGTTCGATATACATATTTATTAAATTTTGAACAAAATTAATGACAAAATTAAACTGAACATGCACACACACACACACACACGCTACACACACATACACACACACACACACACACACACTCACAACATATAATATACATGAACACAAACATACATTTATGCACTCGATACTCTGTCATCAAACAAATCAGTTATCTTATATCCTATGAAACAAAAATTTTTACTTCAAAATTTATGACATCAAATTGATGTATATACAAGTTTAATGTTTACAATTTATTTTTAAAGAACTTTTAATTTTGTTATTTTTACGAGTTTTTCCAAGATTTTTATTGTTTGTTATGCTAGTTTTCAATTAACCTCAAGTTTGTAAGTTTATAATCTATGTACCACATTTATAATCTAGCGTATAAAAAAAAAAAAATTTTTTTTAGATAGCCTGTGATCAAGAATTTAAAATAAATTCGAAAATTTAGGCCATAGAAAAGAGTTTTCACTTTAATTCAGAGACCTCAAACCCACAAGTCAATTTTGAATTACAAATATTTAGGTCGTAATTATTATCACTTTATATATATATATATATATATATATATATATATATATATATATATATTCTTCTGCCTACAACTTTTACTTTTGCTTGTTTAGTCCACCCCTCCACCCTTTTATTTTTATTTATAATAAATATATCTGATTATAAACTTTACTACTTTATTTATTTAAACAAAATTTGCTACACGACTTTTGTCGTCGTCCCTATTTTAGTATTCAATAAATGACTTCTATTTGAGGTACTTTAGCAACGTTTGGTTGGTTATCTATTTACTGTTTACTATATATTATGCCTCGACTATATGAAACCTTAATCTCAGGGTGTTCACCTTACTCACCGTGAGTTCAATCGTGAGTAGATGTGCACTACCCAACCAAACTGCACACTCGATTGTTTTACCACTTTTTTAATGCACTGATTTACTATATATGCCAAATTTTAACAGATCAAAGTTTTTTGGTGCCAAATTAATTTATGTATACTATTTATGACTTTAATTTTGACGTTTTAAGATATTCACGGTACTTACCTGAATTATACCGCGCTGAAGGCCTTCTTTTACTGCTAGCTCAAGATCGTATTCACCGTACGCACCTTCACAAGGATTCTCAATCGTAGTCCACTTGCGTATCGCCTCCAGGTGTTCTTAACCAATTTCGTTGACCCCAAATCTGAAATAATTTTACCCCAATTTAGAATTTAAAAAAAACCGTTATATCTACTTCCCCTGCGTTAATTCTTCCTCGTAATCTACTGCTCTCCTGTTTCCCTACTTCGTATTCCAATCAATCCTCTCCTTGCTCAATCCAAATCAATCCAGCAGTCCTATTTTAAATCAATCCTTGTCCTGCTATTCCTTTAATATCCACACGATGTCCTTACTGCCGTTAATCTGCTCAAATCACTCCAAAAATTATCAATATCGTCGTTGCCTTATGTATCCACTCAAATCTCCTACTGCCGTTAAACCAAATCTTCCCAAAACCAACACCAATCTTGCTCAAACCTAAATAAATCGTCGCTTTTCCCATCGCACTATTAACCACTCCAAAACTTCTTTAATACTCGTTGCCTTTACTATCGATGCTTCTTATTTCTCTCACTTTACTAAATTAGACTCTTTAATTCGCAAAAACTTTTATTTCAATAAATATTTGTACAACTTTTAACGCAGGTTTTGTAAAACACGTCTTTATCTGAATATAATCGAAATTAGCATCTTTTTTATTTATTTCGCTTAGCGATAAGATCAACAACCTTAGCTTACTTGAATTACAATTCTCAAACATACAATATCCAATAACAATTCGTCTTTCCTTTCGTGTCCAAAATACCTTCACTACAGTCTTTATAATATTCTTAATTTCTACTATTGGTCCAAAAACACTTCACAATTCTCCAATAACCTTTTATATTTCTATTCACTTTTAATTTTGATTTTACAATTCGTCCAAAAGTTGATTCTATTAAAAGAAAAGCCAAAATAATTTACACACGACCTGGACGCTTTGTTGGTTGCAGATATCCATAAATGCGTTCGGCTTTCCGACGGCAAATGTACTTTCACTGGCTCATAAAATATCAACTCAGTATAAAACCTTAAGTACCGTGCATTGTATCAACGTCATAAAGTCATGTTGTCTACCTTTTGGCACATATGTTTCAAACTAAAATGGTACATACTTTAGCATATGTAAAGTACAGCAAAATATAGTTTTTTAAAATTATTAGATCTGATATATTAACCCTGTTGTTTGGCATACACCCCTATTAACACAAATCTACCCTTAGAAGCCTTGTACCCCCCCCCCTACATAATAATATATATACATTTAGGTACAGATACTTTGTAAATTTTTGGGTAAGTTAACTCACCAGTATCGGTTTTAAAAGTTTAGTCCAATCCACCCTGGGACATGTCCATGTACTCTCCGCTGTAGAGTAGCCGAGGCGTTTGAGGAAAGTAGAGTAAACACTATTGGAATAGGTAAGTGGACCCTTGTATTGCAATTTTGAACCATAAAAAGTAATATAGAGTTGGCATTCCATTATATATGTACGTTTCTTGTTTCTTTGACTGCTACATAGGTCAGGGAAGGAGGGCGAAGTGATACAATGTCAAATTCACTGTCGTCTTTATGTCATATACAAGAATGTCGTCAAAAAAACGTCAGCAGCAACCTGATTATGATGTCATAATGATAAGTGCTTGCTATCTGGGAAAGGATCTAAACAGCATAATAATAAAGCCTGCAGAATTTAAAAAAGTATATATCAGAAAATCAAAATTGCTTTGTTTTATGTTAAACATAGAAATGGATAACAAACATTCCAATAAAGGAATCACTTTTGATGTCATAATAAACTACAACATGAAAATTTTGATATGTTAAATCTATTTTTTTTACACTGTTTCTTATTTTTCTAGAATTTTGAAAATGAGTTAGTTGTGGTTTTTGCTACTAAATTTAAGATATAATAGCTCTGGTAGATATGTTGATTATTTTGCTTTATTAGTCGCAGCAATCGGGAAAATATAATCAATGCACTAAACAATTAAGACAAGGAGCATAATTAGCATGTACTATTGAAAATAATGATTTTAAAGTGTCTGGGATCAACTTATGTCATAAAAAAATGTCAAGATTATTTTGTAAACTATTCATACTTTTTTAATAAGGAAGTAATAAACTATTTATTACCCAATATATTACAGAATGTATTAGGTAAATAAACTATGCAATTAAGTTGACAAAGGAATCATTAGCACACCTTAGTCTTGAAATATATAGATTGGTAAAACCATAACAAACTGAGTGTTAGGAAAACTTATGAAATTAACATCTATATTAAAACAAAATTAGCACTACACAATGAAGAAATCAATCAAGTTTTGTAACTTCTTTCTTCCTACTATAGTTACACAGGTTGATATATCAGTTTATAGGTAATAATTGTTATATACCCCCAGGAGGGCAATTTTTGACCATTCGTAAGTTGAAAACGTATGCGTAACGTTACGAATTCTGAACTTTCCAATTTTTGACACGACGAATAGTTATGTGTGCGTAAAGATTCATCTATATTTGAACGTTTTTGTGCGAGCGGTAAAATCATTGTGAATGTTCAGAAGGTGCTAACAAATTTTTTGATGTGTCGCAATCTTCTGTATGTCTATCTATCAGAAGCCCTAAATTTGCTCGAAATATTTAATGAGTGGGTTTGTTTTCCTACTAATTTAGAGAAACTGAACAAAATTAGAATGGAGTAAGCTTATTTGCAAATGTATTTTGATTATTAATAGTATACATATTACTCATATTTAGACCAGGGTAGAAAATTAATTAATTACATCAAATAATTTTAATCACCGTGTATAAGGAATTTTATTAGATAATACGCGTTATTAATAAAAAGCCGTGGAGCATAAAATTTCATTCGTTTCACTAAAAATAAGGGATTTAAATTGTTTACAAGACGCTTTCTATAGGGGGAAGCGGAATTAAAATGCGCAAAGGGTAATTTAAGTATTCCGAGTAAAGAAACAAATGGAAATTACGTGCAAAATTTATATTAATTGATTCAAGTTTGGGTAACAAGTATTAAACAAAATGTACAGATAATAATTGAATATTTAATTAGGATTCACTAAAAATTAAAGGGTATTATTTTAATGGGAGTTAATTGAACCGTTAGGAACATATAATACGCATAAAAGCTTGTAAAAACCCAATAATATTCAAATCGTAGAAGTGTTAGTTAGAAGTAGGACGATTGAACACCTGCGTATTTTTAAAAGGCTCGTTCTGCGTAAATTTTGCAGATAACAAATGGTTACAGAGAATCTTGGAGAAACCGTCGCTTAATATTCACGGGAAGGCTAGATACGGGGTTATTTAACCCAGATAAGAATACACGTGGATTGAAAATAACCGATACTAAAGTAATATCGATTTGTACCACTCAGAACAGGGTAGATAGAGACGGATAATATGCGGAAGACAGAGACACATATAGTAAAAGGTGGGATTTGAGAAACGTCACGAGGGTCACGATTGGTTGAAAATAAGATGCAAATATGAGAGGTAGAAACAACGATTTCTGTATAAAATTTAATTAGGTGTTCTCAGAGGCTGCGAGCCGTGTGGAAATTTCTGAGATTTAACAGGTGCGAGTGCAAATTTAATAAGAACCGACGCACGGGCGGGCGAGATGGGAACATAGTATGCGAAATTCTAGAAACTGTCCGTTTTGGGGACAAAAGCGACGGACAGGCTAGCTATTATATATACCCGTGTTAATATGAGTTTCTCTCTCTTAGATTTTCGATTTTGATTGAATAATTTAAACAGTTTGCTTGTATATTTTGGTGATTATTTAATACTTTAAAACAGTTTGCTCTTTACGTACTACGATGAAAGTAATTTAGTGCACTTAGAAAAAAGATGCAAGGTAATAAAGTCTAATTATAATTGCGAGTACTGTACCAATTATTCAAATTTGTAACGACAAATGAATAAACAAAAGTAGGCAGTTTTGGCGTATAGTGTGAAAGAAGTATGAATTTCTTTGCTATTTTTCGGGGGTGTTAATAATTAAATGGTATTCGTAATCGTGATTGGATCCACAAAACAAGATTTTGATATACATAGAGGAGTCCTGAGAAGCTCTGATACTACTTTAGATGAATGGTGGTGTAGAGAAAATCTTGAAAAGTGACCAGTAATCCGAGGACCTAAATATAACCCAGTTGGAATGGTGAAATTAGCAAGGACGATGTACTTTGAAGCCACTAGTGCAGTAACCTTCAGGTAACTTATACTTTGTTGTTCGATTTTTGATGTTTTGGTGTGTGTTGAATAACTTTATAATTTATTTACTTAAAATGGACAGTAGTGAATTTGTACTAACCACAAATTTTTAATTTTAAGGCAAAATTTTCTTGTTTAAGTAGAAAGGAGTATTTAGTATTTATGTTCTTGATGAAAATTTGGGTATGTCTTTGAGCTCAATTAGACGAACCTGGTTAATTAACGTAAAGGGGTGGGAGATGCTCCCTTTGTACTCAGACTCAGGTCTGCATATATTGTTATATTAATTAGTAGGCATCCTAAAAGGACTTTAATTCTGGATGCACATTAAAATGATAACAAATTTAATCTTGAAATTTTCTGATACTGAAATTTATGCTGAATTTTAATTTTGAAATTTTAATGTATTGTGAATATTGATGTGAATAGAGTTAACGTTGATGTTTGTGGTAGGAATGTGTTTGTTTTTTTATGAATGAGGATGAAGGTTTAACTAGGTGAGCAGCTGAGGCGGAAAAGAGTAAAGAGGCGACTAACAGAAGAAAGTCAACGGACCAGTTAATCTAAAAGGTTTCACAGCATTCTTGACGCCAAATCTGTGGGGCTCGAATGTTTTTTTTTAAAGGACCAGTTCCTGCAGATATGAGAGGATTCACAGCATTCTATACTTCTAGATTTTATAATAACATAATTTCCCAGGAGTTGTAGGATGCATAGACTGTACGCATGTCGCAATAGTACCACCTAAGACTGAGGATCATGAATTTTCTAAACATGTATATGTAAATCGTAAAAATTATCATTCGATTAATGTTCAACTAGTATGAATAAATATAATTTTCTCAACTTTATTGTAAGCATTATATATTTTAGATATGTGATGCCGATTTAAAAATCCTAAATGTGAATGCCAGATTTCCTGGTAGCACCAATGATGCCTTTATAATTACACTAAAAGTTGTTTTTGTTTTTCAGTAGAGTTAAAACACCTTTTTTTTTACTCTCCATAACTACAAAAGCTCGTTAGATTAAAACTATAAAAAACAAATACTTGCAAAATACTTTTATCTACTGAGAAAATTTTATAAGAGGTTAGGTTGCTTTAGTTCCAAGAAACTGAACTACAAGATATTCAAATTAACTACTGCGACGTTGTCACATTAAACATTCGTTTATAAGCGAACAGCGTATGTTTAATAAGCGAAGACCTGTCAAAAATTGGCCTACACTTAAGTATACGCTTTTAAACATCAATAACTTTGCAAACACGTATGTAAACGTTAAAGTTCAAATATTGACCCCCAGACCCACACACTTATACATATCTATATATGTATATTAAACTAAAACACTGCCTTTTATTTATTGTTGCAATCCAACAATTTAACAGTTTGATAAAATAATTGACTCACTCCACTTACGGCAAAGAGTTTGATTGATCTAAATTTAACCTCCAGGTAGTTTGAACGAGCTCGGTTTAGTGCCTCGACTTCTTCTCAGCGTAGAAACATGGATATCATCTCCAGGGTGGTATGGCCACCGACAATAATTACCTATAAAATGAACGGGTGTATCTGAGAGGCTTACAATTTGCTTACCTGTATACCCTAATATGTAAACCTACTATCTAACACATATAACTCAATATTATTCAGTTATGATTTAGAAACAAAATGGGCTGCTAGTAAGTATCTATTTAACTTTATGAAATTTGTGAAAGAACATTTAATACATATATTTACAATTGGATACACACTACGTGTAATTGCTCAACTATTTTCTCAACTACCCTATCTTAAAATGTACTCAAAAGGCCCCCCAGAGTATCCAATGCGTATAGTACTCCCCTAGCATTAATTCTAACTTACATTTAATTTATTCTTTTACCGATTTACATGGTAAGTAATCACTCATTCAGTAATTACAAATGCAAGAAATTTATTCGAATTAGCAAAAGTTTGAAATACTTATAAACGTCTATCAAAACTTATCAACTAAACCAAAGTTAGAAAAGTTAGAAAAGTTAGAAAACACCTACTTAACCTATTCCCTGCCTTGGTTTTTTAAAACTAACCTTAACCATACAGCAAAAATCCTCTTAGGTAAACCAGTATTGTTTGAATAATGCCACTACGACCTACTTCAGTAACAATTGATTTATAAGTTTTCAACGGTTTGTCAAATAAATGTGCTAGATGACCCTTATTCACTCTGTTCTATACTTGATCTCTCGCACCAGCAACTTCTTCGATGGGAGATAAAGTTACACCTCCAGCAAGCTTCTGATTAATACTTGGCATAGTTACACCATGAACATGCTCTTGCAAACTTGACTCTGCAGAATTAGAGTTTTGCGGTTCATGTGAGAATGATAGATATATATTTCTGCCTACTATATGATGCAATCACGTCAAACTTGCGTCATTTATAATACTATCTTGCCTTAACAAGTTTTCCACTGGCAAGGGAAAGATAGTCTCGTTCTGTGGCAGTAGAGTTTGACCCCTTACAATGACTTCGGGAGCAAATGGTGCACTTGTATTGTTTACAACTTCCTCATAGGTAGGTGGCTGATCCCCTAACAACACAGCCTAATAAGACGGGGGTAAGTCTTCTTCTTTTATTCTGTCCTTATTGGGTACTGAATATCCCTCCGCCTTACAACATCCAAATACACAACTTTTTTGCTTAAATGACTGCAGTTTATTCTTTCGATTGTCGTCGTTTAATTCTTTCGTTTGTACATTTTCTTTTAAGCACCACTTTGACTTGCATGCCAGGTTTAGCAGAATGTCTACCACCAAAGTTTTAGCTCTTTCGTTAATGTATAAATATTGGATATTCTCTTCAATGCTTAGTAATATATCAAGCAACAGGCCTTTAAACTGCTTTATATACATTCCCAACCACCTTGCTTTTATTTTAATTTCTTTTGTTTGATCATCTACTATTTTACCTACACTTTAAAGCTCGTGGATTACTATTTACTACTACGATTTATCAATTAAACTAATAACATATCAGTTACTTTTACGTCCCCGTTCAATTGATTTAAATTTTGACTTAGAATTAAAAAAAATAACTACTCAATCTTGTTTAGATTTATCTACAAGTAAAGTCAAACACGTAGTCTCCTACGTTTCCGTCCTTACTGTTATTTATGTATTGTCGTCACGTGATCCGATCCACCAATCAGAATCCTAGTGATTTCGTCATCTCACATGTGCTTTGTATTTATTTATGTAAATCGGCATTTATCGTCACCACCATGGGCATAATAATATTCTACATTTAAATGGAAGTCATTTCTAAACGTTTTAGATTACTTCCACTTTATATTTTTATAGTTATTCATTAAATTATAAGTATTGCGGCACTTCCAGTATAGAAGTTGCTATGAAACCCTTTTTGAGTCCTTGAAAATAAATAATCTCAGGTACCATAAATTATCTTTTATTGCGTAGATCCAAAAACGAATACATGAACATTGTAAAACCACTAAATTTTCTAATAGCAAATCAATATCTGGATAATTTTTATATATATATATATATATATATATATATATATATATATATATACGGACATTAGCTACAACAGAACCTGCTACTTGCAAATGTAAAATTATAATTATTCTAACTACAATATTATATTAAAATAGATACAATAGCGTAGATACATCTTAACTATTCCACGTCACAACCGTGAGTCCTCTGTAAACTTACGCTAGCTTTCCCCCACTATTCAACACTATCTCCAGATAAACAAATCCATCTCAAAGTTGCTAGAAAAAGTTAACTATTTCTTTTAGCACCCTAATTTAAAATGTATCATTTTTAAGGGATGTTAGAAGTAGATTGATGTAGGTTTTGGTCTTAGATGTTATGACTCGTCACCAGAACCAAACTAGGATTGGGTAACTATTGATTCTGGTTAGCGTTGTGTTATATTTTAAATAAATTTTCTAGTGATGGGACAAAATTTTGTTTTTGGAATATTAGTATAACCTTAAAAGGTTCTTGGGCGTTACAGTTTCCACATATACTCATACTAACATATCATCTGCACAGAAAATATCTGACAGATAGGTCAGAAGTTTAGAGATCAATTTACATAGTACCTTAACTCATTCTAATTATGCATCATATTTACTAGAAGAAATGCACGTTTTGGACCAACTGAAATACCTGCCTTGGTGAACCAATTGCTTAGCACACCCACATACATATTGTAAGGTTTCTGACAGGATTCATGTAACCTTCCAATTTATACTTGGACGCACTAACCAATTGAGCCAGCAAGACAAGTGCATAATAGTATTTAACGAGCATATATTGATGGCTATTATTCACGATGTTTAAGTATACGACACGAACCTTAGGCGGGTGTTGTAAATAAACCGAGTGAATAATAGCTATTAGTAGAATAACATACTTTATCCACAACTATCATCTAAGTTCAGCTAAAATAATTACAAGGCATCTCATTTTCGCCATCAGTATCCATTTTTTAATGAAATATTTCAAAATTGTCGTGTTTGAATACATCAAACTTTTGATGTTTCAAATTAAAATTAACAGTGGAAGCGCTCTGAACTTGACGTTTCATAGTCAGCTAGTTTTTATCATTTACGTAAAAATTGTAGTGCAAGCATTGATTTTATAAATCAGTGAATAATGAAATTATTATTCACTAGTGAATAATGAATGGATAGTCTTATTAGTGAGTAAACACATGTATAATGAACATAATATAGATTAGTCATGGATAAAAGCATTTTATTAACTAACTTCATAGTATTAGAAATCGATTTGCTTTATTTTGTGAAATTTGAATATTTATAAAAAAAAGCAAAAGAAGTGTTCTATCAATGCTCAATTAAATAGCAATTCAGATGCAACATTCAGTATATACCAATATGTGTATCTGCTCATAGAACAACATATTAATTGTAGCTTCTCGTTGCAGAACAAATATACTAATATATACTATGTGTTTTATAAAACCCATCATCTGATATCTATACTTCACCATTTGATGTTGAAGACCTGTTGTTTGAAGGAAGTTGTAGCAAGTAAAAATACCCCAATCGATCTCAATGAAAATATCGCCAATAGATGTTTAATATGTAATAATAAAATTCTTCCAAGTTACCTAAAATGACGTACTCATGTGATTATGAAGTGTTGGTGATTATGGAAAAGTTTGTTTCTATTATTGAATTTGGTTAGATTATTTTTATGCCATTAATAAGTTTAAATTTTGAGGCGTTTAATAAGCTTTATAAATTTTTCTGCTTTTTCTTCTAGCTATTTTATGGCAGCAGTATTTTTCACTTATATTTGATTTGCACAAGTTTTATTTCATGAGTAATTTAGTTTTGTGGTTTTAAAAGCTTGAATCTTGAATTACGGAGATATTATTTTATGTTGCTACAACATCGTTTATTGACAACAAATTCACTTTACAAATTTGCCCTTCATTTTTATTTATACCACTGTACAGTATTCATTCAATTACTTATTGATTCAGTGTCTGGATTGAAAGACAAAACTTCAAAAGAACCGACATTTTCTTGTTTTCCATTCAATGCTATAAACAATCCCAGACAATCAGTTGCTCTACAAATAACTTTTCCAACAACTGTTTCACCACTACGGAATATTCGTCCAATGTAAGTATAATAACCATTTTCGTATCCTCCTTTAATTAAAAACTTATTTGTAAGTTTAGGAATTTCAGTGCTGGTTGTTGGAAGCCACTTAAATTGTTCGAGATATTGACCACACAAAATCTAAAAACAATTATATATTTATTTTGGTTTATGTGAATTTCTAACCTGGATATTTTTTGATGCTCTTTGTTCAATGTCCCAAGCAAATTGTATTGTTTTACTGTTTCTATATAGTTTACCAGGAATAATTTTGCCTTCGTAGGGTACTTGACCTATGTAGATTGGTATACCGCTGCGATCTATTCCTCCACGAATGGCATCATCTGGAGTGGTTCCTGTATAATCTCTCCAATAATAGCCTATAAAATACGAAATGCTAATAAGGTATTAGGTGTTAAGTTAAAAGTACCCTCTAGATAAGCGAAATTTGCCGAACAATAATATATACTGGCTAAAACCACACATAGAAATAGACATCTTTCCATTTTGAAAATGATCTTACTAACAACTACTAGATATGTAAAGGTTGAAGTGTATTACTAGTCTGATTTAGTTCAGTTAAATTTGAATACAATCATACATATTTAAATGTTTCATTTCATTATTTGAATATGTGCATGTCCTACTACGGAGTGTCTGATATTAGTGTAGTTTTCAGCATTCTATGAATATTTATGATTTAATGTTTTAGTTATTGTTGATTTAAAGTAATCTTTTTTAAGGTTATATGGCAAAAACTATTTCCAGGAATATTTAATTTACAGTGAAGCTTCATCGCCTTAAAATTATAATTGCCATTGGCAATCATGCAATGGAAATATCCACTGCAACAACTAGTAAAAGTGTCTTGGTATAATTGCAGAGTGTTTTTAAATTAAAATATTAGCCAGATGTTAAATAGGTACGGTATAACAGAGGGTTGGTCAAAGCAGTAGTGCCCACAAACAAAATAAACCAGTGTTTTTGAGCATTTAGGAAGTGAATGTGAGTAGTTTGGAGTAAATATTTGATTATTGAAATGTATAGTAACTATTCTGAAATACGTATTATCTTAAATGCATTTTCATGTAACCAAAAAGTATTTTGAGTGGTCATATTCATATAACCAAAGTATATAAATGTAAAAGCTTTATTAATCAATATATTTATTCATGAGGACAATTTGCAGTTTGACTTATAATTTTGACGAACACATTAAACATTGATTAAAGATCTCAAAAGCACAGGTGCCTGGAAAAAGTAAAAATAGCAAGATAGAAGCCAACAGTATGGTTTCAGCTCGCATTATTGCAGAGAAAATGATAAAAGAAATTCTGATATATGAGAAAACTTCAAGAAGAAACAAGATAAAAAGTCAGAAAAAAGAAAGCAGCATTTACACATAAATGAGATATATATCATACAAAGGAAATGTGATTCTGGCAAAAGAAGTGAAGCTTGAGCTATTTCAATATTGCACAAAACTGCCTTATTTAAAATTAAAACCAATATAATGGCATATTTATTTTCCAATTTTTTTAATTCTTGAAAATAAGAAATTCTTGAACTACATTAGTGTTAATGAATCATATTTGTTCAATTTCCTAATTATAGAACTTGTTATCTTGCTTGTTATTTCATGGCATGTTATATTTTTGTTATGGTGTGGTTTGCAAGATGCTCCTTATGGTTCTGGAGGTCCATTCTTAGTTGATGTCTCTGGTAGTTGAAAATTATAAAGCTAAAAAACTGATGTATTAACGTGTAAAATTTAATTAAAAAATTTAATAAATAGCGAAGCACTTTCGGCGTGAGCCATCCTCAGTGCATTTTTGTCAAATTTAATTAAAATACCATAATTCAAACTATAACTACATCACATTGTAAAATTTAAAAAAGTTGTGTAACAATTAAGTTAAAAGTTTTAGCTATACATGATTACATTTATAAATTCAGATGTGGCTAGTTGGTTTAAGAGATGAAGTCAAAACATTAGTTTATGGTGGCTGGGATGTTCCCTGTATTTGTCTGTGTTTATTATTTTAAATAATGGTCTAGTTTAGTGTCTGCGATCGATCAGTGGTGTCTTTGAAAATTTATAAAATTTAGTCTCTTGAGCAATGTTACGATTTGTAGCACACACAAATTGTATATGATTTTAATTTTTTTTGTTGACCAAAATGAATTTCTGTTCTCTTAAGTTTCAGTTGAAAATTATTTACAAAGCTTTATCTTAACAAATTTACTTCAAAAATTGACTAAGTTTTTTTTTAATGATAATCAACATTTAATACTCATACCTTACTTACAATTATATATAATATAACTATTTTTAGACAATCACTAACTTTTAAATATAAATAATTAATGTTGATAATCCCTAGCGAGTTTCCAGTTCATAGAATAGGATATATGCTTTCCCACTCACTAGTGCTGTGGAAGGTATACTGCTCACCATGGAGTCATTGTATTTATGCCATGCAAATGAATATGGGTGCCGACAGTGTGCTGTATAATGTCCTCTATATGTTGTCCCATTATGATTCAGTATTGCATATAAGTTGTAGATGCACTTCTTTGAAGTGTTTTCA
The DNA here is from genome assembly GCA_036346225.1 of Platerodrilus igneus. Taxonomy (NCBI): domain Eukaryota; kingdom Metazoa; phylum Arthropoda; class Insecta; order Coleoptera; family Lycidae; genus Platerodrilus; species Platerodrilus igneus. Next base: position 482,294 of record JARFIW010000957.1, read on the forward strand.
GCAGCGTAATCTTGCATATCCAAATTATTTAATGGGAAATTTATAATTGTGGATAGTTTTCTTTCAAAGTTTTCTTACATTTGAAAAACGTTTTAAATGTATTATTAATATTTTAGGAAACTTTTGTATGGTAAGAGATATTATACATTTTCTTCTTTCCTTGCAATTGGAACATGTAGGTTTCTCATCACCATCCAAAGGTGCCTTTTCAATGAAATAGTCTTAACATTGTTGTAGCTTTAAATGGTCACTATGTTGAGGTTTAGAAAGCGATAAATCCCAGAACGGGTCAAAAGTAACAGCATAATGTCCGCAATGTGTACAACGTAATGTAGATTTCAACTACCCTGCATATATATCAACAATTTTGGAATTTTCCATTCCTAAATATTGTTTCCAGAAAGCTTTAATGAGATCTCCTTTCATGTTAGAAATATTAGTATTAATGTCCTTTATGAAAATATCACTTCTAACATACTCCAAAAGTAACTTGGTGTTTGAGAGGCACTGAATTACAGAGTCATGAAAGAAGTATTGCCGATATTATTTAATCCATTCAGGCCTAAACTCTGAACAGTATTGGAAGCGCAAAGTGATTTCTCATAAAAAGCATTGGTTTTTAAAGAATTATTAAAATCCCCGAGATCATTAGAATTGTGTGTAGAAGTATCAGGAATGTGATTAAGATGTGTCGTTGTTACAATGTCATTTAATTTGGAAGCTTTGAAAATAAATGTCTTTTCAGGAGTAGTAATTTTATTTATTAAAGTATTGCTAAACTTTTTGTTGTTTTTGTTTGAGTTATGAGTAATATTTTTAGAACAAAGAGGCATTAAAAAGAGTTTGTCCAAAGATTTAGAAGGTGGGATAGTACCTAGAATAGAGGCGGCGTTGCCTTGTTGAATTGCAATACTGATTCTTTGCAAAAGGAAAGCGGTTGCTCTTGGATCAAATGAACATTCGGTGATTCTTTTTCCCACATCTTTTAGAAAATTAATTGCAATAGATCCAAGCACACCAAACGTTTCGATAGCAATAGAATAAAATAAATAAAGTTGTGATAAGTTTGAGTATTTCTTAATTTTAATATTTTCACCATAAGAAGCTGCGGCACCTGGGTTTTTTCACATGCAGTAGAATGTAATTCTGCTAAGGTATCGTTGCAAGTAAAATCCCAAATTGCCGACTTCCCGCATTTCCAAGGGATTAGGGTGATACCATCAGATCGCTTGCCATCATTTCTAAATATGTTTATCGGTTCCAATATAGCAGGGATTTGTGCGGAAACTAAAGCACGTCTAATTATGTCATTGATGACTCTGTGACGAGAGTTGCGTCCTATACTTAAACGGCAGCTTAATCCATGTATACCTGATTTATATACAAAAGTACCGCAAATACAAGTGTGAGGAATGCATAAGGTTGCTCCAAGTCTAAGCCCAACAGCAATTTTGAATGATTGATCGTCTAAAAGTGTGCCTAAAGTAGGAACAGGCAGGTAGAGCATTTAGCCAAGCACTAGCATGCTTTGAAGAAACTGCTTGAATTCTAACCTTGTCTGTGTTTGTAATAGCTGATTCAAGCAAATTTCCTGATACTATGTCTAAAAGAGGCTTGTCCCATTCTTTTTGCAGTGATTTGTTGATAATTACTTCATTTTTCTTTGTTCTATAAAGCCAAAGTTTTTCACATTTTAAATAATTGTCGTCGACTAATCCGCTTGAAGATTTTGCTAAAACAAGACTAATTGAAGGAAGGGATGTATTAAATGATGATAAAAAGCAGGGTAGTGATAAAGAAGATGAAAGACGTATTCCTAGTCCTCCTCTGTCTATTGGAAGAGTTGATTGTATCCACTCCTTATCTTCTAATTTAACATTTGTAATATTTTCCAAAATATTCTGAAGAGTTTTGTCAAACGAGTCAAGAATAGTTTGACGTGTCCATGTTGGAGAGCATTTTAAAATATATTAAGGTTTGGGATAGCTAAGCAATTTTTTAGCAGTAAATAGGAGATATGAGATGGTAGTCCAATAGAATCTAAACGAGATGAGAAAAAAGATAATATTTCTATTTTGTTGTTTAAGCATTTGTTTAAAGCTTCGGAAGATAATGGAGCGCAGTAAAGTCCAATTTGAACGTGGACATGTTATAATTAATTCGTGGGGCAATTGAGTTAAATTTTGAAAAAACATTACTTTTCTCAGGTGACATAATAAATAACTCACATTTGTTGAAATTTAGCTCTAAACCTAAAGATTTTGATGTATTTATTATTTGCTTAAGGTCGTTAAAAACTGATGTAATGTTTCCACCTATGCAGCCATTGTCGAGGTACCAGCAATTAAAATCTGATTTAATTAATTTTGTAAGTGAATTTATAGTTAAACAAAAAAGGGGCGGTCCTAGAGGATCTCCCTGTTGAACTCCCCTTTCTGATGAAATAGTGTTTGATCCAAAATTTAGGTAGGAGGGGGACCCATAACACTGCCTGATGAAGGGAAGTAATATTGGAATATGTGTTGAAACTAAGTCTAAAATTATGTCTCTGTGAATTGTGTTGAACGCATTTTTGAAATCGATTTTTAATAGTACTTTTTCTTCATCTTTTGAAATAGAGTCAATAAACAAACGTGCAGAAAGGGCAACTATTTCACATCCAGCGGGTGTGCCAAAACCGAATTGGATTGGCCAAAAAAGGGAAGTTAATTCCTTTTTAATTTTAGAACATGCTAATTTTGCAACAAGACGTCGAAAGAAAAGACCAATCGCTATTGGTCTTAAACCACCATCCTTTTTTTTTAAAAGCACATAATGAAGATCCATAGAGTAATGGACATATTTCCTCTTTAACTAAACCCGATAGCATTAAATTGCACAATGATGTTTAAGATATAAGGAGATTATTTCCTTCATTGTTAGAAGCAAAACCTAATAGATCTTGAAAATGTGACGGCCGAATAGAGTCAAGTTCCCCTGCTGAACTGGTGCGAAATGATTTGATTGCTATCAAGACGTTTTCCTTTGCGACTTGTAATGCTGAAATTGATGGATCATAAGAATTATTTTTATTTAAAGAACATGCTTTTGGATGTTTTTCTTTCAATGCAGTGAAAGTTTGCTCATTAAAACTTGCTACGGCATCGGTCGAACAGATTATTGTAATCGCACCGGAAATATCGCCGTCATAAATTTTACTGAGGATATTTGTTTTTAAATAATTCCCCTTTTTTATTTTTCAGAAGTTTGTTTTTGTTTCAATTTCAATCTTATGGTTTTTAAGTTCTCTTAAATTTTTAAAATTTGTGAAGATATAGATATGCATTTTTTTGATTGTGGTGTTATGCAAAAATTATTATAAGCAAAAAGTAAAAGATTACTCCAAGATTCTATAGAATTCTCTTTTACACAAGAATCGATTGCATTGCTTAAAGCATTCGCTGTTTGGTATCTGACCGATTTAGGTAGTCTCTTAACAATTAATTTGGACTGTTTGTATTTAGATAAAAGTATTTTTAAGTTTGTTACTTCTTGATTGCATTTAGACTCCTTATCGTCTTTGTCTGTTTTCGACGTTTGCCTCTTTCTACAAATATTACTACCTTTATGTTTTGCTAATCCTGATTTTGTCAAACTTGCACTTCCGCATAAGCTATAATCAAAAAGATTTTTTAGTTCTTTCTGTCTGGAGTTTTCCTTCCTTGTGTCATTTCCATTGTTCACTTCCATTATTTCATATATAATATTGGTTTAAAAAGCTTATACACTTTCTCCAATTTTACTACAGTTGTCCATACAGTTGTTAATATATACATTTTCCTCCAATGATTATAAATATGTAAGTTTCTTTAAGTTTTTGGTGACGTTTTCTGTTTTATATAGCATTTAACAAATATTCATATTTAAAAGTATTTCTTCCAGAAATTTTTACACTAATTGGTAGTTCTTTAATTGTGCACTAACCAGTGTAATTTTTAATAATTTAGGAGCACTAGAAACCACTAAAGACTTCACTTTAGTTAACGTCAACGTTTAATTACAAGAGTGCCATACCTACTACAAAATCACAAAAAAACCTTACGAGTTAGAATACATTCTGTATCAGGAGATCAGAAATTCGTTTGAAACAATAGAATTATTGTTACGTTGAATTTTAAAAAAAACTAAAAAGTATGACTAAATTATGATTAGGAAAAATATGTACTTATATACTCGATAATGATCTCAACATCTGTATCTCACAAAAATAGTGTTGTAATTTTTACATTATAAAAATCTAGCAAGATTTTATTCTTGTAATTGTTTAAACTTGAGCATTATAAATGATTGAAATTATACTACAAATTTTATTTGGCCTTCGGTAGTACTACTTAGACTTCACAATAAATTGTATGATAAAATATTCCAATTAATAACTATTGAAGAGCAAAATGAAACAATTTAGTTATATAAACTTAGATAGTTTGGTATTCAAATAATAGCTTCAATTAGATGTTTGGATGCTAATTTAATTTGTATAAAATCTGGAACCACGTAATTATGTATGGTGTAACTATGCAAAAATATTAGATGGAAGCTGCAAAAGTTCATTTGATATATGATAAATTAATTTTGTTACGGAATGTACATGAAGTAGTGCCAAAAATTGCTAATTCAATTATTTGGCAAATAGGGGAATAACACTTCCTTGAATTAGTTCTGCACTTGGTCTACTTAACACAGAAGATAAGAATTTAATGCAGCTGGAGGTATGTTACCTTTTTAATTTAAGTTCTCAGAAATTTTGCTATCATCATGTGGGGTTGTATACATCTGTCACAATACCAAAGCATTGTCGATTTTACTTATTTGTGCATGTCAGATATCGATTACTTGTTTTCTACCTTAGCTACTTATCATTTAAATTTCATAAACTTGATATTATTGATTTAAACAGTTTCTTTTAAAGAAATAATTTATGTCGAAACTTTATTAATCAAGCTGTTAGAGTTGCTAATAGATTTATGAACGATATGTAAACGAATTATTCATTTTTGTAAAAAAAGTTATGAAATTGAAATATTTCAAGTAACAATTTAATTTTTATTTAACAACAAATGATCAAATTTAGGTTTATAATTTCTAGCTAATATTTAGCAAAAATTTTTTTTAACTACAAAGAAGAAATTAAATTAACAATTTTCTATTTATTTCGTTTGGCCGTTGACTTGTTTGTTTATTTGGGGATTTCAAGACATTTAGTTTTTTCTCCAAGAATTTGAAGTTTTAACGGCGGATCCAAAAATAAGTTAATAGTTCAGTGTCAAGATTAGTGCAAAAATACATTAGTTTCTAGTGATTAATCTAGTATGAGGTTAATGAGTTAGCGGGAGCTTTGTTAGTTGTTTGCTCCAAGTAGTTTTTGCTTTGGGTTTATTTAATTTGTTGTAGGAGCAAGTGTGTGCTTAACTTTTATTTAGATTTATAGAGTTTAATAGAAATTAGTGGACTTAGGGTGTTTCCTAAAAATGTATTTCATGAAAAAGTCTTAGATAGCAAAATTTAATAATTTTCAGTTTGGTTTCATCTTTAACTTGAAAGGGCCCTAATATCCTTCCCTAATTTTAATCCTGGTTAGGTGGCACTCTCTTATCTTTAAGTTTGACCCTTTAGTCTTAACCCCGTCGTTCATGTTGCTGTTTTCTTAACCTTAGCTGATTATTTTCTCTTCTGGAGTTTTCCCATTTAGTTTAGCCAATTATTCCATCGTCTTACCTATGGATTGATTTGTAAAAATCTTTTTCAACATCTCGACGACGCTTTTGGGGCAAAACTTCACCATTAAAGCATTTTATCTACACTTTTTAATAAAAAAAGTTTGTACAAATGGTGCCCAATGGTTGTTCTTACCAGATTTATAAAACTGTCTATTTTGCACCTCGTACATGGTGTCGGTAGAAAATTTCGTATGTTACCCATTACTTGAAGTTTTAATATTCACGGTCAAGAAGTTGAGCAGAATTTTATGAATTTATTTTTCGAATTTGAAATAGTTCTTCTTTTTATATGTAATTTATTCTGGGGTGCTACATCCTTACAGAAAGCATCTTTTTATTTCTTCATATTACAATTCTGCAGATTTATTTACATTTACACTCAAATTTGATGTATATCTTTGAATAAGTTAAAAGTGAGTTTTAATCACTGTTAATAGCAATTATCATTTTGAAACATGAAAACTGCACTAAATTAAGATTTCCTGAGAATACTTATCACCCTATAACCTTGTAAAAAATAATTTAAAAATACAGTAGCAGAAAACATCTAACATAAATATTCATATAGGTTATACCGAATTTTTTTTACTACCAGGCTAAGGTAGCATTACCAGACATACTTTTGGAACAACATGCAGTATTTACATATTGAAATGAAGAGCTAAATATGTATAATGTATTTAAATTTAACCAAACCATGTCAGACGCTTTTATCATTATACTTAATTGATTAGTAAATTTTCAAAATGGAAAGATGCTTATTTTATGCATGGTTTAGCAAGTATATAATGGTTCAGGAAATTCATCTTACATAAAGAGTATCTTTAACATAAAAATAATATTTGATTAGCATTTGCATTTTATAGACAATTACAGGAGAGTAGTGGCGGATCCAGGCAAAGTGGGAGGGGGGGGAGCACTTATTTTATTTCAAGACATTTTTATTCAAAACTTACATACGAAACTACACAGTAATATTTAAATCTACACAACGAAACTGAATAATTAAATAAACCCAAAAAGAATCAAGTTGCAAATTCAATTCTGCGAGTACCCGATTTTGCAAATCTTTGAATAACACTGTCAGTATCGATATCAATATCCCTATGAGTATGTGGTAAGCATAGTCCAGTTAACAGATCTTCAGTCATTCTTATGCGTAACCAAATTTTTAACCTTTGCAAAGTCGAAAAGGACCTCTCTGCAGTAGCAACACTCACTGGCAGACTGGCAAGTATAAGTAATAATGAGCGAATTATAGGGACGTCTTTATCGCATTGATCAACAACTTCCATTACATCATTAGGAAACGGTTTTTCGCGTCTGTTCTATTTTTGGCGCCAAAAGTCACTTTCTCCCTGCAAGATCAACTCAGCTTGCGCCTCTTCATACCGCAACAATCGATGAATTTTTGCAACTAGTATTTTCTGACAGGATAAATCGTTTATATTTTGTTGATTCAGAAATGTGTCAGGCTGATTCAGAAAATGTAAAAGTATCATTCTTTGGTTCAAGTTAATGTGACGTAAGATGATTTTACATGTTAGATCAAGAAAGAACAACAAAAGTAATTTCAATTTGCAGTCTTAATGTTTCTATAGTGCACTTTGTAGTGTAACCGACCTGAGGACTGTCCCGAACGCTCTCTCTAATTGTCACACCGGGCTCTATGATATAGCATTTAGTGGCAGTGGTTCGAAGATACCTACGTTGTGTTGTTATCATGTACCCAAATTCACACTGGGAAGATGGCGTTTAGGCGGAAAGGTTTGAAATAATACTACAGAATTTACCTAGCTTTACTTTTAATCGAAACAATAACCACTAATTGCATGAAAGCATAGAAAAATGACATTCAAAGCAAACAGTGCTGTACTCAGCCTGGACGATTGGGGAAAGAGCACGGCAAAGCACAGCAGGTAACATGCAAGTATCCAGATCACCAACACTGAAATTCACGGGATGTCAACTGACCCAGACACACCACTCATGATGACTGAAGAAACGTTAGTTTAGGCCAGCTAGTCTTTTCTGGCAGGTACCGAGGTCGGATAACCAATACTACCCAGCTAAAGTTGAAAGAGGTGGTCACACCAGGAAGGTAAAGTCTGCCTTGTTTACCAATGTTCCTCACCGCATGAACAAAAAATGTTAGTAATATTCAACAAGACTCGATCACACGCACCCACATACACACATTAACAGTTTCCAACCCATGTTACAAAATATTTTACAAAGGCTAGCCGTCTTCCTATTATTTGCAAAAGGGTACACTAGTACATTGGCAAGACAACATGAATCGCTGAAATGAACTTATGGTATGATTGCGCATGGTTAAAAATGCTGGTTATTGAATAGACTATTTCCAACATAGTCATAAATGCAAACGCGAAGGCACGAGATGGTCAGCCTTACCAGAGGTTCAGTTTAATTGCATCACAACAATTATTATAAATGTTAAATACTAGTTACTTGTATAGGAACATCAGCTAGATAATAGGATAAACACACAACAAACGTATAATTAAGTTTAAACCAAGATGTAAGTGATGCAGTTGTAAATGTGGTTAATATGCCGAAATAAAACAATTACGCATAATAAAAATGCCAAAGTGAATATCAAATATAATACTGTTCATATTCAAACTTGCCTAATAATTTGATTTAATATCTAAGAAATGATGTGGGTACTTTTCATTAACTGTCGTAAAATCACAGTAATGGTACTTTTACTATTGATTTTGCAATAAGTGCGATGCAATTGGAGCTCCAACGCTGTATTAAATAAACATCACTTTAAATAAATAAATGTTAGTTGTCGTTTGTTATACCAAACAACACTTCTTTATACATAAAACATGTTCAGTAAAATCGTAAATCCAAATGAAAATCACATATTACACCTCATAAGTAAAACAACCGGCATAGCAGCATTGTATACATTAGTATACATCAAATTCTAAGACAAAAGCAACAGGTATCACAGAAATATTTTTTTCAATGTTTACATAAATAACGGTTTTACAATAAGTACCAACATCACATTCAAAACAAGGCTGGAATTATAAGATGTAATCAGACTATTCTAAATAGCAACTACATTATAAACTTATATAACGTTACCTTTAATAAAACCGCCAAATGAAGCTTTTCGACCTTTCATTTTGAAATCTAAAAACAAAGTCCTTTAAGCTTGTCAACTCGATCGATCGTCCCTACATATGCGCCCTTTATAACGTAAATTCTGATGTCACGGAATGCATTCAGAACCTGCAAGTGGTTACTGAGCATTCTAACAAATACCTTCTAATATCGAAATGTACACTTATAACGGGGTTGTTATGTTATATAATTTGAAAGGGGTTCTGCTCGATTCAATCAACAGATGTATTTTGTGTTAAGCATTTAATGAACGTAAACCAAATATACATAAAGGTAAAACAAACAAACTTAAACATTTATGTGAAATCACTGATATAGTTCACGGCGCGCTCTCAACCGGCCGGCGTATATAGATGGACTCTCTCGACTTACTACTGATAAGGAACCCTCGGCCTTGTTCCGTTTAAAACTTACACTACGCGCAGGGGCGGACTTATTGTATTTGTTACACACTATAATATTTGCAATAATTATCAACCAATGAGAATCGACTTAGAAACACTACGGATCACTACAACTTCATCACAACAGATACATGAAAACTTGAATATGTACATTTAACCTTTGAATGATAATAATCTATAGGAACACTGTGGCACGTTTTTTTATTTTTTATTTTTTTTTTAATACAGGTTTCCTACTGATGATGACCACATAGTGGTCGAAATACGTATCTAGTAATTTAAATATTTTTTGTGGTTAAGGTTTTTTATTTAATTTTATTTGAATGATAAGGTATTGAACTGATTAACGTGATTAGTCAATTAATTTCAGAATACTACTCGCCCAGGTGGGTTAGTTTTAATTTTAGGAACAATTGGTTCCCATAAACAACTTCGTATTGGAAAAAGCGTTTCAATTAAGAACATCAAACTTTTTAATAAAGTCCCAGAGGTCCTGTAGGCTTTGGTTAGAACGAATTGAGTTTAGAATATTATTGATTTTAGTCGTTTCTGAAGGTATCTACAGCTAATGGGAGGTATCTATAATAAATCGTCTGAAACTATCATGAACAGTAACCGCATATTAATGAAAATTTTTTATGGTGTAAATTTATAAACGTATCTACGGCACGTTTTTGTTATTAGTTAAGAACTTAGAAAGTAATTTTGTTCGCCGAAAACGTTTTTCCATTAAGCTAAGTACTTTGATATATTTGTTTTTTTTGTTAAGAATGTTTGTATGTGCTTGTAGTGAAAACATAGTCCTCTATTGATGTTTTTCTACAACTAATGTAAAGGTAATCGTCCCAACTTTGAAGTAATAAAATATATTGCAATTGCCTAAAGGCATGGTTAATATACAGGAAATTTAGTATTTGATTTTGGAAACCTTTTTAACTGGCAGTTTCCATATAGGTATATATTAGTGTCCTTATTGTTAACGTTTTTTTGGTCGCTTTTAGCATTAGTGTACTTTATTATTCCTTCTGTGAAGTTTTATCTCAGGTGTTGGCATCCTCTTGTTATTTTTTTTTGGATTTTTCCCAGAAATCCCCATATTTCAATATTAGGTGGCATCTAAAATACTTCTTGATTAAGACATACTTCACATACGATAGCATTCTGAGACCCTTTTCAAACACTTACACCACTCTTCCCACTAAGTTAGTTGACAACAGTATGTTTTTTGTAGTTTATCGAAACACATGACTTTTAGCGAGTTAACAGTGTTTTTAGAAATATATGGAAAGGTTTATAACATCTCAGTAATGCGAGGATCGACAGTGACATATATAACTGACCTTGAAATATTTTTTATATTGTAAAACATTTGAAAATTGCACGTTATCTACATCTAAATTTTAGAAAATCCCATCTAATTTCAAAAATACTATGATTAAAAAGGATTTTAAATTAATTTTTTATTGTAGTATTTTGAAACAGAAATCATGTCTTTGTTATTGACAATTTTTTTAATTCTTATATTTTTAATAATAATTTTTTGATACTGCTTTATTAAGTTAAGATACTTTAAGACAATTTTGATGTAGCAGAACCTTATAACAATACTGAATTCTATAAATAAATTTAGGTGTTATATCTAAGATCAACAACATTAAGTGGTTCTGGATTGTAGCTTAAAATTTCAAAGACTTTATGCTCCTTGAAGTGTTTATCATTTGTTGTATACAATCCAAGACAATTATCCGTTTGGCACATCACTTTTCCTACGAGTGTTTGTCCATCTGTAAATGCTCGTCCTATATATGTTGAGAAGTTTTCTTCATAACCTCCTTTAACTAATATTTTGTTAGTTAAAAGTGATACTTGGTTATGTTTTGTGGGTATCCATTGAAACTTTTCTGGATGATCTGTGCAAAATATCTAATTTAAGGTATTATTAGAACTCTATTGTTTTTATTGTTTAAAATACTTACTTTTATATTTAACGTCCTTGAATATTCCTTGTTATTCCACTCAAAGTATATTTTTGAATTACCTTCGATTATTTTACCAGGAATTATTTTCTTTTCATATAGAACTTGTCCAATATATATTGATTTTCCATGTTTATCAAGACCTCCTTTGAAGGCATCATGAGGTGTAATACCTTCGTAATCTCTCCAACAGTAATCTGCAATTCAATATTATATACAGTATTCACCTTTAAAATATATATTAACTTTATAATTATTTCAATTGCCATGAGTATTTTATCTGCATGGAAAAACACTTTGATTTTATACAGTAATTTAATGATATTCTATAATTGTATCTGAAAGGTTCCTAACTTAGCAATTTGGCGAAGAATACACATTGAGTATCTATTTTCTGAATACTTTATTGTTGCTTGTTTATTTTTCTACAAATCTCGCTTGCTAACGTAGACATTTACTATAACATCACATAATATTTTAAGCCACAACTGTAACTTTTATTTATGAGGAGTTTACCTAGGAATGATTGTAGAAATATGATGTAGGGGAGAGGTGGGTAATATGATGATGTTGAGGATTAACTGCATATTAAACTTGAATGACTTATTCTACCATAATGATTATTCGTGGAATTTATCAGGTAAACATTTTTGAATACAAATTATTAACATTAATTTGTCAAATGCACCAATTCTTGAAATTTTGACCATTTTTTAAAAACACATCAAGTTTGTTATCTTACCCTAATATGGTGCTAAAATGACTTCATGTTGTAGGTAAGATGACGATAGATCAAAGTACCTACCTATCAATGTTACAATATTGTACTTAGGTAAATATATTAGTAAATTAATGAAGAAAAAACTATATGTGTATTGTTAAACAACTAAAAATACAATTTTTATGTATAAATTTGAACACAACATTGGAATTTAATACCTGGTTGCATATTAAATACAACAATCACAAACCCAGTGTTTAGCTTTTGTTTTGCCATATTCCAGTCCACTACATTCAGCATGAGCCCATTCTTTGCATGTGGCACATTGGTACCAAAGTTCATTATTTTTTCCTGTATCGTCACAAATAAGGCAATTTCTGTCATCTTCGTTGCTTACTTCCATATCATCATCAGTGTCTATTAGTTCAACTTCAATTAAAGATTTTGAATATGAGCTATCAATTAGTATCTTTCGCTTTACTCTCCGTTTCTTAACTTTCTTATTCTTCTTCTTATTACAACCATTATTTGTCTTTTCCACTTTTAAAATTCTCTTAACTTTTTCTTTTTTTTTCTATTTTTTCCTGTTCTTTGGCTTCCAAGAATGTTTTAACTGGTGTGCTCGAAATTATTAAAGATGGTGGTTTTTCTTTGTGTTAATTTCTCATTCCAGCTATAGGTAATGGAGGATGTCCTGTTGTTTTGGTAGTAGAAGGTGGTGTCAGGTGCTGGGGTTTGTTAGATCCCACAGACTCTTTTGAAGTAGATGGTAAAACTTCATTGAAATTCATTTTCAATATGTTTTAGAACAACAGTTGCCTCAATATTCATATGCCTCTGATGAGGTTTATCGGTAGTTTTTGAGCCCACAAAATCCAAGTCAGTAAAATATTTGAATCGAAAGGTTCTATTTCACAGGCTTTAAAGTCATTTATAGCATTTGATACTGAAACAGCTTTCAAGTATGCTTGACCAAATAGAGAAGCAATACGGTAAACTGTAATAGTTGCTTCCGGGTTAATAATTAAAAAAATTTTGCAAGCTATGCTGTAGGCTGTTTTAAGAGGACCAAAAAATGAAACGTCTAAGGGCTGCATTTGATGAATTGTGTGTGGCAGAAAGCCAAGTATGGTAATACTATTTTCTATACATAACTTTATAGCATCTAAAGTAATATGTGTTGCATGGTTATCCATCAATAACAACACTGGATTACTTTCTTATGGCTTAGTGTATTGAATAATATGCTCGATATATTTGATTGGATGCTGTCATCCAACCTGTTTCATGTGCTATTCCAATGCAACCTGGAGGAGATCCATTCATGTACAATGGTTGCATCCTAATTCTAGGAAATATTAACAGCGAAAGGATATATGTTCCAACAGCATTAATGCAACATAATGCTGTTACATTTGATCCCCTTTCAGCTGATGAAACTTTACAGACTCTACGTTTTCCTTTAGTGGTCAAAATTTTAGGATTTTTAGTAGGAACGGTCGAAATACCAGTCTGATGGCAATTATAGATATTGCTATTAGTATAGTTATACTTAAGCTTTATGTTTTTGAGTGTATTAAAAAATATACCAATATTGCTTTTGTTAAATGCCATTAAACGTGCAATGGAGATCGATTCTAGAGCTCTTAAAGAAAGCTTGAATTTCTGTATAAAACTTTCATGAAGTTCTCTTCCAGCTCTTTTCTTATTTAAATTGAATCTGTGATCAATTCTGTAAAATTTTGCATAGTCAAACACAATACTACTAAATTGTTGTTTTGTTAAACCAAATGCTCTTTGGTCGTCTTCTGATGTAATTTTTCAACTGCAATAACTGTTCTTCGGTAATGTAGGTTTAAAACAACCAGCATTTTGAGGAAAATTCTGCAACAAAATGTTAGTTAGTTTTAGTTTAACTTTACTAAAACAAATATTGTAGATACCTACCTCGTCACTATGCTTCTTAATATAAGATCTCAGTGTTGCTTCTGGAATTAAAAACTGTTTAGAAGCTGCATTAACGCTTATATCATTGTTTGAAATAGTTTACATAGTTTTCCTTATGGAATCCTTACTCCAAGACTGCCTTGTCGCATTCGTTTATATTTCCCCATTAATGAACTGAAAAGTAATAACGATTTAGTAAAAAATAGGTATGCTGCTAAGGTGACGATATCATTTTAGCCGTGGTAACAATTCGTCATCTTAGCAAGCAACAACATAGTATTGGAAATTTTTTCATGCTGTTAATAATTAATATAACTAGCATTCCAATTGTCAAGAGTATATAAATATATGTTAAGAATTTTACAAATAATGTTTATGATGCAATAATTACTCACCACTTATGGCAAACACTTTATTTCATAACTGCGTAAAATTTTATCACAAATAACCTACAACCGTCAATCACAACCGCGTACTAATACGTGACATCTTCATGTTCAAAATGCAAACAAATAGTCGTTTGTGAAACAAGACTGTGTGTAATAAAACTCGTGGCTCCATCTAGTTTTGTATATCTTAAATTTGGCATTTGTCATTTTAGCAGCTTCGTCATCTTAACCGCCTCTCCTCTACACAAAACTCATACCTGGACATATTCTTTTGGTATAAGTAGATCTTTCTTTCCTGTGGTGTATTAAGCAATCAAAAACTGTTTCAGTGCTTATGAACTTTGATTTTACTAATTTTGTGTAATGGTAGTAGTTGCTCATTATTGCTAATGGCAGTTGTGTAATGCTATTTACAAGGTTTTACAGATACTTAAGCTGCATGATATCTATAAATTTGTTTCAAAAACTAGAGAATTCATTTTTCAAATATATCTCGATTACAGAATTCTAGGACACAGCAGAATGAAAATACAACAGTTTTGTAGTGGCTTGTGTAACATCTCCTTTTAATTTAAATTAAAAGTAGCTAATATAAGGACATGTGGCCCGACCACATGGCACCGCACGGCAATATGGTGCTTATGATTTATAGTCACCGTCAATAAATATGCTGAGGCATCGCCAGATTGGAATAGCCCGCCATCTTTTTATCAAAACATAGGGGTTTTACCACTTAATTAAATAACTAAAATTCTATTCAGGAAGTTTTGTAAATCGCGATTTTTAGAGTAATTTGATAACAAGTCCGATTGAGGGGAAGTTAAATTACGTTAGTTAATAGTAATAAATATTTGCATAAATTTATTGCCAGCATGTTTAAGTAGGTTAAGTTTAAACGTAGTTTGTAAATAAGGAAGTAATAGTAGGAGATTATGTAGGAAACTGGACCTTAACCCATCAATAAGGGTGCATTCGAAAGGAAATTGATAGGTCAAGAGTACCCAGAAGTTCTTTATGAACACTCTAAAGCTCCAGAAAGCCTAACAAAGAATCGAAAATTGATAAATACCAGCGTATTCAGTTTAGGGATTATTATTATTATTTTTAAGTCTCAGATAGGGTAGTGCAAAACCATTCGCTAGTAATCGTCGATTACTAGAATATTAGAAAGAAAGAAAAAGCTTTTATCTCGAGGGGAGCCTCGAGTAAATACAAAGTGTGAGTAATATTTCGTTGACCGCATCGAGAGCGGTTCATTTCCATTTTTAAGTGATTTATCTTCCCAAATGTAACTGATTAAATAAATTGTGGGCGCGAGTAGCGGTCCAGATAAACTGATTTCACAAAATTAGATTGGACAGCGGGCACGGATTGTAAAACATCCAGGTGTCCCGGCTTTTTCACTTTCAATGTACGAAAGTGAAGGTATTTATAAACTCAACTAAATACCGTTAGCCCGACAAAGCAACCCTGTGGTGTAACCTTTAGCAGGTAGTTGTTGGTATAGCCACTATATATATTATTAAAATAGAAAGTGAAAATGTTTCTTGCGAGGACAATAAACTACCCAAATACCGCAAGTATATTACCAACAACGGCGACACACGTCAACCTGGACGCTGACCCAGGCTCTGGAATTTGCACCTGATCGTATACGTAACGCTGGTAGAAAAAAGCTGCGCATGTAATGTAAGTAATTTTAAGGTTAAATTGAACCTTAAGGCGATTTATGACATACGTGTCTGTAGTATACAAAATAACTAGGTTAAGACTATTTAGTTAGGGAATTAGGTATGCATAAAAATAGATCTGTGGTGTATTTTGTTTTTACATCCTAGTAAAGAAGTTGCTTGTAAAGACTTTTTTTTTTTTATTTAAATAAGGTTGAATACAGTTAGGTAAAAGTTTGTAAGTGGCTCACGAACAAGTATTGGAAGTCAGGGTAAAGCATTTTAAAAATTGAAATTCCAAAAAAATTTAAGGTGTTAGAAGTATCCCCTACCGTGTTTAATAAGGGATAATGATTATCTTTTAGAAATACTCTGTTGCAGGATTGTTACAAAAAAAGAGTAAAAAATAGGCTCAAGAGCTTATTTTTATATTGAAACTGTAGGTACCCGTTTTAGGTGTTTTATTTGTCACAAATACAAATAAAACAAACCAATATTAAACAAAGGGAAGCGTTACACTTGCCATTAAATAATTTTAAAATTCCAGTGAAAGGATGTCTTGTAGCTAGATTAACTGTTCCTTTTTATTTCTTTATTGTATGGGATGAGTCATGGAATACAAACAAATCAATTTTTTTAGCTTATGAATTTGTAATTCATTTGGATCTGTCAATTCAATGCTGCTGAATTATTAATAACAACCAATATGACCAATGATTGATGCTATACTAAAAATTGTTGATTAAGTTAATTTTTCTTCAAAATTGTTCAACTGATTCTTTTATTTCATACTTGGAAAATGACAATGTATGTTTCACATCATGTTTATAGGAATTAATGATCTACTATATGCTAATCAATACCTCTACATGCAATGAAACTAAGGAGTTTGATATGTTGCGAGGTGTAGCCGTAAAAAGAAGACATAAGCATATACATTTATTAACAATTCTACAATTCGTGTGCACCATTGACTAATGTACTTAACCCCAAAATTGCCGCCTAATCTCACGTTAGGATGCGTTTCGAAGTGAAGCTTAGTACACAACACTCCCCCTTACTTACATTAAGACATAGTTACATAATAAGCAAAATATTTCATCAGGCAAGTTATAAATCTAATTTAACTATTGGCTTCTTAACTCTATCAGATCTCCTCAGAGCTGGCGAGGGGACCTTTATAGGTGATTTAATTGGAGACGTTTTAGCCTCTAGGTTAGAGCGTGGATCGGGTTTGTTTGCATCATCCACAGTCACACCATCAGCTAAGATTGGCAACTGATAACTAATAGGTGAGCTATCTTCATCTAGAGTGATGACCGGAGGTAGTTTATCTTCAATCGTTCGACATCTGTTTCGTTTCAGGTAGTCGACATGAACCATCTTCACGTTATTGTGTACCATTACAAGATAAGTTACATAACTCAATTGTTTCATTATTTTCCGGGTTCCCAGATCTTGCCTAACTTATTATAAACTAGTACGGCTTCCCTATCGGTATAATAACAAATGCCTTTGTCATTATTTTTTTTTTCAGCATCAACTTCTGTTTCTCTATTTGAACCTCTCTCTGGTTTCAAAATAGTTATTTTAGTTCTTGGAAGTCTTCTTAACATCCCTTCAGCAGGAGATACTTTAGTAGTAGTTGTAGGTGTATTCCTATAATTGAACAAAAAATTATCAACAATATGTTGAATATCCAAATTGCTATGAAGTTGTAAATTTTCTAGTAAACATTTCTTTAATATGTTTTTAGAGACATTAACTCCTTTTCTGCATTACCATTAGATTGAGGGTGGTAAGGAGGTGTATTTACTAATGTTATTGCATTTGACTTACAAAAGTTTTGTAATTCCTGACTATCAAACGGCGGACCGTTATCTGCTACTAACAATCGTGGTAAACCCCAATTAGCAAACGAATGCCTCAATTTTCTAATAGTGGCATGAGCGTTGGTGCTACGCATAATATATAGATCTATCCACTTTGTTGTACTGTCCATGATTAATAAGAAGTTTGTATTTTCGAGCTTAAAAGTCCATATGCACTCGGTCCCAATTCTTGGAACTTTTAGGCCATGAATGAATATTTTCATTTATGTTATGTGCATTGTAACGTTGACATGGTTCACACTGCTCTACATGTTCTTCAATATTTTGATCAATCTTTGGCCACCATAAGACAGAACGTGCTCGAGCTTTCATCCGAACGACACCTAGATGACCTTCGTGAAGAAGTTCAAGAACTCGAGATCTCAGACTGTTTGGAATAACGACTCTATTTCCCCAAGTGACACATTCACTCTCAAGACTCAATTCGTTTCTACGAGAAAAGTAAGGTTTATAGATGTTATCACCATTTTCTGGAAATCCATGTTTGATTAATTCGACTATTGTACACAAGACTTGATCTTTTTTTGTTTCTTTAGCGATTTCTTCCGGTAGTATGGGTAAGTATTCGGAGTGATTAAAATAAAAATATAATCATTTGTTCCTTCGGGCAATGGTAAACGGGACAATCCATCTGCATTAGCAATTTCCGAACCTTTTTTGTACTTTATTATATAATCATAAGCACTTAGTATTAAGGCCCAACGTTGAATTCGACTGTGAGCCAACGTAGGTATAGGTTTGTTATTCGCAAATATAGATTCTAAAGGTTTGTGATCCGTTCTAATCACAAATTTTCTTCCGTATAAATATTTGTGGAACTTACGAACTGCATAAATTACAGCTAAGGCTTCCTTTTGGACTTGGGGATAATTTATTTCTGCTGGATTTAGGGTACATGAAGCAAAGCATACAGGTCTTTCAACTCCATCATGATTCTGACTTAATACGGCTCCTAGGCCATATGACGATGAATCTACTGTGATGAATGTTTCCTTGTTGTTATCAAATAAGGCTAGTAGGGATTTATTATTAATCATATTCTTACTATTTTGAAATGCTTCATTGCAAGCATCTGACCATGTAAATATAACATTATTTTTGTAACAGGGTGTACAACGGATTTAGTATCATTGACAAATTTGGTAGAAATTTTGAATAGAAATTTATCAATCCTAAAAATGCTTTTAACTGCTGTACATTTTTGGGAATAGGTGCCTCTTGAATGGCACTTACCTTGGACTGCAATGGTCGTATGCCTTGACCTGTTATGACAAAACCTAAAAATTCGACTTCATTTTTATAGAATTGACTTTTATTTTTGTTTATTTTAATATTGTATTTCTTTAGACGTTCCAATACAAGACGAACATTTTGTCAAGTTCCACCAGATCTTTCCCAGCGATAATTATATCATCGATATAACAGCTACAGTTTTCCAATCCGTGTAAGACTTGATCCATAGTGAATTGGAAAATAGACGGAGCTGTTGTAATACCATAAGGTAAACGTTTGTATCTAAATAGACCTAAATGTGTATTTACTGTGACAAGATCTTCACATTCTTTAGATATGGGTAATTGATTAAATGCGTTAGACAAATCAATGACAGCAAAACTTTTCCATCTTTGCAAGACTGCAAAACATCTTCAACAAGTGGTAATGGATAATGTTCGGTTTCAACATACGGGTTTAATGACTTCTTAAAATCCGTACATATACGAATCCTCCTGATTTTTTGGTGCAATAACTATTGGACTAGCCATTCTACTATGCTTGACTGGTTCTAAAATTTTGCATTCGACTAAACGTTTTAGTTCAGCTTCGACTTGTGGTTTAATAGCATAAGGTACGCTATAAGGTTTATGAATTGACAACACGGACTGTGGTTTCAATACTATAGATGCTTTAAAATTTGTTATAGGTTGACTAACATCACCATCAAAGACTGTTGAAAAGTCTTTTCTAGGGACCTGACTGTTGGTGTGACGTTCTGTGACTGTAGATCCACAAAACCAACCTCCTCTACTGGCACAAGACAAGACTGCCAATTAGGTATTAATTGATTAAGCCAGTTACGACCTAATAGAGGTAAGAATTTTGTATTTGACCTAGCTACTACTAATGGTAAGTTAGTTGTTATATTTTTAAATTTAACATTTACTAACGTTTGTCCCTTGACTTCTAACTGACTTCCTGCAATAGTATTAATACTAAAAGGACATTGATTAAGTTTACGATTAACAAAATTACTTAGGAAATCTTTTCAGACATTACAGATACACTAGCACCAGTATCTACTTCCATTTTAATTGATTTATCCTGTATGTGGACTTGCAAGACTAATGCATCATTACTATTTTACTACAAACATTATTGATAAAAATTTTACTCATCTGTTTTTCGACATCTTCACCCTCTTCGTTATCGTTATCTATATTCTGGGTGTTGATCTCCTCATAATTGACTGTACGACTGGGACGATTGGATGACCTACATACCTTGGAAGTATGCCCCCTGCGATTGCATGAAAAACATTCCCAGTTCACTGCTGGACATTTGTGTGGATTGTGGTTCCTGCCGCAACGGTAACACTTATTAAAAGAAGTTCTACCTCTTTCAACTGACTTTTGGACTTTCCTTGGTTCTAGCTGCTGCGGACTAGTGAATTGTTTTTTTATAGCACCTTGATTTTTATATATTTTGTGTATTTCTTGCGACGACTCTAATAATTTAGTTTGGGTTTCAGACAATTCCATCGTTAAGGCGACTTTAACTGCTTTATCGTAATCTAAATTATCTTCTGATAGAAGTTTCCGTTTAATAGCTTCAGATGCTAATCCACAAACAAGTTTATCACGCAGAGCTTGTGGTAAAAAATTTCCAAACTCACATGTTCCCGATAGATTACGCATTTTGACAATAAATTTAGTGATTGATTCACCTGGTTCCTGACGTGCTTGATAAAATTTATATCGTTCTGCTATAACGAGCTTCTTAGGACTAAAATGATCCTTTAACGTAAACTTTAATTCTTCATAAGTTTTTGAATAGGTGGGTTAGGACACAACAAATCTTTTATGATGCTGTACGTTTTAGCACCAATCATTGTTAAAAATAATGGCACTTGCCTTTGATCTGTTGATGTAATGTTATTACAACTAAAATAATTGTCCATTCTTTCTAGATAAGTAGTAATATCAATACTGCCGTCATATGGTTCGATGCTACCAATTAAGACACCTGTATATGCATTTGACCTTACGATTGTAGTTTCTGTGGTATTCGGCATTTTCACAGTTTTAGGACTTTGACTTCGACTTGGATGCACTTTTACAACTGCGGGTCAATGACATCGACTTTAACGATTTTACATACGTAATTATACGGATTAATTACGCTTACCGGTAATTTGACTAATTTAAATTGTTTATCTCGTCGCCAGTGATATGTTGCGAGGTGTAGCCGTAAAAAGAAGACATAAGCATATACATTTATTAACAATTCTACAATTCGTGTGCACCATTGACTAATGTACTTAACCCCAAAATTGCCGCCTAATCTCACGTTAGGATGCGTTTCGAAGTGAAGCTTAGTACACAACAGAGTTGAGAGACGTTCCAATAGCTTCAAAAACAGAAAGCATAGGAACATGAAAATTAATAGAATGAGTACCAAGTACAAAGTTTAGAGGTTATTGCCGTGTTAACGTGTCTGCATAAGTCTCTGTTTTGAGGAATAGTTAATTCCACGATAAAGCATTATTTACTATGCTCGGTATTTTTATCCTTTTAAAGAGCCAAATATGAACATACAAAACTACTATTCCCTATCATCAGATTATTCAAAAACAAGTTTCCATCAACCTATTCCATTTGTCAAATTGTGTTTGTTTAATTAGACTATGTATTCTGTAGCGACTTACGAGAATACTTATTTCTTTAACATTTATTGAAAATAATTATTTGAAGATGCACTATCATTAACAAGATTGCTGCATTTGTGAAAAGGACGTCCACCAATAGTTAAAGAGGTATTGAAGCATTTCGTAAGTCAAATAAGCTAATAGAAGCGCATATTGCAAGATAAAATGGATCCGAGTCACTGACTGTTAATGTGTTAAAACATTGAAAATACATGTGGCTTCTTATGATGAAGTGCCGCTACTCTTTTCAGTTGTCAGTGTAATAACTAAACTTCTTGTAAATTATCGTTTCCTATTTGTATTCTGGATTTGACTCATTTACCCGTGCTTTACGTACGTACTAGTATTTTAGTTTTATTTTTGTTAATTTTTATACCGTATTTTTCTGTTAATATTATTTCCATTTAATTAAGAGCCGTTTCTAAGTATTCCTTGCTAGATGTTAATATCGCCGTATCATCTGCAAATGTTGGTATGTCGGTGGTATGTCGTATGGCGGCATGTTGGTAGCGATTCGCAGCTTAAGCCTTATCTTAACATATAACTTAATTAACGTCTCTATGACATAACTCACAATTAGTTAGTGGTCTGGCATGTTGGCAGCGATTCGTTGCTTAAACCTTACCATAACATATAATTTAACACTTTTACTTTTTTGGAGGGGATAACCAGGTAATATTTCATTTACTTATAAATGGGAATCATGCAAACATGTTGGAGTTCTTTAACAACCATCAGGTTGCTAATATCTATGTAGAACCAGGTAGATAAGAAAAAGATAGAAGAGTATAGGAAGACCTAGACCAAGTTATATTAGTCAAATTATTAGAAATTTAGGTTGTGAATGGTATGTAGAACTTTGTAGATTAGCACAGAATAGAAAAGAAGTTAGAGCTGCGTCAAACCGACCTTAAGTAAGTCTAAAAATTAATGGGGATAGGGCATATCTCTGTTTCATCACTTTTCTAATATTTACTTTTCTACGTTCCTACTTTAATTCTATTACAGCTGTTTGCTATAAAGCTATGTACTAATCTTAATCTGTCTATCCTAGAACTCCTTCCAATTTTTTTTAGTATTTTGAACATTTTTTCTCATTTTACATTAGCGACTTTTCTGTATCTACAAACCCTATATACACCCTTTTTTTTATTGTTTTCTTCATTATCACCCTTAAAGCTAAAATGTCCTATACTATTTCCTAGTTTCGCCTAACCCCAAATTGATCTTCTAGTATTTCTTCAGCTCATTTTCCATCCGTCTTTGTACAATCATAGTTGACACGTGTGCTGTCAAGTTTATTGTTCGAAAATTTTCACATCTATTCACAGCTCTCTTTTTTGGTATAGTGACTATAGTGTTACATTTCAAATCATTGAGTATTTCGCCTGTCTGATACATATAACCTACAACTTCGAAGAGACGTTCTGTTACTGTTTATCCAGCGGCTTTTAGAGTTTCTGCTTGCACCATATCTATATCTGGTGCATTATTATTTTTCAGACTATCTAAGGCTAATTCAAACTCATTTCTAAGTATAGGATATTTCAATGTCTAATTCCTGTTTTTGTGCGTCTAGTTCCTGTCCTGCATATAAATTTTCCATGTATTCTTGCCATCTAGTCACTTTCTCTACATTTTCTAGAATAATGTCTCCTGCCGTCCCCTTATGTTTTTGCTATTTGGTTTGATATCCCTTAAAATTATTCTAATTAGTGTGTATGCTTTGTTCCTATTTCCATCTTAGTTTGTACCTCTTTGTACTTTCCATCAATCCATATGGTTCTTTAGTTTCCTGCATTTTCCAATAATTTTCCATTTTATGGCTTTGCATCTGTTTTCCCGTTGCGTCTGGTCTAGTTTTGTATTTTTGCTTTCTTCTATTAAATTTAGAATATTCGTTGTTGCCTATGGTTTTTTTCTTGCGTATACCCCAGAATATTTCTGGCCGCTATGTTTAAGCTAGATTTAATGTTATTCCATTCTTCTTATGCTTCCTTAGTATCAAAAATTTTCCCAATATCTTTCAGCAATTTGCTACGTACCTAGACGTAGCCGGAAGAAAAGTAAATACCAGGCCAACTATAAAATGCGGAGAGGGGGAGGATTCGCATACATACCAAAAAGGAAAAAAAACACATCGCCCACGTTTACCTATTAACACATAAAAATAAATAAAGGATTCTGTACAAACAAGCAAAATTAAAATAAATAAAGTGTTATTATTTCACAGCAAACAATTATATTGTACGGACAATTTAGGAATTTAGATACGAAGTGCGCATCTCGTATTTTACACACAAAATAGAATTAATCGGTAGAAAATAAACATGTGAGGGCTTTAGTCAAGCGTTTTTAAAATTGCACCTAATACTTTTTGCAAAACAAACCAATCAGTAGGAAAGAATTAACGTGTGGGAGCTTTTGTCAAACATTCTTAACAATGGTACATCACACCCGTAGAGCGACAACATCGATTCGCAGCAGCGAACAATAGTTTTATAGTGTCACGTTTCTTATCACGTAACTACACCAAACGCTAATACGGAATATGCCATTGATATACACAAAAGAAAACAAGTTGTATACCTGTATGTGTCTGAATACTTAGCTTGCAATCCGTCGGGGGTAAGTCAACACAGCAACGCCACGCTCGTGGGGACTTGTTTACCCTGCTACCATAACTGCAGCAGCGATCTACGGACAAAAGCAGTTGGTCTACAGATAAAAGCAGTTGTGCTACAGAAAGAATGAAACAATTTGGCCTCCAGCTAAAAAGAGAATTTGATTAGAATGGGTACGATCGGGGAAACTCACCAATTCACGCAAGACACCTCCTAGTTGTCGAACAGAAAAAAACAAACGTGCACTGCTTTTGAAATACGTTGACGAATAATGTAGAAAACACTTCGACGCACAAGCTGTAGAATCAAATTCAACAATGGTTCAAATAACACGAATTCGAACTGCAAATCCTCGCTTATCGAAGCGCGATTGAAACTTAAAAACACGGTTTTATCGGATAGTGCGGGACCTTATTTCAACAAGTCTTCACATTGGAACAATAGAGAAAACCATTATACGCGGTCGTAATGTATACCAAGATAACGGGTACCAAAACAGGATATAAACTATTTAATTGTAGCATAAACTTGTCGTTTCAAAATAAATAAGTTCAAAATGAAAATTTGTAGAAAGCGTAGTTATTGTAACGAGAATTTAAGAATTGAAACGGAATCGATTTAATAAATTATGCTAAAGCGGGCGTATGAATTAACAAGTAATTTTTAAAAGCAACATTGGAACGTAACAAATTTGTTTGGCTTTTCTCAAATTTTTTGTGCATATCTTTATCTTTTAGTTTTGTCAGTCAAAGTGCTTTTTTCTGTTCCTTCTTTCAAATTTTTAAATTTAAGCGTCGATTTCAAAATTACTATTTTGTGGTCAGTGTCTGTATCTTTTTTCCGGGTAGCTTGTACAGCCTTTTACTTACTTCCTAAACCGTTGTTGAAGAGTAATGTAATCTATTTGATATCTCCTTATATCTCTTGACGTATATCATCTTCTATTATGATGTTGAAATAATATTTTTGTGAAGGCTAAATTGTTTTAGTCGCAAAATTCTATCAGCTTATTTCCCCTGTCTTTCTCGTGCCTACATTAAATAAATCTACTACCGCCTCTTCCCTACCTTAACCTTCCGCTGCGTTAAAATTTCCCGTAATTATTAAATTTCCATGTTCTTTTACGTATCTTAGTATGTCTTCGATATCTTTGTAGATCGCCTATACCTCTTCCTCGCTGTGAGATAGGTATGTATACTTGTATTATTACTG
This sequence comes from Platerodrilus igneus, assembly GCA_036346225.1. Classification (NCBI taxonomy): domain Eukaryota; kingdom Metazoa; phylum Arthropoda; class Insecta; order Coleoptera; family Lycidae; genus Platerodrilus; species Platerodrilus igneus. Next base: position 507,969 of record JARFIW010000957.1, read on the forward strand.
TATTTACTGATTTATATTCTAATCTAACCATAATTACTCTTTCGTTCTTTTATAAGCGGTATTCTACACAGTGTCCTATCTTTTTTCGTATAACTATCCCGGCGCTTGAATTTCCTTCTTCTTATCCTGTATGAATTATCCTAAAGACTCCGCTCCAAAAATCCCGCGCCACTAGCCACTGAACTTCTTAAAATCTTCATGTCTATTGTTAACCTTGTTACGTGCCGTATCTGTATGCAAATATTTTCTCTGGTACTTAATTAAAAATTTCACGTTCTTACTGTATTTATGATCATTTGCGTATTTGTTAAACGGTTCCGACTTCCCTCTCAAGTTACACGGTTTCTTCTTCCATATTTGAAATGGATTTTATTAAAATATTCAGCTATGAATTTAAAATACTTAAATGTGTTCTATTTCAATTTAGCCTTAAAATCTGGTATTTTCCTTAAGATTGTAATAAGTTTAAAACATAGTTTGGTTATCAGAATAATTTGTTTTCAAAAGATTATGTGTTATGCACATGTTTTCGAAAGGTTATTTCAGGCCAGCTTATCTGTAGACTGTATTTAATATAACGTTGTTAAGTGGTTTTCTATAATTTTATACGTGAAAGTAGGCAACATATCTTACGGGTAGGCAATAAGTCTTTGAATTTGATGAATATTCGTGTTGTTTTGAAGCGTCGCGAATGGTTTTAGAAAGTAGATGTTAAACGTGGGTTTATCCAATTATCGATCGTAATACGCTTGTTGAATCAATACCACGGATTTTAAAAGATAACATTCAGATGGTTGATTATCTAGAGAGAAATGCTTCGAAGGAAAGTTACACGGCGAATTATTATTACTATTATGTGAGTCTTCCTCGCGAGAAGAGAACTGAATTGTTTTCAGTGATACCCAACGGATTACCTAGAATGATTTCTTTTAAAGAGCATTACTTAATTTTGTTGGTGTAAACTTAGAAATAGTCTTTGTCCTTTAATAAGGAAGGATATAATTGTGTAATGTTTAGTGAATGACGTACGCGAATTTATTTCTGCAATGACGGAATTAAATTCCGATTGATAATAAGTAACGTCAACTGGAAATTTAATAGGTTATTTTGTGTTATTCGGCTTGCTGTTTTGTCCGCTTTGTTTTGTTGGAACTTCACTCATGCCGACGAGTTTTTTGCGAAACAGATATGAAATGTGTCAAGGATGCAGTGTTTTTTATACGACCATAACGACGTTTGCTAATTTGTTGTATGAACTTTTATTTAATGAAAGACAGTGGCAAAATACATTGATTGGAGATAAGTAAATTTGTGTGATGATACTTTCCTAACCTTGTCAGTATAATGGCAGGTAAACATTTACTGTAAAAAAATGTGCAAAGCTCTGCGAAATTTTAAATTCAGTGGGCTCCTACAGTTAATAAATTTATAGTATGGGGTTCTGATAATTAGTTTGTACCAAATTGTTCCTTGGAGAGATGGAATTTTCCAACAATTAAATTATCTACTGCAATTGGTGTTATGTTACTTTCAACTAATTCAACACATTGCTATGTAAAATGTATCGAACGGGATAATCCGTTATCATCAAGTTTATATAGGTGCAGTACCTCATGGCCAGCTGTACGAATCTGCTTCTTTTCTGCGCCGCTTTAATATAGGTGCAGTACTTCATGGCCATCTGTAGAAATCGGTTTTTTCTGTGCGTCGCTTGGAAGACGTCCATTGGGAAGAATTGGGTCTGGATTTGTCAGGTTAAATATTACACAACTGCAGGTGTTGAGATTGGACTCGTTTCACGCGGATCGCCGGTGTGTGCTTATGACGAGGACTGTTACTGCTTGTGTATTTATTCAGAGATTTAGTTTTACATTGAATGGCGACAAACGTTCTCTATATAAAAACTATTATTTAAGTGTGAAGTTTTTTCCTAATAATTTTTTTTACAGCTACAACGAAATGCATTTCGACTTGTAGATGGTCTCTTTCTTTTATTGTTGTAGTTTGCCGTTACATTTTTGTGTATTTACTTATCAAGAGTTACTTGTGGACAACATTTAAGTATATGGTTTTTATGACTCTTTTGATATCAAAGATTTAATATTGGCTTAACTGACTGCAAACAGTTCAGTATATAATTTTTGTTTTATCTAAATATTGGGATTGAGGTTAAAAATTAGTTTGAGGTATTAAAGTGTGGATTAATTATTTTTGCAAAGATTTTTGTACTATGTAAATCCTTCGGGATATGTTGGATAAATATTGTTTTGCATGCGAGTTGGTTTTCTTTTTATAACATGTTGATCTCATAGGGTTTGTAAATAAATTTTTCCTCTTGAGGTTTCTTTTATATTTCGATGTTACTCACCCTACTCTACGACTTTTTAGCTGGCACGGCTTTCTTTGGATTCTCCCCTTTTTTTTTGCTGCGGTGTTTGACGTGGGTGATTTTCTTTGCTTACTTTAGTTTTCTTTCTCAACCGCGCGGAATACCATAACAACGTATCTATTTGAATTTTTAAATTCTCTAGCGTAGCTACTTGCTTTATGCTTCTGATATTCTACGTTCGGGTTAGCATAATGTTCCTGGCTCTTTTAAACTTTAGTCCTCTCCCGGAGATCCGAATGAAGCATTATTTTAACTCCAGAATATTGTACTCCAGAGAATTCCACCATTTTAAAAACATTTTTAGTATGCTGTGTACTTGGGGGGTAATGCGGTGGTTACCCATTGTCTTCCACTCGCAGTAGTGGGTCTTAGAATGCCGTACCGACGCCTATTGTCGCTGCCACTCTAAGTCTGATACAGCTACTGTCCTCTTTCGGGGACCTGTCTTAATTTAGTTTCCCACTAAAGATCCTACTAATTTGGTTGAACCTGTAGTTTGGCTCTTTAAATCACTGGAACGCACAAGCCATTCTACTCGTTCTAGTAGGTATTCTAGAACTTTTTCAAAATGCAGGTCAGTTTAAAACGGATTTTAAAACTTACTGAAAGATTTTAATTATTGTTTTGGAATTATTTAATTGAATGCCGTTTTTTACTAGTTTTCTTGCCCTGAGTATTTACGATAATTAATTTATTATCAATGTCGGATGAGTAGGAAGGAAGTGTGCTTTGGCCTTGATTAATTCATGGTTATTACATTAGAAGTGCTATAAATTAAAAAATATAATTGTTAATTGTAGCTTTTAGTATACCCTCGATGTTTTTTTTTACTTATTTATAAGTTAAATACGCATTAACTTACGTTATCACTTTAGAAATATTGAAAATGAAGCGTGATATTCGTATCTTGTTTCACCTTTGATCTCTAAACCGTTAATATTAGATCCTGTATAATTTCAGTAAGTACCGCTTTTCTTGCGGCCACGTTCTCAGCCCCATCCAAAGGTACTACATTGGGTTTAACCGCGAATAATTACGTGCTTTATATAGATCTGACTTCAAGACTAATTACTCGTTAAGTATAATTTATATAATAAAACTAACGTTAAGGTTTAAATAATGGTACCCATAGCGTTGGCGGCTTTAGAGTGCGTGTGAGCAACAAGACACTAGAAAAGAGTAAAAGGGGGTGGGGGATCCATAATACAGGATAGCAGCCACCGCTTCTGCTTACCGGTGCGACCTGAAGGGTCGATTTAAAACTATCAAAATCTAGCTAAAATATTAGATGCTACTGTTAGGGTTGAATTACATTCAAATTAAAATATTTGGCGAATCTTCAAGTTGCTAAATTGGTTGGTAATCTTTGAAGGTTGTGCATTACAGAATTTTTATGCCCTGGAACCAGTGGTTTTTCCATATAATGGTTTCGATTTTGCCTTGATTAAACTTTTAAATTTTTGTAAGAGCAAGAAAACGTTTGTAAGGAAATCCTCCTTAGTTCGTAATAAATATATTTATATTTGACTTAGTAATTGAAATTATTGTCTTACCGTCTACGTAAGTTTTTGGCGTCGTTACTGGTGCAACTTGTCCATCAGAAATAAGAACTAAATTTAATAATAAACTTAGTAACAAAACGCTTTTGCGCACATTCAATATGACGAACATGTTTGGAATGATGTACAAACAAAATCTTGTTTATCTATAATGTCATATAAGCTGACCTGGTTAAACCAATAGTTAATGCAGAGATTTTAGGTATAGCAGATTAACAAGAAAGAAAATAAAAATGATGTTACGTGATGGGAATTCACGGTTGCGGAGTGGGAAAATTATGGCTTTGGACTTCAATAATAGTTCATCTTAACCAGAAGTCCCGTAATCAAACAAGTTTACATTACTAGAAACATCATCGGCTCTCATATAGTTTCCTATTTGTCTTCCGAATTGTAATTTTTTTTGGTTACTTAGATACGAACTTAAATATAGATTCTATTATGAAGTCATCTTGAATGTTTCGTAATACGATATGGACATTATCTAATACGTGGTAACGTGGTGCGGTTATTATTGGGTGTAAAAGCATATTTTTTAGATTATACCTGTATTTTTAACTTTCTGGTTTTACTATAATGCCTACTTTAATACTAAAATCAAATTGTAAATTTCTCAGAATTTAGAAATTTATCTAAAATTGTTCTTACACCAGCAGTAACACTTAGGGTACATTTATTTTTAAATGACGAAATGCAAAGGTATTTTGAGAAACAATTGATATTTATGTAAGATTCTTTTGCAAATATTAGAAACCAAGTGCATGCACTTATAGTTTTTGTAAAAAATTTAAAAAATTAGTCCATTGGTATTTATTTTTAAAGAAAATATTTATTATTCATAGCATTAGTTAAGTTTATTATATGTCGAGAAATTTAATACATTGTTCATAGTCCCCTGGCAAATATTTTAGTAATCAGTTTCTGCTAAATCAGTCTGTTTCTGGCACAGATCGCATCATAAAGTCATGAATTCGTGGTTATACCCTGTAAAATACTAGCGTACTTTTATTTATTAAAGTGCCATGCAAAAACGCAGATTGTGCGTGTTTAAATAACCACTCTGTATGATATAGCATATTGTAAATAAATAGCAAGTATATGTGAAAATAATTAATTGTAAGATGCCGTAAAACGCATTAAATGCAAACGTAAACATCACTTGTTTTAAGATAAAATACAAAGCTATTTATTTTATTTATTAATTATTAATATATTTTGATAAAAATGCATTTGATTTGCTGTAAATAGCATAAAAATTACTAACTTTACCCTTTTAAATTAAGAAACTACAATCAACGTGTATTTATAACCCCTCTTGTATTAAAAAGCAATTAAAGTGTAAATTAATTACCCTGTGGATAACAGCAAATCATTTTAAATAGAGAATTCGGTATTTAAAAATACGTCAAATTCCTATAAACTCATTAATAAATAAACATTTTATTTCTAGAAGCGTCCCTATCTTTAAAAAACCTGCAAAATCCCAGGAATAACTGATAAAAATAATTTATGATTTTAGCATTAGTATGCAACGCCACAGTAGTAGAATATGTAAGACAAGGATATATAGAGAGCATCACGGATAACTGGAATCCGATGATTAGGTAATAAATAGCCGCGATTTTAGACGCTAATTGGTTTTCCGAAAACCTGGTATCATAATGTTCCACATTTTTCTAGTAAGCTTCTGGAAACAGATAAATTTGTATATAAAGAAGCGTTTATCAAACAAAGATTGATTCATTCATCAGATTTCAAGAAGTTCATTCAGTAGTTTGATTTGAGTGCGAAATGTTATTTTCAAGCGCGTGCTATACGGAAATAGTATTTGAGATTGCAGTAAGCATATTGTAATTTAATAGTGGCGAGGTTGCAAAGAATAAAGAAACAATGTTTTAAACGTAACTTACAACGAAAAATGAAAATTATTAATTACAAGAGGGAACGTTCCACAATATAACGCTATTTTTAAGATTGTATTAAATAATCAAGAGGAAGATTTAACCAGAAATGTACTTTGGTAATTGCTGTTTTTAATATGGAAAATCTTTTGAGCTGATTTGACTTCAATTTAAAATAAGATTTTTAATTACAAAGAACATTTTTGTGAATTCTGCAAATATCACTTTTAGATTTATTTTTAACTGATTTATATTTAATATAAGGTATAATAATAAGTGTTAATCATATAATAATTTAATGTAAAGGGTATTACCAGGAGAATTTGTTATCAGAGTTTGAGATACTCCGACCTTTTAATAGATTATCTGTCAAGGATTCTTTCTGGCCAAAACAAATCTTACAAGCGTGGAAATAATCATAACCGGGTAGTCCATCTTCAAAAGAATAAGTTTAATTCTGCAAATTTAAAATTAAGTAAGCAACAATGTTTGTTTGTAATCAATACTTCTTAGAAATTATTTTATGTTTGAAAGAAACTATGCTGTAAATGTTCTAAATGCTATTGTATGACAAAATATTTAATACTGTATAAATGCCTTGTAATATTGCGGTGTTTGATTTCATTTTGAAAACTCCGTTAGTTCCGTTGAGCTAGCCAGGCAAAATTCGAAAGGAACGTAAGTGAATAATTTCAAGTTAAACAAATTGCTGTACTTGTATCACAGCACCCTTTTAGTAACGCCCCAAAGCGAGGCCTTATCACAGCTATCTTTTAGCGGCACCTCAATGTGTGGCTATTTTCATATCACTTTTTTAGTAACGACCAACGCGGCGTTGTCACAACACACTTTTAGTGGCTCCTAATGCGATACCATTTTCATATCACTCTTTCAGCGACGCTCTCAACGCGGCCTTGTCACAGCAATAAATATATGTATATACATATATATATATATATATATATATATATATGTATGTATATATATATATATATATATATATATATACAGGGTGCCCACAATCTATCTCCGTATATGGGTAACTTTTTTATTATAGAAGATACAATATTGGTTAAATTAGCAAAGTTGAAGAGAAATTTACGAGTAGTATGATGCTTTTTTGAAAACTAACCTAGATGCTCAACTTTTTTAGATATTTGAAAAAACTGAAATTTGCCATTTTCTTCAAACGCTAATAACTTTTTAACGGTTTAACCTATAGAGAAAATAAAAACTGCTTGTAAGGTAACTTTTACGTAGAATTCAATAGCGTATATGACAATTTTAATTGGAAATGGGTTTTCAAGCTACAAACATAACCTCACTTTTTTAAATGGAAACCATAGTTCAATATAACCCAAATGGAAAGGTTTTCTTTTCTGATTACCCTGATGTAAGGGTTGATATACTTATTTTCAGTAGTTTCTTCATAATAAAGAAAAACGATTTATTTATTTGCGGACATCAAGGAGTCCATGGATACATATTACAAACAAACAAAATGTGTAAAATCAATAATGGAAACACAAGTTTATTGTAACTAAATTTATTATAAACTAAGAAAAATAAAATACTTAAAAATAAACTATCCATACAATACAAATAACTTAATCAAAGGAAACAAAAATTAATTAATGCGAATATGCCCACTCCTACATTAACATATGCTCAAAATGACCTCCATTAGCTTGCAAACACATTTCGCACCTTTTAATTAGGTTTTGGTGCACCTTATTTAACGTTTGTGGTTTTATACTTGTAATAGCTGCTGTAATACTATCTTTGAGTTGCTCAATGTTATTGGATTTTTTAGCATACACTACATCCTTTACAGTACCCCAAAGAAAAAAATCCAGTGGCGATAGTTCTGGTGACCTTGCCGGCCATGCAACAGGACTTGCATTGCCAATCCAATTTGGAAAACTATTATCAAGATATTCAGGAACGGCTTGAGCATTGTGAGCAGGTGCACCGTCATGCTGAAAATATTTTAAGTTTTGCAGTGAATGAAGTGGCAAATTATCGAGCATTTCTTGCAATTCGTTTTGTAGAAAATTCAAATAGTGTACACCATTTAAATTATAATTATAGAAGAAAGGCCCAAGTATTTTATTACCAAAAATGGCACACCACACATTTATCGAAAATTGATGTTGATCCCGCCTTTCTTCTGTTAAATGGGGATTTTCCTGACTCCAGTAGACTGTATTTTTTCTGTTAAACATGCCTTTGTTAGTAAATTTTGCTTCGTCGGTAAATATAATAGTGTGACTAAAACCAGGGTTATTATTTGTTTCATTAAGAAACCACCTACAAAACTGTTGTCTTCTCTCACAATCCCCATGATACAGTGTATTGCTAACATGGGTTTTGTATGGTTTGTAGCGGTTTTGTTTTAAAATTAGGCGAGCTTTTTCTGTAGAAGTAGCGCACTCAATTGCAGTTCCTCGGGTGGACGCTGTTGGCTTAAAATTTATGTAGGCTAACACACGTTCTTCATCTACAGTTTTGAATTTTCTTTTATCAGTACTGGGTTTTGTAAAAGCACCAAACCTTTTTAAATTGTTTTCTAATTTAGAAAACAATCGTTTATCTGGCTGCCTTCTTTCCAAATATCTTTCATAATACATATCACCAGCAGCATCACAATTTCTGTTACAGGCATAGTAACAAAAGAGCATGTCATTTTTTTCGTCGTTTGTATACATTCTCTATTATAATCAAATAAATTTAAGTCTTCTACACAAAATTTGCAACCCAGAGCAAATAAACACTTTAACTAATAATATCTGACAAATGCCAGTTGTTTTTTGTTTATTTAAAATATGTATCCATGGACTCCTTGATGCCCGCAAATAAATAAATCGTTTTTCTTTATTATGAAGAAACTACTGAAAATAAGTATATCAACCCTTACATCAGGGTAATCAGAAAAGAAAAACCTTTCCATTTGGGTTATATTGAACTATGGTTTCCATTTAAAAAGTGAGGTTATGTTTGTAGCTTGAAAACCCATTTCAATTAAAATTGTCATATACGCTATTGAATTCTACGTAAAAAGTTACCTTACAAGCAGTTTTTATTTTCTCTATAGGTTAAACCGTTAAAAAGTTATTAGCGTTTGAAGAAAATGGCAAATTTCAGTTTTTTTCAAATATCTAAAAAAGTTGAGCATCTAGGTTAGTTTTCAAAAAAGCATCATACTACTCGTAAATTTTTCTTCAACTTTGCTAATTTAACCAACATTGTATCTTCTATAATAAAAAAGTTACCCATATACGGAGATAGATTGTGGGCACCCTGTATATATATATATATATATATATATATATATATATATATATGTATACATTTATATTGCTGTGATAACGGCCGCGTTGGTGCGTCACTAAAAGTGTACTGTGATACAGATACAGCAAATTGTAAAATTTGAAGCTGTAAACTTACCTTCCTTTCTAACTTTATTTTGTCTCACTAGCTCAACGGATTAATGGAGTTTTCAATATGAAATCAAACACAGCAATATCAAAAAGCATTTATACAGTATGAAATATTTTCTCTCATACAAAATCATATAGAACATTTACAGCGCAGTTTCTTTCAAACATCAAATTATTTCTAACACGTACCTATTTACTTAATCATCAAAATGCCTCTTACCTTATTTAGGTTTAAATTTACAGAACTAAATCTCTTTTCTTATGGATAGTTTACCTGGCTTTGATTCTGACACTTGTAAGGTCTGTTTGACCAAAAAATCCTTGACAGATACTCTATTAACAGGTAAGAGAGGTTAACTCTGATCATAAACTTTGTGGAAATACCCTTACAAAAAGAATTATTATTTAATTAAGCGCTGGTCTTTAAATCTAAATAACAAATACTTAAATATCAGTTACAAACAATATTTTAAAAGTAACACCTGCAAAAATCCACAAAGCCCTTTTCCCATTTTATCCTGCATTGTAATTAGAAGTCAAAACCACCCTAAAATTAAAATTTTGAAATTGGCTTGTTCATTCAGTTGTTGCTACCCTAAATTTGACTTTCCAATGCTTCACTCGAAGCACTACATTGGTCACGAAGTCGGTTTATTTTTACCTGGAAACTTTGAATTTTGCTCAATCTTTGTTATTCAAAGCCTGATAGGGATTTTCAACGTGGATCAGAATACTAACACACGGGATTTACATTTTACCTTTCATCCGAACGAGGGCATATTTTTATGAAAAATGCTCACCTAACATTTTTCAAGCAGCTCGTGTCGGAAATTGAAACTGCGATCTTGGGATTAGTAATCATACGCGAATCTATCTAACTTACGGAGTCACCCTGTGGGTTGGCACGCTAGAGTCGTCTTTCCAGTGCTATACTCGAAGGTACTTCATTGGCTAGGAAGCAAGTTTTTTCTACCTATTTTGAATTTTATCAAACTCTTGCTATTCCAAACAAGGTATGGATCTTTGAGGTGCGTGACAGTTCTCACACACGAGACCGACATGTTATTTCTCATATGAAGGAGGGTGTATTTTTGTGAAAAATGCTCGCCTAACATTTTTCAAGCGGTACGTGTCGGGAAACGAATCCGGGACCTTGGGATTAGTAGTCATACGCGAACCAATCTAACCTATGGAACTCCCTGTATCTCCGTATCTCCGGAACCATCTTTCTTCCATGAAGTATAAGTTATTTGTTTGGGACTTCATGTTTTGGGTAAACATTTTCGGAATTTTGTCAATTTATAACACTTTAAGAATGGAATGATGGAGACAATTTATTATATAACAAAAAAATGTAGTTTTATTTTGTATAACAACTCTTTATTAACGTAAAGGTCATGGTGAATTATCGTTACGCACATCAAATTTTATTTCAGATTCTGAGCTGTCAGAATTATATGAAAGTATTTCGAACCTTTTAAGATTTTTCGCAACCCCATCGCTTGTTGTGTAAAATCCCAGACAGTCTTGTGCAGAGCATATAACTTTTCCCACAAGAGTTTCGCCATTTATTAGTGCTCTTCCTAAATATACTGTATAATTGGGATCTTCATAACCACCTTTGATTAGGATTTTGTTGGTTAAAAGTACAACTTTATCACTTTCGGTTGGTATCCATTGGAATTTGTCAGGTGTTGAAGTGCAGAAGATCTGTTCAAAGATTTGACTGTTAACTGTAATAACGATTATTATAAAATTCTTACTTTTATATTTTGCTTCCGACTATATTCCTTATTATACCACTCGAAATAGGTGTTAGGATCGTTCCCATATACTTTACCTGGTATTAATTTATTTTCGTAGAGAGCCTGTGCAATGTAAATAGGATTTCCAAGTCTATCTTTTCCTCCCTTGAAGGCATCATCGTGTATTCCTCCTTCAAAGTCTCTCCATGCGTAATCTGTTCAATAAGAGATAAACTTTAATTGAAATTAATACTGAAATATTAAATACCGTTTAAATAATTTCTTGGCGGTGGTGTTGTGGCCCAAATATTAAATATAAAAACACTCAAAAATAAACACCGTGACAGCATGTTTCTTACATATATACGAGCACAGATATGATGACTACAGTTTTAAACGGATTCCATTATTCTTTAAACCTCTGAACTCTGAATATTAATATAACTTGTTTTTTAATCTGTTATTTTTTATCTAGTTAATTACTTGTAGGATAGTATCTGACAAGTTGTTCTCCAAGAAATTGACTGCACTTGATTGGGATTTACGTATTACAAAACCACTAACGATATCTGTGAAATGAACTTAGTAACAGAATTAAATTCCAAATTGCATAGCGAAACTGATTGATGGGAAAAACATTATGTCGTAATTCCAAATAAATTAGTTTTGATGTGGTACCATTGGAATACTTGTTTACGTTTAAATATCGAAATATCTTCTTCTTAATCATGGTAGAAAATAAATAGCGCGCTTATTTAAATTCGCGGGAAGATACAAAAAATAGTACATCTCTCTGCTACGTACATCGACGTTGTCTAACATAAAAAACCAAAGAAAGAAAAGTAAGTATGACCGAGCTCAATCGGTGTGGAAGCGGGATATTACACATACAAAAAAAAATTATCTAGAGAAAAGCCTGAAATAAAGAAGAGAAATTAAACACGATTTAGTACTAATTATAATTAATTTAAATAACATTCTGGTTAGACATAGCAGCGTAGTATACAAGAAAAAAACAAGAAACAAAATCAATAACTGCAATATACATGTCAGGAGGAACAAAAAAAATTACTTCTTAAAAGAAAAATTATCCAATTACAGCTCTAAAAACCACAGCCCTATAGTATCAGTGTAAATTCCAAATTCAGTACATAACATTGTCGTAATAAATACAATATTATTGACAAACATCATCTCCCCTAAAGGTAATCATTTTAAACCATTTACATCTTAATAAGTAGCATAAATTTTGTTTTCAGTTACTTAAAACAAATAGTACTGCATTCATCGCAGGGCAATAAATAGCAAAATAGTTTTATAATTTTTGGATATGCGGATTGATTAATTTTGTGAATGCCAGAGCTTATAATGTAAAGTCTAAATAGAAATGGTTTCAATGTAAACAAGGAAGAAACACTCTCCAGCATGTCCAAAGTGTAGGCTAGTCACACCGTCTCCAAGTACAGCGCGAAACAGATGTTATCAGGATCACGCCATGCGCGGGTCCTCCCGTCGCAACAAGGGGCGGCAATCCATCGTGGCTTAAGGGTCACCGGAAGAAGAAGCACCCTGTATTGCGTGCACGAAATTCCCATGAAGAAAACTGAAACAACAAAAATATAACGAATGTTTTCGTCGTGTATAAGGAAGAGAAAGTGAATATTAATTTGTTTAACTAAACAACCATAGCTTTAAGTAATATTGGTGTTATTAAAACGTGATTAGCAAACTTGAAAACACGGTTTTATTGGATAGTTCAATACGTTATTTCCAAAAGTTTTAGATTGAAACAATAGGGAAGATAATTACACGCTATCGCAATGTATAACGAGGTCACGGATACCTGAAACAGGGTATTGACTATTTAATTTATAGAATAAGCTTTTCAAATTCGCACCAAATTGGTTTAAATGAAAATTGTTAGGAAGCGTGCTTATTATAAAACGGTAAGATATACAGGATCTGAATAAATGAATAATGTAGTACAGGGTAGGTTTTAATTTAGTCGTAAAATAAACGTAACAACTCAAAAGCAAGAATGAATCAGCTCGCCTACTACTACTTATTTGTAAATAACCTCTTCGAAAAAAAACTTGTGTTGCAGATTAATTGATTATTATATTCAAACAGATTGCCAAACATAGAAAGGGGAGGCTCTCAAACAAAATTAGTTTTAAAATACAGGATTAAATGCAATCGTCAAGTGAAGGTATAACCCATTTGAATGATGAGACCGGTTTCTCGTTGGATCTACAAGACAAAGATGGTGCTCTACACTAGAATAAGCATAAGATGAATTAGGATTTCACTCAAGTGGAATGTTATTCATAAACATTATCAATTTTTTATTGTCATATTTATTATAAGATGTAAGTACTTTGTTTTTGTTGAACGTGAGACCCGTTTGAGCGCAGGTCCCGGTACTTAGGTACTTAGGTGCTTAGGTCTTACCGTTGACATGGAAATATTACATAACAATTTATGAAACCTTATCGCTTTTGGGGTTAAAAAGGCATTCAATAATCAAAATGTTATACTCAATCTGCCCGGAAATAAATACCTAATTTAAAATATTAAGAAAAATTAAGGAAGTACACCTTGATTACTAATAAGTAAATATCGTATTTGGCACTGATAGACCGATCTGTAGGACGCTGTATGCTCGCTCTTTTATTCAGAATGACACCTACTCATGTAGGATAAATTCGGCACAGGACTTCTTTTCAGATTTTTACTTTGGGCAAAATTTTCAGTCCAACCTCAACTCTTCATCTGTAAAAATCAAATATACTCACTTCAGGAATTGTTGGACAGTGGCATATCAATTTTTAAAAATATTCCTATTCATATATGATACTGAGAAAAGGACGCCAACTTAGTCCATAAGGACTAAATACGAACTCTGAGCGAGTAACTATAAAAGAGCTAGCTTTTATTAAAAACGTTTGATCTTGAAAATACGCTTCATATAAGCGAAATTGAGTAACACTTTATGCATCATTTTATTTATCTAGCATTGAAACTATTAGCAAGTATGAAGGAGCGAAACTCGCATTAAAAGCGCCCTCTATTTTGAAGACATTGAGTAACACTTTATACATTATTTTATTCATTAACATTGAAAGCAATTAATGGAATACGCGTGGCCAGCAGTCGGAGAAAAAGGGACCACGATTCCAGAACCTAGATTTAAGCACAGGCAGAACCGAGGCAAACGGCTTAAGGAAAAAGACGAGGATTCGAAATTAATAGAGTCGACGGACCGGGGCGAAAATCGACTTGCACAGATTCTGCCCCTCCTGGCATGACATTAGCCCGTTACGTAGCATCTTGAAATCGCAGTGGACAGATTGGAATTCCCCGAAAGTAAAGAATGGGATCTTGGTGCGATCCTTAGAGAATAGAGGCGGATCCGTTAGTAGGCTTCAGGTGCTGGTTCCTAAAATCCCAATGTCACAGGTTTTAGGGCATCTGCATAGTGGGACGTCATTATAATGTAATTAAGGGCCGCTATGCTTGCGGCCACGCCCCCAATGCTCCACTGGAAGGTACTATATTGGGTTTAAATGCGAAAAGTAAACGTGCTTCAAATTTAATGTAACTTCAAAATTAATCGACCCTAAATTAATCTAACAAACAGAAACTAACACTAAAATTAGGGATTAAATAATGGTATTCCTAGCGTTGATTTTGGAGTGTGTCCGATCAACAAGACGCACGCAGAAGTAAAAGGGGAGGGATCTCTAATGCCGGATAGCAGTCGCCAGCTCTGCTTACCGGTGCGACCTGAAGAGCCGACTTAAAACTATCCAAAGCTAGCTAACTAATTTAAAAATGGATTCAAATTTTTAAACATTCGCCAAATATTTTAATAATGAATCCAGCTATTTAGTTTGATCTATAAATTTACAAATTCGTCCACCCTGATCTAAATATTTTATTTTTTCTTTAGCCTAAATTCGTCCCTAGCTTTTCCTATCATTCCCTAACTGATTTATATTATAATTACAATCTTCTTAATTACAGTCTTTCTCCCTATAAAAAATGGTTGGATTAAATCCGACCTAGGTCGGATTAGCGGTTGTGCATTCCATCGGGTGTATTCGGGTATCTTCGGCAATATACGCCCCCACTCTGTAGGGTACATAAGGGGCAATTTTTCGTATTCCATTTAGTATTCGGCAGTAGGTAGAACGGTAAACATGAGCGTCCCCAAGGTGATTAACATTCCTCAACTTCTTGGGAATAACGTGAAACCAACAAATGAGCGATTTGGATTGTGGCTGCTGGCGGAAAATATGTGCAACAATAATCTGGTGACAGATATTGGTAATATTTGTTGTGTCGAAGGCGAACAGATGCTGACTGGTGGACTACACACACCAATTACAGAACCATTTTGTGACAATATAATGTTGGTTAAAATTTGCGACCTTTCTGACACCGAGTAAACATCTGCAAACAAAAGGATGTTTATCATAAAAAAAGGAAATTTGTGGTGCATTTAACAGCTATCTACGAAAAAAGTTCGACCCATTTGTTTCCGCTAGGCATGGTGTTAAAGATAAGCTTCCGTTTTCTCCGGAAAACACTAACAAGATGGGCCAGGGAGTAAAAGAAATTATCGGAAAAGAAGGCCTCGAAAACATTAATAAAAAATTCCAAAGTCCTATATGTGTTCCGCACAAAGTGGAACTAGCAGATGTTAAGTTGGAAACCTTATTAGAAGACCTATCAGATATATTAGACGGACTCGAAAAGATTATTACTATCTTTTTGACATGGATGTATCCCAAAATTTTGCTGGCATATTTAGCAACATGGAGATGTGTAATTCAACTACAAACCATAACTTTTGCTACAAGGGCGAATACGAAGAAAACTGCAATATTATAGTGACAACGATAAAACTGGGAGAATCGACAACTGTAACTGTAAATTGGAAACTATGTCAGTGCGGAACAGGTGTATAATCCTTTAAAAGACTGTTTAACCTTATTGGAAGATAGTAAGTTATACTTCTTAAAGACGCCAATGTACTCGGCACCACTTGCCAAAATGTGGAGTAAGCTATCGGACAAGCTATAAAATAGCTGATGTTTAGTGTATAATAACCTGCTACAGTACGTGTATTGGGGGAATGGTAATACAAAGAAATTGACTGCATTGCAAATTAAGTTGTCCGAAAAACCAGAGGAAAGGGAAAAATTGATTAAGTATATGCTTTCGGCTTTTAGTTTTAACTATTTACCTGTAAATTATTTGGAGATATTAGAGGAGGAAGACGGCCAAGATAAAATAAAAATCTTACACAAGTGCTACATTAAAGCAGGTAGTACATATTTTACACAATCTGCAACACCATATTCTACAATTCCTAAAGAAATAGTCATTTTGGAATTGGGGCTGATAAATACGCTTAACATCGCCCAGAGGTTGTACCACAACGCGTAAATACTGTTAGTAAACTCTATCCATTTACGCTAAAGGAAATTGTCCCATTATGCACTTCATACACTGTAAGTGAAAGAGAAAGACAGCTGGAATTAGAGGAAATGGATGCAAAAAGGCGAAAGTTGGATTACATTTAAAACACTGCGACAATACGCGAACAATACAAAGATGTGTTAGACAAAGAATATCTTATTAGAGAAAATGAGAAAGAATTAAAAGATTATTTTATGTGCCGATGGACTGACTTAGGTACATCCGGGTTAGTAAGAAAGACTCTTTTAGTTATGTAGGCATCCTTGCAAAAAAAAAATGGTACTAAATCCGTATACTTTTTAAAAGGTTATTCTTAAAACGTATTTATCAAAATGGTAGATAACATAAACGAACTAAGGAATGCGGGTTTCGTAACCTTCGCGTGCATCACACGCAAAGGGGTTCCGCTAAACATTGTATATTTGCCTAGTAAAGAATCTTTCGGATCATTTAAAACTCAGGGTCTTACAACCTATAACATCCATATATTCCCAAAAGTGGGGGACATGCAACTACGCAATAGTGAATGGGAGAATAAGGATTCCTTCCAATACCGACAAGAAGAAGTCGATCAAGCTAACAAGATACGTATGCAGGATATAGGGAGAGAGCCGCGATTAAAAGATTGTCACAAGCTGCAAGAATTACACGAAGGAATGGATCTGGTTGTCGGTGGAATCAAAGGCTTTATATATAGGCAAACTTCGGTACATTTTGCAATTCGAAATCCGAGACGGTCTATATGTATCAAACTATTGGCTAGAAAAAGAGATAGAGGACTTGGGTGTCGATTTAAATTTGAAACTGCGAATAAAATTAGATAAAATTAAAACCACTCCAACCAAGCATAAAGAAAGGACTGTTTTCTGTGTATAGCTTTGTATTAAAATTAAGTTTAAATGGCCCCATGCTTGGCATTGAATGTTTTTAAATTTTATTATGTATAATGTCAGAATAAAAATTTTAGAATTGCTCTTTATTTATATAAGGCTCTGACGTCACCACGAGCTTGAAAAAGTAGCCGAAACTAGGTAACTGAGAGCATATCGAAGTGGTGATTATACCTATATGGTGGTTGTAAGGGTTGGTCCTAAATTTTAGGGGTTAGGGTACCGATTTTTAGGATGGTGATGGTGGGGTGTCCGAGCAAGGAGGGGAACAAGGAAAAAGCAAGAAGGAAATCCTCCTCCACAAGGAGGTCCACAAGGAGGGAGCAAGGAGAAAATTCCTCCCCCGCAGATCCTTTTTATGGGAATTTACATCTAAAAACCTGGGAGGAGGATCGAGGAGGATTGGAAGATCTGTTTCAGGACCGGCCTCATCTCCTACTGTAGGTCTTTTTTAAATTGCATCTAACACATTTTTTGTCAGTAAAGTTTCCGACTCTGCATCTTTCTTTCGATTTGTAAGGTTTTATTTCATAAAGAGCTTTTAATCGTGCATATCCTCTCGTCGTAAATCATGAACTTGGTGTGGTTTATCACCTTTTCTTCTAGTACTTCGCGCGATCTGTTTTAAATTCTCTGGCCATGATGCTTTGCCTACTCGTCGCAGCTCTGTGGTTATAGTTGCAGGCATGGAGTCACATTCCATCTGAGTACGATCCGGAACAAAAAACTTCATATCAATCACAGAAATGTTATTCAATTCCTGTAAAGCAATCATGAACATTGTAGCTACAAATTGATTTAAGTTTTGACCCCCACACCTGTCACTGTAGAATGTGATTCCATTCACTGTCGTAAGAAGGGATTTCAGAAACAAATGAACTGCACTTGCAATTTCGCAACTTCCCCTACTACCTTGAGTTTGGTCCCACATGTAGCAGTTGCCTTTGTTTTCATTAAGAATATAAATAGTAAAATTAGAAGAAGCAAGGCGGCGTTTGTAAAATAAAGGATTGTTGGTTGGATCTGATGGAACCAGAAGAACTTGTTGCATATCAAAATTAGCACATACAAAATTGCCGTTTGATTTTTCGGCCTCTTCCTTGTCCTTTACTTTTTGAGCTCGAGCTTTATTTTCAGATCCAAATGTTCTTTATAATCATGTTTTGAGGCTTATTTTTCCTCTTCTGAAGCATTACGATAATGTGCACAAACACGACATTCGTCCTTTTTAGGTTTATGAAATGCTAAATTAAAACATTCATTAAAAATCTTTCGATAATAGGGTAATTTGGCTTTAGTTTTACCCTTATTATTGCAAAGCTAGCAGTACATTTTATACATCAAAGAAATATTCAGGGCCGGGTCTAGATAATGGCGCTTAGTTGTTGCACGCCAATAATGGGAAGGTACAACGGGAAAACTTTTGATATGCTCTATGAGTGTGTTTCTTGACGTGTTTTCCTCTTTTGTCTCTCTCACAGGTATTTTGAGAAATTTGTTTTTTCACTGCAATATCCACAATGCCTTTTTTGATTCCAAGAGTATTCAAAAACATATTTTTGCATACTTTAACTTTTTCTCTTTGGCAGGGAAGAAAAAAATATATAGAATTATTACGCTTGGAATTTATTACAGTTACTCGCTGTTTTGGAACTACCTCAGTATTAGCATGAATAAAATCTCTTTGCCTGGTGTAATCGGCTATACCATAATAAGCAGTGAAAATTTCTTTACGGTCCTCTTCCAATATTTTTAGACTGCACTGATTTCTACAATTCTGGCAAGGTGGCTGCATTGTGACGGCAGGAATGATTTTCTTCCTACTAGAAACGTACGATTCGCCTTTAGCTCTTTTTTCTTTCCGAATATTTCTTGCCCATTGATTTTGGTGTCAAGGACGTTTTCACGATTTTTTTGAAGTTTCTGGAAAAGTCTCAGTTTCATCCAGAACAATAACGCTGCTGTTTGCCTAGGAGCTTTATATCATACGCTCTTTTGTTGAAATGTTGTCGACAAAAAATGACAAACTATCACTACTTGATGAAATATCATTTTCGTTGGGACTATAACTCGAAAATGGTTCTTCATTATCAGACTCAACGTTTGAATTGAAAGTAGAGAAATGAATATTAGATTCTTTTATTAAGTTGGAGGCAAAGGCTTCATCAGTTGAAGCACGATTAATGCTGTTATTTGATTCTTCAATATTCGATATAAGTTGGGAATGTAGAGGCAGAGGTACTTCTGTTAGTATTTCGGCTCTATCTGCACTACCTGTTAGGAAAGAATATGTCAAATTTTTATAAAAGGCAAATATACTATTTGCATAGTTTTGTATAGTTAATAGGAAGAATTAACTAAATGTTTGTGCGAATAAACATTTTTTAATTATACTTGTGGTATTATTTTCGAAGAAAAAGATTAAAACAAATGTATTCAAAACCGTTTAAATACTACTTGTGTAACCGCTTCAGAAAAGAAAATCAAAAATAACCCGGATTTCAACACTTGCCCTACCTTTTTTAATTCTCAGGTATAACTAAACTTAATAAAATTTTAACATAACAATGACATTCCTCTATGAGAGATTTATTTTGTACTTATCCGTCTTACATAACTCCAGAATATGCATTGTTCTTGAAGACATGATTATAAACGTTTAATGCACCCTTAACAAAAATATATACGCACACGTAAACACCTACAATTGTTAAAAGCTCGTTCTATAACACTGACAACAATAAAACTGATGATGTAATAATGAAACGCAGATTGTTGTCAGTTGTTCACGATCGTATTGCACTCTATTGTATGACCCTAAACTTAAATTTCAAAACTAGGAAGTGTTCGGTGTGCAATTTGTAACGTGCATTTTTGGTGGCCGAACATTTTTAGTCTACTTAATTCTTAAAATACATCGTTTTTGGATCGCGGTTTGTATAAAATAAATACTTCCGCCTAGTTTTCAGATTGATATGCAAGTTGACTCGCCGGTATTAATTTTAAAAGATGTTTTAGTTGTAAATTGGAATACTCGAAAAATTACTTTCCACTTGTCATTAATAAATAATCCCGCTGTAATTAATATGTGGATATACAGTCTAGGTAGGCGATCAGAAGTTGTACTAGTAGGATTAGATATAAACAAAAAAGCGTCGTGTTTTGTTCGTGCTTGCGAGATGTCAAAAATTAAGTGTAAGATACGGTTTTTCTGGTTGAACTAAGTGGTGGAGTTGGTGACACTCGACGCACGTGTGTTCGAAGAACTTCCGACGTACGGCTTTAGTGCTTACGCGTGTCTACTAAACGTTTTTAGTCGTCTTTCTTATGGAAAAACAAAGCCGTAGAACTAACTGTCGCGGAGTCGTAGTTGGTCTTTGGTTCCGATATAGGAATTACGTTAACGATCCTGTTTCGTTCTACTTTTAACTCGATGCACGCGGGTTTTAAGGACATGGTTACGGACTCCCTTTAGTGATACATGTGCTTTACTTATTATGGCTTTTGTTGCTTGCTTTGTCTGGTGATATTTAAACTGTGACAGACTACCGGTATACAAAAGTAGTGGTTGAGATTCCTCGCTGCTTTTTGTATGGTTATGCAACTAATATACCTAGTTCCTTCGCGTGATAAGGTCCGCTGCTAACCCCAGTGAAATCAGTCAGTGTGATTAGGGTAAGTGGTGATGAGTTCCATCAACACCCTCACAGTCTAGGGTGCAGTGCAGTGCCAGACATCGTGGATCCCACACTGCAATGGCAAGGAAGTGGTACTGAAGGACTTTGTGTAAGTTGCACTATTTCCTATTTGTTCTTACTGTAAATATCTACCCGTTGTTTTTGCAATATTCCTTGTCGTTCTGATACCTTTTCCATAGACTTGCCCGCTATTTAATAACAAAAAAAAAGAACAATCAACCCTACTGAATGACTCAGAACAATTGTGCTTATCTACTTATTTATGTCTTTGCTAAAAATTTTACTAAATTACTTAGATTAATTATGTCTTATTTATTTATAAAGAACAATCAACCATACTGAATGACTCAGAACAATTGTGCTTATCTACTTATTTATGTCTTTGCTAAAAATTTTACTAAATTACTTAGAGTAATTATGTCTTACCTATTTATATGTTTTGTTACATTTTACCTGAATTATGTTTAATTGGTGTGTGATGAAACGTTTCTGCTACTCCCCAATATGGCCTCACTTTGTACTCAGAATTTTTCTGTACTGCTATTACTGTTGTTAGATTATAGAGTTTATCTAAAGAGTTTCTTTTATTTATTCTATAAAATACCGAACCATTTATACTTGATCCATAGGCTATGCTTTTTCTCTGTTTCAGGTTTGCAGGACTAATTTGTTTTTCTTTCAGGTTTACTATTCTAAGTTCTCTATGGCAGGTACTGGTACTAACTCCTGACAGCCGCGTCCCTTATAGATTGGTCTGCTTTCTACAACCCCCCCTACTCTCCGATTGAGCCCGGTCACTGTGTTTTTTTCTTGGATTTTTTTTTGTTACGCACGGCTACGAGCCACCGTGACATAACTTTGACGCACAACGTGGCGTCTACTAGAAATACGTAACAAATTCAGGAAACTTTCTCGAAATCTACCTTATAATAATTGTACTGCCGATATTTCGTCCGGTGTCATCTGTTCGCTATTTATGGAATTTTCATACATTTACGTGTGTTTCTTACATAACCGTCGACGCGGTATATGCGACGCAACGGCAGTTGGTAACGCTAATCTATAATACAGAAGTTAGCGCGCCCATCTGTCAATGACGTCACACAATATGCAAATTATTACACGTAATGACTAAATATTCAAAATTCATAAAATGGGGTATAAACACATAGTACTCACATGAATAGGTCCAGCTTCCTACGGAATCCCTTCCGTCAGGGTTGCTAGGGGCCCCCTTCCGGATTATTTACAGATGGTGCGCATAGCGTCCTTCGGGATTGCTCCAGCTAGCTATCTCAGGGCTCCCTTCCGGATAAAAATGGTGCTCCGGCGTGGACTGCGGTTGGGCCAGGTTGCTTTCAAATTATATTCTTTACCTATGTAGCGGAACGGCAGGAACAGGTTTATAGGGACGACAATCAAACTAAAGGCAAGGGAATCTACATAAAAGAAGATAGAGATACGGTACAATACGATACCCAACCACTCTTCTGGACGTTCAAAGGCAAAAAGCCACATTTCCTAAGCGTCTTTCGGAAACTTCCCCACTTTTTCTTCCCCCACACGCGTCGGCGCGAAGTTCGTCCAACGCACTTCTGACGTGACGGAAATACACGCCCAGGTCTTTCAAATTTAAGGCGCGAAACTCCCGCACATCAAAATTAAAATAGAAAGATGTTTAGTGGCAAATTTTGGCACGTAACAATTTATAATGCTAAAACTAGATAAATGCACTTATCTACTTTTTGCACTAACTTCTGTCGATCTCTAGGTGTGCAACAATTGGATAAGTAAAGTTGCCCTAACTTTAGCACGACACTATGTGTATTTGTACAAGTTATCTACTTTTCACATTTTTCGATTGCATCTTTACATTGCCTCTTGCAGTTATCTAGTTGTAGTATGATATAAATATAATGTTAGTACCCTTGTCTGTACATTTATCCCAATTTCATCAATTTTGTAGTAACCTAGTTGTAGTACCCACCCCACAATATTACAGTAGGAACACTAAAATATCTTTTAAAACACTTGCGGCTTGTTTATGAACACTTCTGGGATGCATGCTCTCGCCACGTTAGCTGAAGTGAATCTTTTCAACTCACAGTTAACTCCTATTGTAACTTATTTTTCCAAATGGGCGCCAGTGTAACCACTTTAGTTTATGCCAGTCCCACATTCCGGAGACAGTAAACAAAAATCTTCCGACATAGCTAGGGGTCTATTCCTGGGTAGAGCAATAAGAAGTGGGGGGTAAGTCGAATTTTGTTTGCAAACCAAAGCTAAACTAAGTTAAATAGGCGCCACCAAGTCCTGAGATAATCACGATAATAGCAGAGCACAATTCTAAGGGCGGACATGGAAACCCAAAGATAAAACGATCGCCTTCGTTAACAAAAACCTGTCTTATAAAAATAAGACGCAGCTCCTGTAAGAAATTGCAAAGATCAAATAAATAAAAATGTATAACACCATTTGTGTCCTATAAAGGTATCAAAAAATAAAAAAATGTATATCCAATATGATATTGGCACAAAATTATTATTCAAGAATTCTACTTTTGTGTTATCAGATTTGATCGCACTTGACCAAAATAAAAGCCTCAGAGTTTAACTAATTGTTTACTAAAAAAACTCTCTTTTAAAATTTCAACACCTTTTAACAAGTAAAAAAATTTCATCGTTAACATCTATAACAAAGTTAAGGTTTTGGCTTTCTTTAAAACAAACAACTCCTCTTCAAACATAAACTTGATTTAAACATTTGATCAAAAATAATTTGAAGCCAAAATACACTGAATTAACGTTTCTAACCTGGGCAGATCTTTTCAGGTAGATTACAGTTTCTAAATTCTTACGTAGTATGTATTTAAATTTTCATATTTAAATTTTATAATTTATCTGTAGATAAAAGTCAATCACAAAAATAGGAATGTTCAGTTTAAATTCTATCACAGCTGCACGTAGCATCTGCTTTCATGACAACATCTGTCAACTGTGCAACACAAAAAAAAAGTATGTCGTCGAAAACATACCTTGAAATTATCTAAGGTTCAAATGGAACAAAGCTTGTAATTACATAAACCTAACTTGACAAAATTTCGCTCTACGGCTTGCAAAACCAGTTCAACAATAATTGAGAATTAAACAGATTTCATGTTTGAAAACATAATAGCAACTTTTCGTGCTTTATATGATAGTCTGTTTATCAAATTTTTACGACATTCAAAACACATGCAAGAAATTTCTTATATCTAATAACGAATCGAACTGGTGCTGTTGCTCCAAGACTAATCTGGATGGAAATTCATAATCTCCGACCAACGTTACTATCCATTTCTAATTTGGGACGACGGCAATCAAAACTAACATCTATCATTCTTCGTTTCCAAATTCTAAGTTGACGAATTACGAATCCTAATTGACGAATCCTAAGTGACGAATCCTAAGTGACGAATCCTAAGTGACGCGCTAAATAAATGAAACCAAATTAAATTAGTTTGCAAAATGTATACTTTACCAACCGTTAGTAGAAGGTATCAAAAATAGTTTCAGGTCTGGCACGACCTGACCTGCTTACAAGAGTAATTTATACGAAGGTCGCACGCCTCTAGCCGGGAATACATGTTGATAAGGCGGTTGCTAGCGGGTGACTAACTCGACGAAGCGAGAACCGAATGATAACGACGTTAGAGGTGTGGAATACGATAGAAACAGCTAGAGATGCTTGACGAAGTAACTTTATGTCACACAGATATTTTAATATAAGAAGATTAATAAAGAATAAGGCACGCTTAGCGCATTATCCTCGTAATTCAATGCGAATAATTAGTGCTGAAGTTAAACATGTTACACTACCCCTTTCCCAAAAGAAAAAAAATCTTTTATAACAAACAAGTTTTAAGCTAAAAACAAAAGATTTTTTTTATAAGAGCTTTCATCAAACTCATAACCAACATCACAATTATTTGCAAAACATCACAGTTTACGAATTAGAAATACTTACTTAATCATTATCCAGAATAACTATGAAAATTATGAAAACGAGAGGGACTAATATATACAAATTTGAGTGTGCCGGTAACTACGTGTACCAAACGTCCATTGGGAGACAAAATCGGGGAGTCATAACCGGTATAGGTCAAAATCGAGAGAAGTCAAATTAAAAAGTCAAACACTCCACGGGACAAAAAAATTAATTTAAGTTTAAATGAATTCTTATATCAGAGCAAGAATTTTCTTACTCCTACTGAAGCTAACAGCTAACTATAACTAAACACAACATAAAATTTCCAAACTTTCAAAAATACTAACTCCACTTCTTGGAGTTTTGGCAACTTTACTAATCAAAAAGGACGCTACTATATCAAAACAGCATCTTGATACAAAATACTATCAGCTCAAAGCGATAACCAAAACCAAAATAAACTAACCAACAGGTTACTTACAAAAATGGAGGTGAGTGCTCATCACCACTATAACTCAGTGTTAGAAGTTTTGTTTCTACTAAACTTAAACTTCTACACAAATATTTCACAAAATAAAACTCTTAACACCAAACCGAACCAGTCGGGGCTGAAATCTCCTTCACCCTACTGATTATACTAACTCTAATTTTCAATTATCATCACCTATTAGTGACTGTTCAAACGGTGAGGTTTACCATCCAAACCTCTGACCTTACCAAACAAAAAAAATATTCAAAGAAAGGTCAAAATCAAGGGAAAGAATACGCCAATATTCTCTCTACCTAAATATGTAGAAATCAGGACTAACAATTTATATAGTCGACTTATTTCTACTTTCAAACAATATCTTCTACTAGCGCGCATCAAACTAAATCAGTACGTGCATCAACGTACACTACAAAATCACTACTAAATTTCGACTACAAGCTTTTATAACC
Organism: Platerodrilus igneus; assembly: GCA_036346225.1. Classification (NCBI taxonomy): domain Eukaryota; kingdom Metazoa; phylum Arthropoda; class Insecta; order Coleoptera; family Lycidae; genus Platerodrilus; species Platerodrilus igneus. Next base: position 533,983 of record JARFIW010000957.1, read on the forward strand.
ATACAAAATTCCCAAACAAAACAAGTTGTAAAAGGACAGTCTTAATTTATTATAAGTTATAACTATACCGAATCAAAAATCAGAACAAAACGAAACAAGCAAATAACTGAAACTAATCTTCAGCATCATCATCCTCAATTGATGGGTACGATGCAGCAAAGGGCTTCAAATCTTTAAGGTGCCATCTACCGGCTTTAGAATCATCAATAAAAAACTAATCACGACGATAGCTAACAAAAAATATCAGTGTTCAGGTACACTCTCACCCTACTACCAACCGAACTGTCGAAACAACTACAATGCTTCACAACGCCTAAATTTGCTAGAATGACAAACCCTCTACGAGTCTCACCTAGACTAACAACCAAAAATTACATCAACTCAAAAAAAATTATTATGCATAAATTACTAGAGCGACTAACTCACCTCGAGTCTCGTCTAGACTTACGTATTGCTGAGCGACCAACTCTTCCTGAGTCTCGTCTAGACTAACATACTGCTGAGCGACCAACCACGACGACAAGTTCCGCCTAGACTAAATTGCGTTGCAATGCCAATCTAAATAAAAAATTTGTTATCAAAACAAAAACGTGCCTATGCACAAGAGCAATTCTCAAATGATATGACGACAGCTCAAACCGATGTACCCTTAAAAATAGAATCCGTAGCCTTATCATCAAATTCTGACAAAACGTTCTTTATTGACTCAAGCGAATTAAACAACCAGGCTTATCAGCTTCTTTAGCTAACAGTCTTCCTAAAATTTTCTTTTCCAAACAACTGATCTCTTACTTATTACACCTCTAATCGTAAGTTCATATTCCAGTTTCTCTTTAAGTAAACAAACATTTTGAAATTTTTCAGACATATTTGTAATAGTCTAATATTTTAATGAAATTAAATTGGTAAATCTAAATGATTCAAGCCTTAAGAAAATTGTCAAATCAAATTTGGGCAACGAAAGGTCAAAGTCAAAAAGGTGAATTTGGTAAAAATAGATTTTTGTCAAAACAATATCGAATAAAATCTTTATTGGGCCAAAATAAAATTAAAGTTAAAAATAAATTTGGCTAAGGTAATTAACTGACTAAAAGAAAGTCAATGTCTCAACTAAATTTGTGCCAAAACAAATTTCGAAGCCAAAATAAAATTTGAACAAACAAATTTCGAAGCCCTACACGTTGAGGCGCTAGTAAAACATATGCCCCACGTTGTTTTTTGTTTTATGGGCGTGGTAACCCAATGATAGGACGTTGCCTTCTTTAACAAAAATATGTCTTACAAGAAATAAGACGCAGCTCCTGTAAGAAATTGCAAAGATTAAATAAATAAAAATGTAGAACACCATTTGTATCCTATAAAGGTATCAAAAAATAAAAATATGTATGTCCAATATGATATTGGCACAAAATTATTACTCAAGAATTCACTTTTGTGTTATCAGATTTGATCGCACTTGACCAAAATAAAAGCCTCAGAGTTTAACTAATTGTTTACTAAAAAAACTCTCTTTTAAACTCTTTTAAAATTTCAACACCTTTTAACAAGTAAAAAAAATTTCATCATTAACATCTATAACAAAGTTAAGGTTTTGGCTTTCTTTAAAACAAACAACTGCTCTTTAAACATAAACTTGATTTAAACATTTGATCAAAAATAATTTGAAGCCAAAATACACTGAATTAACGTTTCTAACTTGGGCAGATCTTTTCAGGTAGATTACAGTTTCTAAATTCTTACGTAATATGTATTTAAATTTTCATATTTAAATTTTATAATTTATCTGTAGATAAAAGTCAATCACAAAAATAGGAATTTAAATTCTATGACAGCTGCACGAAGCATCTGCTTTCATGACAGCATCTGTCAACTGTGCAACACAAAAAAAAGTATGTCGTCGAAAACATACCTTGAAATTATCTAAGGTTCAAATGGAACAAAGCTTGTAATTACATAAACCTAACTTGACAAAATTTCGCTCTACGGCTTGCAAAACCAGTTCAACAATAATTGAGAATTAAACAGATTTCATGTTTGAAAACATAATAGCAACTTTTCGTGCTTTATATGATAGTCTGTTTATCAAATTTTTACGACATTCAAAACACATGCAAGAAATTTCTTATATCTAATAACGAACCGAACTGGCGCTGTTGCTCCAAGACAAATCTGGATGGAAATTCATAATCTCCGACCAACGTTACTATCCATTTCTAATTTGGGACGACGGCAATCAAAACCAACATCTATCATTCTTCGTTTACAAATTCTAAGTTGACGAATTACGAATCCTAATTGACGAATCCTAAGTGACGAATCCTAAGTGACGAATCCTAAGTGACGCGCTAATTAAATGAAACCAAATTAAATTAGTTCGCAAAATGTATACTTTACCAACCGTTAGTAGAAGGTATCAAAAATAGTTTCAGGTCTGGCACGACCTGACCTGCTTACAAGAGTAATTTATACGAAGGTCGCACGCCTCTAGCCGGGAATACATGTTGATAAGGCGGTTGCTAGCGGGCGACTGACTCGACGAAGCGAGAACCGAATGATAGCGACGTTAGAGGTGTGGAATACGAAAGAAACAGCTAGATATGCTTGACGAAGTAACTTTATGTCACACAGATATTTTAATATAAGAAGATTAATAAAGAATAATGCACGCTTAGCGCATTATCCTCGTAATTCAATGCGAATAATTATTGCTGAAATTAAACACATTACAATATTGCTTTGAACACTTGAGATTTTCTTCTTACCCTTTGGGCTGGTGATCTCCATAGTGCAACGTGAATTATGACGTATTGCGACTACTTAGTGGTCATTATTAGTAGTAACACAAAAGTTACTAAAACAACCAGGACTGTTCGTGGTTTGAATGTCTTTATGAAAATTACTTTTGAGACGGTACTCGGAAGCTGTCATATGCTGGACTAAGCACCATGTTTTAAGAGACCGTGTAAAAATAAAGAAGTACTATTATTTAAAAGAACATTTTTTACAGAACGTCACAGACCTTATTATCATATTCTCGTACTATAGTTTAGTTAATATTTTTTGATTGTGTTAATTTCTTTGAGATGTAAGTAAATTTGGCACTTTTGAAGATTTAATTTTTAGCAAATTCCTTTTTGAATTTTTTAAATTCGAGCATCTCTTAAGTATGGACTATAGGTTGTGTAGAATTTAATACATTCCAAGATATAAATAATTAATTTTATTAATAAGCTTATAATCAATAGGTAAACTAAAAAGATTATTTTTCATTACGAACATCAAATTTTATTTCAGAATCTGAATTGTCTGCGTTATATGTGAGTATCTCAAACTTCTTAAGATTTTTTGCGACACCATTACTTGACGTATATAATCCTTGACAATTATCTGCAGAGCATATAACTTTCCCTACTAAAGTTTCACCATCTACCAATGCTCTTCCTAGATAAACTGTATAATCAGGAGATTCATATCCTCCTTTGATTATGATTTTATTAGTAAAAAGTACAACTTTATCGCTTTCAGTTGCAACCCATTGAAATTTGCTAGGTGTTGGAGTGCATAGAATCTAACAATCGAACAATTAGCTATTAATTATTATTAATAACGATTATACAAAAGTCTTACTTTTATATTTCGCTTCTGGATGTGTTCTTTACCAGTCCACTCGAAGTAGATGTGTGGGTCGTTCTCGTATATTTTGCCTGGTATTAATTTATTTTCGAAAAGAGCTTGTGCAATGTAGATCGAATTTCCATGTCTATCTCTTCCTCCCTTGAAGGCATCATCGAGTTTGAACCCTTCAAAGTCTCTCCATGCGTAATCTATTCAGAAGAGATACGTTTTAATTGAATTTAGTACTGATGTGTTAATACCATTTAAGTAACTTCTTATAGGTGATGATGATGTTGTCCAAATATTATTAAATATAAAAATGCTCAAAAATAAAAATTCGAGCAACATGTTTCTTATATGTACTAGCAGCGGTACATTGACTTCAGTTTTATACAGATTCGATCGTTTTCGTAACCTTTGGCTTTAAATATATTTTTAATTTGCTATCGCTTTATCTGGTTAATTACTTGAAAAATGGCTTCTGAGAATGTGATATCTAAGAAGCTGAGTACACTTTATTGGGTTTTTTAATTGCAAAATTACTAGCGATATCCGGTAATCTATGAAAAGAGGTTTGTAACAGAATTTAATTCATTTGGGCTTTCCACTCTGTTTAAAACGTAGCAAACTAGTCACTGAGAAAAATATAATTTAGGCCAGTGACATTGAAAGTGTAACGATATGAAGAACTAGGAATTTTGTGATAAAATTTGGTAGGGACCACTGAAGAGAAATAATTGATCAAAATTTCTATGAAACTGATCAAGTGGTAATGACATGTCCAATGCTGATTGTTGTTTGTTCGTATATTCTATCAGATTCGCATTTTGCAATTAGTTAATATCGTTATTTGTTAATAATACGCGAGTTAAGGTTCGGGCCTTTGGAGCTGTGTTTTTAAAAAACAACTTCGACTCTTAAAAAAATTTATTTAATTTGAAACAGAAATTATGGTGAAATTTGGAATAACTTGTACATAATAACTTTAATAAAAATAATACTTAATTGTACTGGTGAGTAGCTTGAACAACGAAGTATGGAGTTCGAAGACTGACTGCCGGGCATTGAGCTCCCGGGCTTTTTATAATAACCTGCCCCTCACACGGCTGTGGGAACTTGCAGATCTCATGTCTGCGTTTTTCTTAATTGTACACTTTATTACAATGTAACAACTTAATTCTAAGTAATTGCGGTCTGTTGACCGCCTGTGACCTGCCACCTGCAGTATCACTGCCCTCACGGATGCAAAGTTGCATGTCCGTTCTCATGAACTGTCGATAACCTCTCTGGGTTATCTTTGTGTTACAATGTTGCATTGAACTTACACTTTTATTTAATAATTTCTAATAATTTCTATTAGATTCAATATATCAATATATATAGGTAATTGGGGGATACATAACTCCTCCCACCGTAAATGAAAAATTAAGGTTTTTCTTAATTTTTAAATACATAAAATTCATTATTCAAATTCATTTAAAATTCATTGTTTCTAAAGGTATACTTATCGTTTCTTTTTTTCTCTTTGTTTCCTTAAATCTAGAACTGTTTCCTTCATTCTTATATCTAAGGTACATTTTGTAAAATACATATATAATTACAAAAATTATTAAAATGATTAATACAATTGTCCAAACACTTATATTATTATAATGTAACTTTGGCGTTTTGAGTTCACTTAATTGTTCTTTATAACTTTCCACTAATTTCACGGCGTGGTTGAGATCGTCTAAGTCTAGATGCTCTAGCTTCATAGGTTTCTTGATTATTTCTTCGTCTTCTTGTTGTATCTTGAACTGTAGTTCCGGTAGGTTTGCAAGTTTCTTTGTTGCTATGGGATCTTGATAAACTCTGATTACTTCATCTTTCAATTTCACATAACAATCTTCTTTGAGGGTAATTAGTTTGCTTCCGATTAATGCTTGGTTATTTTCATCTTGGTTGCAGTGGATGATTGCTATTACTTCTGTTGGGAAAATGGCTATCCATTTGTTATTTGTAACTTTTTGAATTTTCATGTTAGATATTTGCACTTGTTTGGATTCACAGTTTTCGTAATGATTTGAGAATTTTAATAGTTGTACTTCACAAGGGCTGTCTTCTTTAATGGTTGCTGTCGTCATCGATTGACATAAATATTGATTTGGTGTTACTTCAGTACATTTTTCGTTTGTATAACCATATCTCAGTTCATTTAGGGATAGGAATTTGGTTTTGGGTATGATTACTTGGTATGTGCTAGTAACTTTTGTTGGAAAAGCAAATAAATGATAATATTGATAATTGTTACTTTCTACTATCGGGATTTCTATTAAAAATATTATTTCGTTATTCTTAATGTAGCCTTTTACTATAGCTATCTTTTCAAATATTAGAATGTTTGATTCTGTTACATCAAAAGGTAATTTACTGTTAATTATAAATGATCTAATTCTTAAAAGTTCTCTTAATAAATCAATTGGTTCTATGGTACTGGAATGTAGGGTATTTAATTTTGCAAATGTTACTGCGTTTTCTAACGTTGCTAAAATTTGTTGCATTAAAGTAAGGGTGGATATTATTTGAGTAAATATTGTATTAAATCTAATTAAATCTCGCATGCCTAACGAGGTAGTTTGCATGGTGGTTTCAAGGGTTTGCATTCGGTTGGCTATACTGTCCTGATTTATTACTAACTTTCTCAATGTTTCGTTGAACTTTATAATCGTTGATTTGGTTAACGATAATTGGTTGCTGATTATGGTTTTTATGTCGTTCTGATTCTCAATTAATTGTTGTATTGTGTTGTCATAACGTTCTGCGTCTTGGTTATCTAAATTGCCTGTGATAGCTTTTATTATGTTACCTAATCCGTTGATTAGTCCTCTTTTTCGTCTCGTAGTTTGTTCGTTGGGTATTAGTCTATTAAGTTTATCTTCTATGTTTCTTAAAATGCTTTCTATTATACTGTTGTAATTCATCATTTCTATTGCGTATTCTTTTCCGAATTTTGCTGTGTCCATTGATTGTTTTAATCGGTCATAATTTTCTGTGATTGTTTAAAATTCTTGTTTTAATTCCGTTAGGTCGAATTTTTGTGCGAATGTCTAATAGTCGATCGTGTTTTGCATACTGCCTAATTTAATTGGTAGTATACCGGGGTTGTTTTTTATATCTTCTATTATTACTTGGTTGTCCGTTCTACCTGGGTGGAGGTTGACGGTAAGGGTGATGACTCCATCTGAAATTACAGGGTGTCTTAGGTTTTTCAAATGAATGTACTTTGTTATTTTACCGTTGTCTACTACTGCTATGTTTTTATCTGATATTTTCTTAATTTTAAATGGTCCTAAATTTCTGGGTGCTGTTTTATGTCGATTGCTTTGAAAGTTTTTCTCATACACGGTTTGTCCTATTGAAAATTTATTTGAGTCGGTATTTTTGTTTCGGGTTGTGGTGATACGTTCTTTATCGTTCTCTAATTTATCTTTTACTTTGTCATAAATTATTTTTAGTTTCTGTTTGTGGTCTTTCGCATATTGTTGATATACTTCCTTGTTGTAGTGTATGTCATAGGGATTTCGTGAATCTGAATGTCCTAAGGTTAATTCTAAGGGTGTAAAATTTGTTGATGAGTGAATAGTGTTATTATAGGCGATTAGTGCGTATGACATTAAATTGGTTATATGTTCCTTTTTATAATTTATTCTTAATAATCGAATTTGTTCTAACTGGGTTAAATGTAGTCGTTCAATTAGTCCGTTTGATTCAGGGTGGTTTTCCGTTATGAAATGAATTTTTATTTTGTGAAGTTCTAAAGTGTTTTGTATTGTCTCATATTTAAATTCGCTACCATTGTCTAGAGTTATTGATTCGGGTGTTCCGTAAAATGTGAAATATTGTAAAAATCCTTGGGTCGCGTCGATGCTATTTTTGGATGTGATTGGTATTGCTTGGCCTATTTTTGTGAATGCGTCTACAATTGTTAGATAGTTTTGTGCTTCTACTACTAGAGTATCGGCATGTAGTTTTTGAAATGGTTTGTCGGGTGTTTTGGTTAACATTAAAGGTATCTTTGGGGGTTTCCTATCGTATTTCGCTCTGTCACATAGTTCGCATTGGTTAATAAAATCTGTGGTCAATTCCTTCATGTCTTTAAAATAATAACGTCTTACAAGTTGCTTTATAGTTTCATTAATTCCAGGATGGTTGGTTTTTCCTTCGTGTTGATTCCTAATTACATCGTTTATTTCGTCGGGGTCGTCTAGTGTTATTAGTTTTCTAGTACATCTGATGAGTTCAGGGCCAGAGTTATTGAATAATTTAATGTATAATTCTGAAAATCTTTGGTATAAATGTTCGGTGTTGAAATAAAAATAAAATCGTTTTTCTCGGGGTGTATTCTTTTAAAATTTTAATTATTTGTTCCTCGTTGTCATCTTTAGTTATTTGAATTTGGTATATCTTTTTGTTATCTACTTTTGTATATTTTACTGGATTGGGGTTATTTAAAACTTCGGTTATTATAAATTGATTGGGTTTCATATCGATTGCTTCGTTTAAAATTTTAATCGCGTTTTTTGGTTCTTCGTTTTGTGTCGAATGTATTGTGTCGATCTCGTCTGGATCTTCCCTTATTTCTGCTTCGTCTACGTTTCCTATAATGGATTCCGTTTCTAATGCATTGAGTTGGATTCTGCTTAAAGCGTCTGCGTTGTTGTTATAGATTCCTTTTTTGTATATAATTTCGTAATCGTATTCTTCGAGTCTGATTCTCCATCGTTGTAATTTTGAATTCGGTTCTTTCAGTTTGCATAACCATACTAGTGGTCTATGATCGGTGTATATGTAAAATTTTCTTCCGTATAAGTAAGGTCTAAAATATTTTGTTGCCCAAATTATGGCTAATAATTTTTTTTCTATGGTACTATATTTTTGTTCGGTTTCGTTTAGGGTTCTGGATGCGTAGCTGGTGGGTTTATCGCTACCTACTTTTCCTTGGCTTAATACTGCGCCTAATGCTACATTCGATGCGTCTGTCGTCAGTATAAATGGTTTTGTAAAGTCTGGGTATTCTAATACAGGGTGATTCGTTAATATGTTTTTAATTTTGTCTACGGCTTTAATAAATTCCGGGTGTGTTCAATTTTGTTTCCCTTTTTAAACAATTTGTCAGGGTTTGGTTATCTGAGCGTAACCTTTAATGAATTTGCGGTAGTAACCACTAAGTCCTAGAAATCCTTTAATTTCTTTGGTTGTCTTTGGTAATGGGTAATTTAGAACTGCATTTGTTTTGTCTGGATTTGGCATTACTCCTTGGGGTGTTATTACATGTCCTAAAAATGTTACTTCTTTTTGTAAAAATTCACTTTTGTCTAATTGTACTTTAAAATGTGCTTGTCTAAGTCTTTCGAATACTTCTTTCAATTTTTCTATGTGTTCTACCAATGATGTAGAATAAACTATAATGTCGTCAAGGTATACAAGGCATTTTTCATTGTGTATTCCTCGTAGTATATTGTCCATGACTCTCTGGAAAGTAGCGGGTGCGTTCTTTAATCCAAATGGCATTCGTTTGTACTCGTAATGTCCTCTAGGTGTGCTGAAGGCTGTTTTTGATATGTCTTTTTCTTCCATCTCTACCTGATGGTATCCTGATGCTAGGTCTAATGTTGTAAAATATTGGCATTTGCCTAATTTGTCTAAAATTTCGGTTATATTTGGTAGTGGATATTTGTCATCTACCGTTTTTTCATTTAACTTTCTATAATCTATTACCATTCTGTACTTTCTTTTTCCGGTTGCGTCTAATTTCTTAGGTACTATTAACACGGGGCTGCTCCATGGTGAGTTGGAGTGCTGGATTATGTCTTGGTCTAATAAGTCTGCTACTTGTCTGTCAGCTTCTTCTTGGCTTGCATGAGGTAGTCGGTATGCTTTTGTAAAAATAGGTTTGTCGTCTGTTAACTCGATATTATGTTTTACTGTGTTGGTGAATGTTAATGGTATTCCTTCACAGTGGAATATGTCTCGGTATTCAAAACATAAGTTTTTAATTGCTCTTTCTTCTTCTTGATTGATGTCGGTATTGAAGCGGATGTTAGTTAAATTTTCTCTTAACATTTCGTCATGTTCTATTGGGTTGTAATCGTTTTCTAAATTTTCGTCTATTTCCATTTCGTTAAAATTTAGTTTTTCTACGTTAATTGGGTCTGTCAGTGATAATTCTACGGGATAGTCGTTTGAATTTAATATTGTTGTGGTTGCAAAATTATCTTCTATTTGTACTAAGGCAGTTGGGGTTTCTACTCCTTGTTGAAATGTCATATGATTTATTATTCCTAAATTTTTGTTAGATTTTACTGTGATTTTTATTTTTCTTTCCGTTCGGGGTTCTATAGTGTATTTTTGTTCAATTTGTGTGTTTTGAAATTTAATTAGGATTTTTCCGTATTTTGTCCTTAATAAGCGATTTTTAATGTCGATGTTGGCTCCTAATTTTCTTAGAAGGTCCATTCCGATTAATCCGTCATATTTGTCGTTAAATTCGAATACACAAAATTTATGTTTCATTTTAACATTAAATGTTCTCGGTAAGGGTATATTGGCTACGAATTGGTGTAGTGTTGTTTGATGGGCTGTTTTAATTTTAAATGGTTCTCTTTCTACATAATCTAAATAATGTTTTTGTACGGTTCTGGGGCTAATTAATGTTTTTGATGATCCGGTGTCGATTAATAGTTTGAATTTAGCGTGGGGTATTTCTATGTATGGTAATACTAAGTGATTTATGTTATTTAAGTTTATTAAGTTTGGTTGTCTATGAATGGGTCCATTTGAAAATTTGAATTCGAGTTTTCGTCGTCGTACTCCTCGTACGTTTCGTATTGTTCGTCACGTTTTATATCTTTATATGATAACGTTTAGCGTTATTCTGTATTTGTACTGGAATAATGCGCTTTATAAATGCTGATTAATTTTTAATTGAAAAACGTTTAGATTTTATACCGTGTTTGTACTGCAATTTATTTATAGATCGTTGTGGTGAATGCTGGGTGTAATTTCTTATTAAATGCTGGTTGCAATTTTATGCTTTTATTATTCCGTGATGGATTTAATTACTTATGGGTATTAATGCAAAACTGCGTTGCTTTATTATGTCGTGATGAGTTTATTACTTATGATGCAAATTGCGTTATTGAAGTTATACTTTAGTACTGTGCAAGGATTCTGAAAGCGATTTCTCCGAGGTTTTAATTGTGTAATAAAGGATGCTTTCTTCGCGTATTTTGCTTATCTTAGGTGGTTTTAAGTTACCGTAGCAGAGTATTTTGCTAGAATTTATAAGGTCAATGGTTTTAAATAATTGTTCCGTGACTGTTTGTTCGAATTAGCTTTGAAATTAATTTTGCGTTCTGTGTTTTTATTTTACCGGATTGAAAACGTGGGTTTGAATCGCGCTTCTTATTTAGTGTTAGTGAGTGTGCGCCCGTTATTTTTTTTTTGGTTTATTTTGAGTTTGTTTTAATAATTGTGGTAAGAATCTTTTAAATTCAAGTCTCATTTGCTTTTTAAAGAAAAAAATATCTCTTTAACATTCGTCTCATAGATTAATACTTTCTCAAAATAAGGTCTCGTTTTTTTTTGGAAATAATTCACTTTGTAATTATTTTCAAAACAATATTCATAAAATAAATTCATAAAACAATAATAATCAATAAATGGTAATCAATAATAATACTAGCATATATCAATTGTAGTTTCTGGTTAAAAAAAAAGGTATGGAAATGAACTTACATTAATTTCATCTGTTTCTTTGGTGGGCTCGATCGATGCTGTAGCTTGTCCACCTTGGTTTGTTTGTTGGCTTTAGACGATTCTTGTTCTGCGTCCAACTTGGTTTGGGTTCTGCCAAAATTTCGAATTAAAATTCTTGGTCACCAATCTTCCGATTTTTGGATTTTCAGTGCCCTTTTGACATCCGTTACGACTGCGCCAGTTAAGGTTTGGGCCTTTGGAGCTGTGTTTTTAAAAAACAACTTCGACTCTTAACAAAATTTATTTAATTTGAAACAGAAATTATGGTGAAATTTGGAATAATTTGTACATAATAACTTTAATAAAAATAATACTTAATTGTACTGGTGAGTAGCTTGAACAACGAAGTATGGAGTTCGAAGACTGACTGCCGGGCATTGAGCTCCCGGGCTTTTTATAATAACCTGCCCCTCACACGGCTGTGGGAACTTGCAGATCTCATGTCTGCGTTTTTCTTAATTGTACACTTTATTACAATGTAACAACTTAATTCTAAGTAATTGCGGTCTGTTGACCGCCTGTGACCTGCCACCTGCAGTATCACTGCCCTCACGGATGCAAAGTTGCATGTCCGTTCTCATGAACTGTCGATAACCTCTCTGGGTTATCCTTGTGTTACAATGTTGCATTGAACTTATACTTTTATTTAACAATTTCTAATAATTCCTATTAGATTCAATATATCAATATATATAGGTAATTGGGGGATACATAACTTTACTGGTTTGGACCGTGCAGCATTAAATACTAACAAATTCGATGTTTCGCTCATTTGTGTAAGGCGCATCATCACAACACGACTTGGATCACTACTTCAGAAACTCTGCGTTGAGGATATTGTTACCAAAACTAAGCCATTTCATACTCTTGTCAATCACTGCCAGAACTCATTTGCACGCTGACGTTTCTGTTATGGTGCCGTGACTTCAATTTAATTTCCAGTTTCGTAAAAAAACGCCACTTATGCGTGCTATAAGTTTTTGCACCGTGCAGAACACGCGTTTTTCCCGTAAAGCATATCTGTTACCTGCAAAGAAATTGACAGTACTTTCAGACAGTTGCTACACTTTCATATACTGCTATTTGGTACTCTTATTCATAAAGATGAGGCTAAATTAAATCCAATCATACTTGAACAAGCTCAAAAAACATCTGAACCATCAAAACAATCCTCACAAGTTAACAAAACACTGCAACTGGGAAATCAACTCCTATCCTTCATCAAAAATTGTTGTATATCGATTTAAATTCAGATTTTAGAAGACCGAAGTGTGGATTTTGTAACATTTTCTTTTAATTCAAATTAAAAGTAAATACTATAATGACATTTTGCACGACCAAAGGCACAGCACTGCAATATGGAGGCTTATGGTTTATAATCACCGTCAATAAATTGTTATAACCCCGTCGCCGCGTGTTCAGCGCCACTACTACACTTGGAACACTGATACGCTCCACGTTCACAATATTGCGCAATAAGAATATTACGACATAATTACGTGTCAACTTGTATCACATACCAAATACGTTTACAATGATACAATTGGCACTCAAAAAGATAAATAAAGCGGAGAACTCACTTAAAAGGTTCCTTGCAGTCCAATCTCAGGGTATCTCGTTTGGGGTGTTGTTTGGTGTGGGTTAAGCCATGCCCTCGTTGAAACCAAATTTATCGTCTTCCCTCTTCTTCGTTCGTAGGCAGGGCGAAGGAACAACCAGGTAGGGAACGATAAGGCAAGATAAAATAAGGAAAAACCTACATCCTAAAAGAGAAAAGACAAAAGAACGACACAGACAAACGTCACCGTTCGACGTCTCATTGGCTAATAATTTTGTCCGGACGTGTCACAAACCGCGCACTTACTCTATCACTCCGCACCTGCACATTGTTTTGCGTAAACGCAACTGTCCGAAATGACGGAAATGAACAAGTCTATTTAAAAAATAATGGCGGGAATTCACTTACAAATTTAAAAGTGCACATGTCCAAATTTGGAATGTAACAAAATATGATGAGGCATCGCCAGATTGGAATAGCCCGCCTTCTTTTTTATCAACACATAGAGGTTTTACCGTTTAATTAAATAACTAATCAAAATTCTATTCAGGAAGTTTTGTAAATCACGATTTTTAAAGTAATTTGATAATAAGTCCGTGTGAGGGGGATTTAAATTACGTTAGGTAATAGTAATAAATATTTCTATAAATTTATTGCCAGCATGTTTAATAGGTCAAATTTAAGCGCAGTTTGTATATAAGGAAATAATATTAGGATATTATGTAGAAAACTGGACCTTAATATATCGATAAGGGTGCTTTCAAAAGGAAATTAATAGGTTAGGAGTACCCCAAAGTTCTTTATGAACATTTTAAAGCTCCAGAAAGCGTAACAAAGAACTACAATTTTATAAATACCAGCGTGTATTCAGTTTACGAATTATTAGAGTAGTGAGAAACCATTCGCTAATAGTTGCTTATTACAATATCAGAGTTAAAGAAGTTTTTTCTCGCGGGGATTCCTGAGAGAATACAAAGGGTTATTAAATTCCGTTGACTGCATCGGGAGCGATACAGTTGGATTTTAAAGCGATTTCTCATTCAAACCGTATAGTAACTCAGTAACCCAAGGTGTTACTAATTAAATATCTGGTGGGCCCAGAGAAACTGATTGCACCAAATCATGTTGGGGGAGCGCATATTGTAAAACATCCAATAACCCCGTCTGTTCGAAGTCAATGTACTGAAAGTGAAAATATTTGTTGAACCCAATAAATACCGTTATTCCGACGAAGCAACCCTGCGGTGTGACCGTTAGCAGGTAGTTGTTGGTATAGCCACTATATACATCACTAGAATAGAGAAATGAAAGTGTTTCGTGCAAGGACCATAATCTATACAGATACAGCGAGTATATTATAAACAACGGGGCCACCACGTCAACCAGGACACTGACCCAGGCCCTCGTATTTGCAGCTGTTCCTATACGCCGCGCTGGCGGTGAAAAGCGTCGCCCGTAATGTAAGTAGTTTTAATGTTAAATTGACCCTTAATGCGATTTATGACATACCTGTATGTAGTATGCAATATAACTAGGTTAAGAGTATTTAAATAGGATATTAGATATTAATAGAAATAGATATGGTGTGTATTTGGTTTTTACATCATAGTAAAGAAATTGCTTGTAAAGTATTATTTTTTCTAAATAATGTTGAATACAGTTAGGTAAAAGCTTGTAAGTGGCTCACTAACAAGTACTGGAAGTCAGAGTTAAGCTTTTTAAAAAATTGAAATTCTGAAAAGTTTAAAGGGGTTAGAAACATTCCCTACCGTGTTTAATAAGGGATAATGATTATCTTTTAGAAATACTCTGTTGCACGATGAAGTTGTAAAAGAAAGAGTAGAAGGCTTAAGAGCTTAGCTTTTATTAAACTGTAGGTATCCGTTTTAAGTGGTGATTTGTCACCAATACAAATAAAGCAAATAAATATTAAATAAAGGGAAATATTACAATTTTAATTAATATACATATACTTGGTAGAATGTGGTTGTTACAGGCGGAAAAGCTACTAAGTGTATCCTTTCCAGTCAAATTATAAAATGGGGGCGGCCTGTAAAACAAAATTAAAAGGGGGGTCACCGGCACTAGCTAGCGGAAGGTCGTGGATCATATAGAGGGTTGAAATTTTGAAAAAAAAGGGTTAAATTAATTTATAATATACTACAAAAATGTGGCACTTACCTTTCATAAAATATTGTTGCTTAATGACAATTGCCAAGGGCGCCAGACAAGTCGAGAATGTCCAAATGTTCGTACAAAACCTTGAGAGACTTGTCATCCCAAGGAGGACAATTGTTTCTTTTAATCAATTCCTCACTTTTTTACTACTTATATAAAAAATAAGAAAAACTATTGACTTAATCAACGGCAAACAAAACTATTTAATTCACAGAGCAATAAACGTGAACCTCTTACATGCATTGATTTTAGTTTATAAATTTTAAGTGAATAGGTGACTATGGAATTTATGAAAATTTTGAGTACCTAAGTAGTTATCAAATACTTGTATATGAAAGAAACTTATATTATAAATCGTACACTAAATTAATCCTACGGTTTATGGCCAAAACGTCCTAACAAATAAACTAACTAAAAATTGGTCATGCTACTTAAGTATAAAGACTTACTTACTAATAATTGTCCATTGCTTGAGGGTTTGTTTTCCAACGTAGAGCAGTTATTAAATTTGGGAAGAGAATCTCGCTTGTTGCTTCTGTTTGTAATGTTTAACAAAATTGACTGGCACACGAACTCGGCAGAATTTTGACAATATCATTTACTTGTGCGTCACACGCCTACAAGTTTTTAAATATATATCTTGCATCACTTTAAATCCGCGAACTATGGGCATAACCCTCGCGAAACTGGAAGAGTAACCTTCTTTCCAATTTTTTTCTAACGTGATACGAAGTTTAATTTCTATGTCATGCCAGAGAACGCTAACCGCGAAACTGCGTTTCTCTCTACTTCTTAACCACGATCGGCCCCATTGGAAAAAAAAACTCTCTGTCTTTTGGCTAAGCCCTCAAATATATAGACTATTCCCATCCTAATAATTATGCGCGTCATTTTCTGTTATTCAATGACTGAACAGAACCTCCCACAAAACAAGATTTCAGAAACCAAATCCAACCCCTTTTTAGATGATGGTCACGGATGCAATCACTTTCCCACGAATTTAAATAGTTTGTATCTTCTCGGAATTTCTTAAATATGGCAATGTGGAATCTACCTATGGCGGCCGTAGTCTGGCTTTAACAAAGACCGGTAAACCTACTTGAGCCGAAATGGATTTTAAATACAAAGGATGTCTCCAGACTACTTAAAATTACTTGTAATATTTGAACAAATCAACTTGGAAATAGTTTTGTGCTATTATAATATTTTGTTTTGTCTAACCTGCTGTCAAGCAACGAAGGTTAAGCTTTTCAAACTGAAATTGGTTTTCCTTTATTTACGCTAAAAAGGTACTAAGCTTTTAAGAAGTTTATTGTATTTGACTTACGGAGGTCTAGCCCTTTAAATGATGACCTGCCGCTGGAATTTATTAGCCCGAAGCTATCGGTAAATGCGGTCTTTTTATTATAAAGGAGCCTGACTGAATGTAAAGTAATTTATTGTGGGAATTTTTGTCTATACTTTATTCAAGTTACTGAATTTTTAATTAATTAATGTGTTTAATTGTTAACATTACAAAATAATGTTACACTCCCCTTACAAAAGGAGATTTTTTCCAAAAATCTTGTGTTAAGAGATTCACTCTTTCATTCCTATTTACTAACTTATCCTTTTCTATCCTTATCCTTATCCTAACTAGTATTTTTAAAACTAAGTTTTTGTATAAAAATTTTTTTAACACTATAAGCGTCGTTTTCAAGTTTCTTAATTATTAATACAGTATTGCCCGAAATAAACAGTACTGAAACTAAGTTGGCGGTGTTTTTATGCGTGCGCTGCCACACTCAAGTTAGCTAGTATAGACCTGTCAAGTAAACCTCAAACAAGTAATTAGTAGGGCCTAATTGTTAAAAATGGTGTTAAGTACAGAGGAGAAAGTGTTTCTGGTAGAGCATTATTTTCGTTCATACGGAATCGGCCGACATAATGGTGCAAGTTTGCTATACGTGTCTGATCAATTCACACAAAGGTTTAATAAACGTTCTCCAAGTAATGCTGTAATTTTGAAGGTTATTGAAAAGTTTAGAAATACAGGTAGTGTATTGTGCCAACGAAAAGGAAACTCGGGCGTCCCAGGACAGTTAACAACAACAATAACCATGAACGTGTTTTGAGCAAATCTTAGAAAATCCGAAAGTCAGCCAGGCAAGGACAGCGTTACAACTTGATTTAAAAGAACTTCCTTTCAAAGAATCCTGAAGGAGCTGGGTACATTTTCGTATGTGATTCAGGTACATCAACAACTACATCCTCGGGATTATCGCAGTAGAGTGGAATATTGCGCCAGAATTCTAGCGTTACAGTATGAAAATCCTGAATTTTTGAAAATGTTTGGTTTTCAGACGAAGCACATTTTCACTTGTCAGGCTATGTGAATCGTCGCACAAATCGATTTCTGGGCTTTGCCAGACCCGATGAGGTTCAAGAGGTTCCTTTACATAGTGAAAAAGTGAGTGTCTGGTGTGCTGTTTCCGGACACGGAATCATTGGTCCGTACTTTATCGAAGAGAATGGTAGGCAAGTCACACTTAATCAACAGAGGTACAGACAAATTTTAACACGATTTATCCCTGATCTACGTCAATTCTGTCGTGCACGTAACTTGGCATTTCGAAACCAATTTTTTCAGCAGGACGGGGCAACTTGCCATACTGCTGCTGCAATTCGTCAATTTCTTCAAGAACATTTTCCAAGCAAATTCATATCACGATTTACTGACTTCCCTTATCCTTCACATTCTCCAGACCTCACACCTCCAGACGCATACATTTGGGGCATGGCTAAAAATGCCGTTTTCAAACGGGCACCACAAACTATCGATGAATTAAAGGATGCCGTTAGAGTCTTCTTCGCAGCCCTGAGACAACTCTTATTCAATAACATGACCAGAAACTTAGAACATCGTTATGAAGTCTGTCTCGAACGAGGAGGTGCACATTTAGAACATATAATAAAGTGTCAATAATATGTATTTTTTAAATATACAAAACAATTACAATTTCAGTACTGTTTATTTCGGGCAATACTGTATTAGGTTATTTTTATTAATATTAGGTTTTTATAACTATTTTTATTCGTCATATCCTATTGGATTTGCTTTTAAATCTTTAACATGCCAAACTCCTTTGGATTGACCTGTTTCGTCGGCTAACTCATAAGTGTTTGTTGAAACTTTTTCTGTTATGGTAAAAGGACCTACATATTTCGGTGCTAATTTGGCATTGAAATACTTGGATGCGTCTGAGAGTACAAAATTTTTCTTCCAGACGGTATCTCCCACTGAAAATACTACTTCTCGTCTACGTAAATCATAGTTATGTTTTGATTTATTATACGCTATTTCTAATTTCTTTGTTATTTCTTGGTATACTTTATTTAATTCTGGAATACGCTCTATTAGTTGTTTTCTTTCTGAAAATTGAATATCGCTTAAGTTTTCTGAATCCGTAATTTCACCAAAAGAGGAACCATCTATTACCATTTCTCTACCGAAATTTGCGAAATATGGTGACATGCCTATTACTTCATGAACTGCGGTACGAACAGCGCACGAAACCATGGGTAATATCTTGTCCCATACTCTCTGATTATCTGACACATAAGATGCCAGCATTGTCTTTAAAACGCGGTTGACTCGTTCAACAGGATTTGCTTGTGGGTGATAATATGCATTAAAAATAATTTTGGATTTGTATTTGTTCATTAAATTTTTAAATAAATGACTTCGAAATTGTACACCGTTATCTACTAGAACATATTGTGGTGCTCCAAAAAGTAAAATTATAAACTCTTCTATCTTTTGAACTACGGACGATGCAGTGGCTTGTCTTAACGGAAAAAATAGGGGAAATTTTGTAAATGTATCAACTACGGATAAAATATATGTATGTCCTTTAGTAGTTCTAGGTAGTGGACCTACTAAATCTATGGATATCATTTGCCAAGGTTTGGAAATTATTGGATGTCTTGACATTTTTCCTGCTGGAAGTTTTTGTTCGGGTTTGTGTGAAATACAAATTTTACATTGGTTTATATATCTCGCTACTTCTGCACGTAATTTTGGCCAAAAATATTTCTGAGATATCCTTTCATAAGTTTTAAAAATTCCTAAATGACCAGCCGTCGGTTCATCATGAAAACGTTTTAAGATTTCTTTCCTTTGTGATTTTGGAATTACTTCTTTCCAGTTGTCTGTCTCTTCGGATAAATTTGGAAATTTTGGTTTAACATGTTTAAATAATTTGTGGTCTATTACTTTCCAACGATTATATTTTATAGGATATTTTTCAACATTACTAATCATCTTTTTACACCAATTATCATACTGAGTATTTGATTTTTGAATTTTTTCTTTATTATTTTTAGTATTTTCGTTTACAATTTTTGTGTCTGGTATTATTAGCATAGAATTTTCAGAGTTGTTTTCATTTTTAATTTGTATAGTTTCAATTATTGGTACAGCCCTCGATAATGCATCTGGGACTACATTATCTTTGCCTTTTCTATGAATTATTTCAAAGTCGTATTGTTGTAATTTGATGGCCCATCTACACAGTCGACCATTTGGATTTTGTAAATTGTTTAACCAAATTAAAGAATGATGATCTGTTATGACGGTAAAATGTGTTCCTTCTATATATGGACGTAACTTTTCTATACTGAATAGAACTGCTAAACACTCCTTCTCTGTTACGGTAAATTTCCTTTCATTTTGAGTTAGAGATCTTGAAATATAACATATTACTTGTTCGTTTCCATCTATACTCTGCGTCAACACACCGGAAATTCCATAATCTGATTGCTTCACACTGAATTGTAAATTCGTATTCGTAATTTGGACAAGTTAAAATTGGTGCTGAAATTAGGCAATTTTTTATAGTGAAAAAGGCTGTTTCGCAACACTCTTCCCAGACAAATTTTCTATTTTTTCTCAACAATGCGGTCAATGGAGCTATAATGGTACTATATCCCTCGATAAATCGACGATACCAAGAAGCCATTCCGATTATTCGCCTTACTTCTTTTACAGTTTTTGGTGTTGGTATTTCTAAAATAGCTTTTACTTTATCTGGGTCTACTAAGAGACCGTTTTCATTTATTACATAACCAAAATATTTCAATTCACTCTTACAAAAGTGACATTTTTCCTTACTTAAAGTCAGTCCTGCACGTGAAAGTCTGTTAAAAACTTCCTGCAATATTTCTAAATGTTTGTCAAAAGAGTTTGTCAAAATTATGACGTCATCTAGGTAGCAAAATACGAAAGGTTCTAATTCTGGACCTAACACTTTATCTATTAATCTAGACCATGTACTGGGTGCATTTGAGAGACCCATAGGTAAACGTGTAAATTCAAATAACCCTCGATTAGGTATAGTGAAAGCTGTATATTTATAAGAATCTTTATCTAGTGGAATTTGAAAATAAGCGGATGTAATGTCTAAAGTTGTAATAAATTTCGCGTCGCGCAATTTATCTAATATGGAGGAGACGTACGGAATTGGATACGCGTCCTTTTCTGTTACTTTGTTTAATTTCTTGAAATCTACTACAAAACGATAAGAATTGTCTTTTTCTTCACTAAAAGAATTGGATTTGACCATGAACTGTTGCTTTTTTGAACTACACCTAATTGTAACAATTTATCTAATTCGCTATCTATATGTTTTTGCATTGTAGGTGAAACTGGATAATATCTTTGCTTAATTGGTTCGCTATTAACTTTAATTTTATGATATACTAAATCGGTACGGCCTAATTCAGGTAAATCAAAAAAATATTTTTCAATACTGGTATCTAACAGTTTTCTTTGTGCTACTGTTAAATCTAATGTCGAATGTAAAATCGGTTCTTTCTTTTCAATAGTATTTAATTTTGCAAAGGTGTATTCGCCTTTAAAAATGTCTGATATTATTCCTATATTTTTCCAAAAATCTATTCCTAAAACTAAAGTATGCTGAACATCTGGTACTATCAAAACGTCTAAAACCACTAAACGTTGTTTTAATCTAATGGGCAACGTAACTGTTCCCAAAACTTTTAAAATTTTACCATTTGCCAATTGACATTCTTCTTCTTTCCTTTTTAATTTTAAACCTAATTTTGAGAAAAATTCCCAAGTGTTTTCTCCTAAAATTGTATATGTTGCTCCTGAATCTAATAAAGCTAAAATCTCTGTTCCTAAAATATCTACACTTACATAAGGACGTTCGTCATTTTTAGACTGTTCTATTACATAATCTAACATAATCTTATTTTTTTGAAATTTTTCTTCTTTGTCATAAATCATATTTTGAACATGTTTTGTCGAATTATAAAATGTGCGGGACACTATACGACTATCTAATGCCCCTTCTTTTAGTTTAAATTATTTCTATATTTTTGACAACGCGGACAACGATTCAACGTAACATTGTCAGTGCCACATTTATAACAATAGTTCGTTCGTCTTATCTGTCTACAATTAATCTGAAAATGTCCTAACTGGTGACAATTCCAACATGTGGGTGCACGTTTTTTTATATAATTGTTTGAACTAACATTTTGCATAGCTGAAACCTGGTTTCTATTGGAAGACCTACTCTGTGAAACGTTAACGTCTGTGTACGCTAAGTCAGTTTCTAAAGTATTCGTTTTTCTAGTTGGTGGGATAAAGTTTTCAATTGATATTTTGTGTTCCTCCTAGTTTTTTCCTAACTTTATTAGTTCTCGTATGGAAGTTATTTCTACTAAACTCAATTGTGACTGGTAAAAAGGTAACATATTCTTTCGTAATATTTTTATTTGTTGTGTCAAAGTGAGTGGTTCTGATAATCTAGCAAACATGTTTGTCATTACTGCTGCGTAAAGTCCTATACTTTCATTTTCTCCTTGCGTTCTCGCTTTAATTTCGGTCATTAATTTTTCATCATAATCGGGTGGTAAAAATTCGTCTTTTAGTGCTTCTTTTAATTCGGCCCAATTATTTATTAAACATTTATTTGCACGATACCATATCAGTGCTTTATGTGCAAAAAGATCACATGCTTCTGCAAAAAGTTGAGAGTCTGACATATTCCTAGCAAGTTTTAATTCTTCGACCCGTTCTAAAAATGCGTTTACCGAAGTATCGCCATTAAATGTTATTCCCCATTTTGCAACTGGAGTAACCTTATAAACTACAGAACTATTATGAGATAAATTTTGATTATTATTTTGAAAAGATTTATGTATATTTTGCGTGTGCTCGTCTACTGCCCTAATTTTTTCTTGTTTTGTTGTAGATGATGCTAAGTCTAGTTTTTTGTCAAATTCGATCAAGTCTACGTTATTTATGTCAAATATTTCTGATGTTTCATTTCGTTCTAGTTCATCTAAAATTGATTTATCCTCTTTGGAAGCAATTTGTGTTTTTGTCTTTAAAATGTAATTTCCTACTTTACGAAAAGATTCAATTAAACGTCCTAACTCTAATTGCAAATTTTTCCTAATTTTTTCATCATTATCGTCATCTGGTAAACTTCTGGAAAGTCTAGAATAACCATATGCAAATTTTGTTTCTATTCTTACTTTAAGACTATCATAATTTAAAACATTTAAATCTAAAATTTGTTCATGTAAAAGCGTTAAAACATTTTTAACAACTGTCACGCCTTGTGTAAAATCAAATGGATAGTCAAAATCTTTATCTGGTTCAGTTTCTGTTCTAATCGCTTTCCGTAAGGTTTTTCTTAAATCAGTTACTGTCATATTTTCCGTGTTTATTCCTCGTACAGTTATTTCATAAATTAGTTCATCTTTTAATAACCTATCAGCACTGTATGTAAATTCCATCTTTGAATTAAAGAATGTGCACAATGTTATCATAAAATTGTCTTTAAAAAGTAAAAAATAATATATCTCAAAAAATTTCCTTAAAATTATTTCACACTCGAATTTTTCTTTTTTTTTTCTTTTTCAAATGCCACATATATTTTTGAAAGGTTGTAGTTTATATACAAATTGATAATGAAATAAGTAAATAAAAAAATTTTTAATTCTTCAAAAAAACAAGACCCAAAAACGTCGGGCGTCAAGACTTTTATTACATAAGTCATCCGACAGACGTTGGGCGTCAAGAATTTTACATAAGCAATCCCAAAGAGGTTGGGCGTCAAGAATTTTCTTACATACGTTATCCCAAAGGCGTTGGGCGCCAAGAATTTTTTTTTTTTTTTACCTACGTTATCCCACAGGCGTTGGGCGCCTAGAATTTTGTTACAGGCGGAAAAGCTACTAAGTGTATCCTTTCCAGTCAAATTATAAAATGGGGGCGGCCTGTAAAACAAAATTAAAAGGGGGGTCACCGGCACTAGCTAGCGGAAGGTCGTGGATCATATAGAGGGTTGAAATTTTGAAAAAAAAGGGTTAAATTAATTTATAATATACTACAAAAATGTGGCACTTACCTTTCATAAAATATTGTTGCTTAATGACAATTGCCAAGGGCGCCAGACAAGTCGAGAATGTCCAAATGTTCGTACAAAACCTTCAGAGACTTGTCATCCCAAGGAGGACAATTGTTTCTTTTAATCAATTCCTCACTTTTTTTTTTACTACTTATATAAAAAAATAAGAAAAACTATTGAGTTAATCAACGGCAAACAAAACTATTTAATTCACAGAGCAATAAACGTGAACCTCTTACATGCATTGATTTTAGTTTATAAATTTTAAGTGAATAGGTGACTATGGAATTTATGAAAATTTTGAGTACCTAAGTAGTTATCAAACACTTGTATATGAAAGAAACTTATATTATAAATCGTACACTAAATTAATCCTACGGTTTATGGCCAAAACGTCCTAACAAATAAACTAACTAAAAATTGGTCTTGCTACTTAAGTATAAAGACTTACTTACTAATAATTGTCCATTGCTTGAGGGTTTGTTTTCCAACGTAGAGCAGTTATTAAATTTGGGAAGAGAATCTCGCTTGTTGCTTCTGTTTGTAATGTTTAACAAAATTGACCGGCACACGAACTCGGCAGAATTTTGACAATATCATTTACTTGTGCGTCACACGCCTACAAGTTTTTAAATATATATCTTGCATCACTTTAAATCCGCGAACTATGGGCATAACCCTCGCGAAACTGGAAGAGTAACCTTCTTTCCAATTTTTTTCTAACGTGATACGAAGTTTAATTTCTATGTCATGCCAGAGAACGCTAACCGCGAAACTGCGTTTCTCTCTACTTCTTAACCACGATCGGCCCCATTGGAAAAAAAAACTCCCTGTCTTTTGGCTAAGCCCTCAAATATATAGACTATTCCCATTCTAATAATTATGCGCGTCATTTTCTGTTATCTAATGACTGAACAGAACCTCCCACAAAACAAGATTTCAGAAACCAAATCCAACCCCTTTTTAGATGATGGTCACGGATGCAATCACTTTCCCACGAATTTAAATAGTTTGCATCTTCTCGGAATTTCTTAAATATGGCAATGTGGAATCTACCTATGGCGGCCGTAGTCTGGCTTTAACAAAGACCGGTAAACCTACTTGAGCCGAAATGGATTTTAAATACAAAGGATGTCTCCAGACTACTTAAAATTACTTGTAATATTTGAACAAATCAACTTGGAAATAGTTTTGTGCTATTATAATATTTTGTTTTGTCTAACCCGCTGTCAAGCAACGAAGGTTAAGCTTTCCAAACTGAAATTGGTTTTCCTTTATTTACGCTAAAAAGGTACTAAGCTTTTAAGAAGTTTATTGTATTTGACTTACGGAGGTCTAGCCCTTTAAATGATGACCTGCCGCTGGAATTTATTAGCCCGAAGCTATCGGTAAATGCGGTCTTTTTATTATAAAGGAGCCTGACTGAATGTAAAGTAATTTATTGTGGGAATTTTTGTCTATACTTTATTCAAGTTACTGAATTTTTAATTAATTAATGTGTTTAATTGTTAATATTACAAAATAATGTTACATGGTGTTGGGCGTCAGTGAAGCAAAGTTTTTGCTCCAATGCAGGTACTCCAGTGATACAAAATTGGGCGCAAGTGCTATATTACCTGCCCACCTATACCAGCGACGTGCTTGAAGTTCAATTTATGGAAACGCATGAGTTTGAGCATGTGTTGAATACGGTAACTCAAAATTTTAGTAGTAAACAAAGCGCCATCGCATCTTTTAGCATAAATAAAATTAATTTAATCTAGGACAGACGCAGAATCTTTAACAATCCCAGAATCAATAAATGAATTATCAACAATTTATCACAAATATTTTGTGTATTAGTCCGATTACTAACCCACTACTTGTTGTCAGTATTTGACTCTAAAATGAAAGTCACATAATTAAATTTATCATTGGAGACATTACTTGTTATGAATCGGACAGAATTCAATATTCGAAAACATTATTGGGAGTCAAAAAAGTTCCTAATTTTCTGGAAACCTTGTGATTGGTAATGAAACGTGGTAATTTCAATGCGATTTAGAAACGAAGCGTCAAAGTGCAGAAAGGAAGCACCCAATCCCTTAAAACGTGATGAGAATGTTAATTTGTTTCTACGATTCGAAGGAACTAAATTCCTAAGCAATTTGTTCCACCCGACCAGACGGTTTTATTTTGACGCTTTAAAGTGTTTGGTGGGAGTATTCGTCGTATTTAAACAAAATATTCTAAAGAATGAAGTTGTGTGCGTTGCGGGATAATGCTCCATCTTATCAATCGACACTTACGACTGATCTTTTTTACCAATAATCCAAATTTTACTTTAACTACTCGCCGTATTTATTTGAATTAGCGCCGTGTGATTTCTACCTATTGTAACATTATTTTGTAATGTTAACTAATAAACAGATTAATTAATTAATTAAAATTCATTAACTTGCATAACTTATAGACAAGAATTTCATAATAAATTACTTTTATATTTTAGTTAGCATCCCGTATAATAAAAACCAGGTTTAGAAATAGCTTAAGGCTTAACTATTATAAATTCCAGCGGCTGTCATCATAATTTAAAGCTCTACCCTTGCAAATCAAATACAATAACTCTTTTAAAGCTTATGTCGGTTACAGATGGACGAATCGGATAAAATTAAAATGGAATAGTACCTTTTAACGTAAATAAAGAAAAGCAATTTTCTGTTGAAAAGCTTAATTTTCTTAATAATTTTGTTGATTGACAAGGGTTATAGAAAACGTAGTCTGGAGACAACTATTGTATTAAAAATCCATTTCGGCTCAAGTGGGTTAATCGGTCTTTTGTTAATGGCAGACAACCATCGCCAACAGGTATGGTCCACAATTAAGTAATTAAAATTTTAAGAAGATACAACATAGTTATACTATTAGAAAAATAATTGCTATCCGTGGCCCTCATCTTAAAAGGGGTTGGATTTGGTTTCTAAAATCTTGTTTTTGGGGAGTTTCTGTTCAGTCATTGAATAACAGAAATATGACGTAAATAATGGTTAGAGTAGGAATTAATCTATATAACTTAAAGCTTTAGCAAAAAGAGAGAGTTTTTTCCATGGGGTTGTCCGTTGTCAAAAGGTAGAAACGTAGCCACAGAAGTTCGCGGGTAGCGTTCTCCGACATCACAGATATGATATTGCACTTAGTATCACGATAGTGACATTGGAAAGGAGTAATTAACTCTTCCAGTTCGCGAGGGTTACGCCCGTGTGTTCGCGGATTTATCAATGATACAAGGTAAATAATAAAAAGCTTGTATGCGTGTGACGCACAAGTTAAGTTAAATTATCAACAAGATCCTGCCTAGTTCGTGTGCCATTTGGGGGCACCGAAACTTGTAAAACCTACGGATCATAGAGAAAGTGGAGATTCATCTTTAGTTATTCGAAACCAGAACAGAGCTTTGATGTCGATTGACACGTGTAAGTAGTGAGGTAGGGCCGGTCCTACTTCAAAACGCGACAGACGTATTTTCCATGTGTAGAATACGGCTGAATCGTTTTGAATTAGGATCAACCCTATATATTCAATGTAAAATAGTCGTGAAAACATTTCAATGTAAAATAGTTGTGAAAACATGAATTCTTCTATACTTTCAATGTAAAATGCTTGTGGGCACGTTTTGAATTAGGATCGGCTTTATATTACTTTCAATGAAACACACACGTATGTTGAAAAGTGCAGAGAAGAATGTGTGTAGCTGTTTTGAATTCGGTTTTCTATCGAGAAGTTAGACGTGCACCGTTTTGAATTAGGATCGGCGTTATATACTTTTAATGTAAAATGTGAAAACCTGAATTCTTTTCAAATGTAAAATACTTGTAGGCACGTTTTGAATTAGGATCGGCTTTATATTACTTTCAATGGAACATACATACTTCAAAACACACGTATATTGAAAAATGTAAGTGCAGAGAAAATGTGTGTAGATGTTTTAAATTTGGTTTTCTAGCTAGAAGTTATAAAGTATGACGGATGCAAAATATTGCATTCAAGTCAATTGTGTTTAATTAAAGTGGATTCTGATTTATGTTTAGAATACTTGTGGACACGTTTTGAATTAGGATCGGCTTTATATTACTTTCAATGGAACATATTTCAAAACACACGTATGTTAAAAAATGTAAGTGCAGAGAAAATGTGTGTAGATGTTTTGAATTTGGTTTTCTAGCGAGACAGTATGACAGATGCAAAAATATCGCATTCAAGTCAATTGTGTTTTAATTAAAGTGAATTCTGATTTATGTTTAGAGGCTGCAAATACATATGGGCCGGTTTCAATTCAAAATGTGTTCACTTTTGTGATAGGTTGAAAAGTGGGTTGGCAAAGTACGCAGATGGTGGTAATCTGCTATATAAGGAGATTGCTCCTGATATTAATTTAATTAGTCGAAGTTTACTACATATATTTACATACAAACATGTATATAATTGATATTCAGGGATTTAAATACAAGAAAAACGAGTTTGTGTGTAAAGAAATTGCGGTTTTGGACTTGTTGAAAGGTGTTGTCTGGCATCAAATTTTTAAACTGCCAATGCAGTCCAGTTGTTTGAGCCAAGATCATATAAAACATAACGACTGGGTGACAAAGAATATTCATGGTCTTTCTTGGGATGAATCTTCAACGGCTGGAATGGGTTTATCATATATAGCGCTTTATTTGAAGCAAATTATCCTACCCGGTGAAGAAGTATTTGTGAAGGGTCTAGAAAAGAAGAAATTGATTGAAACCTATCTAATGCAAAACGTTGTAACTGATATGCTTGCACTAGGTTGTCCTAAGATATCGGAGTTAAAATCAACAACCGTTTAAAATATAACATCCATTGTTGTAGACACAGCAATAATAATCTGCAATGTGCAAAACAAAATACCTTGTTATTAAAAGAATGGCTTGATAATAATAAAAACAATAGAAAGATTGTGTCTGTATTATTTATTTTAATATAATTTTACAATGTTAGCCGAAGCAAATTATCCGACTCGGTGAAGAAGTATGTGTGAAGGGTATAGAAAAGAAGAAATGGATGGAAGCCTATCTATTGCAAAAACAAAATACTTTGTTATTAAAAGAATGGTTTGATAATAATAAAAACAAATAGAAAAGATTGTGTATGTATTATTATTGTAGTCAGTAAGAAATCTTTAATGCTGATGTCTGCAGAAAAACAATTAAACTCAGACAGCACGAATGGGACTCTCAACCCTGAAAGCAATTATAATTGATCAACGCAATAGCTCTTTACTGGTTTTACAACATTTAACAAATTGTACAGATATATCGAAAAATTTGCCAAAGACAGACAAACAGATAGGCAGACTGACTGCACCAATTTTCTCATTCTCGCTTTTAAAGAATAACAAGTCGTAGTTATTTAAATCGCGAACTCAGTTTATCTACAAGAACTATATAAACGTGGAAATTTATGAAATGCTCCAACTTTAACAAAAGTTTTCATTTTTTTTATTTGTTCTATAGAACACAACTACAACTTGACAATAAAGATTGAGCGATTATCACACACATATCTTGAGTATATATATAAAGATATTAAACAATAAGAACAGCAGAAAATTCAACCCATGTCAGACAGCTTTTTTCTTGTCAACGATAGTCTAGTCTAATGCTTCTTCAGCATTTGCATTTCCATATTTACGTACTGAAGGCAACTCTGCAATTTTAGATCACATGCATTTCTAACTTTAATCGCAAAAAAAATGAGAGCATCTATTCGAAATATGCACTCAGATTAAAAGTCAAAAATTGCTTTACACCGTTTTGTAAACTGAGATTACGTAGTTATTAAATCGGGAGTAATGTGAAATGAAACACACAATGTATGTTTCTTTATTGTAATCTATAAAATACACATATATATATATATATATATATATATAATGTTATGTACTCTAGAATAAACATACTATAATTCACTTAAGTTTCCCAAATATAAAAGAACAGTTCTAACTCACTCCAACTCTGAACGGTTAAAAAAAAAATATTGCATTATCAATTCTATGAGGGCTGTCTTCTTCATCTTTGACGCGCGGTCGTTTTCTGGTTGTTCTTCTTCGTGTTAACTAAAAAAAAGATTCAAATGAATATTATATATCAAGTAAATGCATTAAGAAAATTAAATCTATATATTAAGCTGACGAAATACATACACTGTATTGGTGTCATTAGGTCGTACGTTGCAATTGGTGGATCTGCTCACAGCGTCAACGATTTTTCACCAGTACTTAATTTGGATTGAATATAAACTACTCAATAATTTTAACCCAATCACTATCATTATTCTTTCCTGACAAGGACAATTTTAAAAAAAAAGGTTTTCATTTTTGATTTGTTTTATAGAACACACAACTACAACTTGACAACTTGAACGATTATCACACACACATATCTTGAGTATATAAGGATATTAAACAACAAGAACAGCAGATAGTTCAACTCATGTAAGCAAGAATTTAATGCTAAGGTATTGTCTAGATAGCAATTATAGAAAAATATGAAATCTATAGAAAATTTAATAAAGCCAGTCATGTATAAATTTTTTAATGCTAACATCAACAGAATAATAAATAAATTAGTCAGCATTAATGGAAGACCGGCCTGGCTTCGAAACTGTGCACGCGTATATACCATATTTTAAAATTAAAGTTGTCAATTGCAAAACAAAAAAAATTAAATTTTATCTAGAAATCATTTTAAAATATTTACTTTTTTCAGTACAACTGAAAGAACTTGACTTTTATACATTTTTTTAATCGATATCATAGACTTTTTCTATACTGTTGGTTACGTTTCTTTTTATTCGCTTAGGGCAATGCAGAGAAACAAGTTAGAATTGAAAACATTTTATAATAAAAATAAACCTTGTTACAAAAAATCACGTTCAGTTTTACTGAAAAGTTACAATTTACATGCATATATAGGTAATTTGTGTGAAATTCTTTAAAACCATGAGTGTGTAAAAATTATTAAACAAAGACGGTTTAATCTGAGACATTTTTTCTCAAAATTTGCTTTGTTTTTATTTAAAATATTTCATATGTAATCATAATAAAAAAATAGCGCTGTAATTATAATGTATATTCTGTACACATCATATATCAAAGGTCGTATAAAAACGCAACTGAATGAAAGAAAAAATGATGTTGTATGCTAAATTCCTTTTGTAGTGGTATTTGTATGTAAATATTGGAAATGCTGCATTAGCGAATTGTTTGTCATAGATATGTACTGAAAGCAACTCTGCAATTTTAGATAGCATGCACGATTCAAGCTTGAAAATCGCCTTGAATAAAAACGTAAATATAGGAGATTTTTTAACAATTTGCATCCAAAGCAATTTGCTCATCAAACTCATGCGTTTTTGTTTGTTTAACTAAAATTTAGGGAAAAATCGTCAATATTACTGTATTAGTCGATAAAGGCATGAGTTAATTTTTACTACGTTTCTTTTATTCGCTTAGGGCAAATAAACTGACCTGTTAGAAAAAATTAAAAATTTGCATCGTTTTCTGAAAAATTGCATACTTTTTCAGTACAACTGAAAGAACTTGACTTTTATACATTTTTAATCGGTTAAACAAAACAAAATTGTTCTTAATCCAAGTGATGATAAAGAATTCTTAGTACCTCAACCACTGATACTATCTATTGCATATTTTGTAGTATTGATTACAACAAATACATACTACAACGAGTACTGTGTTAAAAGTTGTTTTTCGTTGCAGAAAGTAACATCAATACCCGTCAATATTACTGTATTAGTCGATTAAGGCATGAGTTAATTTTTTACTACGTTTCTTTTTATTCGCTTAGGACAATGTGAATGTGATTTTGTATTAAGGTTAGCTAAATTACTTTATATATAAATATGTTCTGATGTAAGCAAAATAGCTATGAAATTAAACATTTGCAATTTTACAGAAAAAAAGCAAATTCGAAATCTTGCATTAACAAAGCACGTTCATCAACAGAAAAATTAATACTGAATTTTAATTTCCAAAAACAACAATCTCACATCATTTTTTCATTCAGCTGCGTTAAGGAAAAAATTTGCTTTGCTCGCTTCAATTAAAAAATTCCTAAAGATTTTCGTTGAATTTTAAAAAATTATTTTTATACCTCCGTCATGAGTTAGTTTTACTACGTGCTATAATTATGCTAAATAATGAAGAAAAATGAATTGCTTTAACAGTTTTGTTGAAAAATGTCATGCGTTGCACATTGCATATTCTATTTGCAGGACGATATGAAACAAGAAAAAACGCTTAGTAATATTTTTATAATAAAATAAACCTTAATACAAAATCACAATCAGTTTTACTGAAAAGGAAATATTTCACATTGTTAATTTTGTATAAATTAAAGTTATTTTTCCCTAAATTTTTAGTTAAACAAACAAACGCACGAGTTTGATGCAGATTTTTTCTGGGATACTCAAATCTTTAGGAATTTTTTAATTGAAGCGATCAAAGCAAATTTTTTCCTTAACGCAGCTGAATGAAAAAAATGATGTGA
This sequence comes from Platerodrilus igneus, assembly GCA_036346225.1. Lineage (NCBI taxonomy): Eukaryota > Metazoa > Arthropoda > Insecta > Coleoptera > Lycidae > Platerodrilus > Platerodrilus igneus. Next base: position 566,124 of record JARFIW010000957.1, read on the forward strand.
GATTGTTGTTTTTGGAAATTAAAATTCAGTATTAATTTTTCTGCTGATGAACGTGCTTTGTTAATGCAAGATTTCGAATTTGCTTTTTTTCTGGAAAATTGCAAATGTTTAATTTCATAGCTATTTTGCTTACATCAGAACATATTTATATATAAAGTAATTTAGCTAACCTTAATACAAAATCACATTCAGTTTTACTGAAAAGGGAAATATTTCACATTGTTATTTTTGTATAAATTAAAGTTATTTTTTCCTAAATTTTTTAGTTAAACAAACAAAACGCATGAGTTTGATTCAGATTTTTTCTGGGAAACCCAAATCTTTATGAAGAAGTATTTGTGAAGGGTTTAGAAAATAAGAAATTGATTGAAACCTATCTAATGCAAAACATTGCAACTGATATGCTTGCACTAGGTTGTCCTAAGCTATCGGAGTTAAAAATCAACAATCTTTTAAAAATACAACATCCATTGTTATAGACACAGCAATAATAATCTGCAATGCGCAAAACAAAAATACCTTTTTTATTAAAGGAATGGCTTGATAATAAAAAAAACAATAGAAGATTTTGTCTGTATTATTTATTTTAATATAATTTTTACAATGTTAGCCTTACTATCTATTATTATAACAACTTCTAGCAAACATTATTTTTATCGATCCAGCTATTGTGTACGTTAGAGAAGCCTAACCATTTTACAAAGACTTTATTTACACTCTTTCTTAGGACTTTTTCTAGCAGGTAAATTCCTGGATGTTTAACCTTTTGCAAACTCCATTTCATAAAATGCACCTTTGATTTCTTTTTCGTCTTGATCTTCTAATATATATGTTGTCGGATTGGTTACGTTTACTTTTTAATCTTAAAAATTTCATTTGACCAGTTTGGAGTGTAACCTTTCGTAAATGCTTCTCTGTGTTTACTAATCCTCACACTACCTTTAATTGAAAATTTTGGTATTTTGGTTGCAAGTTTGATGAGGGTAAATGATGATTTAAGAATAGTTTTTTTCATTTGATTTATTAACTTTTATTAAAATAGGATACCTTTCAATCTACCCGAGTTGAACTATATTAGCATAAATGTATTGTAGAGAAAAAATAGTAGTAGTAACCGTTCTGTTTAAAAAAATCCAGTTTGTTATTGCTTAAAGATGTGTGTTAGCATAAAGTTCATGAGTATGTTTTTTCAATATTAACAATTTCATTGTCGAAGTAAACTTTTTTACGCACGTTCAGTATTTCACTATTCATTTTACATTTTAATTAAATAAATGCAATCCTAACGATTGTAGAAACAACGGCTGGAAATGGTGTTATCATATATAGCGCTTTATTTGAAGCAAATTATCCGACCCGGTGAAGAAGTATTTGTGAAGGGCTTAGAAAATAAAAAATTGATTGAAACCTTTCTAATGCAAATCATTGTAACTGATATGCTTGCACTATGTTATCCTAAGCTATCGGAGTTAAAAATCGACAATCTTTTAAAATATAACATCCATTGTTATAGACACAGCAATAATAATCTGTAATGCGCAAAACAAAATACCTTTTTTTATTAAAGGAATGGCTTGATAATAAAAAAACAATAGAAAGATTTTGTCTGTATTATTTATTTTATTATAATTTTGCAATGTTAGCCTTACAAAATTCTTTTTATTAAAAGGAATGGCTATATAATAAAAACAATAGAAAGATTTTGTCTGTATTATTTATTTTAATATAATTTTTACAATCTTAGCCCTACTATCTATTATTTTTATCGATCCAGCTATTGTGTACGTTAGAGAAGCCTAACCATTTACAAAGACTTTATTTCCACTCTTTCTTAGGACTTTTTCTAGCAGGTAAATTCCTGGATGTTTAACCTTTTGCAAACTCCATTTCATAAAATGCACCTTTGATTTCTTTTTCGTCTTGATCTTCTAATATATATATATATGTTGTCGGATTGGTTACGTTCACTTTTTTAATCTTAAAAATTTCATTTGACCAGTTTGGCGTGTAACCTTTCGTAAATGGTTCCCTGTGTTTACTAATCCTCACACTATCTTTAATTGAAATATTTTGGTATTTTGGCTGCAAGTTTGATGTGGGTAAATGATTATTTAAGAATAGTTTTTTCATTTGATTTATCAACTTTTACAGGTTTGACACCGATAGTATTGTGAACTGTATTGTTGTATTGTTTCACATTATATGATAAAACTTTTGGTCTTTTGTATGACCTTAATAAATACTTGTTTGAAATGAATGTCAATCGCTTTAAGTGAAAAAAATCAGTGAGACAAACCGCTCTTTTGGCGCTTTGTGAGTTTATTCACGCAGATATATAAAAATATTATAACACCGTTTAGTTAGAAATCTCATCCGATCTACTTTTCAGTAAAAACTGAAATGTGATTTTGTATCAAGGTTTATTTTATCATAAAAATGTCGCCAATTCAAACTTCTTCTCTCTGCATTGCCCTAAGCGAATAAAAAGAAACGTAGTAAAAATTAACTCATGTCTTAATCGGCTAATACAGTAATATTGACGGGTATTGATGTTACTTTCTGCAACGAAAACAATTTTAACACAGTACTCGTTGTCGTATGTATTTGTTGTAATCAATACTATAAAATAGGCAATAGATAGTATCATTGGTTGAGGCGCATTTTACAGTTAATCTCAAAATTGCTGCACTAATCTCGGATACGGTTTCAGCATTCATGATTCTATAGAAAATCAAAATACACTACTCAATATACGTATTTCTCTATTTAATATTTATACCAAATATCATCTGACGTAAGCAAAACAATTTCAAAAAGGTTCATTCATCTGAGTTTACGGAAAACACGTAAGCAAAACAACTGTAAAAAAGAAATAGCATCAAATCAAAATAATTGCATAGCGAATTGCTTTGAATGCAATTGTTAAAAAAATCTCCTTTATTTACGTTTTTATTCAAGATGAGTTTCAAGCAGAGTTGCATTCAGTACGTAACTATTCGCTAAGCAAGCATTTCCAGTGTTTACAAACTGAAGGCAACTTTGAGCAAAACAACTGTAATAGGAATTCGCATACAACATCATTTCTCATTCAGTTACGTTTACTACGAAAAAAAATGTTTTATATGACCTTTGATTTTATGATGTGTATACAGAAAAAATACACACAATCATTACAGCGCTATTTTTTTATGGATACATATGAAAAAATGTGAAAACCTGAATTAGGATCGACTTTATATTAATTTCAATGGAACATACATAATCATCTAGCGTTTACTACAAAAATTCAGAATGTTTCGCGCAAATTACTATATCCCTATATATGCAGCGCCTTTTTGCAATTTATTTTTCAGACAATGAATGTAATTCATTATTTCTGGCCTTAATCGACTAATACAGTAATATTGACGGGTATTGATGTTACTTTCTGCAACTAAAAACAATTTTTAACACAGTACTCGTTGTCGTATGTATTTGTTGTAATCAATACTACAAAATATGCAATAGATAGTATCAGTGGTTGAGGTACTAAGAATTCTTTTATCATCACTTGGATTAAGAACAATTTTGTTTTGTTTAATAGTAAACACATCATGTTTGTCTTATATAATTAAACATTGCTGTTTCTATACAGTCTGATACCGATTAAAAAATGTATAAAAGTCAAGTTCTTTCAGTTGTACTGAAAAAGTATGCAATTTTTCAGAAAACGATGCAAATTTTTTAATTTTTTTCTAACAGGTCAGTTTATTTGTCCTAAGCGAATAAAACGAAACGTAGTAAAAAATTAACTCATGCCTTAATCGACTAATACAGTAATATTGACGACTTTTCCCTAAATTTTTAGTTAAACAAACAAAACGCATGAGTTTGATGAGCAAATTGTTAAACAAACAAAACGCATGAGTTTGATGCAGATTTTTCTGGGATACTCAAATCTTTAGGAATTTTTTAATTGAAGCGAGCAAAGCAAATTTTTTCCTTAACGCAGCTGAATGAAAAAATGATGTGAGATTGTTGTTTTTGGAAATTAAAATTCAGTATTAATTTTTCTGTTGATGAACGTGCTTTGTTAATGCAAGATTTCGAATTTGCTTTTTTTCTGTAAAATTGCAAATGTTTAATTTCATAGCTATTTTGCTTACATCAGAACATATTTATATATAAAGTAATTTAGCTAACCTTAATACAAAATCACATTCACATTGTCCTAAGCGAATAAAAGAAACGTAGTAAAAATTAACTCATGCCTTAATCGACTAATACAGTAATATTGACGGGTATTGATGTTACTTTCTGCAACGAAAACAATTTTTAACACAGTACTCGTTGTAGTATGTATTTGTTGTAATCAATACTACAAAATATGCAATAGATAGTATCAGTGGTTGAGGTACTAAGAATTCTTTATCATCACTTGGATTAAGAACAATTTTGTTTTGTTTAACCGATTAAAAATGTATAAAAGTCAAGTTCTTTCAGTTGTACTGAAAAGTATGCAATTTTTCAGAAAACGATGCAAATTTTTAATTTTTTCTAACAGGTCAGTTTATTTGCCCTAAGCGAATAAAAAGAAACGTAGTAAAAATTAACTCATGCCTTTATCGACTAATACAGTAATATTGACGATTTTTCCCTAAATTTTAGTTAAACAAACAAAACGCATGAGTTTGATGAGCAAATTGCTTTGGATGCAAATTGTTAAAAAATCTCCTATATTTACGTTTTTATTCAAGGCGATTTTCAAGCTTGAATCGTGCATGCTATCTAAAATTGCAGAGTTGCTTTCAGTACATATCTATGACAAACAATTCGCTAATGCAGCATTTCCAATATTTACATACAAATACCACTACAAAGGAATTTAGCATACTACATCATTTTTCTTTCATTCAGTTGCGTTTTATACGACCTTTGATATATGATGTGTACAGAATATACATTATAATTACAGCGCTATTTTTTATTATGATTACATATGAAATATTTTAAATAAAAACAAAGCAAATTTTGAGAAAAAATGTCTCAGATTAAACCGTCTTTGTTTAATAATTTTTACACACTCATGGTTTTAAAGAATTTCACACAAATTACCTATATATGCATGTAAATTGTAACTTTTCAGTAAAACTGAACGTGATTTTTTGTAACAAGGTTTATTTTTATTATAAAATGTTTTCAATTCTAACTTGTTTCTCTGCATTGCCCTAAGCGAATAAAAAGAAACGTAAAAAAATTAACTCATGCCTTAATCGACTAATACAGTAATATTGACGGGAATTGATGTTACTTTTTGCAACGAAAACAATTTTTAACGCAGTACTCGCTGGTCGTATGTATCAGTGGTTGAGGTACTAAGAATTCTTTTATCATCACTTGTATTAAGAACAATTTTGTTTTGTTTAATAGTAAACACATCATGTTTTTGACTGATATAATTAAACATTACTGTTTTCTGTACAGTCTGATATCGATTAAAAAAATGTATAAACTCAAGTTCTTTCAGTTGTACTGAAAAGGTACGCAATTTTTTCAGAAAACGATGCAAATTTTAATTTTTCTAACAGGTCAGTTTATTATTTAATATAAATACTTCACGTAGATTTTTTACCAACAGTATAGAAAAAGTCTATGATATCGATTAAAAAAATGTATAAAAGTCAAGTTCTTTCAGTTGTACTGAAAAAAGTAAATATTTTAAAATGATTTCTAGATAAAATTTAATTTTTTTTGTTTTGCAATTGACAACTTTAATTTTAAAATATGGTATATACGCGTGCACAGTTTCGAAGCCAGGCCGGTCTTCCATTAATGCTGACTAATTTATTTATTATTCTGTTGATGTTAGCATTAAAAAATTTATACATGACTGGCTTTATTAAATTTTCTATAGATTTCATATTTTTCTATAATTGCTATCTAGACAATACCTTAGCATTAAATTCTTGCTTACATGAGTTGAATTTTCTGCTGTTCTTGTTGTTTAATATCCTTATATACTCAAGATATGTGTGTGTGATAATCGTTCAATCTTTATTGTCAAGTTGTAGTTGTGTGTTCTATAAAACAAATCAAAAATGAAAACCTTTTTTTTTTAAATTGTCCTTGTCAGGAAAGAATAATGATAGTGATTGGGTTAAAATTATTGAGTAGTTTATAGTCAATCCAAATTAAGTACTGGTGAAAAAATCGTTGACGCTGTGAGCAGATCCACCAATTGCAACGTACGACCTAATGACACCAATACAGTGTATGTATTTCGTTAGCTTAATATATAGATTTAATTTTCTTAATGCATTTACTTGATATATAATATTCATTTGAATCTTTTTTTTAGTTAACACGAAGAAGAACAACCAGAAAACGACCGCGCGTCAAAGATGAAGAAGACAGCCCTCATAGAATTGATAATGCAATATTTTTTTAACCGTTCAGAGTTGGAGTGAGTTAGAACTGTTCTTTTATATTTGGGAAACTTAAGTGAATTATAGTATGTTTATTCTAGAGTACATAACATTATATATATATATATATATATATATATATATATGTATTTTATAGATTACAATAAAGAAACATACATTGTGTGTTTCATTTCACATTACTCCCGATTTAATAACTACGTAATCTCAGTTTACAGAACGGTGTAAAGCAATTTTGACTTTTAATCTGAGTGCATATTTCGAATAGATGCTCTCATTTTTTGCGATTAAAGTTAGAAATGCATGTGATCTAAAATTGCAGAGTTGCCTTCAGTACGTAAATATGGAAATGCAAATGCTGAAGAAGCATTAGACTAGACTATCGTTGACAAGAAAAAAGCTGTCTGACATGGGTTGAATTTTCTGCTGTTCTTATTGTTTAATATCTTTATATATATACTCAAGATATGTGTGTGATAATCGCTCAATCTTTATTGTCAAGTTGTAGTTGTGTTCTATAGAACAAATAAAAAATGAAAACTTTTGTTAAAGTTGGAGCATTTCATAAATTTCCACGTTTATATAGTTCTTGTAGATAAACTGAGTTCGCGATTTAAATAACTACGACTTGTTATTCTTTAAAAGCGAGAATGAGAAAATTGGTGCAGTCAGTCTGCCTATCTGTTTGTCTGTCTTTGGCAAATTTTTCGATATATCTGTACAATTTGTTAAATGTTGTAAAACCAGTAAAGAGCTATTGCGTTGATCAATTATAATTGCTTTCAGGGTTGAGAGTCCCATTCGTGCTGTCTGAGTTTAATTGTTTTTCTGCAGACATCAGCATTAAAGATTTCTTACTGACTACAATAATAATACATACACAATCTTTTCTATTTGTTTTTTATTATTATCAAACCATTCTTTTAATAACAAAGTATTTTTGTTTTTGCAATAGATAGGTTTCCATCCATTTCTTCTTTTCTATACCCTTCACACATACTTCTTCACCGAGTCGGATAATTTGCTTCGGCTAACATTGTAAAATTATATTAAAATAAATAATACAGACACAATCTTTCTATTGTTTTTTATTATTATTAAGCCATTCTTTTAATAACAAGGTATTTTGTTTTGCACATTGCAGATTATTATTGATGTGTCTACAACAATGGATGTTATATTTTAAACGGTTTTGATTTTTAACTCCGATATCTTAGGACAACCTAGTGCAAGCATATCAGTTACAACGTTTTGCATTAAATAGGTTTCAATCAATTTCTTCTTTTCTAGACCCTTCACAAATACTTCTTCACCGGGTAGGATAATTTGCTTCAAATAAAGCGCTATATATGATAAACCCATTCCAGCCGTTGAAGATTCATCCCAAGAAAGACCATGAATATTCTTTGTCACCCAGTCGTTATGTTTTATATGATCTTGGCTCAAACAGCTGGACTGCATTGGCAGTTTAAAAATTTGATGCCAGACAACACCTTTCAACAAGTCCAAAACCGCAATTTCTTTACACACAAACTCGTTTTTCTTGTATTTAAATCCCTGAATATCGATTATATACATGTTTGTATGTTAATATATGCAGTAAACTTCGACTAATTAAATTAATATTAGGAGCAATCTCCTTATATAGCAGATTACCACCATCCGCGTACTTTGCCAACCCACTTTTCAACCTATCACAAGAGTGAACACATTTTGAATTGAAACCGGCTCATGTGTATTTACATAAATCAGAATCCACTTTAATTAAACACAATTGACTTGAATGCAATATTTTGCATCTGTCATACTTTATAACTTCTAGCTAGAAAACCAAATTCAAAACATCTACACACATTTTCTCTGCACTTACATTTTTCAACATACGTATGTTCCATTGAAAGTAATATAAAGCCGATCCTAATTCAAAACGTGCCCACAAGTATTTTACATTTGAAAAGAATTCAGGTTTTCACATTTTACATTAAAAGTATATAACGCCGATCCTAATTCAAAACAGTGCACGTGTTAAACACAATTGACTTGAATGCAATATTTTGCATCTGTCATACTTTATAACTTCTAGCTAGAAAACCAAATTCAAAACATCTACACACATTTTCTCTGCACTTATATTTTTCAATATACGTGTGTGTTTTGAAGTATGTATGTTCCATTGAAAGTAATATAAAGCCGATCCTAATTCAAAACGTGCCTATAAGTATTTTACATTTGAAAAGAATTCAGGTTTTCACATTTTACATTAAAAGTATATAACGCCGATCCTAATTCAAAACAGTGCACGTGTTAAACACAATTGACTTGAATGCAATATTTTGCATCTGTCATACTTTATAACTTCTAGCTAGAAAACCAAATTCAAAACATCTACACACATTTTCTCTGCACTTATATTTTTCAATATACGTGTGTGTTTTGAAGTATGTATGTTCCATTGAAAGTAATATAAAGCCGATCCTAATTCAAAACGTGCCTACAAGTATTTTACATTTGAAAAGAATTCAGGTTTTCACATTTTACATTAAAAGTATATAACGCCGATCCTAATTCAAAACGGTGCACGTGTTAAACACAATTGACTTGAATGCGATATTTTTTTTGCATCTGTCATACTTTATAACTTCTAACTAGAAAACCAAATTCAAAACAGCTACACACATTTTCTCTGCACTTACATTTTTCAACATACGTGTGTTTCATTGAAAGTAATATAAAGCCGATCCTAATTCAAAACGTGCCCACAAGCATTTTACATTGAAAAGAATTCATGTTTTCACAACTATTTTACATTCAAATGTTTTCACGACTATTTTACATTGAAATCATATAGGGCCGATCCTAATTCAAAACGATTCAGCCGTATTCTACACATGGAAAATACGTCTGTCGCGTTTTGAAGTAGGACCGGCCCTACCTCACTACTCGTGTAAATCAAGTAGTTAAAGTTAAGGTATTAAAAACCCTGTAACTGTTAGTAAACGTGTGTCTGAACGCGAGTAAGAGCACGAGATAGGTTTTAGGCCTATGAAAGCTTCTTTTTAAAAAGTTTTGTCGCTAAAAACACTTCTATCAAATTTATTTTTAATTGTATAATTACAAAAAAATGACTTATGTCTGTTGCAACAACTTAGACGTTTATATTCATTAAACATTAAGTAATTGAAATTGACAAAAATACTTGAAGTTAATAAATCAATAATTAATACTTAAAAATTACGGTGAGTAGCTTGAACCACCGACAATGTTGAAGTTATGAAGTTCGAAGACTGACTGACCATCAAGAGTTCCTCACAGTATTTATGGAATCCCTACTCTCACATCATCTCGTGGTAAAGTGCAGATCTCACCGTCTGCTACTTCTTGATAAACATACATTGTCTCATTCTAAGTAATTTTAATTAAGACTGCTTTATTGCCGTTCATTGTGTCTGCACCTGCAGTATCAGGTTGCGTCTGAAATACAAAGTAGTTGCTTCCGTTCTCATGTCTGATATGAACTTTGATTAACCTTTAATATTATAACCTTCAATTAATACAATGTAATATCCTATTATTAAGACATAATGAATGCGTTTAAATTTATATACATTTTAATATAGGGGATATGTAACTCGCGGAGATAAATATACTGTTAGTTGTGAAAGTGACCTGTGAAGATTGATGGAGCCTTGTTGAGGACAAACAATAACTGTTAGTCTCTTGAATTTCTGTTTTCCATCTAATAAACACTATGTGCTGTCTTGTACACATAAGTGTGGTTGATGGTAATAATAAGGATGTGCAAAGCTTACTATTAAGACGAACGATTACGTTGGTGTGTGCTTATTTAGAGCGGATTATGCACATATAAATTCACATGTGGAAATGTTCATTATTGTAGGAGGAAATTATTACGTAGAAATTAAATTTGTTGAATGTCTATCATTTATAAATGTAAGTTGTTCCTTTCTAACTGCATGCGTACTTAGCCAATTAGCGGTAGATTTTAGTAATTTCCTCAATTGTTATCTACTGCGATAATCATGTTTGATAATATATATTAGGTTTACAAGAATTAGAGTTTTTTATTTGTGTTCTCAGTAGATTAGTAGACGGAGTTGGAGAGTGTTAAATGCCGAAAATCGGCTATGTATCATTTTTGGTTTAAGTTTAAATTTGTGAGTAAATTCCCGCCATTATTTCAAATAAACTTGTGCATTTCCGCTATCCCGGACAGTTGCGTCGACGCAAAAGAATGCGCAGGCGTGGAGTGATGGGGTAAGTACGTGGTTTGCGACACGACCGGACATTAGGATTAGCAACGAGACGTCGAACAGTGACGTGTGCCTTTGTCTTTTATGTCTTTTCTCTTGGATTGTAAATTCATCTATCGCATCTCTACCTTCTATCGTTTCTTGCCTTATTCGTCCGTCCTACCGACAAACAGAAGAAGAGGGAAGACATTAAATCTGGATTCAACGATGGCATAGCGAAACCCACACCCAAACAACACCCAGACGAAGATGAGTATGGCTCCTGCGCAAGGATGGCCGCAAAATCGTGAAGAGTTCCACATTTTTAAGTGAGTATACATTTTATCTTTCTAAGGTGCATCTTGTATCACTGTAAACATATTTGCATGTGATACAATTTGGCAAATTATGTCGTAATATATTGTTGTGCAATATTGTGTACGTGGAAAGTACCAGTGTTGCCAACTGTGGACGCGACTCTGAACACGCGAAGCGGAGTTATAACAGTGACCCGACAATATAACAAGAGATTGTAAGCAAGGCTCTATCAAACTCCAACTGCAGTAGAAACTGCTAAAATCATTTCTCGGAAAGCCCACCTTCCGGGCTGGCGTTATTTGTGAATATCCAGGCAGGTTGGCACCCAAAGGCTTTATTAGACAGAGTTTAAAGACTTTTGCTGATAGGTGTAAGAGTATTTAGTAAAAGTATTGGAATTTAAGTTATTTACTTTTGTAGCACCACTGAAAGCTAGCCGGTGCACTAATTAACTGTTACGTCACTTTGTTCCTGGTAGAGTAAAGCTATTTCAGGTACTTACGCTAATTCAGCACGTGACAGACTTGTCATTACCTACTACTCGTAGTGCAATATGCTTATTTTTGTAATTAATTGCCAATGCTATAAGCGTCTGACATCTAAGATGTCAATATGGGATTTGTGTAAAGCTATGAAAAGCTGCTTTGTAATACAAATGATCGGCTGCCGGAGAAAATAATTTATAGTGACTGCTTGTGTAAGAAGAACTAATTAAACAGCTAAAATTGTATATTTTTCAGTCCAAATAAAATTATAATGTTTACATATACTAATAAAAACTAGCTGTAATTACAACACAAGTTTGGAGTATTTGCATTAAATGTAAGAACTTCAAATTTATGCAGTTCTTTTCCAAATCCATTGCTTGTGACATATAATCCCAAGCATTCTTGGTCTCTGCATATAACTTTTCCTACAATGGTTTCACCTGCTAAAAATGCTCGTCCTATGTACGATGTAACATCTTTTTCATAACCTCCTCGTATTATAATAGTATTACTTATAGACATAAGTGTGTCCTTCGTTGTCTGTAACCATTCAAATCTTTGCGGCTGTGATGTGCAGAATATCTGTAATTATGTTTATATTATTAGTTTTTATTATGTGCGTGAAGTTTTACAGCCCAACATTGAACGCAACATTGATATTTTGGGCATAGAAAAACAAGTTGACAAAAGACGTGTTTTATTAGCTATTCAAATTCAGAAAAATCCAAAATGGATTAATTCGAAAAGTAACCAGGACAACTTTTCGGACATATATTTTAGCTTAATCTAAAGAAATTAGTGAACATCTTGCATCATATGAGAGCTACAACATTTTGGATACCGTACAACACAATAAAAATTAATAAACAACCTCCACTCTAGTACATAAATTTAGAACGATAACAAAAGCAACCGTTAGGTAAATAAATTCCGTAAAAATCAAAAGGAGATCCGCCAATCAACACATGTCTGTGACTTAATAAGTTTTAACTCTTTTAAAAATTGTTAAATATTTTAAGAATCTAATTATTGATGAAGAAATAAAAAATTGTACTGGCATAACGAAACGTATGTAAGTAGTTGATGAGTCATTTAAAGTTAAACGGCAGTATTTATGTGTAGAACATTTTGAAAATGGTCAGAAATGACGGAAATGCCAATAAAAATGAAAAACCGCAAAAGAATTTTAGTCGGAAATGACCAAGTCCAACAACAAACCTAAAATATTACACCAAAGCTCAAGAAAATTATATTTTTGAAACTTTCCTGACCAACCTCAAATTGATAGCAATATTCATGCGATTAGCCATTTACGGCGCCATCATACGCCTGATACTCAGAAGTTCTCTTTTAACGTGATTGGGGTAGATGATGTGCCGCGGCTCCGTGGCGTAGTGGTATGTGTGTGACTACTACGACCAAGGTCCTGGGCTCGAATCCTGACACGGTCCGCTTGAAAAATGTTGGCGAGCATTTTTCACAAAAATACGCTCTCGTTCGGATGAGAGGTAAAATGGAGGTCCCGTGTGTGTTTGTTGTCACTCACGTTAAAGATCCTTACCTTGCTTGGAACAGTAAGGGTTCAGCAAAAATTAAAATTTTCCAGGTTAAAAAACTCGCTTCCTGGCCAATGTAGTACCTTCGGGTGGAGCCATTGGAAAAGTCACATGTAGGGGTAGATGATGTGCAGGCGGTTCCGTGGTGTAGTTGGTATACGTGTGACTGCTATGCCCAAGGTCACGGGTTAAAATCCCGACACGATTCGCTTGAAAAATGTTAGGCGAGCATTTTTCACAAAAATACGCCCTCGTTCGAATGAGAGGTAAAATGGAGTTCCGCGTGTGGGTGTTGTCACGCGCGTTAAAGATCCCTACCTTGCTTGTAACAGCAAGAGTTCGGCAAAATTCAAAATATCCAGGTAAAAAAAAACTCGCTTTCTGGCCAATGTAGTACGTTCGAGTGGAGCATTGGAAAATGAAATGTAGGGTAGATGATGTGCGGAAAACAGTAGAATGCATTAAATCGAGTGCCGCCACAGGTGTGGATGAAATTTCTAAAGTAGTGCTTCTTCATGTTCTGCCTTTTGCTCTAGAAATGCATGCTGCTAATTCGTTTGCTAAAAATGTTTTTCCAAAGTGCTGGAATTAGGCTTTAGTTCGGTCTTTACCAAAAACAAAAAACTCTATACTTCCGTCTGATTACCGGCCCATCAGCATATTGTCAACACTTTCAAAATCTCTTGAATACATTACTTTAGATCAGCTGTCAGAGTACCTCGATCGTCATAATCTTTTCGACCAAATGCAGTCGGGTTTCTGCAGGAATCACAGTACCACCACTGCACTTATTCATGTTGTGGATAATCTATGCGAGGCTCTGAACAGGAAGCATATCACTATTTTGGTGCAACTGATTTTAGCTCCTCGTTTGCTACTTTAACTTTGAAACATTACTCTCAAAGTTAGTGATACATATATAATAACTTTTCTAATAATGCCTTACTATGGGTTAGATCTTACCTCAATGTACGCCGGCCATGTGATATGGCTGAAGATGGCGACCGTTCCTCCAGTTGGGAAGAAGGCAGGATACCCCAAGGAAGCGTCTTGGGGCCGATTCTGTTCTCGCGGTGCATGCAAATTTATCTTCATTGCTCACCCAATGACATAGTGCACGCCTAGGATAAAATTAAGTACGAACTTTTTAACAATTAGTTATGGGGTGACAAAAAACCAGTCAGCGTTAAATCCTACTAAATACCAAGCTGTTCTGGTTGGCACATTATGCTACTACATTCAATCGATCATACCGTTTTACCACAGATACTTTTAAATGACACCAAAATAAAAATTAGCACGACGGTAAACAACCTTGGCGTGATTCTTGATTCAAACCTAAGATGAAGAGATAATACGGTGCAGATAGTAGCAAAGTGTTTAGTTTATTTCGCAATTTGAACAGATTAAAACATTTTCTTCCTTTTTGTCTAAAGTTCGGTTTTTAATTCTACCATTGTCCGATTATGGAGACGTTCTATATCACCATCTATCTATATTCTTAACGATCGATTGCAGAAGGCTCAAAATAGTTGTATTAGATTTATATTTGGCATTAAGCGCTGTGAGCATGTCTCGCGGTACTATAAACAGTTAGAGTGGCTAAACTTAGGGGAGCAACGACAGTTACATCAAGCGTTAATGATGCATAAGTTAGTTCACGGAATTGGTCCTTCTTACCTGGCCTCCAGACTAGCGCTTTTCTCTAGGGGACTGTATAACACCAGGAATGAAAACCGTTTGGTTATTCCGCCTCGTCGTTCTGAAATGTACCACTCCTCCTTTCTTATTCTTTACAATTCTCTGAAACTCCATACCTATTAGTACAAGAAAGTTGCCGTCGCTTGTTATGTTCCGGAGAGCGTATCGAGGACATCTGCTAGCACGCTATTAATCGCTTTGGAGCTTGAGGAAAATAGTGGTCTAGTATTTGTATGTATGCCCGTGGGGGTGTGTGTGTGCTATAGTTTTACAGAATTTGTTTTTTAGTAATTTTTATGTTAGGGGATGAACTTAGTTAAGTGTAAGAGTGGGCTCATTAGCCTAAACTTCGTTAAGTTCATTTCTGTTTGTATACCTCATGTATTATAGATAAATAAATAAATACATTAATAATAATAATTCTTGCATTTAATAACTTAGGAATAAAACTATTGATTTTGTTACGTGACGTCCTTGCATGTAAATATTTGTGCTCATACTTGATTAAAATTTCATATTCCTTACTGAATTCACAGACATTTGCGTACTTAAAAACGATTGCTTATTCATCACCATGAGGATTTTTACTAAAATATTTTATAAATTTAAATACTGTAAATGTATTCTATTTCAGTATAACATTAAAGCTGTTATTCTATTATAAAACACATGCGTTTTCTTAAATATTATAATAAATTTATGATTATGTTTTGGGAAATATTACAATGGATTTATATAAGAAGTTATTTCTGGCTGGCTTATAGTTACTCCGTATCTAACATAGATTATGCTACATTTTCTATAATTGTATGCTGAAAGTTACGCAACTCTTCTTACACGTCGTTCATAAGTCCTTGAATTTGAAGATATTCCTTGTCGTGTGCTTTAGACGCGTGTTGTACGGAATCAGACGTTAATCGAAAGTAGTTCGCTTATGAGAATGAAGCCATTAGTTGGTTGTACGACGGATATATCTCATCAATTCCTTTTTAAGAACCCGTTTTAGTTTTGTTTGCGTAAAATTAGAAATATGCGATCTCCTTTAATAAGATGGCAATTCTAATATCTAGAAGTGGAACTTAACACATTTTGATATCAACCACAAGAAGTTGTGCTCCATCAATGAATTAGCAAAATTTACTAGATCGCGCCGTAATAAAATTAAAACCGGAACGTCATGCCAAACTGTAAAAGTTGCTGGTTATTTCCTCTGCATCTTTTGATGACCTTCATCAGTATAATAAATTGGGTCTGGATTTTCTTGGTCAAGTTTTTCAGGTTAATCATGGCATATCCGGAGATGGTACTGCGTTCGAAACGGAACTTACTTTGCTCCAATCGTCGGAAGTGTTACGGGGATAATAGATCAACATTGACAGTTCTACGAAGTTGTTTATATAAACTTTTATTAGAGCCACCCTACTGTTTAGTACATCAATCTGTGCCGCCTGCAGCGAAATGCATTTCGGTCTGTAGATGGGTCTTTCTTTGTGTTACTGTTGCCTACTATGTAAGTACATACCTTTCCTAAGGAATATTTTACGTATATAAAGATTTAAAAACGTGGTTATCACAGGACAGAAGACAGTCCACTATACATATTGTTGTTTAAGTTTTACTTTAGGTACGTGTTAAGAATGGAGGTTAAAAATTAGTTTGACGTAATTAAAGAATAGATTAATTATTTTTGCACTATGTAAATCCTCCGGGGTATATTGGATCAATATTGTTTTCTTCGCGAGTTGGGTTATTTTTGGATTTCATTTTTTATTAATTAGGGGTATGTAAACAAAATTTTCTTCTTGTGGTTTTATTTTTCTATATTTGGGATCCCTCCCACTCTGCTACTTTAGATGATAGCTCGGCATTCTGGGGATTCCTCCTTTTCTTGTTGAGGTATTCTTTGAGGGCGATTTTCTTTGCTTACTTTATTTTTCTTTTTTGTGCGCACGGAATACATTAAAAATTTGACCAGACGCCTATTTCTGCTAATCATTATCATAAAATTGTAAAGGTGAAGCAAATTTGAAGTCTAACAACCAGAGCGTTCTATAGAATATAATAGAATATGACCGAAAGAAGTAGGTCCGATAAATTGGAATGGAGATAATAACTAAACCGCATACCTGTCTCACATATGCAGAATAAGAGAAAAATTAAAAATACTTTTGTTTTTCTGAAAAATCAATGTTTAAAATGACAATTTTCTACGCCTTAATATTAAAAGATTGTTTTTACTTTGCAAAACTATTGATAATTTTAAACAGCTGCTGTGTGTATTTATTGGTGTCGTTTTATATTGAATGTAGGTACGTTTCTGCTTTAGCTAAGCGATACAATATGACTTGACTCGTTAAAAATAGTTTTAAATGTACAAATCTAGGACATCTAGACAAATTTGAATTTTTGAGATGCAACAATCAACTTCGGATAGCTATTTAATATACCTTAATATTTTTCGTTTGCTTGATTTCTTTGAGATACCATTCAAAATATATTTTTGGATCTTGTGAATAAACTTTTCCTGGTATTAGATTATTTTCATATAAAGCTTGACCTATGTAAATGGGATTTCCTTGCACGTCTAGTCCTGCTACTAATGCGTCATCTGGTACTATTCCTTGAAAGTCTCTCCAACAATAGTCTGAAGTTGAATATATTTTTTCACAGTTGTTTAATGTACACTAATATGTAGACTTACCATTAATGTATGACCTGGAAGAGGCCACCGAAAATCTTGCATTTGGTACGACATATAATAAGAGTAACGAACATTGAAAAATCGCGTGCTGCATGTTTAACCTAAATAAACAAATTGAAGAAAATCGCTCTTATCGTTTATATATAACTTATGAACTTGCACTTTGTTTAAGTAATTTTTATCAGCTTTGTTCGTATAATAAAAACATATTAAGTATTTTTCAAAAACTTTTTAACGTTTCGGTGGGTGATGCCAATTGAAATAGTTTTTCACAAAGATTAGTATCAAACTTGATTGTTTATGGATGAAAAAAAAACAGTTTAACAAAGGTCGGCGTTTTACTTTAATTTTTTTTGTATTTTTCGAAGATTTGTACCTCGATACAAAAGTAATACGAAAAAGGACCAATAAGATTAATATATCATTTTGTGATTTTTATTTCCAAGCATTATTTAGAATACTCTCTTCTGATCTCTTCCTTTCATCTTTCTTCTGTATAGGTTTGATTAAGATGTTTTTAAATATTAAGTTAAGTTTTTGTTAAAAATAAAAATAATTAAAAATTCAATAATGGACAGCCAATCATGGTTACAGTTCAGGAAGGACATCCTAGTAATAAGTTTCAACACTTTACTGTTATATAGATTTTACATCAAACCAGTTCGTTATGTTTTTCTCTGTTCACAGAAGTTTTTCAAATGAATTTCTAAATAGTTCATTTGACAATTTCTGGATGGCACTTAGGAAAAGATAAATGGAGCATTAGGAGGTATTAGGGCAGTTCCATTCGAAGTCTTGATCTATAAAGTCGTGATATGAAATAAATTAGTGTTAATATTTTGTTAAAATAAATACCTATATATGGGAATTAGTAAACTTAAATTAGTAATTCATAATAAATAACAAAGAGCAACATGAATTTGATTTCTTGATATTTGATGTCTTTATGTATTTTTGGTCGCTGAAACCGAATCTCAGGTATTAAGATATTCGTTACAGGCGGTTTACATTCTGCAACATACTGTAACGAACGTAATCGGGCGAGTGGCTAATCATTGAAATGTAAACAGCGTCATAATGTCTGGCAAAGGTTCTACAAATTGCTGGAAAGCTCGGCTTAAGATATATAAACACCGCGGACAGGATGAGCAACAGTCGATATCTTAAACGCGTTTATAAATAGATATAAAATATAAATAAAGAAATAGTATTTTACTGTACAGTATATGTTGCTGATATAAAATGTCAGAAAAGTGTGTAAATCAAACGATAGGTTTTGTTACGTATGTGGCGAGTTTACGATTAAATCTCACCAAAAGACAATAAATAGGTTAATCAAAAAAACTTGTGAACTTTATTTTAGATGCAAACTGGAGATCAGGATAAACCTTTGGCGCCGCATATCATTTGCGCAACGTGTGCTTTGAATTTAAGAGGATGGTTTAACGGTACCAGTAAGTCAAAAGCTTATGAACTTTATTTTGGATACAAACTGAAGATCAAGATAAACCTTAGTCGCCGCATATCATTTCTGCAACGTGTGCTATGAATTTAAGAGGATAACTCAACGGTACCAGTAAGTCAATGCCTTTTACAGTGCCTTGGAGGGGAGAGAACCTAAAGATCATGCTACAAATTGCTATTTTTGCTTGACAAATCTGTCTGCAATTTCACTGAAATCGAAGCATACCGTATCTTACCTAAACTTGCAAACAGCTCTCAGACCAGTTTTTCACTGCCAGAATGCACCTGTTCCCTAACATCCAAAATCACATACACTTGACCATGATATGAATGCTGCTGAAGGGGATATTGTTGAACTTACAGAGAAAACCGCGGATTCTTATTTCCAACCATTTTATATAGTCTACATTTACTTTCACAAGACGAGCTTAACGACTAGTACGGAATTTACATTTGTCAAAAGCTCAAGTCGAACTGTTGGAATCCAAGTTGTTAGGTTGGAATCTGGTACGCATATTTCCGCATATTGGTGACGTAAAAAAGATTTTTTTTGCTTTTTACTTGGCGTGATCAGTTGGTGTACTGTGTAGATGTTCCTGGACTAAGTGATGCATTAGGATGTAAATATAAACTAGTGAGTATAACTATTTATTGATTTATCTACTCTAAGCTTGAAGAGAGTTCTCCTGCACAGTAAAAATTCGCACTCCTCTGTTCCTATTGCCCACATTGTACATATTAACGAAAACTATGACAATATGAAACTTTACTTGAAAAATCCGTACAGCTTGGCATGGCGTTCCGGCATTAACAGTATCACGCGTGATTTTGTAAATTCTGCTAATTCATTGTTGGAGCACAACTTTTTGTGGTCAACAGATGAGGATGCATCACGAGTCCTTTCCAATACCTTTTCTCCAACCTCAAATGTAGTGACTTTGTAAGCATTATCATGCCTCCGTTTACGATTTTCAGCCTGAGACAATAGCTTAGATCTAGCCAATGCCACGACATTTACAGAAGTCGTGTTCATCACTGGGATCGGAGCACTTCCCACATCATTTACTTTAGCAATTTGGTAATCACGAACCTCTAAAGGGATAAATCCCGTACGCTCTATTCAAATATCCTTCAACCTGCGATATAGAATGCGCCCATTTCTGATATTGTGCGTGACAGTACGTACGAAGCAACCTCCAATCTCTCTATTCAAACTCTCCACCATGTTCCCTTTAGGAAAATAGACTGCTGCGTGAACTGCAGCGATCCCTCGACTCAAATATAATCCACTACTAAATTGTCAACGTTATCTGACAAAATATTTTTCGGTTTTCTCACTTTTACAAAATAATCCAACAGACATCTAAATATTGACTGCAACGTCGCTCTTTTTAACGCGTACCAAGAGACCCTTTTACTAAAAAATATTCATCATCGTGAACAATTGCGTTACTCCCCTCCTTGATACTGGCAGTGATGCCATCAAATTTACACTTACCGTATGATTGGGTGACTCGATTATAACAGGTGCCACTTCACCGTTACTCCGTTGAGTCACATTTGCTTTTTGGCATATGTCACAACTTCCAACAATTTTTCTAGTACGATGTCGCATTTTTTTCTCTCTAATAAAAATCACGAGACAACGTCAAATGATACTTCTCTGCGTCGAAATATCCATTAATCACATGCATTTGCTCTTTCAAGTCCATGATTTCTGCTATCGGCAAACATAAGCGTGATCCGACCACTGCTCCACTCGCTTTTCTTTTCTGAAGGCGATATCCTCATGCGCAACATACCACTTTTGAACTGATTTAATTTTTGCTCCTTCATTCAAAGGAGTCAACAACTTGCTACAAAATTTATCCTAAAATTGTGTTTCCTTTAAGTAATCAACATTGTTCAAAATCTTGCAGTGCGTAACCAACACGATTCGTTTTAAGGCATTAATCTCAAACGTACTCGAACACGGTTTGTCTATTGAATTCGATAGTCCTTTCGGGTGATGAGATAACGTATTATCGACTGTATTAGTCGATCCCGGACAATACTCTATTTTCAGTAAAAATTGCTGAAGATATAAACGCCATTTCAACAGCCTAGAGTGGGCTCTATGATTCGTCACAATAGTGATCTCATGGCCCAATAATAAAACATACCAATTCTTCAAGGCTACTACAATACTCAACGCTTCCTTTTCTGTAACTGAATAATTTTTCTCGGCACCCCGCAATATTCGTGAATAAAAAGCAACTACACAAATCTCATTTTGATTCCTTACTTGATATAAGCATTAGCCCACAGCATATGCTGAGGCGTCGGCACGTATATGAAATCTTAAATTGCATAGGGGTGCGATAACAATACTACCTTACAAAGAACACCTTTTTATCTCTAGAAATACTTGTTCTTTACAATCAGTCCACACCCATTGTGCAGATTTTTTTCAATAAATGATTTAGACCACTCGTTAAATCAGAAAAACGTTCAACAAAGCGAGCATCGTAATTTACGAGCCCCCCAAAACCCTTATAATATCTTAATAATATGCGGACGTTCAAAATTTAAAATATCTTGCACTCGTTCTGGTGTTATCAATTCCTTCCGAAGTCACTACATGACCTATAAACCAAATTTCTTTCTGAACAAATAAACATTTTTTTAACTCGAGAGTGACTCCCGCCTTGGCAAACTTCTCCAAAACAATTGAGATATGTCGGACGTGGGACTTATTCTCCGACATGATAAACATAGGGGATAACAGAATCTTCCAGCTCCTTGCCTAACAGTGTCTAAGTGCACGAATGAAACTGGCCACTGATGTAGTCAAGCCGAACGGCAGCACCTTAAATACGTATGTACCGCCTGAAAACAAAAACCCCATACATTTTTGATGTGGCTCAAACAGTGTAACCTGCCAGTATGACATTGACAAATCTAGTAAACTAAAATAAGCACGAGCGGGAATTCGATATAACAGTTTCGAAGCATTCGTTGGGATTACGTGATCCTTTTCTTCTGCCGATTGAGCGTCGATACGGACTTTCATCCCTTTTTGCCACGACCACTAACGGACTTACAAATTCGGTTTGTTTTTTAGTAATAACTCCAACCTTTCATCAATTTGTCGTTTGACCTCTTTCTGGTAAACTTGCGGTATCTGATATGGCTTTATAAAAAATTAAATGAAGCTACATCGAATTCTGTAGATAATTGGAGACGGTATGATTCTCGTGGGGATAGAAATGCGAATGAGAGCTATGAACAAGTGGGGTACGTCGAATAATCAGAGAGATAGTCATAATGTTGTACAAGGCACGCAGGAGGGTAGATCGGGTTTTAGAAATAATTGGAGGCATTTGATTCTCATGGAAATAGGAATGGAAATTGAGACGGAAATTCTGCAGGTTATTTTTCAGAAAAAAATGGGGATAATAATAAAAATGATCAAGCACGGGGCTCTCAGCCGGAGAGTCAATATAGAAATAAAAGGGGAAAAGAGAATAATACCGAAAGTCATATGCAAGGAGAGAGGTAAATTGTATTCAAATAGGAAAGAAAGCCAATGAAACTGCGGGGGAAGGTAAGGAACAATTAAATAACGTTAATAAGGAAAATATGCTTTTTACACAAAGGAATGAGGAATTGTTGCAAAAAGTGATGAGGACGAACGGCCGACGATGAAAACATTATGTCAGTCATTTTAGTTTTATGAACATACCCTTTTATTTGACCGGATTTTTCTTAAAAAACCTGCAAAAACTTGAACATAACCTCGTATAACTTTCTTTACTTGCATCATCAAGCGTTTCCGCTTTATCAAACAACTCATATTTGCGAAGCGATATTAACAGATTCTCGCTCTGCTTGCTGCCTCTCCGGTCCTATTTCCCCCTGACTATCATCCTCATATACACACATTTCTACTACACTTATCTCTGCAGTATCCTCCTTCTCCTGATTAAACTTCAAGGTTATCCTTGACTTCTGAAAACATCCTGAAAGACTCAATGATTCAAAACGCACCTTGACCTTATAGTGGATTAACCAAACACGCCCAAAAATTATACTACGTACCAAAGACTGCACTATAATACACCCAAACTCAAATTTACATCCTTCTATTTCAAATTGTAGCAATACTTGCTGCTTAATTCTTTTACCCTTACCTTTCAACGCACTAACAAGAAAAGCATTATTTACTGGCAACAGGAGTCTGCAAATTAGCCTTTTGAATTTCCTGAACAAATTCTTGTGATATGCAGGACAACTGATTGCCACTATTAACTTAAATTGACGTAATTATATTTTGAACGCAGCTTTCAATAACTGGCATATCGTTTTCATCGTCGACCCTTTTTCTTCATTACTTTCTTGCAACAAATCTTCATTCCTTTGTGTAAACAGCATATTTACCTTATTAACGTTATTTAATTGTTTCTTACCCTCCCCCACAGCTTCTTTGACTTTCTTTTCTATTTGAATACAATTTACCTCTCTCCTTACATTATGACTTTCGGTATTATTCTCTTCTCCCCTTCTATTTCTATATTGATTTACCTGCTGAGAACCCTGTGTTTGATCATTTTTATTATTATTCCCATTTTTTTTTTAAACACAACCTGCAGAGGTTCCGTCTGCATTTCCATTCCTATTTCCCTGAGAATCATATCTCCTACAATTATTTCTAAAACCCGATCTACTCCCATGTCTGCCTTGTACAACTTTATGATTATTTCTCGCATTATTCGGCATTCTCTCCTGTTCGTAACTTTCATACACATTTCTATTCCCACCAGAATCATACCGTCTCCAATTATATTCAGCATTTGATCCACCTTTATTTTTCCATCGTATAAAATTACTATTGCCCCTCTGATTGTTTGACGTACCTCCCTGTTCATAAATCTTATCCAAATTTTTAAAATATTCTACGGTTTCGTCTACTGTTCGATAACCACCATTAGAAATTCCTTTTTTGTTTCAAAATCAAAATGGGCACAATTAATTTTACAATCTCAAACTCTGATTAAATCCTCATCTAAATATTGGCACTCCCGAATAACTTTCATAAAATACTTGGCTTTGGATCCGAAATTATGTTCGCCATATTTCAATTTACATACTTTACACAGCTTTTCGGCACCGCAGTACCTTTTAAGAAAAAGCTTTTAAAATATTCGAAATTGACGAAATTGTCCTTTTTAATACATGCCCACGTACAAGCCGACTCTTTAAGCACTTTAATAGCAAAAGCGACCTGCTTTTCTTCTGGGACACCCGCTTCAACAAAAAGATCTTGCAATTGCTCTATGAAAGCTATCAGGTTTTTTGAATCATTTGGTGGAAAAGATAAATTATAACCGCCTAACTCTCTAAACAACGTTATATATGTTAAATCTCGCTTTGTATCAATATTTTGACTACCGCTAGACCTTAACTTCTTTATTACATTTTCACGATCCTTTGTTGCAGGATTACCAACAACGCTATTAGAATTAAGCTTCATCTCATTCCAACTATTCATAACCCGATTTTCCATATATTCTATGCTAGACCCCACATTTTTAGTAAAGCCACTTAAATTTTTGTTCACCCCATTAATTGAAATCAACCTTTTCCGCTAAACTGTTGTGGTTTGTCTGCATTAACTGATACAGTTTAGTAACGCTCGATTACTTTCTAAAAGTTGTTTAATAGATTCAGAAACACCGTCGGTTTCTGCATTTTCGGTACTTTTATTCTTTCTAGTCGACATCCTACTTAAAACTGATAATTAATTATTCACTATTCAAAGTTTTAGTAAAACATTGAACTGATCAAAACACTATTTGGTAGCATAATCTTCTCACAAAATTTTAAGTTACCACTTTTATGACCGCTTGACGGCTCGCCGTTATTCGTGCGGTAAACTGTCAAACTCTCTTTCTATCAATTTTAAGAAAAAAGCAGAATGCAACACCTTTTTATTTCTGCCTGACCATTTGAATTTGTTTTTTCTCGTTGGTACATACTTAAATAGTTAAATTTTTAGATTCTACCTTGGATTTTATTGCAGTTTCATCGTCCAAACTTCTTTTATTTGTGCAGATGTACTTTCCTACAGCACCACGTTGGGTGCTAAATGTACGGTAATCAAATGGAACAGGACCACGGAAAAGTAGATGATGCCATAACTTTGGATTATAACATTTTGTCAATTTGTTGTTTTACCTCTTATTTGTGAACAAAAAGGTATGAAAAAGTTTTAGAATAGACTGGAATTTTAATTGTGAATGTTAGATTTTGTCCCTTCATGTGAAAATCTCGGAATATTTAGCACATAGTTCGAAAACAGCATCTTTCTCTTCGGAATTCATGCGAACAGTTCTGTTGAGAAGCATCAAAATGTTTTGTTTCAGCGTCGTTATGATTTGATTCACCCGAATGTTCAAATTGATTTGTTTGGTAAGGAAAAGCGATGATTCGTTCGTAAACATGTATGGCTACAGGCGAATGAGAAAATTTTTTTATCGTTGTAAATGGTAATCCTTTTTTACTACTGTTAAACATTTTTCTGTATTTTTCGTTTTTATAGAGGGTATAATAATTTCTCCGTTTTTAACAGAAGCTTTCAATTGAATTTGTTTTTCCACTAGGGGTTCGACTTTTATTGTATTTATAGCGCTATTTAGTTCCTGAAAGTAAATAGTAATTTTTGCTTGTGGTTTAATTAAAAAATTGTTTTCCAAATATGCCTTGGCTTTTAATTCCTTTAAAATATCCATACCCAACAAATTCTACGGAACTTAAACACGTGAAATTTAATAATTTTCGAAAGGTTATTGAAAATTTTTAAACTGAGGATTAATGCAGAATAATTTTGTCTGGATTTATTGAAACAATTTCAAATGGTAATTCGGTTGTATTTTACATTTTCTGACCAGGTCTCTATTTCGGGATTAATAAAAGAGGTAGTAGATGATGTATCAACTACAAGGGATAAATTCTGTTCGGGAAGGTATATATAAGGAAGTTTATTTATTCTACCTTTCTTATTATTGAAATCAATTGTTATCTAGCTTTGCATCGAAACCTTCTGAAATATTGATTTTCATCATCACTTTCATATTGAATGGATAGCTTCTTGATGATGCGGAGTTTCGTTTTCCGATTGACTTTTTTCAGATTCTTGATTGTATAATTTTTCAGATGTAAATCGTTTTGGGTACATATTGAAAGGGTTTGTAAAAAGTTTGTCTAGTCGAAATAGACATAGGGGTTGCTGGAGCAGTGGGTATAAAATGTGGGTTTGGTTTAAAAATGTATGTGGAGGCGTGGTTTTGGTAAGTTTGATTATATGGCTTTCCAAAAGTCTGGGTATTTATAGGGAATTTGTGTGGCGTAAAATTTGAATAAGATTTGATGTCTAGAGACTACGAGAGAAATCTACTCTTATCAGAATTAGAAGGTTGTTAACTGTAGTTATTATTCTTGCTTAACAAAAATTTATTCGTGTTATGCCGTGCGTGGTCCTTTTGAAAATACCCAACGTAGTCTTTTTCCGTAATAAATTGCAAGGCCCTTTGTAGGGTATCTGGTTCCATACATCTAATACTATAACACAAGGGTGCTCTTAAACCACAAAGAAATTACTTTAACGCCAGCTTAGTGAAACCTTCTTGTTTTGCCGTTCTCCTACGCTTTCATTCCTTTCGTTTACAATTACAAAAGAACACAACAAATTTAAGATTTGTATAAATTTTTCGTAAAATACCAAAGGTTTATTACTACTCTGCTTTAGTAACACCAAATCGCGAACTAAACCAGTTGTTATGCTTTATTTTACAAGCTTCACTTAATAGTTTATTAATTTAGGCTTAAAAACTTTTTTAGAACTCTGCCTGGGGAAATTTCCCGCAGATCATAACAATACCGCTGACGCTGTGAAAACCACGCCTAGTTGGTGTTCGCACGTCATTGACTTATCTTTGTGGTCGCCGAGCATGATGACATAACAATTTTTACATGGTTTTGGTTTTGGTTCCCACCAACGCGAGTGGAAGGGTGTCGACCTTGGTTGTATGGGGTAGACATTTGACTTACGTACCGCCTTCCATAGAGTGAACACTTCCTTAGTGCCTACCGTGGAATGCTGACGTGGTGCTTCGTTCTCGTCGTTCCTACGCTCTTAACCCTTCCTTATCGTATCGTCCAGCGAACCATCAGCAGCAATCAACACGGCACCAAACAGCCAGAGTTCATCCCCTGAGGATGACTTCCGCATCCGGTTGGAATCACGGGCGTAAGTGTTTTATTAATATTTATTTATCCATGTTTTTGTATTGGAATGCGGGGTTGAACGTTATAAAGTATCATCCATTTGGTCGCTAAAATTTCTGAGGAGAGTATGTTTTAATTCTGCCCAAGTGTCAACATGCTGTATATTAACAGCGACTTTGGTTTGACCTGTTATTTATATAAAAATTTGAACAGTGTTTGGTATTGATGGAATATGAATGAGTTTATTACACTTTCTGCGGAAGAAATAAATTCATTGAAGTCATTTGAGTTACCATCATTCAAATTATTGTACTTTAAATTGTTCAATTATTATTTCTCTATTTATTATAATTGTATTTTAGGTATTCGAGTCTGATTGTCGGAGGTTTCTTACGTTTTCAATTGACGTTTCTCTCAACACAAAATTTTTTATACACAAATCAAGAAATAAAAAATTTCATCATTTTTCATTTTGTAGAATTTCGCGGGTCTGCTACGCGGTGTAGGCAGTGATTTGGCTACCGAAATTGGTCTACAGTAGATGGTTTATTTGATTGCTACAATAGCTCTCCAACGATTACAGTTTCCTTGTGATGCTTCTAAATTCTCAATTCGATATTCCGTAAACAGTTGAAATTGACGAAAATTTTTCCATAAAATTTGCTCGAAATATCCTACCGCTGCGCCACTTATATTTCAGTAATTACAAAACTCGTTTTAAAAACGATTTTAGAATTCTACCGTAAATACACTAAATGAAATATATCTTATTACATTGAATTTCAACTACAGACAACTGACACCTTTTTTAAACACATCTGTTAGAGAAACTATTTACATACACATCAGAGAAATATGATTCGTCTAGTAACAAATCTATCACAGTCTTCTATTAATTCCTAACATAATTAACTCAACTGTTTTTGCAGCCGAGTAACCAACTGACTTTTACAACGTTTCAAAAGGACACACGCTGCTTGGGTTTACAGCAGTTCAATGCATTTTTATATGCAAGCACTTTGGCTTGAACCGGCTTATTGTATTTTTGCGTACACTCAGTTGCTTTTATAACTTCTCGCTTGAACGGACTTTCCATAGATTCAAAACGGTTGAATGACTTTTACAACGCTTTACAAGAATGCACACGAAACTGGCTGAATGTATCTTTGCATATACGCATTTTAACTCTGAAACCACCGCGATGTATTTTTACATGTACGCACTTTGGCCTGAAAGCGTCACAATGTGTTTTACAAATCGACGATTTAGCCAGTAAATGGTCTCTCCCTACTACTAGCACTAATAACAGAAAGGACAAATGGTAAAAGATAGCACTCATATTTGTATTGAAAAAAGATATTTTTTAAATAAAATAAGAGTATAGTCATGCCAGCTTACTTTAATATATCAATGGTATTAAACACAAAATAATTTTAAAACTGTTAACGCGGCGGTTAACTTCGATGACCACAGATGGTGAGATTAGTGGACATGTATACGAAAACAGTAAGAATAGCGGAAACCTTCAAGTACTTACCTGAGTTATTAGATTTAGCGGTGTTCGAAGAACTAGTAGTAAAAAACGTCGACTTTTGACAGGAGGTCGTATCGGTCTAACAAAAAACCATTGCGACGCCTAGCACACTTTTAACTAAGTTTTAGCGGTACAACAATCACAGAGTAGCTTGAAGGCTGAATCGCTACAAATCTAATGACATTTAATGTCCACAATCGTATGCGAGTTTACCTGCAAGCTAACATTGAACTGCACGAGCAAATTGGGATTATTGAAACACGTAACAAAATCAATTATCACAGGTTAGATAAGGATATTGCAAAGCACATTGTTCGTTTTTTTACCAATTATTCATATGCCATAATTATGTTATAGCTAACAGTAAATTAACTATAAATACAAACGGAACATACCGCCCACCAAAATGCAAAGCATTTTTGAAAGGAAAATAATTACCAACGGTGTGACGGAATGTCGAAAAGGCGAACAAAAAGAGAAAATTAAATTAATGCGAAAAAAAACAAAGTAACAATTAATGCAAACAGAACACAAATTACAAACAAGGTAAAGGACAGTTTAGCGGCAGGGCTCTTCAGCTCGCCTTAAGCGGTCTTGATGGTGACAACGCGGACGACAACATCAGTTCTCGGATGTATCGCTACGACACATCCAAGGGACCAAGAAAGAGGTGGAGCGTTCTCGGCTTTAATTAACACTAAGGTATTCAAAAGAACTGGAGGATACGTTTTGTGCCATTTGGACCGTTGTTGGAGCGTATGTAAATACTTCTTAGACTAACGGGACCAAAAATTTTGATGAATTTGTTGCAGCAATTGCCAAGGAGAAAGACGGTTGAGCGGAAGGTCGGAAAGGGCGGGTTCCGGAATAGCGGTTGAAGGTGCCAAAGCTAGAAAGTGACCTGGTGTAAGGCAGGTCAAGTCATCGGGGTCACTGCTCATGAGTGTGCAAGGACGCGAGTTTAAGATGGACCCAATTTGAACAAAGACAGTGGCCAATTCCTCGTAGATCAATACTTGTTCACCTATGGTACGAAGAAGCAAGGTTTTAACGGATTTCACTCCCGCCTCCCACAAGCCACCAAAATGAGGTGAAGACGGCGGTATAAAATGTCACAAAATATGGACCTTAGAACAAGCAAGCTTGGCGAGATGCATTAACTGTTTATGAGCACCCACAAAATTTGTGCCACAATCACTATAGAGGTGATCACAACGTCAACGCCTGGTAATAAATCGGCAAAAAGCCGCTAGAAAGGCGTCCGTTGATAAGTCGGATACGACTTCCAAGTACAGCGCCTTGGTAGCCGTACAAATAAAAAAACATAAATAGGATTTTAAAACTTTGGCGCCCCGTAGTCGAAACATGGTAATAGAAAAGGGACCCGCAAAGTCGACACCCGAACTCAAAAAAAGGTTTTACTTGAGTAACTCGGCATGAAGGCAGGTTGCCCATAGGAGGTTGTAATACGACTGGATTGGTCTTCCAGCACGTTAGACAACGACTCATAACACGACGGATAGAGTGCCTTCCAGAAATAATCCAGAAGTGCTAACTGACGAGAAAATGGTCCATTTGATCACCCGCGTGGAAGTATTTTAAATGAACGTAAGTAACATAAAGATCCGTAAATCGACTTTTGCTAGGTAACAAAGTGGAAAATTTACGGTCAGAGGACAAAGGCGCTTGAGCCAGGCGACCCCCGACCCGCAACATTTCATCACCAATAAATGGGGACAACTTGCGAAAACTCTTTTTTAAAATGGATCCGGACTGAGTTAATTTGCGCGTTTCTTGTAAAATACGCCTTTTTGAATCCGTTTTGATTGGAAATTACTAAAGCGAAAGCGAAGTACAAGCGGGAGAAATATGCAAAAGCAAAAGGAAACTTTTAATGTATGCACTAATATAAAACAGGCAATTAGTATTAATTACTGCGCTTTATGTGAAAATCCAACTTAAACACTACAAATAATTTAAAGACCAAATTCAAATATTAATCAACCCACTAAGTATCTATAAGATGATAACTACCAAGATACATAAATGCTATACCTTGATAAGCGTTATCTAACAACGTAAGGTAATAAAATTTTAGAGCTTGCAGGTAACATTCCGATCCGGTTCAAGAGACCATATATGTTAATGCGGCGGTTAACTTCAATATCCACAGATGGTGAGATAAATGGACATGTATATGAAAACAATAAGAATAGCGGAAACCTTCAAGTATTTACCTGAGTTATTAGATTTAGCGGTGTTCGAAGAACTAGTAGTAAAAACGTCGACTTTTGACAGTAGGATGTATCGGTCTAACAAGAAACCATTGCGACGCACAGCACACTTTTAACTAAGTTTTAGCGGTACATCAATAACACAGAGTAGCTTGAAGGCTGAATCGCGACAAATCTAATGACATTTAATGTTCACAAGGCGGATGCGAGTTTACCTGCAAGCTAACATTGAACTGCACGAGCAAATTGGGATTATTGAAACACGTAACAGAATCAATTATCATAGGTTAGATAAAGTTATTACAAAGCACAGTGTGCATTATTATCAATTATTCATATGCTATAATTATGTTATAACTAACAGTAAATTAACTATAAATACAAGCGGAACAATAAACTATGCAGTAACTGTCACACTATTTTATCAAAAAGATAACAGACGTGTTATGGAACGTAAATAAGAAGCAATTGCGCGGTTAATTTTTCTGTTACTTTTATATACATTGATATCCAGCAACAAGAATTGCCAAAATCATCTATAGACTATGCTCTTGTATTTACATAAGCGTGCGAGTAAAAGCTAGGTATATAGGTACTGCCAAAAGAAATCATTACTTCGCTCCTTCGGCGCTCGGTGGACCGTTGCATCCTGTGTTAAGCATAAACTTGTTGACTAGCAATGAAGTGTATTTAAGGTACCTAGAAAAATTATCTTAACCCTAGTTGAAAACACTGTAATCACAGTATTGTTTTTTAAATCAAATGCTGATAAAACTTAATAAAACGCAATTTCCATTTTTGAATTGCTCTTCCAAAGTGCTCGGCATTAGCAGCATCTGCTCGTTTTGGCCATACTGACGGCGCTGGTCTAAAAACAAAAATTATGGACGGGTTTAATCAGAATTAGAAATGGTCATGTAGTTACCAATTATTTTGTACATTACTAATTTACAGTGCTAGCAAAAGTTTGCAAACATGTCTAATTTTACAATTTTCTAAATACATAACTATGATAAATAACCTATGGTTCCGAATTGGTTACTAAGGAATTAGAAAGTTGTCCACTTTCTTCTTTTCCTTTAATTTCATCATTGTATATTAAAATTTCGTATCTACCATGTTGTCTCCACGGTTCACCTTTTTTTGATGTGTACAATGCTAAACAGCGCTTCTCTTGGCATATTACTTTTCCCACATGAGTTTCACCTGAAAGATCACGTGCACGTCCAATGTATGTACTGAAGCCTGGTTGATGACCACCTTTAACCAAGTTTTGGTTTTTAACGTTTTCATATGCATAAGTTGAAGTTGGAACCCACGAAAACTTTTCTTGATATTCAGTACATAGTATCTGAAACCCAAGCAGATTGCGAATGAGAGAACTCTGGTACAAAGTAAAGATACCTTTATGTTACGATTGGCTGTTCGTTCTTGTTCGCCATACTCATAATATATGGTGTCGTCGTTTTCATGTAATTCTCCTGTAATAATCTTTTCTTCGAAGAAAACTTGTCCTACATAAAGTGGATTATTGCGTTTGTCATATCCGGCTATAAATGCATCTTTTGGCACTATTCCATCAAAGTCCCTCCAACAGTAGGCTGCAATGGAACGATTTAGTTTAGATACATAAAATAATATTACTGAAAGAACTTATCATACATACATGATGTCAAAAGGTCATCTGGCATCGTTTTATAACATACGATGCCGTAAACCCGAGCAAAATTTAGGAAATGCTCAATTTATGTAAATATTAATTTGTTGGTGTAGCATAGCGTATTTATTAAAAACATTCGCTATATTGAATTATAAATGCACAATCCCGTGATTGAGGAAGTTTAATTCCTATTACGTAACCTTATTTTTTTTTTAGATGGGGATGATGGTGTATTCCGCGCGTAGAGGGACGCTCTTTAAGGACCTTTATCTAAAAGGTACTCAACTGTGCGTCGATAACTCATAAAGATGTAATTATTATAAAAGATTTCATTTGAGCGTGTTTATATTCAAAAGAAGACCAGCATTTTTTAAAGGTTATCTAAAACCGCGTAAGCAAAAGCGTTCTAAAAGAATTTCTTTTGCAATTAATAAAAGATTGAAGGGAAACTGCGGATATAATATTTAATTTCTTACGGTCATCTTTTGACGAACGCGCGTATATAATATTGATAAGGAAAAGGTATTTTCAGTTAATAATAAGCCTATTCATTAAAAAATATCAATTGGTACTCAAAGAAAAAGGAAAGTGTTTTGAACTTTTAGAATGATCCAGCAAAGGTAAATGAACGGTCATTTTATAAGCTATAATATAAAAGAAAACCAATAACTACTGTCATAAATCGTGAATGTTGTAATGATAAAATAAAGATTATAAACGTTGTTAAATAGCATAGCTCCGGGTTATTGGAGGACGACAATTCTGTGAATGTTGCATTATGCCATCAAATCCAACCAATTGAAAAGAGTTCGCGAATAACTCTGAAGATTCTAGATGCTTACATCGGAGAACAGAAATGACGACTGGACGTTTCTAGTAGATTCGAGATGCTGACATCACGAGGGCTCGCGCTTATAAAATCCAATCGAAGTTGATGATCGGTTGTTCATTCCTCTTTCATACGTCACGATATAATATATCAGGTTATAAAAATACTATAGTTTTTAATAATGAAATTTTATATTGACGAAAAAGCGTGTAAATGTACAGAAGTAATTAAAATGGTTTCAAAAATAGAGAATAAATGAACAATAATTAACTACTGCAAGATAAAGTTTATAATTGAATGATTGCCTATACAAAACTGAAACGGAGATTAGTGGTAAATTGTTGATAAATTTTAAACGATTTGGACGATTTTGGAATATAGATTAATGACTACAGGCTAAACAGAAACAACAACAATGACTAACTATTTGCTTGGTACAATAAAATTAGTTGGTTTTGAAATTTTTAAAAGGCGGCATTTCTGTTTATTAATTAAGTTCTTCGATACGAGTTTTTGTGTGCTAGAATTTGAAGTTAGATTAGAAAGTTTGTACAAGCTTGATAATTTGATCGAGGAAGTGACAGCCTGCGGTAGGGTTTTACCTTTGTATAATAAAAATTACTAAACTTAACTGATCAGATAAGTTTATATCCGATTTTAAGGGGTGGGTATTGAGTTATCTATCTTATCTTCACTAAATTTGTACACAATAAAATTAATTGAGGAGTTATTTATGAAGGAAATTAATATTAGGCTGTGCATCAAGATCATAAAAAAGACATTGAACTCTAATTTATTATAAGTGGGTAATTGCTCAGAAAATATAATTTTCGTTAGATTTAAGATATTGTTTGTAAGACAAGGCCGTTGTGGCAATATTTGACACTACTTTTAGATCTTAATATTTGTATGTAAGTATTTTCTTGAGGTTATATGTAAGTTGTTGCTTGTTAGAGAAAAGCTGTTATAGATGTAGCAATTGTTATGTGAAAGATTGTTTGTTAAGGAATATTTCGCGTCATTATAGATCTGATGTCTGATTCTAGTGGTTTTATTATTTTTAATTGAGCTAGCAAAAAAGAATTAGGGTAATACTTCTATTTAATCACTTCGATCCACAGAATCTTTTATCGGCGCCTGTATATATATATATATATATATATATATATATATATATATATCTGGATTGATTCTAAACGAGTTTGAACAAAAGATGCTTATAATGAATGTTTCAAATTGTCCGTAGTCTAATTATTTTTACTAGCTCTCTGATTAATAAAAACACTGCTATCATACACGAGAGTTATAATAATACGAAATATCTTGCAAACAATTAATACATCCACAACAGTTTTGTCTTACGAACAATATCATAAATATAACATCGAAAAAAATATATAACTTTCTCTTAAACAAATTTTATATACTAAAAATAGATTCCAAAAACTTCACTATATCTTTGTCTTACAAACAATGTCTTAAATATAACATCGATTAAAAGAAATATGACTTTCTTTCAACACAAATTTTATATACTAAAACTAGAGTCCAAAATATCTCTTTAGAACTAGGAAAATTACTCACTTGTTCTATCACAAATCTTAATCTCGTAATGATCATTCATAAACTACTTCATAATTAAATCTTCCTTAATATGTACAAAATTTACCCAATTAAGGCATATAATTTAATTTCCTCCCTTTTAAACCGTTTAAACTTATCTGATATCAGTTAGGTTGAACTATTACTTTGTATACTGGCGAAAATCTGTATCGTAGATTTGCCAACCTTTTTAATTAAATTATTGACTTTAGCATGCAATTCTCACTCACTCTTGCACACAAAAAATCTCATTATGTAACTTAACTTACTACTCTATAAATAGGAGTACTTTTAAAAATTATTTAAATATTTAAACAAATTGTTTTAAGTAATGAACAATTTCATCTGACATTGTGAAAGTAATTCGAGTGTAGTGGACGAAAATTAATGTAAATTGTTGGTTATTTTGCAAAGAAAAGTCAATGACTGGTTTCGGCGATATTGCGGCTCGTCAGGCTGATGCATTTTTCTCTTCAGAACAAACAGGTTCTTGAATTATTCACAAATCTCAAAATATTCCTCATGCGCCCTTTATACTCGAATGTCAACAACTAAATTGGTGACGTTTTCAAGTCTCCGACGTGATAGTATAGATGGCATTGCCTGACAAAATTTTAGTAACTAGTCAAAAGACAAGATTAAAATAAAAATAAACAAAGGGCCGAATACCTACTTAACACTGGCTGACCTTCTAAGAAAGTGCTACACCCAATGCTAAATGAGGAAGTTGGTTAACGGAAACTAATACGTTTCCAGCTAAGTAATATAATTTTGTCTGCCGTTAGGAAAGTAATTCGAGCATAGTGAATGAAAATTGATATTAATTGTTCAATATTTTGCAAAGAGAAAATCCATTGATCGGTTCGTAGTTGTTGCAACTCGTCAGACTGGCGAATTTCCCTTTGCAACACAATCAACCAAGATTTTGAATTATACACAAATCATGGTGTATTAATATGTACAAAATGTTCCTCATGCGCCCTCTATACTCAAATGTAAATAACTATCGGTGACTTTTTCAAGTCTCTGACATGATAGTATAGATGGCATTGCCAGACAAAATTTTAGTAACTAGTCGAAAGACAAGATGAAAATGTAAGTAAACAAATAAATCAAATAAACAAATGTTAAGTAGGATATCGGTCATTTGTTTTAAATATTTTTAATTATTTATTTTCAATTTTTGAGACCATTGTAAGTGCATCAAATGATCTACTTACGTTTGTGCATCAATGAACACTGGGCCGTCGGCTATTTCAGTAACGCACCTCTTAAAACCGTATAGAAATAAATTTCACTATTAAATACTGTAGCACTTTTACTACGTGACGTATTATCATTAGTTCTATTGTATGCCAACGTTTCAATCAAGACTGTGATACTATTCAACATTCATTGACTTTTAAATCCTTGAGAAGTACTCAAACCACGGACAAAAATGGCAAATCACAGTTAGGTTGATATGAATCTGATGTACAAGATTTGGTTCATCTTTCCA
Organism: Platerodrilus igneus; assembly: GCA_036346225.1. Classification (NCBI taxonomy): domain Eukaryota; kingdom Metazoa; phylum Arthropoda; class Insecta; order Coleoptera; family Lycidae; genus Platerodrilus; species Platerodrilus igneus. The sequence continues at coordinate 602,646 of JARFIW010000957.1, forward strand.
ATTGAATTACCAGTCCTGGTGACTAAATTGGTAAGATGTTTCATTTACAAATTGAAAGCTACAAGTTCGAATCCTGTCTATGGCCTTATATGTTGCGTCTTTCAATTTATTAGCTTGATTTGAAATTATCATTTAGGCTTTGTTTATAAAGCCTGTGATAAGCCTATTGATTAATATAGTAGTAGAAAAATTACATATATACACACACGCACGTACCCACACACGTACGCGCGCGCGTACACACACGCACGTACCCACACACGTACGCGCGCGCGTACACACACACACTCACAATCACACTCACCCATTCCCACACAATTTTCTCATGCTATGGAGTTAATATTATTATATAAATATTTTTATTGAATTTGTTACAAGATGAGCAGACATGAGTATAAAAAGTTAATGTCAGTAGTTATTATTTCATTATAACTTACCCTCTGGAAAAATTCTGATACCGTTTATTAAATTCGCTGTAACTATTAATACAACAAAAATTCCAGCCATCATCTTAATAATATATAAAGAAATAGAAACTGTATTCAATAATTACTGGTATTTACGTGTTTACTTGACCTAGTACAGTCTGTCGAAACTAATAAAAACTGGAGATCAACATATTCTACGCAAACAGAACAGGCGTCTTCCTTATCTTGTTTTATTTTTATATTTTTGTCTTATGTAATCGAGCCACTAGAAGCTAAGCATATTTTAAATGATTTATTTTAGAAGTGATTCATAGTAAATATTTATATAATAGGGTTAAATATCGTCTTCACTTTATTGATGCATTTTCCTCTGCTATGGAATGCTATGAAAATCTATGGCAGTAATCAAACTTTGTTAGTATTTTTCAGATTAGCGATTTAAGAGGGAGTTGTTTTTGAGAATCAGGAAGGCATATGCAGTATTTATTACGCACTATTCGAAATACCAACAGAAATTGGGTGTTAACCAGTTTTCACACGAAAGCCTAAACAGTTTCTATCTATGTAGTCTGGGTGGTTTTGATGTTTAAAGCAAAATTGTAGATGAAGGACGGCAAAATATTTCCAGCTCAGGGGCGGCAAAATATTTCCAGTCCAGGGGCGGCAAATTCATAAATCCGTATCTGGTGACAGTATTGTGGTTGCCTATCCTAGATTAGCTGTGGCGCCATTGTCTGAGATGCTCAGGAGGTGCCGAGGCGTGACAGTATTCTGGATTGTCTAACATAAGTTAGAAGGATAAAATGGTTTGCAAACATTCAGCTGGCAGTGGCAGTTATGAGGCTCTGAGAATATCCGACCGGTTGATTCGGTGGACCAAGATGACATTCAGGAGGCGTGGGGGTGACTGCGAACGGTGAATCCAAACAATGGATCTCGTGAATTCGAGTGGTGGATCCGGTGGTTGTGGTTGAGTTCAGGAGGATCAGAGAGGCGGAGACGATGGATCCGTTGAATCTACTGTGCTCGAACCATTCAATTTCTGTATTACTATTCCATATCATTACCCACTCATCAGGTGCGTATTTAATATTTAAACATCCGCAAAGAAATTAAACTAGTGTACGTGCGTTTTATGAGAAACGCTTTATTGAAAATTTTTTGCACTTAACAAGATTATGAAAATCGCATCACGGTAATAGGCATTAAACTCTTATAAAAGGTGGCCTTTAAGTATTTGTCAAACTCTAGATTTTTATTAAAAGGTATATGAGATCAGTGTTTGCGATTCACAAATTCCACTTTTTTTAGTGATTCTCTATAGACAATACCAAAAGTTATAAAAACTCATCACTAGGTATGCACTGCGCACTATACATAAGGAATGTATCTCCATCTTATAACTATGCATTCGCAAAGGACAGTATTTTTTGTGATTACAAGTTTTAGTTTTTAAACATTTCCCACGCACAATCTAAAAATTATAAAAGCACGTCGATGCATATGCACTACATACTAGACTTAAGCCATATAATTGTGTTTTATAATTTTTTTTTTACAAAGAAGGATATTGTTTGTGGTTACAAGGTGTCTCTCAGACGATCTCAATACAAACCAAAATTTTAAAAACATGTCATTAGATATTCAATGTAAACTATACATACGGCGTGTATCTACATTTTATACTTTTTTTACGAAATGGAAATCATCGTATGGTCACACGTTCTAGTTTTTAGTCTTTACCAAAAAAACAAAATATTACAAAATCACGTTACTAGATAAGCATTGCATGCTATATGTAAGACGTGCATCTACATCTAATAATTTTTTCGCAAAGGAGACTATGGTTTGTGAGCACAAGTTTTGCTGTTTATTCATTTCTCATACACAAACCCAATATTGTAAAAAATGTGTGACATTCCTTTGAAATGTTTATAACCATATATTGTAATAGTTTTTGTATTGGTAAATCCCACCATCAGGGTTAAGTTATTTTCTTTAGGAATATAATTTTTAGGTTAAATATATTCTTGATTTAGAAAAATTAATTTTGTGTCCTATATTGTACATACTGAAAGGTTGTTAAATTCGTTATGACGGTTTTACGGTTAAGAATGATAGCATAGTAATTTTGTATTCTAAAGTAGTACAATTTTATGATTCATTTGTTTTGATTAATAATGTATCAAGCTGGCGCTTAGGACCTCATCGTTTTGGCACAAAGAACTTTCATACGCAAAGTTGAGCCGAGGCGGAAAGATGGAAAGTACCGTTCTCTGAATAGTTATAGGTTTTAAGTAAGATGATATAACATATATTAGATAGAGAGAAAACGACACAAGTAATTTTAAATTGCAGTCTTAATTCATTTCTTCTAATTTTGCCGAAGATATCTCGAATCGTTTTATGGAGGGAAAGGGTTTTGGTTAAGCACTTCGTCTTTGTCATTCAAATAGTTAGCATGTAACTTGAGTAGGTTAGTTAACTTTGAAGGAAAGGTATCGAACTGATTAATGCCGTTAGTTATTGAAGTTCGGATAATATTCTACCAGGTCGGCTGCCTTTAATTTTAGGAGTGAACACCTTGGTTCCCGTTTAATCGACAACTTCGTGTTGAGCAAAAACATGCTGGTTCAGAACCGCTAGTTTCTTTTGAAGTCCCAGTAGGATCTGACCAAAAGAAATTAAGTTTAGGAGATAATGGTTTTTAATGGTGTCCTAGTTATCTACAATCAAAAATCACTTATCAGGTATTTATGATAAAATTTCTGAAACTATAACCGGCAGTAACTGTAAATGAATGAATTTGTTTTTCTATTTAACAGGATAAATTTGTAAACGTACCCAGAGTACGTTCTTGTTAGGCTAAGAATTTAGATAGTAATTTTGTTCGCCAAAATTGTTTTTCATTAGACTAAATAGGTTTTGATATATTTGATTTTAATTTTTTATTAAGAATGTCTATCACGTGTTTGTAATGAAAACATAATTATGTAATAGAGTTGAAAACATAATTGTGCAATAAGATAAAGACTTTATTATTGGTGTTTTTCACAAGTAATGTAAGGGTAATTGTTACAGCCTTGTAATAACCTAGAAGCGAGATTACTATTTAGGTAATTTAACATTTGGTTTTGGAAACCTTTTCAGCTAGCAGTTTCAAATAGGTATATTATTTTTTTATTGTAACGTTTATTTTAGCTTAATTTTAACATTTGTGTACTATACTATTCCTCGTGTAAATTTTAGGCCAGAATCACTTTCCTGATCTTGGGTTTAGACATCTTGTAATAATTTTATTTTTGATTAATAAATCCCTTCATAAAATTGCGAGAATAATAAAACACTTTTATTAAAACAATAGTAAATTACATTCAACAACTAAAGTAATACGTTAAAGCAGCATCGTCCTTTGGTATTCTATTTGTGGTTAAATATCTGTGTCTTCTACAGCTATTTGCAGGCGCGTTTCTGTTTGACTGTCCCCTCCTCGGACGCCTCGGTCGCCCGAGCTAGTTTTGTAATCAGTCGGCCATACGTGGAAGAAGCAATAAGATGTATCAAAAATTGCTGGCCTGCAATTTGCGTATCAACTTTGATGAGTTAGGACACATCTTCGAATAGCGCGCGACAAGACATAATGCTACAATTGACAATGCAACTCTGAAAACACGAAATTTAGAAGGCAGTTTATTAAGAAGACGACTTTGCTACAACTTACGATGCAACTTTTAGAATAGAAAATTTAAGAAACCAATTTTATGAAGACCACTTTGTTATACAACGTAAGGATGCTACTTTGGTGAGGCGGCGTGATTCAACAACCGGATTGCAGCGGCTGCCGAATGTATCGTGGCCGTATTTGATTCTACACGTGGAACAACTCCATAGTAGAAGTTGTTTAGTATGAATTTGGTTCACACTACACGCAGTGATCTTTGCATGAAATAACAAGTACCTCATCAAGGTTAGAAATGCAGTTTTGGTTCGTAGATAGCTTTAAGTCCTTTTATGTGTTTCACACTAGAAACACGTTAATTTGTTCTAATGTGTAAAAGCATGAATATTATAAAAGTTTCAACTATTGCTGAGCTGGATTTTCCAGTGTCGAAATTAAAATTCACTGATTTGATGTTTTGAGAAACAACACGCGTGGTTCATTATGAATCGTTAGTAACAACAACAGGTGTTACTGACGTCACATATTTTTCTGTAGTATACTGACAGATGTATTCTTGAAAGCAAATGCTTCGAACAGCTTTAGCAAGTTATGTAAACAAAAGTATTTTTGTGATCTGCTTTATAGAAACTAAAACTTGCACATGTAATTTAAAAAAGGAAAACTTGAGTAGTAACATTTTTAGAAGTAATTAATTTGTCATCTGCCTGAACAGATCTGCACAGGTCGGAGTCCTTTTTTTTGTATAACAAGTTTGCAATATACTGTAAAATATTTGATTAAAAATAATTTAGATAAACCTGAAGTTGAAAACCATGAAGTGATTCAGTTATTAATTAAATTTTTGTTGCAATTCATTTTATTTTAAAAGAGATTCTTTTTAGTAAACAATTGGTTCAAGATTAAAGTTTTTTATTTTGATCAAATATGATCAAACCTAAACACATAAAGCTAACATCCTTATGAGTAGAATTTTGATGCCAACTTTATATTGAAAATATCTTTTTTACTACTTCTTTATGTATATTTGCTGGACACAAATAGTGTTCCACTTTTTTATTTATCTAACTATTACAATTTCTTATAGGAACAGCGTCTTATTTTATTAAGACAGGTTTTTGTCATCGAAGGCGATCTTTTTTTTCTTTGGGTCTCCACGTCCGCCCTTAGAAATATGCCATGCCATTATCCTGAATAAGTCCGGACTTGGTGGCGCCTATTTGTTTTAGATTAAGTTTGACCTACAAACAGATTTCGACTTACCCCCCATTTCTCATAGCTCTACCCAAGGAATAGACCCCTAGTTATGTCGGAAGACTTAGTTTCACTGCCACCCAAAATGGGGCTGGTGCCTTTAAGAAAAGATAAGTTTCAATCATTTTGTTGTTTCTTGTAGATTGTTTATCTAGATATCCCTGTAGTTCTGAGATTAGGTGGCGTCCATCATAATTCCCAATTAAGACATATTTTATACACGCAACAGCATTCCGGAACTCGTTTTAAACGTTTATACCGTTCTTGTTAGTACAGTCGAGATTTTTACAAATATTTTAGCGGGGTGCTTTAGCGAGTTTTTCTGTTGATTATTAGTTAGATTTTCTGGGGCCAAAACTGTACCTAACAAAGGTCAGTGTAGACAATATTCCTATCTAAAGCGGTTTAAGTTAAAGAACTTGTTTATGAAGCTTGGATGAAGCTTACTAATAGGTAAAGTGTCAAGGGCTGTTATTTAGTATATTCAGTCTGCATCTTTCACTATCTGCGTGGATTACTCTGATCTAAAACTACCGCTACCTCTTTTGTTCCTATCTCTACTTGTAATATATCCCGCACTATTCCCCAAAAATGCTTTAAAGCATTTCCTGCCGTTCTATTTCTCCATTATTTTTTTGTTTTCCACATATGCTTTCAACAAATTTCTCCTTGCTTCTAGGTTTGTTGTCTTCGAACATAGTCGTTGCTCTTTCTTGTTAGATGGAGTTCGGTTCCCTTTCTATTGTTTTACAAATATAAGTATGCTCTATTTCCTCAATATTCAGTGGTATGTGAAGGGGGCATATGTGTGACTACTACGCCCAAGGTCCCGGATTCGATTCCCGACACGATCCGCTTGAAAAATGTTAGGCGAGCATTTTTCACAAAAATACACCCTCGTCGGATGAGAGGTAAAATGGAGGTCTCGTGTGTGAGTGTTGTGACGCACGTTAAAGATCTCTACCTTGCTTGAAACAGCAACGGTTCGGCAAAATTCAAAATTTTCCAATTAAAAAAAACGTGCTTCCTGGCCAATGTAGTACCTTCGGGTGGAGCATTGGAAAATCACATGTAAGATATGTGAGGAGGGGGGCTCCATGGCGTAGTTGGTATGCGTGTGACTACTACGTACAAGGTCCCGGGTTCGAATCTCGACACGGTCCGCTTGAAAAATATTAGGCGAGCATTTAAAATGGAGGTCCCGTGTGCAAGTGTTGTCACGCACGTTAAAGATCCCTACCTTGTCTGGAACAGTAAGAGTTCGGCAAAATTCAAAATTTTCCAGGTTAAAAAAACTCACTTCCTGGCCAATCTAGTACCTACGGGTAGAGCATTGGAAAATCACATGTAGGGTATGTGAAGGGGGTTAAGCAACCTGCGGATAACAAGATCCCAACACTCGAACATTTGCTGAAGTAATAGTTTTCCAATATATTCTTTCGAACAAGGTTTATCGTCTTGAAAGTAGTTGGACCGCTACCTCCACTTATTTCCATTCTGAGTTAGTCTACACAGTTCCATGAAATTACCCCACCCTAGATACAGCTCGGTTCCCTTTCAGTTGTTTTCTAATTCTATAGATTCAGTAGTATGGGTTAAGCAGCCTGTGGCTGCCAATACTCCCCAACACTTAGACATTTGCTGAATTAATAGTTTTTCAGTAAATCCTTTAGCACAATTAACCTTAGTTAAGAATATTGCAAAACCAATACCTGTAGTTGCTTATAATAATTATCACGTTTAAGTACAATTAATTTTGTCGTCATTAGGTTTTCTCTCTTGGAACTGGTTGGACGCGTACCTCCATTGATTTCTATTCTGAGCTAGTTCACATATTTTTTACACTAACTGTGTACGATAGTCCAACGTACCTCTCTTTTTTCCTATTTCTGCTTGTAATGTATTCCACACTATTTTCTTATGCCTTAGTGTGTGGCATGTCTTCTTATCTCTCCTAGCTTTTACCGTTTTCCAAATATGTTTTTCTTCCCCTACTATTTCTAGCATCTCTTTGTTCTTAACTTTGTCCGTCCAGATATCTTCATCATACATACATCTGTAGCACCATATTTCAAAGGCTTCTATCTTTTTCCTGCCCGCTTCTCCTACTGTCCAGGCTTCTCAGCCGTACAGTGCTGTGCTCCACACATGTGCTTACAGTAATCTTTTCATTGTTTCTGTGTTTGTTGTCTTTGAACACAGTAATTGCTTTTTCTTGTTAAATGTAGCACGATCTTGTGCTAATGTTTGTTTTATAGCTTTTGCGCTTTTCCTATTTTGCGTTATTTGACTTCCTAGGTAACAGAAATCTTTAACATCTTGGAAGTTCTCGATTCCTACTTGTATTCTAGTACTTTAGTTTTATTTTTGTTAATTTTCATACAGTATTTCTCTGCTAGAACTGTTTTCATTTCGTTAAGAGCAGCTTCTAACTCTTCCTTGCTAGGTGCTAATACCGCTATATTATCTGCATATCTAAGCATATTAATCTGTTGTCCCTGCATAATAATTCCAAATATCTTCCTGCATTTGACAGTATTCATTGCCTCTTCGATATACAAGTTAATAATTAACGGGGATATGGTACATCCTTGTCCTACCCTTTCCTAATATCTACTTCTCTAGGTTCCTGCTCTAATTCTATTACAGTTGTTTGCTCTTTGTATAAGCTATGTACTATCCGTCAATCCCTAAAAGTGTCAAGGGCTGTTATTTAGTATATTCAAAATTAACAGGGGATGTTTATTGCAATCGATGCAAACTGTACGAAGGTACTGCACTACTAGTAACAACATATTTCAATAATTGGGAAAAATATCATGTTATAAATGTTCATAAAAATAACCTTTAGCAATGTTTTGCGAAACATATACCTAAGAGTAAATTTCACACAGAAATGACTCTAATTTAGTTATACAATATCAACAAATAATGTTTGGCATAACATAGTCCAAATAGTTGGGAAAGTAGTCGAATTTTTGACATCTTTTGGGCTTCCTTTTAAGGTGATAATGCAATGATTTGTGTTTTCGAAAGCGGAATTTTCCAGACTGTATTGAATTACTCTCAAAATTTGATCGTTTTACCAGATATGGCAGTAGGGAGTGGTGTGTCATCGTATTTATCTAACAACTATTAACATTATTTTTATTATTAGGTCTTCAATCCTGGAACTGGTTAGATGCGTACCCTCATTGTTTCCTATTTTGAGCTAACTTACTCATTTTCTCAGTCTGCATCTTTCACGATCTGCGTGGATTACTCTGATCTAAAACTACCGCTACCTCTTTTGTTCCTATCTCTGCTTGTAATATATCCCGCACTATTCCCCAAAAATGCTTTAAAGCATTTCCTGCCCTTCTATTTCTCCATTTTTTTTTTGTTTTCCACATATGCTTTCAACAAATTTCTCCTTGCTTCTAAGTTTGTTGTCTTCGAACATAGTCGTTGCTCTTTCTTGTTAGATGGAGTTCGGTTCCCTTTCTATTGTTTTACAAATATAAGTATACTCTATTTCCTCAATATTTAGTAGTATGTGAAGGGGGCATATGTGTGACTACTACGCCCAAGGTCCCGGATTCGATTCCCGACACGATCCGCTTGAAAAATGTTAGGCGAGCATTTTTCACAAAAATACACCCTCGTTCGGATGAGTGGTAAAATGGAGGTCTCGTGTGTGAGTGTTGTGATGCATGTTAAAGATCTCTACTTTGCTTGAAACAGCAAGGGTTCGGCAAAATTCAAAATTTTCCAATTAAAAAAAACCTGCTTCCTGGCCAATGTAGTACCTTCGGGTGGAGCATTGGAAAATCACATGTAAGATATGTGAGGGGGGCTCCATGGCGTAGTTGGTATGCGTGTGACTATTACGTCCAAGGTCCCGGGTTCGAATCTCGACACGGTCCGCTTGAAAAATATTAGGCGAGCATTTAAAATGGAGGTCCCGTGTGCGAGTGTTGTCACGCACGTTAAAGATCCCTACCTTGTCTGGAACAGTAAGAGTTCGGCAAAATTCAAAATGTTCCAGGTTAAAAAAACTCACTTCCTGGCCAATCTAGTACCTACGGGTAGAGCATTGCAAAATCACATGTAGGGTATGTGAAGGGGGTTAAGCAACCTGCGGCTAACAAGATCCCAACACTCGAACATTTGCTGAAGTAATAGTTTTCCAATATATTCTTTCGAACAAGGTTTATCGTCTTGAAAGTAGTTGGACCGCTACCTCCACTTATTTCCATTCTGAGTTAGTCTACACAGTTCCATGAAATTACCCCACCCTAGATACAGCTCGGTTCCCTTTCAGTTGTTTTCTAATTCTATAGATTCAGTAGTATGTGAAAGGGGTTAAGCAGCCTGTGGCTGCCAATACTCCCCAACACTTAGACATTTGCTGAATTAATAGTTTTTCAGTAAATCCTTTAGCACAATTAACCTTAGTTAAGAATATTGCAAAACCAATACCTGTAGTTGCTTATAATAATTATCACGTTTAAGTACAATTAATTTTGTCGCATTAGGTTTTCTCTCTTGGAACTGGTTGGACGCGTACCTCCATTGATTTCTATTCTGAGCTAGTCCACATATTTTTTACACTAACTGTGTACGATAGTCCAACGTACCTCTCTTTTTTCCTATTTCTGCTTGTAATGTATTCCACACTATTTTCTTATGCCTTAGTGTGTGGCATGTCTTCTTATCTCTCCTAGCTTTTACCGTTTTCCAAATATTTTTTTCTTCCCCTACTATTTTTAGCATCTCTTTGTTCTTAACTTTGTCCGTCCAGATATCTTCATCATACATACATCTGTAGCACCATATTTCAAAGGCTTCTATCTTTTTCCTGCCCGCTTCTCCTACTGTCCAGGCTTCTCAGCCGTACAGTGCTGTGCTCCACACATGTGCTTACAGTAATCTTTTCATTGTTTCTGTGTTTGTTGTCTTTGAACACAGTAATTGCTTTTTCTTGTTAAATGTAGCACGACCTTGTGCTAATGTTTGTTTTATAGCTTTTGCGCATTTCCTATTTTGCGTTATTTGGCTTCCTAGGTAACAGAAATCTTTAACATCTTGGAAGTTCTCGATTCCTACTTGTTTTCTAGTACTTTAGTTTTATTTTTGTTAATTTTCATACAGTATTTCTCTGCTAGAACTGTTTCCATTTCGTTAAGAGCAGCTTCTAACTCTTCCTTGCTAGGTGCTAATACCGCTATATTATCTGCATATCTAAGCATATTAATCTGTTGTCTCTGCATAATAATTTCAAATATCTTCCTGCATTTGACAGTATTCATTGCCTCTTCGATATACAAGTTAATAATTAACGGGGATATGGTACATCCTTGTCCTACCCCTTTCCTAATAACTACTTCTCTAGGTTCCTGCTCTAATTCTATTACAGTTGTTTGCTCTTTGTATAAGCTATGTTCTATCCGTCAATCCCTAAAACTCATTCCAATCTTTTTGAGAATTTCGAACATTTTTTTCGTATTTACATCGTCGAATGCTTTTTCCAGATCTACAAATCCTATATACACGCCTTCTCCTTTTTTATTGTCGTCTCCATTATCACCCTCAGAGTTAAAATAGTCTCCCGTGTTTCTCTGTTTTGGCTAAACCCAAATTGATCTTCTTCTAGTACTTCTTCAGCCCGTCTTTCCATCAGTCTTTGTACAATTTTAGTTAATATTTTCGATAGATATGCTGTCAAACCTTATTGTTTGAATATTTTTACATCTATCCGCACTCTCTTTTTTTGGTATAGTTACTATGAGGTTACTTTTGAAATCTCTGGATATCTCGCCTGTCTCATACATATAGCTTACAATTTGGAAGAGACCTTTTGTTACTGCTTCTCCAGCGGCGTTTAGATTTTCTACTTGCGCCCTAGCTATATTCGGTGCTTTACCATTTTGCAGGCCTTTTAATTCTAATTCAAAATTTATCTCTAAGTATAGGATATCCCAAGTCATCGTTTTCAATGTCTGATTCTTGTTTTAGTGATGTTAATTCCTTTCCTGCATATAACTTCTCTCTATATTCTTGCCATCTAATCACTTTCTCTACATTTTCTACAATGATGTTCCTTCTGCGCCCCTTATATTTTTGCGATACAGTTTTATATCCCTAAAAAATTCATTTTAATTAGTTTGCATGTTTGGTCTGTCTTTCCCATTTCCATCTTAGTTTGTACCTTTTTGCACTTTTCATTGTTTTCTAGCTTTCCTGCATTTGCGAATAATTTCCCATTGTATGACTTTGTATCTCTGTTTTTTGTTTCATCTGACCTATTTTTGTATTTTCGTCTTTCTTCTATAAGTTGAAAATTTTATTTTCTAACAATCCGATCAAGTGCAGACAAAGATCATGACCGAAATCAAAAGCGCTATGTATTTTTCTATAATTACAGGCTCAACCCCAAGTAGATGTATCGCATATTAACCAATTGAAATTCCAAACGTTTTATCCTATGGTATCTTCACTGAACGCTTTATTACATTTCTTCCCAATTATGATTACTAAATCGAAGACATGGCAAAGTTTTACGTGAATATAATTGAATTCTCAAACCCAAATTTAAGTAACTGTAAAGGACAGAGTTATGGCAACGCTAGCAATGTGTCCGTATGTTATAAGGCACTCTGAATGAAAACTGAAGAGCTCGACTCCTTAGCAATTTATGCTCCGCGTGCTGGCAATTCATTACGTCTTGTCGGTTCTACAGCTGCCAAGGATGGTTATAATTCAATTGTTTTTTCTTTCAATAAAACAAGTGTATTGTGGTTTTTACCTTTTCAACTCAAGAATGGGAAGTTTTATTATTAAGTATACGCACAGTTTTGTTTTGAAAATATTGTCCAAAATCCCAAGATTGTTCTAATGCATACTGTTTAGCACACGTACGTTTTTCACGCACACACACGCACGCACGCATGCACGTACGCACACCCACACACACTTACACGCAGGTTCGAAGGAATTTGGGGTAGTGGTAAGACGTTTTGTTGGGTAGACCATGACTCGCTTCGCTATATAAAAAAAAGGCAATTAAACACAAGTTATACAAGAAGCTTTGTTTTCTATGCGTGTGTGTGTGCGCGCGCGCGTGTGCGCGTGCGTGCATGCGCACGTGTGTGTATATATGTAGTGTGTACATTTGAAAAGTTTCCACCTGTAATATTAAAAAAAAATTACTCAATATATTTAAATACGGTTTCTGAGGGATTATTAGGTGTCAAGGGGGAAGCATGATTTAGGAATTGTAAGATTATAACAATCTACCAGCCCACTCACAGCCTACTCAATTAAAATTTTAAATGGCATCCTACATTTTGTACTACATGGTAATAAAGCTGTTGAAAAACGAAGTCTTTTGGTGAAAAGATCATTAAAATTGGTCGATCCGTTCTGTAGTTATTAAATAAAAGGTGTTCTTTCGCGTACAATAAATTTAGTTACCTTAGATTTTATGAAATACCGTGCTACAGCAAATGTTCAAAATGTTCAGTGTTATTTGTTAGACAACGATAGAGTCTGTTTTCAAATTCCTTTCTAGCGTTTTAAAAAGTGTCTACACGTCCTTATTATTCTATTTCATAAATCTTGCATACCAACTGCCTGAGATTTGTGAACAATAGATTTTATATAACCTCCACAAGAAAAATAATCGAGTGGGATAAGATCAGAAGATCTTGGTGGCCACTCAATTCCTCTTCTGCCAATTCACTTATTAGGAAACCTCTCGTTTAACCACTGCCGAACTGCCAGCACATAATGGGAAGGGGCTCCGTCCTGTTGATAATAAAGCCGGTCTTCATCCATTTGCAAATTTCCATGTTCGTCACGTTATTTTCAGTAGCCTTCTGATAAAGATCATGGTGTTTGCAGCGATTATTCATAGAAATTTCTCATTTAAATTAACGCATCCGTTAAAACTGATAATTGTCCTCGATAGCTGGAAATTTAGACCGGTATGTTCTCTAAAAAATCGGTAGTCATGCAGTCTGTTATTAAATCAAAATTATCAACCTCTAAAATGCTTTCTTCACCCAATGTCTCACAAAACTGTAGTCTTCGCTCAAAGCCATCTTCATGTAGTTCTCGACAGATCTGAATTTTATATGGATGGAATTTATCTCATAGCGTCACCATATAAACTGAACCGATTAAAATTCCCGTCAGATTAGATACCTGACGTACTGAGCTGGTAGGATTTGCGGTAAAGTGTCTTACAACTTTAAAGTTTGAGTAGGTCGTGCGTGGGCTGGTAGTGTTACAATCTTACAACCCCTAAATTATGCTTCTTCCTTGACCCCTAATAAACTCTCATAAACCGTATTGAAACGTATTTTAATTGTTTTATGAGCGCCAGTGAAACGTATTTTAAAGTTGGATGGGCGCCAGTGAAACGTAATTTTATAAATGGGCGCCAGTGCACAAAAATCTTCCGCTTCCTTCACAGAGAATCGAAGAAAGGGCCATCTTCCGACATAGCTAGGGGTGTATTCTTGGGTAGAGCAATAAGAAGTGGGGGGGGAGTGGCGTCACCAAGTCCTGAGATAATCACGATAAGAGCAAAGCACAATTCTAAGGGCGGACGTGGAAACCCAAAGATAAAACGATCGCCTTCGTTAACAAAAACCTGTCTTATAAAAATAAAACGCAGCTCCTGTAAGAAATTACAAAGTTTAATAAAAAAAATGTAGAACACCATTTGTGTCCTATAAAAGTATCAAAAATAAAAAAATGTATATCCAATATGATATTGGCACAAAATTATTACTTAAAAATTCTACCTTTATGTTATCAGATTTGATCGCATTTGACTAAAATAAAAGTCTCAAAGTTTAACTAATTGTTTACTGAAGTAAAAAAACTTTCTTTTAAAAATTCACTTTTTAACATGTAAAAATTCTCAACAATAATGTTTATAACAAAAACAAATTTTTGTCTTTTTAAAGCAAAAGACTGCTCTCTAAACATAAACTTGTTTTAGATATTTAATCAAAAAAAATTGTAAACACAATGCATTGAACTAACATTTCTATCCTGGGCAGATCTTATCAGGTAGATTACAGTTTCATAATTATTACGCAGCGTGTATTTAAATTTTGCAATGAAGTGAAATAAACTTCCATGTACATAACAAATTAAAAATAAACAAAAGTTCACTGCTATTACTTATCAAGTACTTTTTGCATTAAGTATATAAATTTTCATAACCTCAAAATTTTGTATGAACACTTTGCAATTGTCACTAAACCAATTTAAATTTTTATACTTAGTTTTTATAATTTATATGTGAATAAAAGCTAACTTCAAGATTGAAGAATGTTTAATTTGAATTTTAGGAAAGCTACACGAAGCATCTGCTTTCACGGCAAATATCTTTTAAATGTTACTACATCACAAAAATATAACGTCGAAAATATACTTCGAAATTTATCTGAAATTCGAATGTAAACAATGCCTACAAATATATAAACCTAACCTAACAAAAATTTCTTTCTGCGGTTTGTAAAATCAGTTTAACAATAATCGAAAGTGAAACAGGTCATATGGTCATAAACATGATAGCACATTTCGTGTTTTTTATATGACCGTCTGCTTATCAAAGACTAACGACATTCTAAACACATGCAAAATTTCTTAAATTTAATAACGAACCAAACTGCATCTGATTTTCATAGACAAATCCCATCAGAAATTTCATCAGCTCCAAACAACACCATAAACACCATAAACCATTTCAAACTTGGGGTAACAGCAATCTCCAATCTTTGTACAGAACAATCCAACTTACAAAACAAAATCGTCACTTGTACTTTTCTATTGTTTTTCGTAGGCGCGCTAAATATATGAAACAAAATTAAATTAAGTTCGTAAAATGTATAAATTACAAACCGTTAGTAGAAGTTATTGATATTTATTCAAGTCTACTATGACTTGAACCACTCACACAAATAATTTAATCGAAGGTCGCAAGCCTCTAGTCTGGAAAACATCTTGAGGAATTGATAGCTTGCCTGCGACTAACGAACAAACGAGAAACGAACGATAGCGACGATTCAAGGACTCGCCGTTAAAGGTGGGGAAATACGAAAGCAACAAGATTGCTAGAGATGCTCGACGAAATAACTTTATGTCACACAGATATTTTACTACAAGAAGATTATTAAAACGAAGCGTTGTATTATGTACTATATGGAACATTAATAAAGAATAAGGTACGCTTGGCGCATTACACTTGTAATTCAATGCGAATAAATAGAGCAAATTAAACATGTTTCAGTATTTCAATATCTTCACTAATTTTCTTTATATTACAGGTGGATACTTTTCAAATGAATGCACTGTCTATATGTTATGTAAACTTATATATGCGTTTCATGAAATATTCTTTTATTGTTTTGTAATTGAAATTGTACAAAGACTGTTTTAATAAATAATAATAATAATAATAATAATAGCAATAGCAACACACACACACGCCCCCCACATACACATGCCCACATACACGCGCGCGCGTACGCGTGTGCACGCACCAACACACACACGCACACACGCACACACACACACACAGACACATTTATATTGTGTAGCCGATTTTTTACAGCAAAAAATCAGTAAGCGTTGCCACAACATAAACAGATATCAAGGTTACCACTTTTATCTATATGGAAAGCATTATTGAATGCTCAGTAGCGTAAAGTCAGCCAAGCTTATCTATAAAACTATATGAATCGTAACTTTCTCGCGGATACTTAGTTATTTTTCCACGAAGCGCCTTTTGCATTGATTGTACTAGTTCAGAAGTAACTTTTTTCTATACACCATTTTGCTGCAAGACACCTCTTGACTTAATTGGGTGTGTGAGTCTGCGCGTTCAGAAGTAGTAGTTCATATTTTGTTTTGACGATGCCCTATACGATAGCAAACAAAACGTAGACTTTATTGGTTTCTAATATGTCGTTTCAAACCCGAAACACTTGTTATTATTCGTCATGACTCTGGCTGTGAACACCTCTGACAATATCATTTATCCCTTATATCAAAAAAGTATTTGTGGGAAATTATCAATATAAGTTGCGTTAGAGAAACAGATTCTAATAGTTTAAAAATACGTTAGACGTTTTATTTTAATAAAGTGTGTCATTTTAGAAAAAAATTGGGTCTGATAACAGTAGTTACAAAAATGGAATTTTTTTGTGGTCTAAAATCCTCGCATACCAAATTTGGTAAGAGCATCAAGCGGTTATGCATATATTGAATTTGCAGCATACTTTCCTGGCACATTATATGTCTCTAATACTATATAAATTGTTCCTATGATTCAAATATATTTATTGTCATATTTTTTGAACATGATTTGTCCTTCGCGAACAATGTGTTATTTGGAGGATTATAGACTAAAACATCAAAATATACATCAGCAACGCCTTTCATGTCTTCTGTAGTCACATGTAACACTGCATTGAGATCAGGAAGTCGCACCTCAATTTTCCCCACTTCCCATCGGTAATTACTAGAAAGTCTTCGACCTATGTATATATAGATGTTTTGCTTGATAACCTCCTAAAACGAAGTGTTTATCGGTTAATTGTTTAAAATCTTTTTCGTTGCTAGGAATCCACTCTAGATGTTCAGGGTGATTTGTGCAAAGAATCTAAAAATTGTGTTTTAGATTTATAAGATGTTGTAGGTTTACTTACCTTAACCAAATCGTTACTAGAGGGAATATTAACTTCCCAACCATATTCGTAGTAAATTTTTTTGTCTTTCGAAGTTATTTGTCCTGGTATAAGTAAATTTTGGTGCGTTGTTTGTCCAACATAATAAATCACCATCTGTATCGTCTGTTCCTACTTCGAAGGCATCTTTTGGAATATCTTCTGTAAATTGCCTCCAGTAATATCCTGTAACAAAGTTAAAGAATATTGTAATAGTACTAGTAAAGATAGTTTCTTAGTCAAAGGTAAAGCGTCAAATACATTTCTGTGAAATTCAAAACCGATTAAGTTACATTCTATTGCACTGTGAATTTCACCTTAACTCACTGATCAAGTATCAATTTCCAGGGAGGTTCGGCTTAAAAATATAGGACTAGCATTTTTCTAAATAATATTTTTCAGATTAGACGTGCTATTGTGCACGTGGAATTTCACTTCATTGCTTAAAACTACATGAGCTCTACAAAATTCTCAATAGGCATATGGGAATATCCTCCATCTTGTAGTGTGAATGATTAGCCCATAAATCCAAGAATGCAATGAAGTAATATAACTAAGTAAATGAATGAATAAATGAGATGCATTAGATGAATCAACGATCGAACCATAAAGCTATCCCGCAAAGACATATAAGCGTGAAACTACGATAACTTCCTTGCAATTTCAGGCCAGATAAAACCACTTGATTTTAAAACTGATGTTTCAATCTATTTACTATTTATTGAAGGGAGGGTTATTATAATTTATTATTATGTATTTTATATTACTAGCTTTTTTGTACCAAAGTAGCGCATGCATATATGGGATAACGTATTTAAGTATTGAAAATTATTGAATTTTATAGGTTTTTGAAAATCAATCGAAGCTAATTTCAGTACTTGCACAAGCACTAGTTAAGAGTAAACCTGACAAGTATTGAAACAAAGACTATATTTGCACAAACAACAATTGTTTATTATCAAAATGATTACACAAGCCTTTTCAATAAATATTATTTAATGAAATTCTAAAAGCACCCACAACCATACAAATACTTACTTTTAAAACTACGAAGCTGTCTTCATAATTAACTTATATCGAAGCACTATAATTAATTTATATCGATCACTACAATAATTTATATCACATAAGGCAATTTATATTAACCGTATTTTATTTCATTTCACCACTTTAGAAGCTTTGTAACAGTTTTATTTTCGAGTTGATAAACCTCTTCATTAAAGGTACGAAAATAATAAAACACCTTTATTTAGTAAAGTCGTAATACATTTAACAATTAAAATATTATATTGAAACAGCATCTTGATTCGTTAGTCTATTTGTTTTGGATGTCGGTGTATTCCACAGCCAGTCGCAAAGACGCTTAGAGGTGTGACAACCTCCCCCCCTTGGACCCTCCGATCGTCCGAGAGCGCGTGATAAGCACTCGGCCATAGGTAGAAGTAAGAGCAGGATGTACACGAGGACGATGGCCAGTGACCTGCGGGTCGGTTTGAATGAGTGAGCACATTTTTAGAATAACGGTTGGTAAAGTATACACTTTATTATCTTATTTAATTTGAAAAATTTGTTTAGCGCAACAAAATTTAGGCGATGAGAATCTAAACGACATGAATGTAGGCGACAAAAGTTAAGCGATAAGAATTTAATTTACAATTTACGATGCAGTTAGAACTTTGAATACGAGATTCGACGTTAAGAAAACCACTTCATTTTACCATGTGTATTAAGAAGATGAAAAGCTGATCTAATTAATAGAAGATCGTTTGTTGCTCCGAGCCGAGATGCTACGTTGATAGGATGTAAGCAGTAAATGCCGCATGGTGATGCACTTCCTAATCCAGTCTTGGAAAGCAGTTTTGTTTGGTTCGTAGTAGCTTTAAGAAATTCTTTCGTGTTTCATTCAGGAAGCACGCTATTTTGTTTCGATGTGTAGAAGTGCGTATTTGTTATTTGCTTCAACTATTGCTAAGCTGGAATTCCCAGTATTAAATTTAAAATTCACTCACTTGATTTTGTAAGAATATAATCTGTTAGTTACAGTAACAGGTGTAATTACGTCACTTGTTTGTTTGAAATATGTTGTTGACACATGTATCCGTGATGGCAGATGCTTAACACTGCGTCACTACCAACTTTGAAAACGAGAATATTTTTGTGAACATTTTCATTTTAAACTGAAATTAGTACTTCGAATTTAAAGAGAAAAATTTGTATTTTAATTTCTATAATGTAATTGACCTAAACAGATCTGAGTGGGTTAGAAAATATTGGTGTAACAAGTTACACTTTGTTGTAATATATTTGATCATGAATAAGGTTGATAAACCTTACGTTAAATTTATAAAGTAATTCAAGTTTTTATTTAATTTTGTTGCATTGAATTTTATTTAAAGATAAAGAGATTCTTTCGAGTAAATTATTAATCCAAGCTTAAAGTTTTTTATTTTGATCAAGTGTGATCAAACCTGACTACCGAAATTTAATATCTTTAAGAGTTGAATTTTGATACCACCCTTATATAGAAAATATTTTTTTTATATTTCTTTAGGTATATTTGCGGGACACAAACAGTGCTCCCATTCTATGTTGATTTAATTATTATTCTTTCTTACAGGAACAACGTCTTATTCTGTTAAGACAGGTCCTTGTCAGCGAAGGCGATCTTTATTTCTTTGGGTCTCCACGTCCGCCCTTAGAAATATGCCATGCCATTAACGTGAATCAATCTGGACTTGGTGGCGCCTATTTGTTTTAGTTTGAGTATGATCCCCCTACAGATTTCGACTTACCCCCCCATTGCTCATAGCTCTACCCAAGGAATAGACCCTTAGTTACGTCGGAAGACTTTGTTTTGCTGACCCCCAACTTCTAGAGTCAGATATAGGTATTAAGAAGAGAACGCTAGTTAAGACCGATAAGGAAAAAAAGTCACACTGGCGCCCATTCAAGAAATTTGTTTCAGCTTCAATTAGGGCTAAACTTCAAAACTCCTTAACAGCTTTTTAAACCTTATTCAATTGTTCTAATTATTTCGAGAACATACCAGAAATTATCTATATGACATTTTAGTGATTTCTTATTGTATCGTTAGTAAAGTTCTTGTAGCTGTCAATCAAGCCCATTGCGCCGCAGGGCCAATCGATTATCTATTGTGTACAAACGCTTCGTTTATGTCCTAATATAATTATTTAGGTCAGAGGAAGACTAAACAGCACTGTTCTGTCCCAGAGCATTCTGTGACCACGTGCGTTAGAAGTCCTTGTGGCAGTACGGACGGTTAGAACCACTTCTGCTGTTCCCATGCGGATAGAAGTAGCAATCAACACTTTATAGGAGACACTGCAATAAATATATTTCCCTCGTGACTATCAGATAGCAAATTGGACCACCATATATCATAAACCCTTACCTGATATCACAAGGTCGAGAATTTCTTGTTAATGATGGAAGCCCAAGGTAAAGTTGGATGGAAAACGGCTTGAGGAAAAGAAAAACTCTTTAGAGATAAACGGCTAGTAGAGTGTTAGCTCTGGGTAGATCATGAGCTTGGGTCATGGGATGTCTGTTGATCAAAAACGTAAATAATGAGCGCCACCATATTTTTCAATACAACATCATACAAAAAATACCTGTACTTGTATTAGGGGAATGCGGAAACCTTAAATCTACACCGCTTATATAGCCATAAAACCTGTTTATCACCCTTACAAAGCACTTGCCAAAATCTCAATTACCAGATGTGTTACAGATGTCTCAACTTAACCTGTGAACAAATAAATGCACAACATGGACACCGTTTATGTCTTTAAAAAATTCACCAAAAATAATATAACTTATTTTGAGTTCCAGGAATATATACACCCAGGGTAATTATTATCATTAGACCCAATGTTTGCTCATGAATGACCTATAAATTTTACTTGAATTTTTAATAATAAAAGAGTTATGCAAAAATGGATTCTATTCAATTAAATTTACTTGGTTTGTTTCAACATAATCTCTTTCAACTAAAATGTTTATAGAACAGAAAATTAGTATGGTTCTGTCTTCAAAAAAAAACATAAAGATCTCTAAATTGAATATTTCTGAATAAATTTACTATAAAGTTTGAGCTCTCTTCATTATTCTTATTGCATATTTTAATTTTTAGCCATCTGTAGTACTACGTCGACTTCACAATTAAATTTAATTATTTAACGTCTTATAAAATTGCATCTTTTGACATAGAGTTAGTTTTACTTAATATCTATAAAAAAATTCATCACGTTATTTAAGAATCAAATTTCATGACCTCAAAATTACTAAAGATATTTTTAAAATAACATGTGATATTCAAATTGGATAGCTAGATATTTTTGACATCATATGTCAAAAACAACTTTTTCAGTGTAGTTAACGCTATCTGCTTGTGAAATAATTACGATAAGCAAACTGCATAGCCATCTTTAAAATTTTGCAAGGTTACAAGTTTATTCGGAATCTTTTTTTTTCTAAATAATTTTTAACTTAACTAAATCAAGGTAAAGCTTCAACCTTCTACCTTTCGTAAAATATTTAAATAATTATAACTGGGATTAAAGATTAAATATCACTCACGTGTCGAAGTACAGTGCGACCAAAAGAAATTGAACTTATGACATCAGATGTGGAATATTACATAAACATCTGCGATGCACAAACAGGAAACACATCATTACGAATGAATTTAACGCTGAAATTATAAACGATCTTCTGAACAAAACATTATTTAACCAAACCAATTCTTCATTAAGTACGTCCTATAATTTTCTTGAATTTTAAATCGCAAACTAAATTTTCATTTCAGCAGTATTTATGGTATGGTCGATATTCACGATATTGACGATATATACGATATTTACGATATTGACGATATATACCATATGTACAATATTGCACTACGAGGAAAACATTAATAAAATTTATCTAATTAATTATACTAACTGTTTTAATGATGAGGACTTCTATCTTCTTTTACGAACTCGACAGCAGGCCATGTGCCTAGAAACCATCTTTGACCTTTCTACGCTGCAGAGCAGCTTACCCGTTCGAACGCTGATAGAAAAGTGACACGAAATGACAACTTGACGATTCTTATTATAGAACTTAGACCTATAAAGCGAATGAGCGCATATGCTATTATATATTTTATGAATTATTTTTAGTGATCAGAAATTTCTAAATTATATTTTTATTTTATTGAGATATTATATTACATTAATAAGCAAAGCGTAACTGAATAAAAAAATACGTTACAACACTATACCACTTGGATTGTAATCACATACCAAGATTTGGACCCCGGCTTCCTGGAACAGTATCTCTAATATATTTCGTACCACCCTTCAGTCCAATACATCGAGTCTACAACCGATCTTGGAGACAGCCAAGTTCTTGTCGCCAAATTTGATCATCTGGCCCTTGAGGTCCTTGCATGTGATTTTCCAATGCTCCACCCGAAGGTACTACATTGACCAGAAAGCGATTTTTTTTTACCTGGAAAATTTGGAATTTTGCCGAACCCTTGCTGTTCCAAGCAAGATAGGGATTTTAACGTGCGCGACAACACTCACACACGGGACCTCCATTTTACCTCTTATCCGAACTAGGGGTATTTCTGTGAACAATGCTCGCTAAACATTTTTCAAGCGGACCGTGTCGGGATTCGAACCCAGGACCTTGTGCGTAGTAGGCCCTTGAGGTCCTGTCATGTAATTTTCCAATGCTCCACCCGAAGGTACTACATTGGCCAGGAAGCGAGTTTTTTTTACCTGGAAAATTTGGAATTTTGCCGAACCCTTGCTGTTCCAAGCAAGGTAGGGATCTTTAACGTGAGTGACAACACTCACACACGGGACCTCCATTTTACCTCTCATCCGAACGAGGGTGTATTTTTGTGAAAAATGCTCGCCTAGCATATTTCAAGCGGACCGTGTCGGGATTCGAACCCGGGACCTTGGGCGTAGTAGTCACACACATACCACTACGCCACGGAGCCGCCGGCCCTTGAGGTCCACTAACACCTTCCTTAGATCCTAGTAGTCCGGTTTATCAGAAAAACTGTTACTTAGTCACCAGGTAGTAGATGCCACGATGGCGGTCCTTTAGCTGTACGGTTTTTCCAACCTCTGGTTGTTGTCGGCGAATTGATACAGACAATCAAAATTATTTTGAACACCTAGCAAGTCCTCGGGACATATCAAGATCCGAAGCTATGTAATATGCCAGAGAGTATTCCGATGGCACATCGAATTAATTTCCTTGAACTTTTCCAGCACTCCAATCTCGTATGGCCGGTGCCGCTATACAGAAACATGAACCAATCATAGCTAGATCCAGACTTTTGTTCATCCTCACGCGCGTAACTGCTTGTTCGTCTCACTGCTTGCCGTTCTTCTGCATTACCGATGTCGTTACTATTCTGCTAACTGGTTAACGTGCACCACTATTGTTCTGTTTTTGAGAGCTTGTAAATCCGATATACCACGTCGTTGATCCTTTTTATAACTTCGTACGGACGCTTTCAATGTTTTTGTTACTTTAGCGATAGTCTACGCTTCCATTTGGGATTGTATAGCTAGATGTAGTTGCCCTTTTGCTAACCAGAATCCTGCGCTTTGATGTCATATCTGGTCTTCATCCGATTGCTTGCAATTTGAATATTTTTCGTAACGTCACCATGGATGTCTAACATCTTGCGCTTTAGCTTCTCCACGTAGCTCTCGCCTACGATTTTATTTTCGGGCTTACACCCAAATCCAAAGTCACAGGGTAAACGTATCTCAGGTTTCAGCAAAGTGCGAGGGATGCTCGATATGTATCGGGTATACGTAACAAAAACCAAACTTAAGGTATGAACACTTCTTTACTGTTTTTCAAAATACTCTCCACGATGATTGATACGCTTTTGCATACGTTAGAACCAATTTTCATAGCGTTTTTTCCATTCCGATTGAGAAATAACCAAAGCATGGGTTTTGAACGCATCAACTGCCTCTTCTGGTGTCGAAAATCGTTGTCCACGCAGTTTGTTGTTCACGTGTAGGAACAAAAAGAAATCATTAGGTGCTACATCAGGACTATACGACGGATGACCCATCAATTCGATGTTTTGAGTGCTTAAATAGTCACTTGTTCGAGCCGATGTGTGAGAGCTCGCATTGTCATGATGCAGAATGATTCGGCGTCGTCGGTTTATTTTTCGTATTTCTCCGAAAACTTTTGGTAAACAAACAGTTGTATATCAAGCAGAATTAACTGTTCTACGATCTTCTAAAGCAACGATCGTGACATGTTCATTTATTCCGAAAAAACAGGCAACCATTTTCTTCGAAGTGCTTCGAGCGTGGATAACTTTTGCTGGATTTCGTTTATCTTGGAGGACCCATACGGTCGACTGCTTTTTACCTTCGGGTTGTGGAATTAATCCACTTTGTAGATAGTAAAAATCATCGCACGAATATGTTCACAAGTTCCTTCTATTTTTTGGCCGTGACGAAGTTTTCAACTTACTCAAAGCAAAACAAATAGTGTTCATATGGCAAAATGTTATAAGTATGTACACTGTCAAAAGTGTCAAACTCTAGGTTGGAAACTTCAGATCGCACTTAGCAACACTAGTTTTGTTAATTCCCGATACGTATTGAGCACCCCTCGTACATGCATATCTCTGTCCAGTAATTTCTTGAACGGGAGATCGATAGGACAATAAAGATAGATGCATTTATTAGTCTCATTCTCTCTGATGTTGAAAGACCACAATGGAAAGGTGCGGTTTATGCGCTCTACCATACTATCCGATTGGGGGTACAGTGGTGTTTGTGGGTCTTTTTTTATTCCCAGCAACCGAGAAACTCCTTGGGATAACGCTGACTCAAATTTTCTACCCTGATGGGCGTGCAATTCCATAGAAACTCTAAAACGGCAGAACAGTTACTTTGCCAGCACGTCAGCGACGGTTGCCGCTTCTTGATTTCGTATAACATACGCTTTCGTCCACTTTATAAACTAGTCCATGGCTACCGAGATGTACTTATTCCCGGAGTCGGTGTCACGGAATGGACGGCAATATCGATTGCCACGTTGTGTTGCCTCATTGGAGCCTTACGATTTTCCAAGGGTGCACATAGCTGACATTTGTGGCACAACTTTTTAACATCGTCCTTGCCGCCTACCCAGTAAAAATATTGCTCGGACTTTCTCCAGTTTTCTTAACGCCAAAATGTCCTCCAAAAGTACCATTATATAGATGTCCTAAAACCTCCGATATCTGGCTTTTAAGCGCCACCACCTGAAGCATACTCACCGATCGCACCAAGATTCTATTCTGTATCTGCAAGGGATCCTATTGTGCCCAGGGTACTACTGCACGGACTAGTCCGGTCGAGATGGACGTTCTTCATAGGCTTTCCAATTCAGAATAACA
This sequence comes from Platerodrilus igneus, assembly GCA_036346225.1. NCBI lineage: Eukaryota > Metazoa > Arthropoda > Insecta > Coleoptera > Lycidae > Platerodrilus > Platerodrilus igneus. Next base: position 628,179 of record JARFIW010000957.1, read on the forward strand.
CCTAGATCCTTGTCACTCTCCTTTTTGGTCTGCAACTGTACTTGTTTTTAATCATTGTTGATCATTGTACTCCGAGCATGCAAAGAACACTAATATACTTGGGAGTGATACTGGACGAAAAACTTAATTGCAATCACCACGTCACCATATTTTGTAACAACACGATACAGGAAATGCAAACTATAAAATACCACTAAACAACGTGCGCGTGTACCTTGCCAGTGTGCTAACAACCATGGTGTCGTACGCTGCGAGTGTATGGGCACATCGAATGACAGTACTGAAACCAAGGCAAACAGATAGTAGAACGCAAAGGGGCAAACTAATCCGACTGACTGATACCTACAGGACAGCCGCCACTGATGTCCTATCTGTGATTACCGCGATAATGCCTGTAGACCTAATAATAAGAGATAGAGCGGCAATGTTCCACCTTCGTGAAAATCAACTGAAGAAAGTAGAAAAAATACTATGATCTCCAGCAAACACGAAAAAGGAGGTCACGAGAGATTATTAAAACCTAAATCCTGTAAATAAAGTAAACCCAAATAGAAAGAATTCGGAAAGAATTGAAATCTGAAGATTCATTGTTTCAACCTGTATATAAATATAAGCGTATTGCATGTACAAGGCCATTTATTTTATTGCCATAACGATATATTCATTTAATCCCGTAATTGGCATGGAATATTGTCAATTTTACGCATTTCACTTAAAACAAAATTACATTATATCTTGTTTAAAACTAACGCTTTAATCTTTGTAAGTATGCGTTGGAATTCGTTTTATTCACCTTAGAAACCAATCTGTTTTGTTATAATTACCAAGATGCAATTTTTTTTTGCATTTACAAGCAATTGAAGCTTTAATTAATTATCTAAATTGATTTTCGTATAACATTTTAAATAAATATTAATCCATTACATTCATGAATAATAAAGAATTTTCAAATACGTCTTCTTTAGTGGGAAAGGTTTTTAATCATTAAATCAATAAACACCATATTCAAAGAACTCGCGTTATTAGTAAAAAGGCAATCAAATCGATTTTATAGCTTTCGCATTACTATAAGGTAGAATGCGACGCTTCGATCAACTCGTTGTGACAGACAAGGATAAACAGCACGCTTTAGTATGAACATAAATCATGCCGTTGGTCACTAATTAGGTAATAAAGCGCGTCATTTTCAGAAAAATGACATCGTTATGGTGTAATATGTTCTAAACGGAACGGGAAAATTTTTGAATGGAGATAATTTAATATATATGCGGAAACTTTATTCAAGTTGGATTCATTCATCAATTCATGCCAACAAGCAATACGTAAGAATTTCAATTTACGAGGTTGACAAAATTTTATTTGCTTCAATTTACGAGATCAGCCTCATAAATAACACGCGGGGTTGCTTGCTTTTTGACAAAATATCATTTGTTTTGTAATATACAACGAAAATGAAACAATCTTCGATACAAAAAACTATCTCAAAGCTAATTAATTAATTAAAATGAAGATGCACTTTTGCCAACTAATAAACTAAATGGAGGTTTAATGGAGAAACTGGTAAACAGAGATTTGAACGTCAATTAAAAATAGAATCAGGAAGGATGTAATACCGTTGATCGTGATGAAAGGAAGATTTGGATAAGCGCTATTTGATTTTGCAAGTATAATTTTTAGATTCCTTTGTTTGTGACTGATATTTGAGTATTTTTTCATTTCAATTTAAGATAGAACCAGTTCTTAATCCTATCATATAATTTTGTTGTCAGCGGATAATTACCGGAAATATTTGAGGCCAGAGTTCTAAATATTTTGACCTTTAAATAAACTATGTGTCAAGGATTTTTATCCAAACACCTTTTCAAGCGTGGGAGTAAAAGACAGGTAAATTATTCACAAGAGAAAAGATTTGAGTTCTTTAAATTTTAACAAAGACTAGGTAAGGAATATTATAATAATTAGGTAAATAGGTACTTGTTAGGAATAATTTTGTCTGAAAATTATGCTGTAAACTATTCTTTATTCTTTTGTATGAATTGAAAATTGTTTTTGAATGTATATATGCTTTTTAAGATTGCTGAGTTTGATTTCATTTTGTAAATTCCATAACTTACGTTTTTCTAGCCAGTCAAAGAAAAGTTAGAAAGGAAGGTCAGTAAAGTAATTACAAATTTACCAATTGCTGTACCGTATCGCAGCACTCTTTTAGCGCCTACTACAAAAGGGGTAATACGGCAAATTTATTGGCGCTCCAACGCAAACTCTTAACACAGCAATATATATTCAGTTAATAAGATGAAATTATAGTTTAGACTTTTATGCGAAGCCTAAACAATCATGTCAAATCGAGATAGTAATGGAAAGATGGAAACTATAAGGCTTCGGAGGGGATTCGAACCTGTAGCTTCCGTCTTTGATCGTTGACGCGCTAAGCAATTAAGCCGCCGGGACAGGTGAGTTTAATTGAAATTATATACAAATCTACATTCTTTCATACTTTCAATTACGGTTAGCATGTTTGTCAATCATGTTAGACAGTGTCGAATATAGACAAAAAGCGATGATAAAATCTCGGCTAAAAGCAACTACTAAATATAAATATAAGTAATTGCATAAGGTAAGCATTATATTATTAGTTAAAAAGATGAAATTAAATCAGCATCGTGTTCCTGTCAGAGACCATATATTACTAGCTTGATCAGTTAGGCTTTGCATAAAACTATAATCAGGTTCCTTTTGGAAATTACCCATTATTTGTGTGCACATGTAAATATTTTAGTTAGTTATTTACATTAGGTAAGTTGATAAATACTAACGTATTACAGTTAATAAGATGAAATAATAACTTAAGACTTTTCTGCAAAGCCCAAATGATCATTTGAAATCGAGCTAGTAATTTAAAGATGGAATATATAAGGTCTTGGACAGGACTTGAACCTGTATCTTGGTCTTTTTAGGACCATGCGTTTCCTTATTATTACTATATATATATATATATATATATATATATATATATATATATATATATATATTAGGTAGTTAATTATACAAGGTAAGTTGATAAATACTATCGTATTACAGTGAATAACATGAAATAAAAGCTTAGACTCACTATATATATATATGTTAATGTGTATGTAAAAACAAACACGATATGTACAGTCTGCAATCTGAGAATTTGTATAGAGCAAAAGATTTACAAATGTGTATCTGTAAATAAAGTCTTATAGAAATAATAAAAACGTATCTACCTATACAAATCAAGCTGATAGTTGTATAGCCATTAATAAAACAGTAACTTTATTACTTCGTAATGGGAAGAAACATCCACTGACTTTTGGCTTTTTTGAGCATCGTCAGAATGGACTAGTTTCTAACAACCTTATATAGTCCCGGAAATACTAAGGTACAGGTTCAAGTCCTGTCTGAAACCTTATATTTTTCTTCTTTAAATTACGAGCTCGATTTGAAATAATCATTTGAGCTTTGCATAAAAGTCTAAGTTGTTATTTCATCTTATTAATTGTAATACGTTAGTGTTTAACAACTTACTTTGTGTAAAAACTACCTTTTATATATATATATATATATATATATATATATATATATATATATATATGCTGTGTTATTTTTCGCCCCACGAATTGGGCGTACATAAAATGCTGTGATACTTCACCAGCTCCTACGATGAGCGTTCATAAAATGCTATGTTAATCGAGCCCCACGATTGGGTCGTGCATAAAATGCTGTGATTATTAACAAGCCCCTACGATGGGCACCATTAAATGCTGTGTTATTTTCTGTTTATTAATCAAGCACTTGTAAAAATGTTAATTTATAGATCTCTTTGCCTATATCTTCCCCTTTTTAAATTATTTACATCTGCCAGATTTTGAGAAAATGAAGCCAGCAAAACGAGATTTTTATTGTATTTAGAGATCTTTTGAAACGTTTCAAGATGCCTATTGCCTTCCATAAATTTATTAAAGAAACCCCTGTTTTGTCGTATCTTACATTTTTGAATTATTATTGAATTAAAACAGTTTACAGAAATAAATCATATCAAAATATCTAACCTGGAGTGGTTCAGTAGCTTCTCTGCATCCCCAAGAGTTTTCGTGTCCAGTCTGAATGTTTTGAGTCGCATTTGAAAATCGACATACAACCAAAATACTATCCAAATCGTTATTAATAAGTTTATTCCAATAAAAGGTTTTCCATCTCCGTAATTAACAAAACAATAATAGAATATTTACCATGTCAGTGATTACCAAATTAATTTAACCGGCAGTAATCTCCAGAGTATTCGTGACTCGTATCCAAGACTCGTACCCAGGATCGTATCTAAGATCGTATCTAAGAGCGTATCTAAGAGCCCTGTTTTATTTATTTTTAGAAATTGTATAATTTCACTAAATCTGGTTTACTTACGTCTGTAGTAGAACGACTCGCTTACACAATTTTTACACTCTTATAAAAATGATTTTCACTTTACTTTTAATTAACTGTTTGCGTGAATAATTTAGCACTTTTGAGTATAGTGACTGCCCAGTTTCAAATGTATACTAACTCGTTGTGCAATTGTTATCATATTTATAGGCCTTGCCCCTTTGTTTGCGATTCGTTGATTCCACGTGTTGGGCGACACCAATTGTCTTATCTCGTGTGTTATTTTGGAAACTTTACCAATTGTGTAGTTTAATTGCATGGAAGAACGCTCAAGTTGTCACGTAATTCATTCACATAACATCACATTTAATTCAGAAATCCCAGGAATCTTCGTTCATCAAATCACGTATTATTGTTGTTTGCTTTATTCTAATCTAAATAGAAATAAATTTGGTGTTTGTTTAGTTTTTAGTTAAATTGGATTTTTGAACAAGTGTAATACTTTTCTATCACGTACGCTTTTCAAATAATGCATAATTTCTGCCTGCGTATGTGATGATATATTAACGCACTTGTTGAATCTAGCCAATTTATACAGGTTTTCCCTTGATTTAATTTCGATGCATTTCGTTACATTTTTTAATTCTTATCTTTGCTCGTAGCTACTCTTGGATATGCGTTTAATCGCTTGTACTGTTATATACAGTGTGCTCTCAACTAACCATATTTATAATGACCTATTTACTCTTCTAATATCTGTAATTATGTGCTTTTGTTACTTGGGAGTTTCTTTTGTTTATTCTACGACCACTATGACTTAACCTACCCCTAAATTAACCCTATAATTACAGCAATATATATATATATATGTATATATGTATATATACCAATATATATATATATATATATGTATATATATATATATATATATATATATATTATAATGTAAAATATATTTTAAGTCTTTGAAATAAATTTTCCACACATTTAAATAAAATTAATTACGACCACATCATTGCAAGTATCGAAAATGTAATAAAAAGTAAACCTACAATAATAAAAAATGAAATCAGGCATAAAATCGATGATATATTAACTTACCATAAAAACGCGATAAACATGAAAAAATCCAAAAATGAATTAAAATACCAAATTAATTGCACAAAAAAATTTATTCAAGACAACAAAAATATTATAATTACAAACGCGGATAAATGTAAAAAAAACTGTAATTATGTACAAAAATGAATATATAAAAAAAAATGTAACTCCTAAATGATACAAACACATACAAAATAGAGAAATTTAATCCAACTAAGAAAATACAAATGACATTAAATACTATGATGAACAAACTTTTTAAAGAAAACCAAATAAAACAAGAAGAAAAAACTTGTTAATAAATCACAACGGTAAAATTCCATATATTTACGGTCTGCCAAAACTCCATAAAAAAACATACCCTTAAGACCGATTATAGATAACATTAATTCACCAACATACAATTTATCAAAGATTCTGGCAAATATAATACAAAATATAATTGGTAAAACTGAATTTCATATTAAAGACTCATGGGATTTTCACAAATTCATTTACAAACAAAATATACCAGATGGACACATTTTAATTAATTTTGATGTCGTATCACTTTTTACAAACACACCTATAGATCTCGCCCTCAATATCATAATATCATCAAATTTCTTTACCCGGTTTATTTTTAAAAACAGTACTACATATCTTCTGGTTTTTCATTAAAAGTAAGGGTCAACAATATTTAAAAAATTACTTTAAAGAATTAATTACTTGGGATGCTGTTGGGCATTTTTAGTGCAACCTCTAATTTTGACGTAGTAGAAGTAGGTGTATTAAATTTTAGGGTGTTTTTATGTGTGTTAGCGTTGTTAACAGAATTTTCTTCGAAAGCTTATGCCCACTTTTTTATACAAAAATAAGTATTACTATCAAATTGTACCTGGCGCATCGTGACATCTGTTGTCACTGTAAGAAACTAGCACTGCACATATTAAAAGTAATTTGTTTAAACACATTTTTAAAGTAATTACGTCTTCATTTTTAGATGACTTTAGATGTTCTGTTTTCTAACATTTATACGTAGGTTTAACGGTTCACTTTACTGTCACATCAACTATACTATTTTGAGGTTTTGATAATTACCACTACTAATTAAATTCTTGCTCATATGTATGTAAACTGGTGCACATGAAAGGTTATCTTATGGAAATATACAAGAGTCTGAAGCGTTGGAATTGGTGATTATATTTGATCGTTTTATTATTTTTAAATTGTAGATTGCAAAAATCATCCAATAAAAACTTATAATGTTGTCTTCTTTACACATGATGATTCAACCAAATTCTTATTCTTTAAACTATCGTGATGTATACAGGCGTTTATTTATATTTTATTCAACCATTATGCACGTAGTAGGGGGGGCATGGTATACGTCTACGTATCACGAACTCTATGAGATATGTGGTGAATTTGCCTCTACTGCGCCCTGATGGCCAGTCCTAGTTCCATAAGATACGAAATAAATGTCTCCCTAACACTCATCATAATTATTGAAGACTCCACTGATTGCATTCAATTTTCTCCAATTTGGTTCTTAGTACCATTTTACATGTATAAGGTGAATTAGACTTATTAAAATGGGCAATGTGACATAAATACTAGACAAAAAATCGAGAATGAATGCAAAGTATTTTAGAAAGAAACGCGGATTAAAAGTAAGATAACTATTTCTCCTACAAAGCAAGGCTAAAATGATGTGCCGAGTAAAAGAAGGTATTGTACAGAAACGTCACTTAGTCTACACTTGATCTGAACGATACAGCTGAACGTAAACGAGACTTTTAAACACAAAGGATAATTGATAGCCACCCTGTGGCGTGACCTTCGGATGGACTTGATTGACAGTTTACAAAAGTTGCATTTAAGAACTTGATTAAGCTTAAAATATGAACCGTCTGGATGTTATTTTCATAATTCTACTACGTTTTGAAATAGTCGAAATTTTTTAACTATCTATATAAATTGTCATCATAAACATTAGAATTTAGTTAGAATTCAAGCTTGGATTATAATACTAGTGTTTATTCGAGCCTTGATTTATAAGGTCGTGATATGAAATAAATTAATTTAACACAGCGTTAAAATATGTAACTATATGTGATATAAATTATTGTAGTGATCGATATAAATTAACACTTAGTGCTTTGATAGTTAATTATAGTTCGATAGTAATTAAGAAAATAGCATTGTAGGTTTAAAGAAGTCGGTATTTGTACTATTGACGATTAACCGAAAATAAATTGTCGAAGTGCTTTAGAATTTTACTTTAGCTACGAGTAGTTGAAAGGGTTTGTGCAATCAATTAATAATAATGAACTGTTGTTATTACAAATGATTTTCATAGGTAGACGAAAATATTAATAAAAATTATCTCGAAAATATTAAAAGAAATCTTAGAGGTAAGGTATATACTCTAAATAAATCAATTTTCTTATATTTAGTCATTATAATCCTTAAAATACAAAATGTTGATCATGTTCATATATTTGCATGTGGTAAAAGGCAGAAATATATTAAGAAAGTCTTTTTTGTTTATTTAATAGAAAAGTTTTGATAAAGAGAGATAATCTAAAAGGGATGCCTCAAAAGTGCTTTTCACTTTCTCCGAATTTGAAGCTATATATTCTGTATTATAAAAACACAACATTCAAATTGATTGTAAACAACGACTAATTCCTTAAAAAATATAAGCTCTTTGTATGCATTGGATACATTTCTCATGTTAATCACGACGTTGGTATTATTTAAAGAATTCTTTCTTAACAAATACATTTATTGATAAATTACCCTTCTAAATAAAAAAACATCATATAATTCATCATCGTCATTAAGTCTTCAGTCGTAGAACTGGTCGGACGCATACCCTTATTGTTTCCTAGCTTGAACCAACCTACTCATTTCCCTGAAATTTGCACAGTCTGCATCTATTTGTGTACGAAAGTCTGATCTCGGTCTACCTCAACCTATCTTTTCCTATCTCTGCTGGTAATATATCCCGTTGTTGGGTTCTCGGTCGGCAGAACGGTTTGATGCAGCACATGCTAACCCATCCTGAGCTAACCTCTTCATTGATGCGTAACTAATCCATCCTATATTCATCTGAATTTGCTTATCATATTCAAGCCTCAGCCTGCCCCTACCATTTTTACCCTCTAATATTAAGCTAATCAAGCCTGTATATCTCAAGATATGTTCAATCATATCCTATCCCTCCTTTTCTTTACTTTTTGCCGCAGGTCCTTTCTCTAATGCGTTTCAATAACTACTCATTTTAGATCTAACATCTACACGTATTCTTTAAACGTCTGAAACGCCTCATTGCAAAAGCTTTTCTGTTTTCTTCCTTGCAGGGCTGTCTACTGTTCTCGTTTCACTTCCATATAAAACCATGCTCCAAACAACAGCTGGCAGAAATGTTTTCCTATTACTTAAATCTAGTTTTAGTGCCATCAAATTTCTCCTAAGTACTTTCCTTGCTTGTGCCTACACTTTATATCCTCTGCTTCTACCGTCCCTGTTGATATTACGGCCGAAATAACAGAACGAATTTATAAGATCCTAGCCAAGATTGTTTGAAAACAGTGTTTGTAGGTAAGTCGAGTAACTGGAAGGTTTTCATTCCACGCAATTACGAGCGAGTTCAAATTTTAAACTATAGATTTTACAGAAATTTCTGTCACTATAATCTTTTATATTACAGTTTATTCTCTTATACCTTTCTAAGTTGTTGTATTTCAACTACAGATATTGATACCTGTAAATAAAATAATGTTATAGTTTTAAATAAAACGATTCCGATTAATAATTTTGTAAAATCTGCATACAGCTATATAAAAGTATAAATAGAGATGTTTTACATTTTTATTGTTCATTTAGTTATTGTTTATTGAACGGTACACATCCATGATTGTGAATTCCGGTAGGGGGTTAGTTAACAAAGCTATAAATAGTTTACCATTTGAACTCCACATCCTAAGTTATCCTTATTGTGGCCCTGGGACCCGATTAGAAGAAAGGTTAACCCGAGGCGATCCTGGAATAAACGAGTTGGATCGCTAGTGCAAGGACCACGACATTGTACCCCGACGATCTCCCAGTTAGACAGCCAGCAGATAAAATTTTAGAAGAAGAAGCCTGTGGAAGATCTAAGTCCAAGGATGCAAAGTTTGGCGAAAAGGCTGCAGCTTGGTTCGTGACAAACGCAATGAAAGCAAAGAGAAAAATGTGTATGGGCTTAATGAAGAAAATAAGTTTCAAAGGAGGATTCCTGAAGAAAATACGTTTCAAAGGAGGATTCCTGAAGAAAATACGATCTGTAATAGACCGAGTTAGTTCCAACAACTTGAAAAAGCTACTAGACGTTGGTATTCTAATTGGTAAAAAAATCATAAAAGGCGCTGGTGGGGGAAGCAAAATTAAAGTCCCGCGTATTATACCCGTTTCACAGAAAGGATGTTTTCTACCATTGATTCCGATATTCGCAGGGCTAAGTGGTATTAGAGCCCTAACAGGTGGTGCTGCGGGGATAGTTACAGCAATAAATGATGTCAAGACAGCCAACGAGCAGCTTAAGTAGAGTGAATGGTACAACAGATCTATGGAAACCATTGCCGTTGGGAAAAAGGAAATGGGATGTTTTTAAAACCATACAAAAAAGGTACCGCATTATTTTTGAAGCCGTACAAACAGGGGCGTGACATTTGTAAAAAAGTATCAAAAAACTAAGTAAGTTACCTCGAAGAGCTCTCACCGACGTGGATATAAGGAACTACGCATCCAACACCTCATTACCGCGGTGTCTTTTCTAGAGATCAGTTACAGAAGATTAGACCACAAGACAACGAGTCGGGTGTGATTAATTTGGATACCACAAAAGGTTTGGGCACACATTGGGTGGGATACAAAAAACGTGGAAATAGTGTGTTATACTACGACTCGTTTGGAGACTTGAGACCACCGGAAGAAGTGAAGAAATATTTTCAAGACTGCAGAACTTATTACAACGGTGTACTGGAGCAGGCTTACAACACTTGCAATTGAGGGCATTTAGCGTTTCTTAGTGACAATGGCTAAAACAGGTAGCGTGTTCGGGTATGGTAATGTCATATCGACAGGATCCATTTACCCACCAATCAAATTGAATCAGGACGGTGAATTTGCTTTAGGCTTATTGGGGTTGAACACTTGTAACACTAAGCAGAACGTGCACTCTGGGAACAATGCTTTGTATTTGATGATTCAGAGCAGTATGAAATAATTATTAAACCGGAATCGTACGAATTGGATGAAATAAACGTATATATACAAGAGAAATTCAAACAATGGCTCAGCACGGTACAAGGCATCAACGAGAACATAACCAGCTATTTCACACTAAGTGTGAACAATAATACATTAAAGTGTTCTATACGAAGTAGTTTACCGTCGATTTGAGTGCAAACCGTGAAAACAGTATTGGAAGCACCTTAGGGTTTACCAATCGTAAACTTTCTGCAAGCGCCTTACATATTGCGCGAGACTATGTAAGACATCAACCCTATTATACCTTTCCATTGCCACATCTAACAGAAACAGATCTATATTAGGAGTACCGTTTTCCTTTAGTTCTATTAAAGTATTAGCGTAGTTGAGAACGATCTGAGATACCCTTAAAAAGTGTTCTAAAGTTCCTTTGGTAAATAACATATAATTCTCATCAGATGTCACCTACTTCACTAAACAATTCTTATTTAAATAAAAACGCAGGTTGTCAAATTTGCATATCTGATTTCGCACGCCAACTTCCATAGTGCATATAGTATATAGAAGATTTGATATATACTTTCTAAATACATTGAGGGGTACATCAAGTACGGCCTGCAAAATGATGTCAACAAATCTGAAAGTTATTTTATAATCGTCAAACGGGTTCAGACCTGCAATTATGATTTTGGAAGAAGATATTGTTATGGCGTATAGTTTTTCAAATAGCAACATGGTTCGCTCTAACTGAATTGAGACGTTTATACATTCTTCATGCGCTGCGGTCGACTACTTTTCCAAATCCTTAATTTGCTCCCACTCATCGTCTGTAATCTTTAGTTACTCTAGGAAATAAACCATCTCGATGTGCTTCTCGTCGTATTTGTTTACAGCGTCACCTCCAGTAAATACGCTTTTACACACACTGCATGAAATACTTAAGATGTTCATTCTAGAAAAGTTGATGATTAACAGTTTTTGAATTATACATATAAATATTAATGTTTTCAACGTTTACAGCTTAAAATTCAAACTAAGACTTACTTTTCTTTGTCGATAGTCCTCACAAGCAATTTTCAAGGGCGGTAAATTCTGAAACGCTATTACACTTTGAACGACTTTACGTTTTACAAAAATAAATTGAGAATGAGCTTTTAGTATAATTTTCCCCGTATATATGCACATAGAGAAAATATAAGTATAATTTGTTCTTATGCTCACCCAATTTAAATCAAATTATAGAATGCGTATTCCCATTTATTTACTAGAATTGTAGGAAAGTACCTCTCACAATTAATAGTCGGAATGCACGGCATTGAAACATATTTCATGTATTTCTCAAAACATGTAGTCAATAAGATAATTAATAGAAAGTGTATTAAAAAGGAATTATACACCGCTTTCACATGTAATTCGGGCGTTATGTCATCCCGGGGCTAAACTCGTTCTTCCCATTTATATATTAAAAACACATTACATTGGAATGTTTTACATTATTCTAAAAACAGAACATTACTGTTTGAAAATGGTTTTAAATATCAAACACTTATGGCTTATAAAGGGTTCGTTTCTAAAATTCCTGCGGTTTTAGATTTCACGGTAAATGGTTAGTTAAAGCGTATGTCTTGGGTAGCGAAAAAAAGTTTTAAAGATAGAGTTAAATATAGATGAGCAAAAAATTTAGAGGTTTGGGGCCTTTAAAAAGTGCAACTTTGTAAGGGGTAGTACTATTTTAAAAAATTTAGAGGTTTGGGACCTTTAGAAGGTGTAACTTTGTAATGGGTGGTCCTATTTAAAAGATTCCTAGAAATTCGGATAGCAGAGGGAAACCTAATATTAATTGATACCGAACAAGGTACTTATCTTAAAAGAAACAAGAAATAATCTTTTATATGTTTGCTAGAGGGCATGTGTCTAAATGGGTAACAGGTTGCCCCGATTTTAAATCTGTTTGCAAATTCGGATTTTGCGTAAATTCTTTGAGTAACAATCGCTGTAAAAAATGGTACAACGAATTGCGTTCTAATTATACACTCAAGCTTCAGACTTGTTGAATAATTTGTTTTGCTTAGGAAGTATAGCTTCCTTTAATATTTTATCTCCCAATCTGATGTTTACTGCTTTATTCGATCTTACATGACAGCACTTTATCAATTTTGTTTTACTTTTATTAATGTTTATCATATAATCATTTTTCAAAATCTACCTCATTCCATTCGACAAATTCTCTAAATCTCTTACCGACGCTTATAAAATGACTATGCCGTCTGGAGACGTTACTGTCTTAATTTTTTTCCACGAACTTACCTTTCTTAAATACTTCTTTGATTTTTCGTTGCTTGTTCTACCTACCAGTTAAATAGCATAGGAGATAGACTACAACCCTACCTCGCTCACTTCTGAACGCTCACCTCCCTTTTATATCCGTCGACTTTTATCACTGCAATCTGCTTTTTGTACAAATTGTAGATAACACTTTGTTCTCTGCATTTTACTCCACATATTTTCATAATTTCGAAGAGTTTGTTCCAATCAACATTGTCAAAATCTTTTTCTATATCAATATAAGCCTAATCTTGTCTTTCAAGATAAGTTGTAGACTCGATATAGCCTCAGGTATTCCAATATTTCGTCGAAAACCGAAATGATCTTCACCCAATACTATCTCTATCAGGTTTTCCATCAGCCTGTAGACGATTTTGGTTAAAATTTGGCAGGCACGTCTGTTTAAGGTTGTGTTCTATGTTTTTCAAATCTGTCAGTTATTATTTGCGTTGATGTGGGAATAATAGCATTCTTTTTGAAATCCGTGAGCACTTGACTTGTTTCATACATCTTGTAATATAAAATATATTAGGGGTGTGAATTATTAGCCTAGTGCTAAATTGGAGATCTTCTTACGGTGAAGGGATCTCGGCATTCTTCCGACTAAGCTAGGGGTCTATTCCTCGGGTAGAGCTTATAAGGAGTGACCGTGGGTTTTACGACAAAATATTGTTTGCTTACTAACTCTAATAATACTAAAATGGGGGATGCAAAAGGTGCGCCACCAAGTCCTTAAATTTTTTAATCACGGGTTTGCCCTAAGGGAGGACTTGGAGAGAGAAACATCGTATTTACCGCCAAAGCAAGAGCTGTAAAGAAAATATTATTAATATAACAAGTAAAGACACAAGAGATGTACTCTTGCTACCTTATAATTATTTATGTTTCCGGGTTGGGACCGTGTCATTTTATAAATTAAGGTCGACGTTTCGCCCACTTTTGTAAGGGGCTTTATCAGGACAATAACATAATTTTTTAAAATTTTTTTAATATATAAAAAAATAAGAATGATAATATTAAATAGACAAGTTAAAGTGTAAAGAGAAGAGTTATTTCTGAACTAGCAGACTCACTAACCCATTCATAGCCAAAAGGTGTCTTGTGGCGAAGTAGCAGTTACTTCGCCACAAGACACCTTTTGGCTATGAATGGGCTAGTGAATCTGCTAGTTCAGGAGTAACTCTTCTCTTTACACTTTAACTTGTCTATTTGATATTATCATTCTTATCTTTTTATATATTAAAAAAAATTTTAAAAAAAATTATTTTATTGTTCTGATGAAGCCCCTTACAAAAGTGGGCGAAACGTCGACCTTAATTTATAAAATGACACGGTCCCAACCCGGAACCATAAATAATTATGACTTCTGCCGTGACAGCCTCCGACTCTTGCTACCTTATACTATAAAGAAAAAGAATAGCCATTTATATCACTAATTTAAACATTATTATATGAACCAATTTAGGCATTAAGCCTCTTTAAGGTGTTGTTTAGTGCTTCTTTATCAGTCAGTGTTATAGACTTCACTTTTATGAATGGGTATTTATATCTTTTTACCTTTTTAACTCAATTACCCTATCTTTGAACTCACTTGCCCAAAATAAAACATTTATGCAATTGAATTGGATGGTTGTCCTTTAATTAAAATTTTGCTTTCTAAGTAATAGAATTTTATATACAAAATATACATCACAAATGTGGTCTAAAGTCTACAACACAATGATTGAATATGAAAATTACGAATGTCTTTACTAAGAATAAAAAAATATCAATTACGTATTAAACATTTTTACAAGGCTTTCCAAATTATTTACCCAAAATACACAGATGTGTTACCTTGGTTTACAAATGTGTATTAAATATTCAAAGACTAAAAATATTAGTTCTCGTAATTACTTAAGATGTGGTTGAATTGAATGAAATACTTTGTTAGAATTAAATAAAGGTAATCATATTCATTTGCAATAATATTATATATAACCCTAGATTCAAACTGTGATAGATTCTAAATAGCAAAAGTTTTTGTAATTATATTTATTTATTTATTTATTTATTTATTTATTTATTTATTTATTGATAAATCCACGGACACAAAGGTCCTTATACAAAATTAATAAAGAATAACAAAATAAAGGACTATAAAATATAACTTAGTTATAAACTATAACAAAATGAATATAGGACTCAGTACCTATGCAGTAATTTACGAATAATAGGTTTAAAGCAACTTAAGCGATCAGAATTTCGCACAGTCTCATCAAGAGAATTCCACTTCCTACGCAGTCTAGGACAGGCAGAATAGAAAGCAAAATTAAATTTATGCGTTTGCTCCCGCAGTAAACGATGATGTCTAGTCGGATATGAATTAAGACTAAGGGCAAATGCCCCACTGTAAATTCACAATTTAAGAAACCATTTAGAACCTTATAAACAAAGATAACATCAGAAATATCATGCATTGATTTTAAGGTGGGCAAATTAAATTTAGAAGCCACAGGACCATAATTATGATCAAATGGTAACATAGGAGATCCACTCTTGAATGCCAGATATCTGAGTAACAAATGTTGAACTTTATCAAGTTTTACTGTATCACAAGCAGTATATGGCGTCCAAATAACAGAGGCATACATAAGAATAGGCATGACCAAAGCTCTATACAAAGAAATAACAGAGTTTGTAGATTTAAAGTCCTTAGTAGATCGTATAATAAAGCCTAGCATCCTAAGAGATCTAGCTATAACATAATCTAAATGCATATTAAAACTAAAATTGTATTGCAGAAAGATCCCAAGATCTTTTATAGAATTAGTGTTTTTTAAATCAATACCCAATATACTGTAATCGAAAGTAAGAGCAGAACGCCTAGTAAAGGACATAGTTTTACATTTCGCAATGTTTAACAACAAATCATTTTCGACTGACCATCTAACAAGTTCATTAAGATCTGACTGCAAATTAATACAGTCAGTGGTATTACTTATATTACAATATAACTTGAGATCATCCGCATATAAAAGGATTTTAGAGAATTTTACTACATTGCAGACATCATTTATGAATAGTATGAACAAAAGCGGACCTAAATTTGAACCCTGCGGAACCCCAGAAATAGCACGAATAGGACTTTATAAACACCCACCAATCTTCACTACTTGAACCCTATTTTCTAAGTAAGATTTAAACCAAGAGAGAAATTCATTTCTAATACCAAAACAAAATAATTTGTGAATAAGAAGACCATGATTAACGGTATCGAAAGCTTTGGCAAAATCTAGAAACAAAGCATCAACCTGTCCTTCTAATTCAAGAGACACACATATATTTGTGGTAAACTGAAGAGAGTTAGTCAGAGTAGATCTTCCCGCAATAAAACCATGTTGACTGCTATTAATCAAAGGATAAACTAGATTAGTTAATTTACTAACGATTATTGACTCAAAAAGCTTAGAGAAAGAGCCAAGCAGTGAAATAGGCCTATAATTCGAAATATCTTGTCTATTGCCAGACTTAAAAATCGGAGTAATATGCGCAAGTTTCCAAGAAGTAGGAAAGACACCCAATTTGATAGACTTATTAAATAATACAAGAAGAGGCTTCTTCAATGAGGCAATACATTTCTTCAATAACCTAGTTGGTAATAAACCAGGACCTGTACTGTCACTTTCATTCATACTCTTAATACAATAGTCAATATCTTCAGAACTAATCACAGGCACATCAAGTTCAGGACAACTATTCAAGAATGGAGCATTAAGATTCGGCGTTACCCTATAAACAGAACTGAAACAATCAGAGAACAGCTGAGCA
Source organism: Platerodrilus igneus (assembly GCA_036346225.1). Lineage (NCBI taxonomy): Eukaryota > Metazoa > Arthropoda > Insecta > Coleoptera > Lycidae > Platerodrilus > Platerodrilus igneus. The sequence continues at coordinate 645,042 of JARFIW010000957.1, forward strand.
ATCTCAGACTCAGTACGACCATAACAACTATTAAGTCGCATAACAGCTGGAAAACTAGTAGAACATCTTTTTTTATTGACAAATGACCAGAATGACTTAACATTACTTATAGAACTATTCTCAACCTTTAGTATAAAATCATTATAATTTAACCTAGACAGTCTTAGACATTTTGCTTTTAACATCTTAAATTCAATAAAGTCATGAAGTTTACCAGAGGTTTTCCAGCGCCTATGTGCAATCTTCTTAGATACTAAATATTTACAAAGTTCAGCAGAAAACCAACTTGGATAGGAAGAAATACGTCTAGTTTTCAAAGGCACATTTCGACTTATAATATTATGGACTAGATCTTCAAAGCAAGCAACATCTAAATTTACATCATTAGAATTTAAGAGAGAGTCCCAGTCAACATTATCAAATTCAAGACTTAATTTATCACAATCCGCATTGTAGAAATCAAAACTTTTAATTACGCTACACAAATTAACAAAAGAGCCTGGAAAAATATCAATACCAAAGTAGCAAGGGACATGGTGAATATCAACCGGTAATATATGCTCATCAGAAGAAATTACACTGATTTTAGCCAAAGTAGTAAATAGTAAATCCAAAGAATATGGCTTATTATTAGGTAAAGGAAAGTACTGCTTTAAACCAAAGGTATTCACCATATCACTCACTACTTCAACGGCAGACGCAGAACTAGGATTAAGATAACCTAAAATCTTGAACGAGCAATCCTCTTCATTTGTCCATATGACCTGCGGCAAATTATAATCTCCCAGCAAGATAACATCCATTTCATCATTAGTAAAAGAATTAAGTAGAGACTCCAAAGCAGCAGAATGAGACTGATATACTTGTATAGAGGACATCGGAGGTATATAGGCTGCTCCAATAATCAATTTCTTGAAATTTAGATTAATCTTTACAAAGACCTGCTCACAGCAACTATCATCAACTTCACATAAAGCAGAAAGAAAAGATTTGCTTACAGCAACAAGCACACCTCCACCCCGCGTAAGGTTACTATGTTGAACAGACCTATCAGTTCTATATAGCACATAATTATCCAGGCCAATTTCACTATCCAGTACAGCACTATCCAACCAGGTCTCGGTGAAAACTATAACATCAGGCGAAATAGTCAGCTGACTTAAATTTACTTGCAAAGTACGAAACTTATTCTTCAGACTCCTACAGTTCTGATAATAGATGACTAGATTAGATTTATCAACATGAACTAGTTTTTTGTCTGTGACTGAGAAGTAATACTGCTCTTTTGAACAACAGTGGAACGTTATCCAAATACTTGACCACAAGGTCAACTTCCCAGCAGACGATCTTGTCCTAAGTTCAGAGAGAGCATTAGCATATTGCTGCTGCTGAGATTTCGTCTTATCAAACGATACTTTGATTGGGTGCTTCAATTTAAACCTGTTCCTGAAAACAATAGAAACATCTCTAGAGCTGTTAAGCGTTACAATAACAGGTCTAGTCTTATTATTATTGTTAACATTAAGCCGCCCAATTCTCTTAACTTTAATATCACAAAGTTCAATACCAATGGGCTCCAATACAGTTTTCACAAGATTAATGTCATCAATTGCATTACCATTACTTGACTCCTGAAGGTTGAAAAGAATGACATTACATGAACGTGAGATACGATCTTGAAATTCAGAGAACATCTTCTCAGTATTATTAGTGGAGCAAGGATTTGCAGATTCCAGTTCAGATATTCTCAGCTGTAGGGTATCAACTTGGCCCTGTAGACGAGGCAGCTCTTCTAGTGATTTCACAATACCATCAATATGAGACTTGACATCAGCTAATTCAGTCTGGAGTGTTGACAAAATTCCACAAGATGCTTTAATATCTTTAAGGTCAGCAGACAGAGAGTGAACATCAACAAAATTGTTTCCTCTGCCATTAGAATGGCAATCTATACATTTATAGACCATCATCTGCTTCTTCTTAAGGTCCAAAACTTTTGATTCAGAAGCAGATAGACCTGCACAATCCAATGTGGCATGAAATAAATTTGAACAAACAGAGCATGGTACAATATATGAAGAAGCATTGAATGGAATTTTACAAGCTGTACAAATAGACATGATTATAAAAGTAAGAGCACTACAGGAGACTTCACTGTAGCAGATATGATATTATGTATAGCAGATATTAACTGTTTCAGATAGTTGTTTTGTTTTACAGATGAATGCAACCAATATAAACTGTATCTCCTTAACAAAAATGGTCAACAATTTATAATTAAATTGTTGAATTGTTGAATTCCAAAACAAAATGTAAACACAGGTTGTTTATATCAGACACTGATAATGGTTTATCTACTTATAAGCAGCTGTGAATATTTCTAATGATGTATTGTTTGTATTGTGTTTTAATGAAATTATGCAATTTGCAAAGATGAAAGCAATATAATTTGTTGATAAAACACAGCCTCACACTTAGAGTAGCACTTTGTCAAAAAACCAGGTTTTAAAATAACCTCTTTTACTAGAAATTTTACTTTTTAATCACAGCACTCAAAACACCTGCAACTTGTAGAACAACTAATAGAAATGGTAAAACAAGAATCATAAATTACTAGAATGTTGTTTTCGATCATCTGCCTCACTGTTAAGATAGGCGAACAGCTGTAGTCATGCCAAAGTGATAGAAAAACGCTTACCTTGTAAACAGTTGTTTTAAACTACATTGAAACAATTACTTTGTCGAATCCAGATGTGCTGGTCTTCCAATCTTTGACAAACAAATGACGTCAACGCATAATATATTGGATCTTTACTGGAACCATTTATACGAACTTGAAGTGCATTTCATCTTCGCAAATCGAAACAGAATCGAACCATAAAACAGGCTATCCAAAGTACATCATTTTTCACGTTTTTTTAACTTGTGTTAAAGACAAATTATTTAACAGTAATTGAAAATTTAAATATTTTTGAACTTGTAAGCTCGCGATATTATCATTGCTTAATGTCCAGAATAAACATTATTACATTTACGTTAGCGAGAATAGATTTGATTACAAAGACCAAATTTCGCCAACCATTTATGTTAATATTTTAATAAGTTAATTGAAATTAATATTAGCAAATTTTAAAGAAATCATTATTGGAAATTCTATAAGACCATAACTAGAAAACTCACAGAGCACATTTTATAAATAGAGTGAAATCAAAATTAACAAATTTAAGGCATTCATTATCAGAAATCCATAGAGCGCTGTAATAAAATTATTTAGTCTGACTTAACAATAATTTAATCTGCTTTCCATTATAAAAATATACAGAAAATAAAGTGCATCTTGCACTTGGTCAAGCGGCAACGCCTATTGATACACGCAGGTTGCTGGCGAGGACCCTATTCAACTGCATGGTACTTGTGACTCCACAAGTGGTCGTGCCGGACTGAATCGTCCGGTTGATGCGCAGAACTCACATTAAAATCGCCTGACATTGGAGATGCAATTCAAACGATCAACGTAAAAAGCTCTCTTTCTGGTCAATGTAGTACCACCATCGAGTGAAGGATTGGAAGATCAAATGTAGGATGAATATAATAGCTAACCTCGTTTTATTGTATTTGTTGTTTAGTAGAATTCCATTAAAATGTGCAACCGTAAATTTGCGCCCCGATTTATCTTTGAATATTTAAACTTTTCCTTTTGGTAATAAAAGAACCATTTTCTATTAATATTTGGATGAAGCTATTCGACAGTATTGCTATCCATAAAGCTGTATCTTGAGAAAGTGTTAATTCCTAATTTAGTCGAAAATCCTTAACTTCGTCCTCTAGAAAGTCCACTCCTTCATTAGACGATAAGGTAACCGCCATATTTTCTGTCAAGTTAGAAGCCGTAGGAAATTGAAGTTATAATCTAAGATTAAATTAAGTGCTTTCAAAAATATGAAAAAGAAATTAGAAACGTCTCCTCTCACACGACACAGCAAACAACGAATTACTCCAGTCAATTGTAGTAATTAATATCTCAACCTTCGTACTTAAACTTAAGTTCTAGTAATTACTATGCATTAAGTTCGTGGTCAACGATTTTTAATACCTACTAAAAGATGCTATAGAAGCGTTTATAAATGGAATTTTGAATATACCGTTTTCCAAACGGAAAAATGCTTTGACGAATTTTATTTGGTTATAAATACTTTTTTCTTCCGCTATTCTAAAATTTTAACAGGGCTTTCATATTTTACAACGTAAACTAACTAGTGACATCTTTACTAATACGGTACCACCAGACTAACGATCTTTTCAAAACCTCTTCTATATTATAGGAAACTAACTTTATCATGCAAATTAGTTTACTTACTGCTTGACTACATGGCAATCAAAACTCAATTTCTTCCTTTGAAGGACTGATATTATTTGTGAATCGGGGTATAGGTATTTAGAACATTCAGAACGAGTAATCGTGAACGATATTCACCACATCAGAGACTACACATCGATTCTAAAAATACGAATGATGTTATGCAATGAATTAGTTCAGATATAAATTCGACACAATTTATCAATTTAAAAAACTTTGTCGCATTTAATAGTATATTAAGAGAGCCGACATTTACTTTATTATAAGATAAAACAAGTTCTTTTCGTATAAATTTAAAAAATGCCCCGGGTGAGGATCGAACTCACGACCTTAAGATTATGAGACTTACGCGCTACCTACTGCGCTACCGAGGCACATACTATACAATTGTCTTACTTCGTAGATATATTCATACTTAATGAAATCGATTATATTATAATGTAAGTTTAAAAATCAAAAACCATAATTACTCATTCTAAAACAGCCAAGCGCTAACACTCAAATATCGTACAAAAAAACAACAAACTTCATAAAAGCAACAAAATTTATGATTATAATTTTAAACGGCGTACCTACATTTTTATCATACTCTAAAATTTTTCTATTACTCGCAGGTGGTGTGTACGACATAAAAATGCATTTTACTACGTTCCACGAACAAAAGAATTAATGGTGGTTAATCTCTTAATCCTTAGATCGTTTTAAGAGGGAAAGCTATTAAGATTTTTCTGCAGGTTGGGGCGGAAAGAAGTCCTTTGTTAATAGATAGGTCTTTATTTTATAACAGCCTGAACTTAAGCTGTTGCATTCAGTTCGGTATCGATTGCGAATAAACAAATGGCGTGGAATTTATTTTTGTAATGGTATTTAATAAATTTACTTTGAGATAAAAATAATTTACGCCCTTTTCTTCTATTCCTTCTCATTGTTTTGTCTGAATTATTATGACTACGTTTAAATCGGTGTTCTAGTCCAGATTGAAGTCGAGCGACTTGTATAAACCACTTTCAAGCTTTGACCTAAACACATGGGATTATAATTTCTAGCAGCTTGAACAATTCTAGTCATTTCCAAACTTTTACAGCTTCACTTGATTGAAACGGCTTGAAAATGGCGATATTAACAGGGAAGTACATCAGTGCATTTGAAATGGCACTTTAAATGTCATATTTGTACTTAACTTTGCTTCACTTTCATGTCAACGTAACCTAGAATAAAAATTAATTATATTTCATAAGAATGGAAAATGTAGATACGATTCTAGCAGCAACAACGTTTTATTATATTAAAATAAATCAGTTATGTATTATCAGAAAATAACAATGCAATGGTTCTATTATAGTGTAGAAGAAAGAAAAGGATAGTTTTATATGATGTGCTTGCTTAAGACCCTTCATCATCATCATTAGGTCTTCAGTCCTGGAACTGGTTAGACTCGTACCCTCATTGTTTCCTATTCTGAGCTAACCTACCCATTTCCCTGAAGTTTGCACAGTGTGCATCTTTCACTATCTGCCTGCAATAGTCTGAACTAGGTATACCTCTACGTCTTTTTCCTTCTCTGCTTGTAATATATCCCGAACTATTCCCTAAAATGCCTTAGAACATATCCTGCCCTTCAATATCTCCTATTTATTATTTGTTTTCCACAGATATCTTTATACCTCTACTATTTCTATAACCTATTTGTTATTAAATTTGGTTGTCCGTGTACCATCCTCTTACATCTGAAGCACAACATTCCAGAAGACTTCTATCTCTTTCTGTCTGCTTTTCCTACTGCCCCGATTTCATAGACGTACTGTGCTGCGCTCCACACATATGCTTTGATCAATTTTCTTCTTGTTTCTATATTTGTTGTCTTTGAACATAGCTGCTGGCACTTATTTTTTCGTCATTAGCTTTTCCGCCTTAAAACTGGTTGGACGCGTACCTCCACTTTTTTATGTTCTGTGCTAACCTGCACAATTCCCTGAAATTCCCACAACAACCTATATGCAGCTCGATTTCCTTTCTATTGTTTTGTAATTATATGCACTATTTCACCGAGATTCAGTGGTATGTGAAGGGGAGGCCGCTCCGTGGCGTAGTTGGTATGCGTGTGACTACTACGCCCAAGGTCCCGGGTTCGAATCCCGATGCGGTCCGTTTGAAAAATGTTAGGCGAGCATTTTTCACAAAAATACGCCCTCGTTCGGATGAGAGGTAAAATGGAGGTTCCGTGTGGAACAGCAAGGGTTCGGCAAAATTCCAAATTTTTCAGGTGAACCCGCTTCCTGGCCAATGTAGTACCTTTGGGTGGAGCATTGGAAAATCACATGTAAGGTATGCGAAGGGGGTTAAGCAGCCTGTGGCTGCCAAGGATCCTCCGACACTTAGACATTTGCCATACTATTAGTTTTCTAGTAAATCCTTTTGCACAATTAACTTTAGTTGAGAATATTGCAAGACCAGTCCCTTATAACAATCATCATGTGTAAGTACAGTTTTTTTTTCGTCATTAATTTTTCCATATTGGGGCTGGTTGGATGCATACCTCCATTGATTTCTATTCTGCGATAGCTTACACATTTCTCTGAAATTCCCATATCCTACATCTTTCACTATCTGTGTGCAATAGTTTAACCTAGGTCTACCTCTACTTCTCTTTTTTCATATATCTGCTTTTAGTATATTTGGAACTATTCCCTCATGTCTTAGTATGTGGCCTATCATCCTATCTCTTCTTTTTTTTTTACTGTTTTCTATATATTTCTTTCTTCCCCTACCATTTCTAGTACCCCTTTGTTCTTAACTTTGTCTGTACATGGTATCTTCATCATACGTCTGTTGCACCACATCTCAAAGGCTTCTACCTTTTTCTTGTCCGCTTCACAGACATGCAGTGCTGTGCTTCACACATATGTTTTAAGCAATATTTTCCTTGTTTCTACGGTTGTTGTGTTTGAACACAGTAGTTGCTTTTTCTTGTTAAATGTAGCACAACCTTGCGCTAATCTTTGTTTTATATCTTTTGTGTTTTTCCCATCTTGCGTTATTGGGCTTCCTAGGTAGCAGAAATCCTTAACCTCTTGTAAGTTCTCGTTACCTATTTGTATTCTTGTTATTGATTTATTTTCGTCTCTTTTATATACTAGAACTTTAGTTTTATTTTTATTAATTTTTATACTGTATCTCTCTGTTAGAACTTTTTATTTCATTAAGAGCAGCTTCTAACTCTCCCTGGCTAGATGCTAGAACCGCTATATCATCTGCAAATCTAAGCATAGCAATCTTTTTTCCTTGCATAGTAATTTCAAATGTCTTCCTGCATTTGACAGTATTCATTGCCTCTTCTATGTACAAGTTAAAAATTAATCGGGATAAGGCGCATACCTGTTTCATCCCTTTGCTTATACTTATTTCTCTACTTTTCTGCTATAATTCTATTACCGCTGTTTGCTCTTTGTATAAGCTATGTACTATCCGTCTATTCCTCAATTCATTCAAATCTTTTTGGTATTTCAAACATTTTTTTTCCATTTTACATTGTCGAATGCTTTTTCCAGATCTACAAATCCTATATACACGCTTCCTCCTCTTCTATTGTTTTCTCCATTTCCACCCTCAGAGCTAAAATAGCCTCCCGTGTTCCCTTGTTTCGCTTAAACTCAAATTGATCTTCTCCCAGTATTTCTTCAGCTCGTTTTTCCATTCGTCTTTGTACAATTCTAGTTAATATTTTTGAAACGTGTGCGGTCAAACTTATTGTTTGAAAATTTTCACATCTATCCACGCCTCTTTTTTTGGTATAGTTACTACGATGTTACGTTTGAGATCTTTGGGTATCTCGCTTGTCTCATACGTATAGCTTACAAGTCGGAAAAGACGTTCTGTTACTGCTTGTCCAGCGGCTTTTAGAGTTTCTGCTTGCACCTTATCTGTACCCGCGCCTCACCATTTTTCAGTCTCTTTAATTCTAATTCAAACTCATCTTTAAGTATAGGATATCCCAGGTCATCATTTGCAATGTCTGATTCCTGTTCTTATGCTGTTAGTTCCTTTCCTGCATATAAATTCCCTGTATACTCTTGCCATCTAAGCACTTTCTCTACATTTTCTATAATGACGCTTCTTCCCGCGTCCATTATATTTTTGCTATATGATTTTATATCCATAAAATCCATTCTAATTAGTTTGTATGCTTTCATATTGCCATCTTAGTTTGTACCTCTTTGCACTTTTCATCAATCCATTGGTCTGTAGCTTACCTGCATTTGCGAATTATTTCCCATTTTATGGCTATGTATATCTGTTTTCTTGTTTTGTCTAAGCTATTTTTGTATTTTTGTCTTTCATCTATTAAATTCAGGATATCCTTTGTTTTCCATGGTTTCTTACTTTCTCTCTGTATATACCTCAGAACAACTCTGGCCGCCATGTCTAATCTGGATTTAATGTTATTCCATTTTATTTCTACTTCTTTAGTATCATAAATTTTCCCGATATTTTGCAGCAATTCATTTGATTTTTTTTAAAATCTTTTGTGGATATCTATATCTTTTAGTTTCTCAAAATCAAAGCGTCTGTTTCCGTTTCTTTTTTTTCAAATTTTTAAATTTAAAAGCGGTTTTCATAATTACGATGTTGTGGTCAGTGCCTATATTTGCTTTTGGGTGGCTTCTACAGTATTGTACTCCATTCCTAAACCGTTGTCTAACAATAATCTAATCTATTTGATATCTTCCTATATATCCCGGCATCTTCCACGTATGTCGGCTTCTAGCATGATGTTGAAATAATGTGTTCGCGATGGTTAAATTGTTTTTGTCGCAGAATTGTGCCTGCCTGTTTTCCCTGTCATTTCTCGTGCCTAAACTAAATAAACCTACTACCGCTCCTTCCCCACCCTCACCTACTACTGTACCAAAATCCTCCGCAATTATTAAATTTTCATGTCCTTTTACGTATTTTATATGTCTTCAATATCTTTGTAGATCGCCTCTACCCCTTCCTCACTGTAGCTAGTGGTGGGCATGTATACTTTTATTATTACCGTATTTACCGGTTTAGATTCTAATATAACCATGAGTTCTCTTTCGTTCTTTTGTAAGTAGTTTTCTACACATCGTCCTATCTTTTTTCGCATAACTATCCCCACACCCGAATTTCCTTCATCTGATTCTGTATGAATTACCTTGAAATCTCCACTCCAAAAATCCCCCGCCTCTGGTCAGCGAACTTCGCCGATCCCTACTATGTCTAGTGCTAACCTCAACTTTTCAATTTTCAGGTTCCCTAGCTTACCTACTTGTTTCATACTTCTGACATTCCACGCTCCGACTCGCAAAATGTTCACCAATCTTTTTTTATACTTGCGAATTTTATCTCCCTAAGTAGCCCCCTCCTGGAGATCTGAATGGGGGACTATTTTACCTCCGGAATTTTTTACCTTAGAGGATGTCATCATGTTTACTAACAGTTCTGTACGCCGTGTACTTGGGAGGTAATATGGTGGTTTCCTATTGCCTTCCACATCGCAGTAGTGTGTCTTAGAATGTCATATAGACCCCTATGGTGTCTGCCACTTTAAGTACCGAAAAAGCTGCTGCCCTCCTTCGGGGATCTGTTTTAATCTGGTTCCACACTAAAGACACCACTAATTTGGTTAAACCTATAGTTCGGCATTTTAGCTCACTGAAACACGCAAGCCATTTTACCCATTCTGGTATTTTAGAACTTGTTCAAGGTGCAGGTCCGTTCAGAATGGTTAAGACTTTTATAGTTACTTTTGTTAGAGTAAAAAAAAACAATTTGGTTACCTATTTGTACACTAATAGTATGGGATGTGGATGGTCATGGTGCAGGGCCTGCTCAACGCCTCTCAAACCTCTGACGTCACAATTGTCCTATCTGCCATCTTTAACATGCCTATATTTGGCTTACGTCAGTCACACCCACCATATTTGATGACCTCTTCTCGACTAACCTGTATAAATAAATTTTACAACACTTTATGCCAGGGGTTTTGAACCACAGCATTTTTGAAATCAAAAGGCTATGAATACTTAAAATTTATTGATAAATTAATGCATATTGTTGGCTAAAAAAATATTTTGTTGCTCAATTTAATAAATGTAAACTGGAATTCCTTTGCAAATCACTGAAATTCGAACACCATTAACCAATAGTTTGTTAATTGGAAACCCATTATAATAAATAGTTTATTAATTGGAAACTCATTAATGCTAATAGTTTAATAACCTACTCTTTCTTAGTAAAGTTGAGGTGCCCATATAAGCAAAAATTCTAGTTTATTAATTGGAAAAATCCATTAACTAATAAGTTTAATAATTAACAATTTAATAATCTATAAACTTATTCTTAGTAAAGTTGACGTGTCCATACAAGCAAAAGTTCTTAATTGCTTTTGTGTAGTATATAACCGAAAAGTATGCAAAGGTGAATCAGTTTATTTTCACCAGTTATCGTATGTTTAGAGGTTATCTTCGTGGTTTTGACGTGATATTTTCTACACAAAGAATTTTTTGAAAAGAGGTAAGTTTGTATGTTCTATAATTTTGGAAATGCAATAAACATTTTTCACTCACAATTCTAGATGATGAAATTAGTTTTCTTAAATTTTTCTGGTAAATTTTTATTAAATTCCCAGCATATTCTTACTTTATTAAGCCCATTTTAATTAACACAATACATCAGTAAACACATTTTTATTTAATAAACATATACATGATAATTCATTTAGAATAACAATGACGTTTTCTCGAGCAATGTTAAATGGTTATCTTCGTGTAGTAGACCATGACTTGAATAATCACTTCTCCATTGTAGCTCGTTGAGACTTGGCACGTCAAATTTTTCCACATTTTGAACGTGATTGTTTGGCAAGTATTTAGATATAATGCGCACCTTTTCCAATCCTTTCACATATACGGTTGCATACGGCTGTATAACCTTTTTGCAAGTATATCGATGATAGACTTGTTAATGTATTCTCCCAGCCAAATTCAAGCAAGTGCTTTTGGACCCATGTATTGTGTTTCTTGAAACTTTCGCTTAAGTTGGTAATGCCCAAAGGCTTCTAGTATCGTGTGCCATACTTTATTGGTTTCTACATCTAAAGCTGCCACCTCTGTGACGAGGAATTCGCTTGTTTTATACTAGAAGCCTTGTATGTTTAGAATGTAAGCCTTGCTGTCTTTTCAAGAACCGATTCATAATTGACCAAAACTGATAGGAAACCCAGGTATATATTAAATCACATATGTTAATTGTATCCAACTTCTCTCTCCTTTCAACTATTACACTAGAACTTCCCGACCACGGTTTCGTTTCGTATAATCTTTTCTATCAGGCATGTATCTGAAGCAGCTGTGAGTTGAATCTCCTGACCGTAAAAAAGCACCTAGAATTGGTTGTCCTTCCAAATCGTCTAGTAGATATGTTATTGGGTTAGTGTGTTGAACTCAGTAATTTTAAATAATTCGGTGCTCCAGTTGGGGTGGTACGCGTTGTTAAAGATGACTTTAAGTTTGGAAATACGGGTTACGTTTCCGTTGTTTCCGCTTGTTGCATCACTTTCAACGGTGTGAAGTTTTATTCTTTCGAGATATTTTTCGGCTTCTACAGGCGTAATCTTAATAACCCGATAGACAGTATTGTTACATTCTTCCATAACATTAGGTAAAATTTCCAACCATCTGTAACTTCCTTGCAAGTGGAAAGTCTTATAGAGTTTGTTTTTTATTTTTCTGATAAGACGTTCTGTCATAATGGCTTTGACTACTGTATAGGTGGAATAATGGTTTATCTTATATTGGTCCATAAGTTTTTTAAACTAGCTGTTGTAGTATTCTTTCCCAAAATCCGTCAGCAAATTGATTTTCATTGCAATATTCTCCTTGTCATGTGGCGTCATTTTTTATATGCTTTTCATAGGTTTTGTAACTTCTACCCCAGTTCTGTTTATAAAGCTCTAGCAAAAACGTATTTCGTAAAATAGTCCAACTCGATTAGAATATATCTATATTCAGCGTTCTTGCGAAAGTAAGGTTGAAATTCTGCCAAGTCGAATTGCAAGAGATCTCGTTTTACTGGTTTAAGTACGGTGTGCGGCGCAGGAAATTTTAACGTGCAGGTTAAAACAATTCTTTACTCATGTCGGGGTAATACTGAAGCTAGGCTAAGCGGTTCATCATTCTGTAGTTGAGCGTTCAGGGTAAGTTCGGGTTTCGGCTTATAATACTTATTTCTGACATGTTCTGGTGATGCATTATAAAGCGGCGAAATTGCGAGGCTAAGTTTTTGATCATTGGTTGCAGATGTTGTAGTCAAATTCATAAACAACTGTACAAATGCTTTCACATCGGATACAACTTATCAAATTTTTCGTCTACATATCGTTTGGTGGCTGCGTCTGGTTTTCAACAGGACGACTAAGCTGTGTGATACGTTGGTTTCTTCCATTGTAAGCTACAGCCTTGCGCTGTATATGTTCTGTACTTTTAGACAGTGGAAAAATTTATAATTTACGAGATTGAAAGTAAACTTTTTGGTTACGTAATCATTATCTTCTCAGAAGTCAGTAATGTTAACCAACCTTTTCCTACGAAAACTGATTGTTTCCTCTCCAGGTTTATAAACCATAGTTCTTTGTTGGTTGACTAACCAGATCAGAGTCGGATTTGGATTCGGCTGCATATACCATTTTTCTTTGCTGCATGTCGTAGCCTTGGCCATCGAGTGTTAGTAAAAATCTCCGACTTGGTGGGCATCGTCTTGCATCTTCGACTTTACGGTCTGAATGTCCGAAGCAATCGATAGGCATTTTAAAACCGATCAAATTTGTATCTGGCTTGTAGTATTATACCCTCTTCTCTTAGCTCTTCAGTTATAGACACCATTTCGTTTGATTTCTTTGCTCGCGTTTCCTGCCTGGTTGGATGCGTTCAACAATTAAAACTGGTCGATTAATTCGTAGATGTTTTTCCAATAGACGTAGGGCAAAGGTTTTGCACTCAGCAGTTTGTAAAATCGATTAGTAAATCCTAAACCTTACCTCTTTGGCCCTTTCCTTTCGGGACTTCTCCGAAATTCTGTGAGATTTTTTTTGAACATACTTTTCAAATTTTTTGTTATTTGTTGGGAATTCGCTTAAAAATCTCGCACTGCGAATGGTTTAAACTTTATACTGAAAATCGATGCTGATTTGATCTTTTCGAAGTAATTGGGTAAATCTTGGTGTAAGTGGAAATCGCCGTCTTCGGAGCAGATGTTTTTAAAGGTTAGTAGATTATATAAACCTCTCGTACCCGGATATATCACATTATTTAAAGTTATGTTACTGTTTTCAGAATTAATTTCTAAAACACTTTTCTCCAAATTCCATATATCGGTTTCGCCATTATACTTTAATCCATAAACTGACTTGTCTATGTTGTCGTCTTCGCCTATAGTTAACACGCCCGCATAGTAAAGATGAATTGGCTTTTCGGGAACGGATATCTTAATTTTCTTTATAGGTGCTTCCGTGTCTTTGACTTTAATGTTTATTACAGACCTGGGTATTTTTCGGTGATGCTGTCACTTGCAAAGACTCAATCAATTGTTTATGCACTTCTTTGAATTTTTGCTGAGACCTAGTCTGCCCCTTCCTATGCTCCACAAACTTTTCTCGTACAGCATCTTGCATTAATTGAATGTTGTTTTTATTTGCAATTAAATTCTTAACGTCTGTCATGTTCGCGCTCCGAATTACAATTAACCATTTGCACCAATACTTGTACGAGGGGTGTTTTTTTCAAGTTCCACGGGAATCGGGAGTGCGCGTTGAACGATTGCTCAGCTCTCCACAACAACCGATGCTCAGTCGTTGCCGAACTACAGGCGAGTACGGATGGCTACTACGATCAATTCTCTCGCCAATTGTGAGTTGCGGAGTGTGAATCGTTTTCTTTAAGCTGAACGATGTCGTGCTGCTGAAATCCATCGAAGAATGAGTGTAGTGTATGGTGAATACTGTATGAGCGATAATGCTGTCAGAAAATGGTGTAGGAAATTTGCAGATGGCCGAATAGACCTACATGACAAAGGTGGTCAAGGACACAAATCGGTCGCTACAGCAAGTTTGGCTGACTGGGTTGACAAAGCGATCCGGGAGAAACGGAGGTTTACAATTAGTGAACTGTCTATAGGATTTCTAGACATTTAAAAGTCTTCCTTGTACAAAATTGTTACAACCTAGCTAGGTTATTGAAAACTGCGTGCTCGTTGGGTTCCAAAATAGTCGACTGAAGACAATAAAATGAGGCGAATGGCCCAGCCCTGACTTTTTTCACACATTATAACAACGAGAAAAACAGTTTCTTAGAGTCCATTGTGACTGGGTGAGACTTGAGTCCTGTAAGCAGTCAAAGCACTGGATGCACACTTACTCTCCCAGCAATCCCAACAATTCAACCAGAGTTTGACCAAGCGGAAACCAATGGCTACATTGGGGGACTCTACGTCGCCTACGGGGAGCGATACAAAACAAACAAAGATGCATTCTCTCATCTGGCGTGGTCTTGTTCCACGATAATGCACGACCGCATAGTGCCAATGTGATTAAAGAACTTCTCCAACAGTTTAAGTGGGAAGTTTTCGACCACCCACCTTATAGCCCTGATTCAGCACTCAGCGACTATCACTTTTTTCGAGAAATGAAAGCATGGTTAGATGGATAAAGCTTCGTTAACAACCAAGAGCTTCAAGATGCTGTGAGGACCTACATGATCTCACTGGCGGCGGACTTTTTTGAAGAGAGTACAGGAAAGCTAGTCTCTCGTTGTGACAAATGTTTCAACCTTCCCGGTGACTACGTAGAAAAATAAGTAACATATTATAAATTTTTTGTAATTAAAGCCATCATATTATTTCAATGTCTCTATTATTTATGGCCTATCAGAACTTGTAAAAAACAGCTCTTGTATATATTAATCGAGATTCTTTTTATACCGTCTTTTGTCAATATCAAAAACTTTGACAATAGTCACAAAATCATGTTTTAAGTTATCCACACCTCCAAAACTGCAGGCACATTTTCTTAAATCATGCCACCGCTGATATGATCGGAAAAAACGTAGCGAAAGTTTGTGTCATCTTGTTTCCATAATGCGATTACATTGGCGTTATCTCTGAGTCTATGTTTTAGAGCACTAGCATAAGTTTGACATATGTAGAATGATTCTATTGCTTTATGTTTTCCAAACGAGAAAAATCATCAAACACCATTACAGAATCTGCCTTAGCATTCCCTGACGCATTAACGTCTTCGTAATTCCCGAATCTGTGATAGCCAATATAATCTTTTAAAGGTGTAAAAACATTCCTTAATAGTAAGAATTTCGGCTTTTCGAAAACACATGAACAATTTTGATATCTAAGCCCACTTTCGTGTCAAATTAGAGCTATTAGGGCTATTCAGCAAATATAGCTCGTATGTTAAATGGGAACAAGGGTCCATGTTTACCAATATCTTTTACACAAGAATTGGTGAATTCATCAAAGTTTTGTATATGTATTATAACTTCTGGCTCTACGTCTACTGGAACATCATTCTTTTTTGGATAATGCTGCTCGAGATATCTCCGTAACGTCCTCCTAGGTATATTATATTTTTACTTACAGAGCGGACGTTTAATATACCTTACTGGATTTTACTTATTGCTTTCGCCAACAATTCTTTGGAGCACATTTGTTTTAAGCATGCTGTTGAGACTAACCCCAAATTATATACTAATTTCACGGAGCCGAGAAAAGCCGCGCCCCGGACCTTAGGTGGGCTGATGGTAAAAATTCTGCCGTTTTTGCTTTTACGTATTGAGCAGACAGAACATGTGTTTCCCTCAATGCACCTTTCACTTTTGGGAACAGGTAGAAGTCATATGGTGCAGGATCTGGCGAATACTTAGAATGAATATGTACGGGAATTTAAAAATTGCTTCACAGATAGGGCATTTTTATGTTAATTATGATCGAAACACTGGTATACATCAGTATCCGCTACAACCAACATTCAAAAGCAAACTGCAGACGGAGAGATAAAACCACGAGTTGCTGCTTCGGAAGTATTAAGGTCAACGACATACCAACTACAATTCGGCGTTGCGACGCGCTGCGGTAGGAATGCACAGTCTCGTTATTTAATATCACACCTCGCATGTACTAGAATTAAGTACTCTTGTAAAGGAAACAAAATTATTACATTCATATATATTAATTGCTATAAAAATTTAAAGTAATGTGTTTACACTGCTCTTTAGATCTTTCTTCTTCCGATCTCCCTGTAATTTGACGTTCAGGTACTATAATTCCTAAAACTTCAAACTCCGTGTGTTCAATACCCTTGTGTTTCTCTGTCGTTGTGTGCAGTACTGCACTTAAATCCAATTTTCTAACCTGGACTTTCCCAATTGCTAGCTCGCCTTTGGTAAACTTTCGTCCTATAAATACCATACTGCGAGAATCATAACCTCCTAAAACAAGTTTGGTGTTCCGTAGTGTTTTAAAATCTGTTTTTGTAGTTTTGATCCATTGGAATTCCTCCGGATGACCCGTACATAGGATCTAAAACATATTAATTTTTTCAGTATACGAAAAAAAGCGAACAGTTATTATTATCTGTTACAATGGGTTGACTATGATGGAAGGGTAGCATTAAATAAATAGCAAAATGCTTTGGAAATAATATTAACCTTCATCATTAACTGCACTTAAAACTCCTCAAATAAATCATCCACAGCGTTGGTATACAATTTGGAATTCTGTTATGCAGAGAGTGTATAAAAACTGAAGGAGGGTAATGACATGGATGGGAGCATTAATTTGATAAAATAAAAAGACAAAATATCTTTAAAAAATTAGAATAAATAAAGAACTGCATAGAAGCAAAGAACAAGATAATAGCATACAATAAAGAATATAGAAGAAAGAGTGGGTTTCTATTTAGATAATCGACAAAATAGATGATTGGGATAAGCGAAAAGAGTCGCATTGGAAGATGGTTTATACTAATAGCTTGCACCCTTCCTTTTTGCAGAAGACTATATCCCAGGGGTTTAGAGAACAAAGTTAAATTTTACCCAGACAGGTTATAGGGATGCAATTTAGAACATAACAAAAGAAAATACCTTAATACAACTTATATATTGACGTTTAGTTAATAACATTAATAAAAAAAACTAAATATATACCCTTATTTTCTTACAATCAAATTTTCATACAATAAAATCACTAAGTGTAGTTTATATATCTACACCCTCGTAATTTTAAAATTTGTCTCAAACTCTACCAGATAAGATATTAGAAAATCTAAATTTATTATTGTACTTAGACACAATTTTTAGTTAAACGTTCTAAGTAAAAGGAAATCATAAATACGCTTTGTTGTATTTAACATTAGTTAAGAGAATTTTAATTAAACATTTAAATTGAACATAACCTCAATATGCACAAAAAAAGGTTTCTTGAAAGCTTTTATGTTTACAACTTATAAGGTTATACCAGGAAAGCAAAGATAATATTAATTAGTTAAGGTGATTGGTAAATAAAGTTATGACTATATTTTACATGCATTATTTTTCTAGATATTTGAAATTTAAAATGTAACACATGCACATTGTTCCGTCACAAAAATAAATAAGATAAACTCGTACCTGTATTCAAGATATATGAAAGAAACGTATACTTAAGCTTTGAGCTTACGGCTTGTTCAGAACTATAGGATTTCTTACGGTTTGTTGAGATGAACACCATCGTTAATTATTTTGGTTGTTAACCTCAAAGTTCAAATTTGTAAGAACCAATCCTTGTTTGTTCCACAACCATATGTTTCGATGGAACATTTAATTAATTTTAGAAGGTAAATAAAACGTTAACATAACATTGTTGTACGCTAATAGATAATATTTGTATGTAATAAAATTTATGCATCAGGCTTAGATAGCCTAGCACAGATAATTAGATACTCCATCAGAGAATATTTTACTGGAGGATGTATCACTTGAAGATACTTCACCAAAGGACCCTAGAAAATAAACGTGTTACAAAAACGAAATATTGTAAACGCCACGAGGAACAGTCTAAAATTTTATTTATAATCAGCTTACCATTCTTAAATATTTTGAATGGGTAATTCAGGTAGACTTTCTCCATATGTATTTTGCCAGTATTGTGAAACGATATTTATGAATGTTAAGAAGAATAAAAGAAGAAGACACTTTTACATACCAGGTACGACATCATGGTATTAGAAAGGACATCTTTATCGGTAAACGGCATGTACTTAAAAGACCGTTAGATATCAAGACAAACGAAAATTTATTCTGGTTTTGAAGATAACCACATATTTTGAGAGAGAGACAAACAAGAAAAACATCCTAAATGACAGATTCATGTATACACCAGTTGTGTATTTATGGACATTATTCAGAGGTTTACCAATTAGAAAATTACGTATGATCATAATTATTTATATTATTTATACTAAAGGGAGCATTAAATTAAAACTCAAGATCGACTTATTTAGTGTATTATTTTATAATACTAAAGGAAAATGTTACACAAATCAAAACTAACTTGTGATTGTAAACGGTATTAATATAACATTAAGACGAATAATACTTTTATATTGAAGGAAGTGGGACTACAATGCAACATGGCAAGGGAAAGGTGAATTGGCATGTTACAAGCTTAGTAGCAAATCGAGAAAAAATCGACACCACAAGAGAAAAATAGATTTATGATATATTAATAAAATTGAATAATTGAATAAGCAAGATTGCTTAATCTTATATATACAGAAGTAATCGACAGATATGTATAAGATAAAATGGACAACAAATACTGAAATTAAAGAGAGACCCAAATATTTTAACCGAGCAAAGAAGATACACTACATATGTTAAGGAAATATGCAAACCAATAAGATTAAATGCAACATGGATAGACCAATGTGGGTAATGATGCAGTACTAGGATTTGCAAATTCCAATAGACAATTTAAAAAGTTTAAAAAGTAGAGACTGGAAAAAATTCTAAGGCAAACGAAATAGGTGATTAAAAGTCAAGCGAAATTAAACAAATTCATATAACACATTTACATCAAAATAAATATTTTCTTGAAAGATGTGCAACCTTGATCGAGTTTAAATTTTGCTTTGACTAGTGAAACATGATCTAGAGAAAGGTGGTAAAGTTTTCTCTACATTTGAAGCGTATTGTTAATGACAGTCATAAGGGACTGGATTGTTGAGGTTCGTAAATGCTGAAAATCTTTAAAGAGGTATATTAATGTTAATGGAATGTTATAGAAAAATTTAAAAATAATACAATTATGTTTTTATTGGACAATATTGAGCGGGGGATCAACTCCAGTATTAATATTTATTGAAATGAGCAATTTCGAGATTTTAAGATAATCTTACTAAATGACCAAATTTGACTCGCAAAACAAGAATTTATAGGAGCTTTTTAAGAAAATTGCAATTCCAGTTATCATTAAATTTGCATTTTGTACCTTTTTGAATCTATTAAAGTGTCCGAAATTAAGATCTTTATATGTTTGTATTATAACTTTTGCCCGAATGAAATCCAATGATAATTTTTGCGATATGGTTATTTTAATCGTAAAGGAGGATAATTTTAAAAACGTGTACTTGGAAAACGAAAGTAGGCCTAAAATAAAATTGGGGGATGACTCCAAATAATGGGTAAAATATCTAATATCTCGATTTGCAATTCACCATGCTGTAGAATGCTAGAGTAGGAACTAATATGCTAAATTTGAATAAAAGTACAAAATAGTGCATTCTTTCTAATGACGTGATATTTTTCATGTTTCGGTTTTACCGCTCAAAATCTACTATTTTTGAAACCTATAAGGTGTTAAGTAAATTAAGTAGATTCCAAATCGGAATTAAATCCCAGTCTTTTATATTTTGGTTGCTCCGGTAAATAAGAAAACATTTCTTTAAAAATGTATAGTATGTAAAGTTTTACAAAATAAAGTGCGTTAAAGAAACAACGCTTCCACATTGTGAGCGTTAATGTAAGAGTTCCTATATAAAAGATGAAAAGGCTAAAAACTATATGCCAACGGCTAACTTGGCTATTACCCCGAGAACGAGATAGAGGTGGGTCAGAGCTGTATTTACTTAGTTAAACAGAAAATAATGCTATGGACGCCACTGTATTGGACAAGTATTAATTTAATTAGAAGGGTAGATATAGAAAACCCTTTCATATTTGTTAATTGGTTGATTCTAAATTTTTATATTTAAATTCTTGAATAAATATAAAATATCAGACGTCTTCAACAAAGAAATATTTTTAGCATAGGTATTTTTACAAGAAGAATACCAGCGTAATAACACGTCTATTTCATAACAAATAATTTAATCAAATAACGTCCATATTCAACAATAAAATTATATCACATACTGTTTAGATCAAACTACTTGAACAAGATTTCTTTACACATTTGTTATCTCTAATTGTGGACTGTCAGATCTGGCTGCCATTTACATATGTGAATAAAAATTTTAATTTAAAAACTCGAATTTTAAGCAATCTTAATACGAATCTTATTTTGTTACAAATATGATATAATTTCATTTGGACTTCTCGTAAGTGAGAGAGCTATAATTGTTACAAAACTTTAAAGAGTGATTACTTAGGTGATTTTTCTTTCACAAAATATCTGTAGTTACGAATATTCGATAATTTTCGATGCTATTACAGCTTTTAACAAAACGAATCTTTTGGGCTGAAACGATGGGTGTTCACAAGTAGTTTGTGTAACACAAACGGTTTTCTTGTATAAATTCGGTAAAGAATTCAGCAAAATAATTGACCTACCCTTAACCATAGGTCGCTGCCGTTTTCTTAATGAAACTACTCTTGTACTGGATTTGCATTGGTTTCTGGCCAAATATCCTCATTCGCTGACCACTTCCAGATAATAGAACAAGCGACTCCAGCTCGACTTTTTTTAAAAGGGGACTTTGCGCTAAAAGAAAATATATAAGGCACTGTCTAACTTTTCAACAGTAATTTTTACTATCAACCACCTCCATTCCGATTTGCTCGAAGTATAAAATGGAAGTGATCGAATTAGTTAAACTATTTATGAAGACAGTTCGACCTAAAAAATTCTCCTCGGAATTTTATGCTAATCAGAACAAATGTTTGACGGTCACGCGCCGTGTTTATTGAACAAGTTGAAAACCTTGAGATACATTGTGAACAATAAGTTATTTATTTGAAATTCTTTACTACGAAAATGCTCTTTAAAGCAATTCCCTTGGCGTTCTAAGCAAACACAAAGTATTTTTAATTTTATTATTGCAACAAAATGCGAGAGTAGAGTTAATGGGAAATAACGAATCGTTTATTATTTTCCATATGGAACCAAACATTTATTATATTATTTATTATATTATATTATTATTTGTAAATAAATAATTTTTTTCATTTTTTTCTTTACTTTATACAGAATTGTTATACTCTAAAAAGAATAATTGTTACACTATAAAAAATTGTGATAAGTATAATTGAATTCTATTTTCTTTTTAAATTACTACTGGTATTATTTAATTTTCCTCATAAAGATCTTTGTTTTTTATTCACACGCATTTATTATTTGAAATTTTGTCTACATTAACACCAGGATAATTTTCAAATTTTATTTCTGATAAAATGATGTTTTCGTGAACGAGAATTGATTTAAAATCTTGCAATTGCTAAACGCGTGTTTTAGAAATATTTAAAACGTATAATAAAATTCCAACATGTTCCAATATGGTGATATCTTTTTTTTAGATAAAATCTAAACTAAATTAGTGCAAAATGCCCCCATAGAAAATTCTGAATGGTTGAATGTTAAAATTCGGATAAAACTCTTAAAACTCTATTACTCTTTAACATTTTTCTCATTTTCGTACTTTACTAGATAAATTGACCATTTGGTTAAACGTTTTGAGGGCGCTTGGTAAATTAGGGAACGTTGTATCAAATTTGGGTATATGTCTGAAACCTAAATTTCCTACAAAGATTTCTTTTATGTCTTTGGACATCGTCAACCTTCCCAAATCTCTAAAACCACTTTATAATTTTGGTAAAGCGATCTAGAAGTATTTTGCAAATTTTGTCCAGTTGGGCTAATTAAAAACGCTACAATGTTCTTTTTCTGTGCCATAGCACGTCACGTATCTATTGTGAAACAAAAACGAATGCCAGCAATTGGTTTCCCGGTTAAAATGAAGTCGTTTTTGTTAACCGCTAAACTTATTTAGATTGTTATTTTAAATTGTTTTTTTAAATTTGATTATCTCGTAAACTAGACATTTTCAGATGAAGAGAATGACTCGCACGTCACTTCCCCATCACTTATATAAAAAACACAATAGCAGAGGCTTTGTCCCAGTATCTGGCCAGTCGAACATTTTGCGAAAAGCAGAAAATAGATACTATTTGACTCTCTGACTTCTAAAAACCTATCAAAGTTAATTTCACGACCTCAATGCTCTCAAATATACAATTCGTTTTTTCCAAATCAAGATTTTTACAAAATTGCATTTGGCCAATTAAGTCCAAACAAAGACTTTTTGTATGACTTACCCAAGCTATATTATCATAGTTGAAAACTCATTAAATCAAAAATCAGTGAAAATCGAAAATTTCCTATATCTAAATTGGGAAGTATATAATACTTTTCCTCTTTATTCATTCCCGAGATATTTTACTTTATCCAATTCTTTTTAATTTAGAAGAAACCCAGCTATCTCTGCAACAGGCAGCCAGTTTCCAAAAAGATCTAGAGTGGGATGTAGTTCACACGGGGCTATCGATTGAGCAAGAAATCGACAACTTTAGAACAGACTCACTGACTGACTGTTTGACATGTGGAAAACGACATGACTAGCTCGCGTCTATGTAAGAGCGACTTAAAATACAATCATTGCAAAAAATATTTTTAATGGCACGCTGAAAATAAACATTTCTGCTGTACCTGATTAGTCAATTGAATAGCAGTAGAAAAATAAAAACTATTTTATTTAAATGTAGAAAACTCACTTTAATTAATTCTTTATCGGTTTTTACAATTTCTTGATTACCCCATTCAATATATAGTTTCTTTTCTTCATGTACATATTTTCCGGGAATTATCATACCATTATGCAATGACTGTCCGATGTAGGTGGTTCTGTTTGCACTATCTTTGCCTCCTGGTAATACATCTGTAGGAAGTTCGTCGCTAGAGTCCCTCCAGTAAAACCCTAGAAAAAATTGTTTTAATTTTATATCTTACAACATATAAGGGATACATATATTATAGTGGTTTTAAAAGATCAAAAATAAATATAAGCGAAGCAATTTCAAAACACCCTGTATAAAAAAACAACCAGAAATTACGTGCGAAAATTATATTAGTTAATTCATTTTTAAGTATCTGGTATTAACGAAATTTTATAAATAATTAATGAAATTTAAGTAGGTTTGCAAAGAAATTAAATGGTAGAAGCCAATGCCATTAATTTATTAATTAATTTGAATTTAATTGAACGGTTATAAGCTAAAAACCCGAGAATACCAAAGATGAGACGCGTTGCTAGCGTACAAATATATCAGGAGGGTTGGAAAACGTGGAAAATCCAAATCGTAGAAATGTTATTTAAAATATTACGATTGAACACCTGCGTATTTTTCTAAAAGTCAAGTTCTGCCTAAATTGTGTAGATAGCAAATGGTTATAGAGAACGTCGGATAAACCGTCGCTTATATTCACGGGAAATGCTAATGAGGGGGTTATTTAACGCACGCAGAGAGTGCGCGTGTGTAAACAGCGCACAAACAAGGATATCGATTTTTAACCACTCAAGCAAGGTTAGACTGAGACGTAGAAAACGTATAAGCATGAGACCACAATAGAAGAGGAGGGATTTAAGAAACGTCATTAAGTCTACGATTGGTCGATAGGTTAGTTTGACTTGACATAGACACGAGGATAGTGTAGCGTAAGTTTCTTAAAAATTTATAACGAGGTATTGAAATTCGCAGATTTGAAATTGGGGTTGAGTGCAAAATTGTGAGAATGTGTGGTTGTGAGCGGGATTTCGGATAACTGGGGGCCTGGAGAGGGTACAGTCGAAAGACATAAATACTCTAGAGAACTAGGACTCGCTCTCTTGTCTTTTAACTTTGTGCCTTATTATTTCGATCGTCCCGAAAGCACATATGAAAGTTAAACATGAGCTGTAAGTATTAACAAATAATTTAACGTGTATTGCTTAGTGATAGCCTCTAAATTAATTAAAACGCGGTTAGTGTGCCGAAAGTACTTATTTTAATTTGAGGTATCACCTATAATTTTAATCAACTCGTGTCGGGACATTAAATAACGTAGATTACTGTGAAATGAAATTTGGAATTTGGTTACACCGAGAAGGAGGAGTTGGCGGATCAACTGAAAAGGAAGTCGTCTAGTAATTGAGAGAATCGACCTGCAGACCAGATAGAAAATTACATGGCATCATCTACAGAGCGAAGATCTTCTAGAAATTCCAGGTAACGATTTAAATTTGTGATTCCTATAAACTGTAAATATTGGGGTGGCGTATGAGAGTGTTTTTCAAGGTAGTGTGAATTATTCACGTATTGAACTGAATATGTGTAAATAACTTTATTACGGTATTCAACTAGAAATTGAAGGTGTCGAGAAAGCTTTTAAACGTTCCATCAGAACGTGAAATTTTGTGAAGAGTACATGGCTTTGTTTTTTTTAGTTTTAGTGTATGCAAAGTAGAAGGGCATACATTAATTGGGTTATTATGAGCTCACCATAACCCACAGTTTACTTAGAGTATTAAAATAAATAAATAAATTATGATGAAGGAATTTTAGAGAAGGTATTATTCAAGGTCCATTTACTCCGAGTACATTTTATGTGTTTGATGATTTAAAAATTAAATACAGGACATTGCAAAGTAAAATTTACTGAAGTGTAACGTGAACAATAAAATAATAATGAATTGCATTTGTAAATAGGAATAAATAAAAGATTGTATGTTTGTTGTATTTTGTGGTTTTATTGGGCGTGTGCGTGAATGATAGGATTTATGAATGAATATAGCTATCCAAAAGGTGGTCCTAATGAGCTAGCCGGAAGCAGTTGAAGAAGGCCATTCAACCGAGGAAGAGAGGAAAACGGGTAAGCAATATCTTTTTTGACGCATTTAAATTTTTGGAAATTTTTCTATTTTCGAATTTGAAAATTTTATATTATTTTCGAAATATTTATGGTTACTCTGGAGCTTACCCGAGTACCACGGCAATATATATTGTGGTTACTATGAAACTGATTGCTTCTATATATAATTTCATTTATATTCGTTTACTGAGAAAAATTCTTGAAGGGGTGTAACGATTTAAATTATAGCTCATATTCTTAAGTCGTTTTCTTCCACTCTGTGTGTGTGAGATGTGTGTTTGTGCGGGGGGGGTGTGCGTGCGTGCGTGTCCGTGCGCGTGTGTATGTGAGCTCTGCGCCTGTGCGTGTGCGTGTGTGTGTGAGCTATCACGTCTTCGATATATTTTTAATGGTAATCAATATTTTTGATCAGATATGTTGAGAATTAGTTAGTCTTATTTCAACGGTATAAAATTCAACATAGATTCTTTCTGGGTAAGCTTAAGGTTGGTTTGACATAGCTCTTTACGGTTTCCTATTGTGAGTTGACTATTTTCTTTTCTTGTAACTGTCTTTATTTGCCACTTTATTAATATGGTTTATATACTTGATTGCGGTATTGTCTTCCTCTATATACTTTATTTTCTGATATGCCATTATCCTAACCATTTTATGTATGTATTTAATATGACATCTCGAAATCAAAACCTACCTTCTTCATTTTTTGACTATTGCCAATGTTTCCTAGCCGTATAGTGTCGCACTTCAAACATTGGATTTTAATAGTCTTTTCCTAGCAGCTTGCTAAAGCTATCTTAGATGTTAGTATCGCGCCTTACATTTTTCAAGGCTTTCTTACCTGATCTATTCTTAGTATTTCACAGCTTGTCTTCTTCCCCGCCTAGATTTTCCATATTGTCTAAATTCTTTTCAATAAAATTAAAGATTTTATATATCTTTTCTACCTTCCAACTATTTTATGTTTACAAATGTTATGTCTGTTTTATTATATATCGTTCTATGTCTATTACTAGCTTTCTTGCAAAAATGCATAGTTTTTGATGGGCTATGCCAGGTGTACCATTATCATTGTTGACTGCATTTCCTCATAACTACTCTGTATATATTGATGTTTAGCTTATTTACACAATTATTTATCTTTTTCTTAAGTTACTTTATTCTTGCGCCATCCTCTGTATCTGTACTTTTATATTTCCTTTGTTTCTAATATAATATTTCGTGCTTTAATTTATTCTTCCCTAGCTACATACTTTTTACTTCGCAGTATAATATATATGCACCTTAAAGAACTGTCATTTTTGTTGTATGCTTTTGTCATCTTGTGCTGTTTTACTGTCCACCCTATTTTTATATTCTTCGCTGATTTGTGTGTCGTTTAATTTATTTATATCTGATTTAATTAGCCTTTTATCTTTTTTCTTAAATTTGAAATAATATTTTGCTACTATTAATTTGTGCTTATTATCTAAATTTGCATTCAGTAAACTTTTACAACCTTTTGCCTTAACTTTTGATAGATAGTCTTTCTGAAAATTTTAACACTCAATAACCTTTTGGATTTTATCATACACTTGCTTAGTTTCTTTATCATCTTGATTCGGTTTGAGCAGGTATACCTGAACTACCACGGTGTCTGTTGGTGTATTACCAAGTACTGCCTCTTTGAGGTAAATGGTTTTAATCATCTTAAAAATACTGTCAGAAATAAATTGTCTAGAAAAATTACCTTTATTAACTAAAAAGCCTTGGACTTTTTTAGAGATATTTAACATTTTTTACTGTATTTATATTTGAAATGTTGTCATAAACAGTTGCTATTAACAAAATTCATGAAATTTTTTCAGAGTTATCTTGTTTTAGAGGGGTATTTATTTATGCTCCCACGCATGCCTACAAACTTATTTCAACATCGAACCAATATGTTTGGTGGCATATATGTATACCACAAATGGGTCATCATCACCTTACTATCTGCAGTGTTGTTAGTATGTTACTCAAAATGCAATAGAACAAATATATTGAGAGAATTAGAAAGAAAGAAGCTTGATTCAGTTCCAATATTTTTATTATTTTTTGTGACTTATGAAAAGGCATAAAACAATTCAGACATAGTGCGACATTACATATTTTGCAAATAATTTTCGACCGCTTTCCCTTCTGTAATAAGATGACATTGCCTAGTCAAACAAATCGACACCTCCCATAAATTTGTTGTAATTTTGCAAGGACAAGCTACTGCTTATTTCTTGCCCTCTTTATTAGATCTTTGCAAAGTTGACGATGTGGACGGGTGATGTATAGAACTGACAACAATAACAGATTTCTTACCTTTATCACGCCATTTAGAAACAGACAGATCATTGCTCTGTGCGAAATCTGAATCATCCGTTTTTATTATCTTCCCTCCTTCACGAAGTGAATGTTTTGGATAGTTCTTACGATTATTCCCGAAAGTGCCACACACGAAAGTATCTGTTTTTAATAGTTGTGCTAACAGGTTAAATGTCAAAAAATAAATTATCGAAATATAAACAATAGCTTTGATTTTGGCAGGGTTTGCTGAGAGTCTAAACAGTTCGCCTCCAGAGTTTCTGAAACATCTGCAGTTTCATTCCCTTTGTATATCTTGAAAGATAACATGTAACCTGTCTTAGAACAGGCTAGCGCCCATATCTTAAATCGTATTTTGGTAGGTTTCATCGTCATATACTGTTTCAGATTGGTTTGTTACGGTAATTTTCTGAAATAGAGAGATTCTACAAGAAATTATAACGCCCGTAATTGAAACCCCTCCTTATGTTATTCTCCCAAATAATCCAAACTTAACAAATATTCAAGTGTTAAAAGCCGTCCTGTATAAAAATGTACCTCAATATGTGAAATATACCCTATAATCGTTTATCAATTCGTTACCAACAAACAAGCATTTGCCTCTACTACACCCTTAGAATTATTTGAAATATTTGCTTCCTAACCGATTTTAAATAATGTTTCTTCCTTGGAAATACGTGCTCGTTATGTTTATTAATTATTCGTCAAAAAATTAAATGCTTAAATGTGTTTGTTATTTGCTCGTATTTGTCGAAATTCTATGTTGTTATATTTGCACGTGATCCTAGCAACGTCTTTTCTTATTAAATTATTCTAAGAATATTTATAGCGTGGATCGATAATTTTACAAACCTCGGTTCTGCTTGAGATAGCTAGGCCACTTTTCATGCTTTACCGTAGTTTGATTTATCTATATCGCAGGGGTATTTTAAAATGAAGCTCGTTTGCCTAGCAACCAACGAATTTAATAGAATTAATTATCGTATTGTCTTTTCTGAATTTTAGGAAGGTTTTACCATTGTATATATTTTTGCTTGCCTTCTCAGAATATTCTACACCAATATCAGTGGCAATGGTTTGATATTTTCCCTCCATGGTTTTCAAAGCTGTATAAATACGACCCCAACTTTAAAAAGCTCTCTTAACTATTCGACGGCTCTTAATTAGTCGATTGTTCTTTGAGCGTTGTGAAGTCGCGTTCATAAAATGTGCTAGTGCGGTACCTTTAAGTTGTTCCAGCCCCTTGCTGCATTTTGTGAGATAGCACTCGAAAGAAGATAACTCCAGATACAATATGTTTTTCTGTTTACTTTATTTTGTGTTGCTGTTCTGGAAGATAGACACTTGTTTTTGATTACTTCTACAATATGTTACAGACCGACGATAACGCACGATTAATTATGTGTAAATTACTGTAAGAATTTTAATGCGTTTAGAGCGCTTTTCTGCTGTTTGCTTTACTGTTTAAATTAATATGAACGTCAAATAATGGACTGTTTAAAATTTTAATGATACGAGATGCATTTGCTACAACAATTTTTAATGACTATATTATTATTTTGATATTTCTTATGCATATTAAGGGTTTGAACATATTGTAAATATGCTTGTAATTAGATGGTAAAATTTTGTGCCTGATATTTTTCTATGTAGGCTGTATACTGTATATTATGTAAATTTACGCTTTATGTACATCACGTTGTAACGAACGATTTCGTAACCAGGTATTTTCGACGTTTGTAAATATTCTTCGGGGACCGTATGTTTGCCTACATGTTCGTAAAATAAATTTCTTTGTTATTCAGGTTTTCAATTCAATTTTCTATTCTAGGTCACCCACCCCACTCTCCGACATTTTTGAACTATCCCGAACTCTGATTCTTTTAGAGTTCGATTCTGTCCCTGTGTTTGGTTGCGATACTCGGTTTTTCTACTACTTACTGTACTGCATTCTTGATTGTCCATACAGAATACCATAACACATAACAGGTTTTTCCTTTGAAACCTGCCACACTCTCATTCACATGATGGAAAAAAGCAGCTTCGAATGCTTCGTTCAAATGATCAACGAGTGGTCGTACCTTGAAGAGTTTATCAAAATTTGGAACTCTTCGTTTTAGGGTCAGTGCATTATCATTCACATGAACGTAGCGAAAGACAGTCAGAAATCTATTCTTAGAAATAGCATTTCCATCCTGTTTACTTTGAAATTTATGTCGAGTGACCAATACATTTTGAGGCTAGGAAGTTTACGAAAAGTCATAAAAATGAGTATTTGTAGGAAAGCTCTTATTTCTTCAATATTAGTTGTTTGATTTACATAGCTCTGTTTTACATATAAAATAGATTGATCGACAATATTCTATACGACAGAATCAGGTAGGAAAGATTTGAAAATCTTTTATAGTGTTTTAGTAGCACATGTTATCTTTTGGCCCGAACGGCTGGTTGAAGTGGTAATTGATGAACTTAGAAGGCTGAATACCTACGTTGGTCCAATCATAAAGGATGTTTCCTTCGGCATTTGTTATCACCTTTTCGATATCCTCAGCATCATCATTATCTTCTTCATTGACCATACTAGTAACACCTTCTTGAACGACCTTGTTGTAATTGAGATCCTTTTGTGGATTAAAATGAATGACGTGCGCAGTAATATTGTAATGTAAAAGATCCTTGAAAATAGATTTGTAAATATGTACCTACTTAGTTTGTTTGTATTATGTTTACTACCAATACCAAACAAGAAAATTTACAAATTTTTAGCCGCTCAAAAATAAAAAGTTGTCCGTGACAGCCCGTAGGAATAACTGATCTTAGTCGTAATTGTAACAAGTGTATAACCGTTATGTTTTGTCGTAGTTTTCAAAAATAAATCTGTATTTTAAATCTGATGAGCTTTCTAGCTAATTTTGGCACGAACGTACATCCGTTACCAACTTAATAAGTTTTGGGAACATAAATCGCATTAATTACAGTAATATTAACATTCAAGGCTTAAGGTTTCTGTATCCAACAGCGGTCGACTAGTTTATTATCCAATTAATTTTAGTATAAAATTTAAATTAATTTGCAAAATTAAAATCGACAAACCTTCTACGTCCTTGCATTCTTCTTCGGCAGGTTCTTGTCCTTTTACATCGTGCAAAATTCCAATCAAAATGAATATAAAATACAAAAACACTTTTAGAGATTTTTTAACTTGCACATGAAACATTTTCTTCGAAAGCAAGTTGAGCCTGACCTATAATCCGGGGATATCTTTATTACTGCCAGATAATGATTGTGTTGTATATTCTTGGTAATGAAATGGTTAATGTAATGTTATGTATGTACGTACATATTATACGTAGAACAATTTCATACAGTACAAAGAAAGTAGTTGGAAATCCTTTGTGGGCATTTAGTTGCTCAAAGGTGATATTTGTGACATTCTGTGGAAATTTCCAATTATAGTTTTTATCAAACTGATAAATATCATTCAATTTCAATGGTTACTTTGAATATAGTTTAAGTACAATTGTATACAGTGTTTTAGTAAATAATCATTAACTCATTTTCGACACACTTGCGATAACACTGCATCTGGTTTTTATTTTTTGTTCTTCTTAAATTAATTTAGGTTTCTTCATATTGTAGCAGACGCAGAATGTCGATTTTATGACGTCCTCGTTTTTCGTTTCATTCCTACTGCTGATTTTAAGTGGCTCTAGTTCTTCCCAAAGTCAAAATTTCATTTTTCTTTTTTACTTGTAGAGACGAAACAATATGTTTGGACTTTTTTATGCATTTTCTCTGTAATTTTTTTTGGCCGAATATTTACCGAAAGCACATGTCATTCATAAAACTTGGAAAAACTTTCCCCAAAAATTAGATTTTGTTGCTGATGGAACTTTTAACCTACGATCAACCATTAATTCTCAAAAAATCCAAACAGCCTCGAAATATTCTGGGTATATGGCGAATATTTTTTCAAAAGTTTAAGGTAGGAATAGGTGTACAACAATGTCTAAACAAAACTCTGGCGGGGCTAGCATCGACCGTTTGTGGCTGCGGTAGATTGCAAAATACTATATCTCAGGGGTTTAGAGAACAAAGTTAAATTTTACCCAGACAAGTTATAAGGACGCAATTTGGAACGTGACAAAAGAAAATACCTTAAAACAACTTATATATTGACGTTTAGTTAATAACATTCATAATAAAACTAAATATATACCGTTATTTTCTTAGAACCAAATTTTCATACAATAAAATCACTAAGTGTAGTTTATATATCTACACTCTCATAATTTCAAAATTTTGTCTTAGACTACCAGATAAGATATTAGAAAATGTAAAATTATTATTGTGCTTAGATACAATTTCAAATCAACGTTCTAAGTAAAAAGAAATCATAAATACACTTTGTTGTATTTAACTTTAGTTAAGAGAATTTGAATTAAACATTAAAATTAAACATAACCTCTAAATCCACAAAAAGGGTTTCATGAAAGCTTTTATGTTGACAACTTATAAGGTGATACCAGGAAAGCAAAAGTAATATTAAATTAGTTAAGGTAATAGGTAAATAAAAGTATGACTATATTTTACATGTACTATTTTTCTAGATATTTGAGATTTAAAATGTAACACATGCACATTGTTCCGTCACAAAAGTAAATAAGATAAACTTATACCTGTATTCATGATATACGAAAGAAAACGTATACTTCAACATTGAGTTTACGGCTTGTTCAGAACTATAGGATCTTCTTACGGTTTGTTGAGACGAACACCATGGTTTTTTTTTGTTGCTAACCTCAAACTTCAAATTTGTAAGGGCCAATCCTTTTGTTCCACAACCATATGTTTTATTAACGGAGCATTTAATTTATTTTAGAAGGTAAATAAACGGCAACATAAATTCTTGTACGATAAAGGATAATATTTGTAGGTAGTAAAATTAATGCATTAGGATTAGATAGCCTAGCATGTATAAGTAAATACCCCATCAGAGAATATTTTACCAGAGAATAACCTAGCAGAGACTATATCACCGGAGGATATATCATCGGAGAATATGCCACCGAAGGACATGCCACCAGAGGATATGCCACCGGAGGATATGCCAACAGAGGACCCATTCATGCTCATTTTGAACGGGTAATTCAGGTAGACTTTCTCCATACGCATTTTGCTAGTATTCAGGTACGACATCTTAGCCTTAGAAAGGACATCTTTATCGGCAAACGGTATGTGCTCAAAAGGCGGTCATATATCAAGAGGCGGCCTCCCTGGCGTAGTGGTATGTGTGTGACTAATACGCCCAAGTTTCCGGGTTCGAATCCCGACACGGTCCGCTTGAAAAATGTTAGGCGAGCATTTTTCACAAAAATACACCCTCGTTGGGATGAGAGGTAAAATGGAGGTCCCGTGTGTGAGTGTTGTCACGCACTTTAAAGATCCCTACCTTGCTTGGAACAGCAATCATTCTTTTAAACTTTAAAATTTTTGCTTAGTGTACTCAAACCAAATATTTCGAACATCAATAAATCAAAGTCACCTTCAATTTATGTCATAAATGTCAAACTTGAAGTTTTTATTATTTTGACAACGATCCTAGGTCATGGATCGAAACGTAAATAAAGATGATTTTAAAAACTATGAGTGGTTTCATTCCCAAAGAAGATTAAGAAGAATGCTAAACAAACCACAACAAACATACAGGGAGTATTTACATATATGTGATCATAATTATTTATATTATTTATACTAAAAGGAACATTAAATTAAAACTCAAGATCGACTTATTTAGTGTATTATTTTATAATACTAAAGGGAAATGTTACACAAATCAAAACTAACTTGTGATTGTTAACGGTATTAATATAACATTAAGACGAATAATACTTTTATATTGAAGGAAGTGGGATCACAATGTAACATGGCAAGGGAACGGTGAATGTTACATATTTAACCTAGGATTAATCATTAACTAGGTGGTGATGAAGTAATATGATACCGATTTTCTGTCTTTGCGCTTTACCGCTGCCGTCACACGAATGCGATCCGTAAGCTCCATAAAAAAGCCTACGATTATAAAACTTGAACTATCATTCGTTTTATGTGCGGAAAACCTGTCATCTCACAATTTGTACTGCTAAACCAGTTGAACTACTTAGAACTGAAGAGACACGATTAAAATTGTAACACGTGTACTTAATTCTAATCTTTCATAAACTATTTATTACTAGTAGGTGTAGGAACGAGGAAGTAGCACACTTTTGCACTTCCTTCGTCCTCCTCTTCCTCCCTCTTACTCCTCCGTTCCTCTCCGTTAATGCTCATCATTCTTTCTCTTTCGCCTCCTCTTCCAACTTCATCCGTCCTCCTTCAACTTTCTCCGTCCTCCAACCTCTTCCTTCATTCTCCAATCTCTTCCCGTCGCCCACCAACCTCCTCCTTATCGGTCCCTCTACAACCTCCTCTATCCTCCTTCAACCTCCTTTGACATTTTCTCTTACGTCATGATTTTTGGCTTACTCTTTATATCTACTGTTCCTCCATCGTGTATATACATTTCCACATAGCTACGTCACGCCGACTTAACCTAAGAATTTTTCTTCGAACATTATTGGGCTAACCTAACTTAACCAAGAGCAGTTGGGGCCAACCTAACCCAACTTAGAAAAACGTCGTCTAACCTGATTCAACTTAGAGAGATGTCACATAATCTAACCTAAGTTAGAGAGATGCCATCTAACCTTTAACGTTACGTCCGTTGTTGTAAAAAATAGAAAGTGGAAGGTATATTTACGGTAAACCCATCACTACCGCCCTATTGCTATTACCCCTGGCGAAATGTTCAGGTACTATAGCGAATCCACCTCCGCCCGGGCGAGATGCTCGGACGTCATGGCGGACCTTCAGTATATGAAACCGATTTTTTAAAACAAGAGGTCAGGGAATTACAGAAATTTTACATATACACGAAGTCTGTTATATTTTACAGTTTGATAAACAAAGCTCTCTGCACATCTCCAACTATTGGTTAGAAAAGGAAATACAAGAACTTGCCTTTTATTTTCGTTTTTTTATCCTACTTAATCTCCAGTTGTGATCCGAGGGTTTTTGCAGTCGATTGATTCTAATCTGTAAAAGACAATATTTTTGTGGCACTTGCATATTTACACGTAAAGTTTGTCTTATTACTATCGTTTTTCCTCTCCAAACCCCGACTGTATTCGGGTCTTCGCTATCTTTTGGTTTCTTCTAAATGCATAAGACGATATATTGCTGTGCTGGCAGATTTATCCTACAATTTTGTTTCAAACATAGTCTGCGATTTTGTTCGCATTCCTTCGACATCCTTCGGTTCCTATTCTATATAGTATAGATAGCAATTTTTCTACGTAAGTTAATATTCGACACATAGGTTTTATATTGGAGAATTAAATAACATTTAGCGTATTAAATACAAATGTTTAACTCGAATAAACGAAGATTAAATTACGGAATTAAAAGTTTTGAATTTTTTGTCAAAATATTTAACTAGATTGAAACAATTTTTTTATTTATTATTTATTTTGATGAATCGGGCGTACTAGTACAACTATTTTGATGTTGGGCGTTAGTGACGTGACGTTTTATTATTTGAAAAGAATTTATTTTTAATGTTATTATTTCCAATAGACTCACGAACTTCACAATATTCACGGCTTAGTCTGGGAATTATCCCAACGGCGAGCAATGAAATTGGGCGTGGATGAAAAGTAAATTCAACTATAAAGGGGAATGCTAAAGAGGGAGGGGAGTTGAGCGCCACCGCATCTATATGGACAATAAAATACCAAAGCAACCTATGAGAAGATGCAGAAACCCACAGGCTATAATGACTATCAAAACATACTAGTTATCGAAACAACACCTCTGGAAACCTCTCAATGTGTCTACTTCAACTCCTGCTGTGATAATACTGAAAGAAAATGTCACACAATAAATTTTTAATCAAAAGACACTGCTTGCGTCTTGCAACAAAAAAAAAATACAACACTACACATAACTTAATAATCGTTAAACTATCACACTAGAAGTGTTATACCTAAAAATAGATATCAAAAAGAAGTCACTTAGATCACTTCTATAAACATTACTGTACTGGAGTATCCCTCAAATTTCATTATTCAGAATTTATTTTCTCAAATTTACTTTCATTAAATTTAGATACTGGTAAATAAAAGACTTAGTGCTTTGAACCAAAAATATAATTTAAAGTAATTCTTTTCTTTCTTTCAAATACATGTACACAACATCACAAATTTGATATTCAAAAGTAAAATTAAACTTTTTCTATAGAATAAGAATTCATATATTCTAATAACTATAAATTTTGTATGCCCGTCTTTGTGTTAAAGTTGAGAGGCGCGAATCGATTGCTTTTTGGGATTTGCGTTCGAGGGTTTCGGTTTTGGGGGCGTGGGCGGGTGGTGGTTAGGTGGGGAATTTTTGCGTGCGTTGCATAGGCCGGTTTTTACCGCGGAAAACCGATGAATTGCTGAGAAATAAGGATTTTCCCGGAAAAGATTAATTTGAAGCGACGTATTCGTTAACGTGTTAAAAAAGCTTGGATCCCTCGAAAATTTCTGATCTAAAAACCGAACAAGACGTCCGACGAGGTTGGCAACTGCTCGGTTGACGTTGGTACGAGAGAGAAGAAAGCTCGAGTTGGTTTCTAAAATACGTATTCGGGCGTTAAAAAATATCTAATATATATATATATATATATATATATATATATATATATCAAACAACGCTATTCGTATTCTAAAACCTGAATTATTAACAGTTTGCAAGCTGGTAGTATAGTATTTTCTTAAAACAGGCATTAAAATTTGTATAATTACCTGGAGAAACGTCAAACACAGGTCACTATGGCGAAGTGGTCTTAATCCGATCGATTCTCCACAGTGATTTTTACAAGGTCACTTGGGTGAAGTGGTCTTGATCCGATCGACTCTCCGAAGTGATTTGGACAAGATCACTAAGGCGAAGTGGTCTTGATCCTATCGACTCCCCGAAGTGATTTCGGCAAGATCACTAGAGCGAAGTGGTCTTGATCCGATCGACTCCCCGAAATGATTTCGGCAAGATCACAAGGGCGAAGTAGTCTTAATCCGATCGACTCACCTAAGTGTTTTGACAAGGTCACTAGGGCGAAATGACCTTCATCCGATCGACTCACCGAAGTGATTTGGACAACGTCTACTAGGGCGACGTGGTCTTGATCCGATCAACTCTCCGAGGTGATATCGACAAGGTCACTAGCGCGACGTGGTCTTGAACCGATCGACTCCTCAAAGTGACTTCGACAAGGTAACTGGGGCGAAGTGGTCTTGATCCAATCTACTCTCCGAGGTAATTTCGACAAGATCACTAGAGCGAAGTGGTCTTAATTTGCGCAAAGAGGGTGGAGCGCAAAGAGGGCGGAGCGCAAAGAGGGCGGAGCGCAAAGAGGGCGGAGAGCAAAGAGGGCGGAGCGCAATTAGGGCGGGGTGCAAAGAACACGAGGAGTAAAGAGGACAGGGCAGAAAGAAGACGGGACACAAAAGGGCGGGGCGTAAAGAGGGCGGGGCGTATTGAGGACGGGGCGTAAAGAGGGCGGAGGATACAGTAAGCAATGCAAATTACCAGACAATGTTGGAAATGATTATATGGCACCCCATACTGTACTTAGAAGACGCGAATGTGGATCAGTCGCTCACGCAAATGTTCAAATATTTGGTTATTCCAGATCCGGTTGATTTCAGATATCACAGTGAATGCTAGTACATAACTTGTATATATTTAATAATATTATAATAATTCTTAACAGCTTGTTTTACTTATTTGTAACGTCAGCACCAGTAAAAAATATTACTAATAAATTTTAATATCTTAATAGCGTTTTTTTTTTGTTAGATGGTACTACATTAAAATAAGGAGTTATGTAACCGATAAATGGCGTAGTTAAAATATGCAAGTCCTTTAATGGTTTGTGTGATTCCAGGTGTTTGACAAGTGCTTATATTGATGGACTCAGTGGTCTAGTGCATAGGGCAAAGTAAGATGTAAGGAAAAATGTCAAAGTGACAGCTGTGGAGGACTGAGAAGAGTGGAGAAGGACAGAGGAGGTCGGAGAGTGTTGAAGGATGAAGGAGGACCGAAGAGGTCGAAGGACGGGTAGGGGAAGAGTGCTACTGCTTCCGCCGGCCGGCAGTCGCAACTCACCAGTCATGGGTACGCGCCACAGCAGAAATCTCGGTGTGTGATTTGGTTTATTCAATAGAGTTCGGTGATTACAGTTCAGCGTAATTATCGACGTGAATATGGTGGTGATGTACCTACTAACAAAACTATTCTGCAGTGGTATAATCACTTTCGTAAAACAGGTAATGTCTTAAAAATTAAGCCACCGGGTAGGCCTTCAATCTCTAAACAGAATGTGGAACGGATTTGGCGAAGTTTGGAGTTGGGAATACCCAAGTCTCCCGTGTACAAAGTATGGGCATAAGATTCAACTTCTGCATGAAATCAGGCCCAATGACAAAGTGAAAAGATTCGATTTAGCAGTCCACATTTTGAACAGGATTGAAGAAAATGGGAACTTCCTAGAAAATGTTATGGTTTCAGAAGAGGCGTCTTTTCGCGTAAGTGGGTCTGTCAGCCGACACAACTGTAGGATTTGAGGGCCTGGGTCACCGCATGAATTCATAGAACATCAGCGAGACTCTCCCAATGTTTGGTGTGGATTGATACATGATCGTATCGTAGGACCTTTCATCTTCGCAGAGAAGACAGTTAATGGGGATATTTATTGTGAAATGCTTGAACTATACGTTTTCCCACAGATAAATGAAATCGAACAAAGAAAGGGATAGATTGTTTTCCGCGCTACCTTACTACAGCAACCGTGTCCGTGAGGGGTTGAACTTGCGTTTCCCTGACGGGTGGGATCGGTAGACGTGGGCTGATGCATGTCCACTAAGGAGCCCAGATCTGACTCCACTAGATTTCTTTTTTTGGGGACATGTAAAAAACATTGTTTAGTCCGAGAAAATTCCGTGACATTGCTCATTTGAGGGAGAGGATAGTTGCAGCTGTAGCATCCGTCACGCCTGATACGCTGCTGAATACCTGGGAAAAAACTGATTATTGTTTAGACGTGGCCAAAGCAACAAATTGTGCACATATAGAACTTTATTAGGTATCAAAAAAGACTTGAGAAGATTGTCTTCAATACTATATAGGTTTGATAGCTATTATTTTAACTTTACTGTGTACAAATAAAACTTTAAATCAATGAATTCTTTTATTATTAGGTTACCCCATTTTATTTTAATGGCCTGCATTCCAAAATGCATCGTTGATTCTTATCATTTATTACAAGTATATGTAAAAGTCATAACTTTTTATAAAATTATTTATATTTTACTGTTTAACAGTAACTTCCATTCGCTCTTTGTTGAGATGATAACCTGTACAGAACTTATATAGTAATTACTTTTAGGAGGAATATTTTCTTTATCTTACTAGTTACAGAAGACGGTTTCCTTGACAACTTTTTGTGTTTTGTTTCTTATTCCAATTCTCTTTTTATCGTATTTTTGGGTGTGTGCAGATGCGGATGAACAGGCCCAAATTTTGAAACTGCTCCCTTGGCAGCCACAATATTGTTCCTCACAGAAAAAAGCATTCGTAAAAAATAATAACGAGACTATATTTTGGATCCCTCGGGCATTTGCAAAAATTCAGCCTGTCCATTTTCATCTATATGATGCACAAGAACACTATACAAACAGAATTAGAACAATAAACAATACACAAAAAGTGACAGCATCCGCACGGAGGAAAATACTTCTCAAAAACTTGTCCAACATGCAAAAATACACACAGACACCAGAAAACATTTTTCAAAAATTTATCGTGTCCATTTTCATCTATACACAACTTGGAACACAATACAAAAAGGGTTAGAACAAAGAACAGTATTTAAACAAGGTATAGTGCCAGCACGGAAGATATCAGTCCTTTAAAGAATGCTTTTTCTTTTGCAGGCGTTGTAATCTTTTGTTTTGTTTTTTGTTCTAATTCTTGTATCGTATTTGTGGGTAAATGTGGATGAAAACGCACAGGTTGAATTTTTGAAAATACCCTCTTGGCAGCCACAATACTGTCCCTCACAGAAAAAAGCATTCTTAAAAATTATAAAAGGAGAATATTTTGCTGTCAAGAGCATTTTAACCATTCAGCCTGCCCTTTCTCATCTAGACGCCCACAGGAACACGATACAAAAGAGTTAGAACAATCCAGAAAAAATTACAGCGCCCGGTCAAAAGGCATTCTAAATTACATTATAATTGGATTCAATTGTTTTTTTTTTATATTAAAATATGAATCTACGTCTTATTCCTCTATTTCTTGTTCTAGCTAATAAATGAATGTGTGCAACTTATTTTGATCTTGAAACTGTAAAATATAACGGACTTTTTATGTACAATTCCTTTAATTCTTATAATAGCAGGTTCTGCTTATTTTCTATTTGTTGTAGTTAATATCAGTGCGTTGCTTCAATAGATCCTTCTATTATGTGCTTAGCGATCTGGTCAGTTTCTTACATTTCTTTGTGCGCAGAAAACACTTTCATATTTTTTCGAACATCCAAAGAAAATCGGAACTTTTGTAGCTAGTGAAACGAGTTATTATAGTATTAAGAATCACATAAGCTTTTAACGTTTCAGGTGATTTCATTTACGTGGATAAATAACATCTACTTCGTGAAAAAAGAATGGAATCTTTCGGTTTTCAGTATTGAATCCAGATTCTTTTAATCACCTTTAACAAATATTTGTTCATACTTTTCTGATGTTAGTTTTAATAAAATTTTGTTCATTTATCTGAAAAATTCTTTTATTACAGATAATAAAAATGAAGAAGTTACTACAGTGTAAAAATTCTTTTAAATAACTTTTTACACTTTTGAGTACCGTTACCTCTTTTTTTACGTTTCAAGCTATACTTTAATAATTCGGTATAGGGAATTTCCAATTCGAAATTGAGCATTATTTCCTATCATTAATATAAGTAGTATAAAGTAGGTTACGATGCATCATAAATGTGTGTTTTGAGGTCTCTGCACTATATGGAAAGACCCTATGGTT
The DNA here is from genome assembly GCA_036346225.1 of Platerodrilus igneus. Classification (NCBI taxonomy): domain Eukaryota; kingdom Metazoa; phylum Arthropoda; class Insecta; order Coleoptera; family Lycidae; genus Platerodrilus; species Platerodrilus igneus. The sequence goes on from JARFIW010000957.1 coordinate 686,154, forward strand.
TATTGCATGTAATCAGTTAAATAAACGTTTTTCACGCTTGAAGTAGTATGCGGTGATTACCTCAATCAATGAGAATGTTTGACTGTTGGAGTGGTTTTTACGAGTTTGTGTGAACGTAAGCGATTATCGTGGAGAGTATCTTGAACTACCTTACCAAACAGACGTGATGACAGTTAGTGCGTGAAAAATGCAGTGAAGTATCTGTGAATTTCTGCCTTCTCTTGTTATCTCTATCTTAATATCTTTGTTCCCAATGTTGTAGGTTAACAACAACATCACTGCTAATTTGTGAATGGATAGGCGATCGACCAACAAAGAACCTGAGATTACGTTTACAGGGGAGTTATTCGCATATGAGAATTATGTAACTAGCTCTATCTACCGAAATATCTATATTAATAAAAGTAAGCCATTCTTTGGTTAATTATTGTTCTTTCATTATTGACAAATCTGTGCAATATTACGTCCTCTATATAACTAAGCTGTAAACGAAAGTACGTGTGGTTGTAACTGCTTTTACCAGTAATAGTATTGGCGCCTAAATTCGTTGTTTTTTATTTTTAATACACTAATTGTTTTATTTACATTAGGTTACGTCTGTTTTGCTCTTCTCAAATATTAGGTATCAATTTTATATTTTTATCTTTAAAATGAAATAAATTATTTTTCTATATGTGAATTATCGATTACACTAACTTAAAATGACGAACCACCATGTTGAATTAAAATATTGTTAATTAATGTTATTCTTTGTGTGCCACAAAAATTGTGTGCTATATTTATATAAAATAACAATTTTAGAATTAATTATTTATGGTTTTTGACTATTTTGTGAAAATCTATGTACTAGGGTACAAATTTCAATGTTTTACAGAGCTAATATGGATATTGTAACAATTGTTTTTGCTGTGTAAGAAACTGCTTTTTGAAACAACAGAGAAGTATTAAGGCAATACAAAAAAATGAAAAATCCACTTTTTTATTTATCGTTTTTACTCGATGTGAGCCCTTCTTCTTCTTCTTTCTACCTGCTTGCTATAAAGCTCCAAACATCCCAAATCCATCTTTTATCTTTTCTATATTTTATATTTTTCTCTTTACTTTGTATGTCAGTTCAAAGGTTGTTACCTCGCGAAATTGGACCGTGGGTGTGAGTATAATTTTGTATCGCTACTATCTTCCGCTGGGTTTACGTTAAAACTGTCGACAGTGAATGTGTATCGATTTGACCTGCGGGCCTACTCTCTCTTGACCAACGTAGGAGTGCATGGTCTACATTCTCATTCTTACCTCATCCTTCATGCTGTTCTTTTGAACGAGTACCGCTTCACGGAATTTCTTTTTTGGTGGTCATGAGAAAAAAATTTTTTTTAGAATTCTACGGGATTACTCTACTCATTTAGGAGTCCCTTTATGTTATCTGCATTTATAGAAAGGACGGTGTGCCTTGCTAAATGTAGGGTCCCCGAACCAAAATAAATGTTCATCTGTTATCTTTTCTTTGCCATTTTTCTTATGATCTGATTTTATCGTATTAGTAGATTACGCCATTAATGTTTAGTGTTTATCTTTCTTTTTGAAAATATCTGTGAGTTTATCTTACCTATTTGATATTTTGAACCGCAAAGGGTTTGTTACTTATTTTTCTCTTTGAAATTGTCTTGGAGATTTTATCGTATCTAAGTGGGTAGCTATCAATCTTTCTCTCTGAATTATCTGTAGAAACTATCTTATCTAATTAATACTTTAAACCATAAATGGTTTGGTGTTTATTTTCAACGAACTTCGTTCGTTTATGAAATCGATTTGTCGTCCGTCTGTCCGTCCGAGGCCTTTCTAATGGTCGGACATCAATGTGTGATACATCAATCGATTCAGCTCGGTGTCCTGAGCTTAAGTTTTGATGTCAGTTGAAATCGGGCCACGGGGACGCTGTGCCCCCGCGATATTCCGTCGGGAAAATTAAAATTTCAAATAGGTCCAAAATTAATGTGCGATACATATTTGGACTCCCCTAACATAGCTGAGTCGAAATATGGTACCCCCCCACAAAATCTGACCACGGATACCCGACCCTCCCGGGGAATTAATTTTTATTTTATCTGAATACTTATAATTATTACAACATAATAATTTTAATTTCTTTAAATTGTTTTAAAGTAAGTCTACATTTGGAAGTTCGTTGCGACAATGCCTTGCATTTTCAACTTGTTCCTTCTGAAATTATCTTTAAGATGTTACATTATCTTAGCGTTGCTTCAAAGCAAATAAATTATCTATATATCTTTCCTTTTGAAAATATCTTTGAAAACTTATCTGTTCGATGTTTCGAACCTATTTTTGATCAAATTTATTGCTAAATGAAAAGAGCTAACCTGCCTTTTAGTTTTGTATTTGGTAGGTTAGGATTAACAAAATTATGTATCGTTAATGCAGTAGTACTGGCTAATTTGTTAACTTAACGTTTTTATAGCTGCAACGCATTTTGTCTTTATCTTGCTGAACGCCAGCGTGTTGTTGTTTGATTTAAGAGAATACTTAAAGGTATTAATAAAAATTTGTATTTACTAATATGCAATGATAAGAAAAATGAATTGTGTATTTAGCTTTATAGTGAATTTAAGTATCAGCTTGAGTCTTTCTCTATACTTCCGGACTAATTTTGTGCGGTTGGTGTGGCGGCAAACAAGACTCTTGCGCTCTCAGATGATGTAGCCTGAAGATCGGTGGCTACTTATTTGCATTTCGTGGTGTCGCAAGGATTGCTACGATTTAAAAACTAGGTGGCACCTAAACACATTAATTAATATGTTTTTCGTGTAATTGAGCTCTCGTACAAAGAAACTTCTTCTTTTTTGGTTTTTCCTTTTTGAAGCTTTGATGCTATTGTTACACCTTTTTGGCGTTATAAGCAGACTTAAGTAGTGGCGGCTTCGTGACATAGTTGGTAGGCGTGTGACTATTATGTTTCCTAAATGTGATTTTCCAATGCTCCACCTGAAGGTATTACATTGACTAGGAAGCGAGTTTTTTACCTGAAAATTGTTGAATTTTGCCGAACCCTTACTGTTCCAAGCAAGGTAGGGATCTTTAACGTGCGTGACAACATCCACACACGGGACCTCTATTTTACCTCTCATCCGAACGAGGGAGTATTTTTGTGAAAAATGTTCGCCTAACATCTTTCAAGCGGACCGTGTCGGGACTATGTCCAAGGTCCCGGGTCGAATCAGTAAATGGTGGGCTTGAAAAATGTTAGACTTGCATTTTTCACAAAAATACGCCCTTGTTCGGACGAGAAGTAAAATGGAGGTCCCGTGTGTGTGTGTGTGTGTGTGTGCGTGTGTGTGTGTGTGTGTGTGTGTGTTGTCACGCACGTTGAAGATTCCTACCTTGCTTGAAAAAGCAAGGGTTCGGCAAAATTCAAAATTTTCAGATAAGAAAAAACTTTCTTCTTTCTGGCCAATGTAGTACTTTTGGGTGGACTATTGGAAAAAATTAAATGTAGCGTACTTTTAATAGTTAGATGTAGGGAATTTCCAATCCGAAATTGAAAGCATTATTTCCCATTATTAATTTAGTATAAAGTAGGTTATGATGCATTATATATGTGTGGTTTGGGATCCGCACTATGGGAAGAACCTATATCTTATTGTATGTAATCTGTTAAATAAACATTTTCTCATGCTTGAAGTAATGTACGACCATTGCCTCAACCAATGGGAACGTTTAACAACTGAATGAGTTTTTATGAGTTTATGTAAACGGAACGATTGTCGTGGAGAGTATCTTGAACTATTTTTCTGAACAGACATGATAATACGACACTAAATGATTCATGTTCACGGACGGTCTAAAACTGTAAAGCGCACCTGATACCTCTCTCTACATGGTATATGAACTTAGGTGTCGCTAATGACAGTAATTTGTAAACTGTTCGATACCTTTACTAAAAGTTTTAATTAAACACCATGAGGAATACGTGCCACGGAAATCGATTAACTAATCTCACTCCGTCTTAGTTCACAACCACCACATTGTTAGTTTCAGGCAGCTCTCCTCTGTTTGCTATCCTAAGCTAACTCTTGCTTAACCAGTCTATATTTGAGATTTTGTCCTCCAGTATCTAATTTGTCTTCTTCTCTGCCCTCGATTACTGTCTCATGCTAAAAATATAATCTAGCATCTCGTCATATCTCTCTTCAAGCACATTTATCTGTTCCTAAATTACGTATAGAACAGTATTATTACTAACAATATATCCCTTGCATTCTCATAAGCATATTCTAATTTTGCTTTAGCCAAATGTTCATATTTCGCACCCGTGCAGTGCCACTCTCTAAACAAAGGCTTTCCTTTTCCTAGCAGCTAGAGGTATCCTATATTTTAGTATTGTGGTTACATCTCAAAAGGTTTTCCCTTTCTTAGCCTATTCTACTTTTCATGACTCACTTACTTCAATTTTTATTACTAATTCATGTTTCTAAGTGACTGAACTCATTTACTTATTCTAATCTTTCTAACCCCCATATTTACTATCGCTTTTCTAGCGTTATCCTATTTGCTACATCTCGTAATTTTTTTTTTGGTATAGTTGAGTTCTAAATCTGTCTAAAGTTGTTTTCACTTTATTTTGTTCTATTTTTGACACCTTATCTGTTTGTCTTAATAATAACTATATCATCCGAATACCTCAGCATTAGAAATTTTCTCCCTGAATTACGACATCGTCTCCTCTTTTTCTTTGATTTCATTTATGGTTGCATCATGCACAATTTAAATAAAATTATTGATGAAGCACATCCTTGCTTTAGTCTTACAAAACTTAAATTCTGCTAGTCATTATTTATTTCTGTTGTTGCGGTTTGTTTCCCATATAAGGTTAAATTATCAGCTGGTATGTAGTTTATTCTTTAACATTCTTTTAAAATTCTAAACTATTTCCTTGAAGAACTGTAAGTACTCATTCGTGTTTGCTAATTTGCGTCGCTTTACTTCTACTCGTTACTATATTCCTCCTTGATTTCGATATCGTTTAGTTTATATGTATTTAATTTGGGCAGCTTTCTTTGTTTACGTTTTTTACATTTAAATTACATTTTACTACTATTAAATTATGTCAGTCTATATCGTTTACAACCTTTCATCTATGCGAAACCTACCTGCCATTAGGCATTTGCGGCATGTATGACTGACGTTTATAAATTTTTAACATCGAATTAGATATGATTAATTCATTTCTGATACAGAACTAACAGCCAACACCATGGAAGTAGTACCAAAGGATGTGATAATTAATAATGATACATGGAGCGTTGTCTATGCGCTATGATATACGTATTTAACTGCCACACATATTTTCCATAATTTTTTTACTGACATACTTTTCACTTTTATAAAAAAAAACGCAGGGTTATGCAGCAGGACATCCTTTTCATTATAGTTGCTCTTCTTTTATGATTCTGGTAGTAAAATACTAATTTTTTTTCATAAACTTTTCTATAGCGCAATTTTTATGTGTTTTATAAGAAAACTCATTTAAACATCATATCAGTTTTCTTGACGTTCGTGATCTTCTGACAGGGATCTCGTCAGTCCATTACATGCTTTGTCAGTGGTTTTAACATTATATATATATTGCTGTGAAATGCTCCTCTGAATGCCGGGAACTGGGTCCTTTCAACAAAAAAATTCTAGTCCCACAGATTGGGCGTCATAAACGGCTGTGATCCTTTTTTCGCCTCGGCTGCTCACCTAATGTTATAAACCTCCTCATTCATAAAAAAACAACACATTCCTACCAAAACATCAACGTTAACTCTATTTACATCAATATTCAGAATACATTAAAATTTCAAAATTTAAACTCAGCATAAATTTCAGTTTTAAAAGAATTTCAAGATTAATTTTATTATCATTTTAATGTGCATCCAAAATTAAAGTCCTTGTTGGATGCCTACTAATTAATATAACAATATAAGCAGACCGGAGTCTGAGTATAAAGGAGCATCTACCACCCCTTTACGTTAATTAACCAGGTTCGTCTAATTGAGCTCAAAGACATACCCAAATTTTCATCATATTACCGAACATCAAAACTAAATACTCCTTTCTACTTCAACAAGCAAATTTCATCTTAAAATTAAAATTTTATGGTTAGTACAATTTCACTAATGTCCATTTAAAGTAAATCAATTATAAAGTTATTCAACACACACAAAATGTCAAACAAAATAGTATAATTTACCTGAAGGTTACTGTCCTCGTAGCTTCAAAGTACATCGTCCCTTTAGTTAATCACACCATTCCAACAGGATTATATTTACGGCTTCTAATTCTCAACGCTTTTAAAATTTTCTCCATCACCAGTTGTTTCTGGGCTTTTCGGAACTCATCTATGTATATCTGACCCTTGTTTCGTGGATCCAGACACGTATTTGAACCATTTAATTATTAACACCCCGAAAAATAGCAAATAACTTCATACTTCTTTCACCAATATACGCCAAAACTGCCTACTTTTGTGTATACATTTGTCGTTGTAAATTTTGCTAATTGGTACAGTGAAACTAAATTTTATTACCTTGTATCTAAGTGCACTGAAGTACATTCATGTTAGCACGTAAATAACCAACTATTTTGAATCACTAAAATATACGAGCAAAATTTTACTTTATTTTATCAAACTAAAATGCACTGTTTAACATCTTCAATCAAGTCGCGGATGTAAGAGCTTTTAACGCATCGAATCGTCAAAAGTCTAAGAGTCTAAGAGAGCTTGTTTATATTCATCTCGGTATATATAGCAAAAAGCCGGCACGTCGCTTTTGTCCTCAAAACGGGTAATTCTAAAGAATTCCTCATTCTATGTTCCCAGTCTGTCGCTCGCGCGTCGATTTTTACGAATTTTCACTCGTCCCATTTAAATCTCAGAAATTTCAACACACGGCACGCAAGCATGTCCGAGAAAAACTAATTAATTTTGTACAGAAATTGTTGTTTCTACCTCTGATATTTGCATCCTATTTTCAACCAATTGTGACCCTCGTGACGTTGCTTAAATCCCGCCTTTTACTATATGTGTCTTTGCTTGACGCATTTTCTCTTTCCTTTTCTAACCTGTTCGTATTGGAAAAGCCCAGAAACAACTTTAAAATAAATGGTGATGGAGAAAATTTTAAAAGCGTTGAGAATTAGAAGCCGTAAATATAATCCTGTTGGAATGGTGTGATTAACTAAAGGGACGATGTACATTGAAGCTACGAGGACAGTAACCTTCAGGTAAATTATACTATTTTGTTTGACATTTTTGTGTGTGTTGAATAACTTTATAATTGATTTACTTTAAATGGACATTAGTGAAATTGTACTAACCATAAAATTTTAATTTTAAGATGAAATTTGCTTGTTTAAGTAGAAAGGGGTATTTAGTATTGATGTTCGGGATTATGATGAAAATTTGGGTATGTCTTTGAGCTCAATTAGACGAACCTGGTTAATTAACGTAAAGGGGTGGTAAATGCTCCCTTTATACTCAGACTCCGGTCTGCTTATATTGTTATATTAATTAGTAGGCATCCAACAAGGACTTTAATTCTGGATGCACATTAAAATGATAATAAAATTAATCTTGAAATTCTTTTTAAAACTGAATTTTATGCTGAAATTTAATTTGAAATTTTAATGTATTCTGAATATTGATGTAAATAGAGTTAACGTTGATGTTTGTGGTAGGAATGTGTTGTTTAATTTTATGAATGAGGAGGTTTATAAAATTAGGTGAGCAGCCGAGGCGAAAACAGGATCACAGCAATATATATAAATTGATATTGAATTGTATCATGTCCTGCATATTTATTTTTATATATATATTGTGATATTATGTGATATATATATATATATATATATATATATATATATATATATGAGATTTGAACCTTGACGCACTGAAATACCACTCAGATATAGACTTCTAGTTCGTAAAATGATTGATGAAGGAGATGATGAGGGCAGTTACTTGTTAAAGATATATAAAATGATAATTTAAGAGAAAATGAATTTAAGATTTCAACTTGGGTGTTGGTGATTTCATAAAGTAATTTTGAAAAGTTTGTGCCAATGAAGTGAACTGCTGTTGTTTGTATATCATAAAAATTGTGTTAAAATATTTAAAGGGAAACTTCACTGCCATGTGAATATGTATGTATAGCTAAGATTTGAAGTCACTTAGTACGTTTTGATTTGAGTTAGGTATAAGATGTTAAACTTTCACTTTCATTTGAATAAGTACGTAAAGCCTAAAAAAGGTCAATTAGTTTGTTTTTATTAGATTTAAGTTAGTTATAAGATGTAGAAATTTTATTTACTCTTCAGTATATAGTTGTAAGTATATTATATCATTTGAATTTCACTTCTTGTAACGTGGTAGACATCCAACTCATCTAAAAAGAAATTATTTAACATTTGTTGTTAGGATTAAAATATCAACCAAAATTTATAAATTTTCGGCCAATGACATTTGTGTATTAGTTTACTCCAAATTAGAATTTGACAAGAGTAATAAGATCTATTAATAAAATTTTGGATCATAGAATGTTAGTTGGAAAAGAATTGTAAAAGAGTAGGCTGTTTTAATGTTTTAAGGAGCATCTCCATAGAGATAAGTGACAGTTGTTTAAAAAATTAAAAAGGGGGTTGTTGAATAAAAAATTAAGAAAAAGACTGATTTGAAAAGGACTGAAAAAAAGAATTTTACAAACTATAATTTTTTTTGTAACAGTTTACGAATTGTATACCTTTTATTATTGTAATCTCCAACATAAAATTCAACGTATGTAAAATGTATCTGTGATATTCAAAGTATAAAAGAACCGTTGATATTAAAAAGTGATAAATGCAAGAGTCATTGTCATTGTCTTATTATTGACGATTGGATTTCTGGGAGTGTTTTTGTATAGACAGAGTTCCGAAGTAGTGCTATCAGAACGCTGAGATTGCTGAATCTTTGGTGTCGAGCACGGTGTTGATTTCACGGAGCGAAGTTTCATGATAAGACCAACGACGATAAGTATAAGTGTCTCTAAAGATTATTTGGCGTACCTTAAACCCTACAATAAAAGGCGTAAATTCAGTATTACAAAATTTCAAAACGTACTTATCCACAGGTATTAAGAACCCACATCTGGTTCGAATCGTCGCTGTAGGCAGTGGAGCATCATTGTTCAGCAGCAAGACGTTTCATTGGAAGTTCAGGTAGTATTATTATTATCTGTGTCATATTTTAAACACTTAATCCATTATACTCGATTGAAATCTTAAATTATTAACTAATATAAACTGTTTACTGTGCGTATTTTTTAAGTAATTGTTTACACTGTCACATTTAGAAATTGCTTTAGTAGAATTAACTAGAGGTCATTTGACTGGCAGTGTCACATACATCTGTATATGGTTCAGAACTCAAGCTGTATGCAGATATAGATTATTCACAAAATTAACCTGAGATAAGAGTTTCATTGGTCGAGGCGCAGATTTAAAGACCCAATAGAGAAGTTAATAAATCAATTAAAGAAAGGAAATTATAGGGCAATTTGGTGCATTGCTAATTTGATCATATATTATAATTGTCAAACTGAAGAGGGGGGTTAAATATTATAAGACATATATATATATATATATATATATATATATATATATATATATATATGTCGTTTTGGCTTTTGGTGATATCCGAGCATTTTCATCAATCTATTCGGAATAATAGATATAGATTGAGATTGACTTAGGTTGAGAAAGGCTATACTAGGTTAAGTTATATACATGAAGATACAATAATACCCAGCGGAGAAGAGACTCTTTATTAAATCAACATATTTTCAAACTACTCATTCCTCTTTGTTGGAAGTCGTTATCAATTTCAGTGTCTTAAATATTTTTAATTATTCCTTAAATTTTAACTAAACTTGTACCAAATAATCAGATATCTAAATCTATGGCTTTTCCAGATTCTTTTGCGTTTCGAAATTTTCGGACACTTGAACATAGGCATCTGTATCACTTGAATCACAATATGCAGAAATTGACAACATATACCAAATTAATAGTTTGTAAATCCGTCACTAAGATTTGACACTATTTCAAAACGCTGAGGATTAAAAAATATGCTTAAAATAAGCGATTATTTTTAAATTTTACATCTAGTAATTCTCAAACTTATTTTTTTATTTGAGAAATATTTTTCCTTTAACTGTTTTTATTTTCTGGTAACTGTGGGGTCAAACCTCAAATTTTTTCTATTTCGTTTGTACTTTAATCTAACTCATTATATAGTATGGCCCTTTACATTTTGACATGGAGGGTTGTCCCTTAAACGTGAGTAAGTATAACATTAAACAGCAGATGGAGTATCTTCATTGCATACTTAATTTTCCATTTTTCAACAACCAGCACATGTCATGGTTTATTTCTTATATTACCTCGCTAATCCCAGTATTTAAATCATTTTCTGTGAGTGATTGAATGACCGACCGAGTAGATTTGCTAAACTTACTCATATTCCTGTATTTCATGGCGTTCCGAAGATACGGCCTCTTACCTGTGAATTGATCTATTGGGGTAAACCCGAGTTTTAATATTTATAGCGAATCCAGTTTCGTTTAGACGTTTAGAGAATAGTGATTTGGACCGAAATCAGTTCTCTTCAGAAGAAGAATAAACGAATAACTTGAATTAAGATCAGGGCGATAAGTACCCGGATGGTAGTTTTTTTTTACCAATATGCTGTTCGCACTACCTTCCAACGCACACTCTGTTACCTGTGAACCAGCTTCTTCTCGAAAGAAAATTTGGGTTTAGAAAGAATCAAGTTTTGTTTAGAAAATAGTGATCTGGACCGCAAGTCGATTTTCCCCAAAAGGTAGGTCGGTGGAGAGCACCTACAACCCAGATCAGTCAATGGATCAGCAATAAGTACCCGGATAGAGTTTTGACACCATTTATAATGGGAAATGAGAGTTTGTTGCTTTTTGGCAACAGAGAATTAAAATTAAGCGACATCAAAGCAACCTTAATAAATATCGTGTCGTATTTTTTAAAATTCGTTCTGTTAGTGGAGGGTATATGTATTCCTATAAGTTGTATAATTTGAGATTTTCTTTTACATCCAAAGTTACGTTATAATCAACAAAAAAAAAGTAACTATAATAAAGCATATTTATTGTTGACGAATGTTTAAGAATAATATTTCACATGCAGCAAATATTTTATTATAAAACATTTCTCCTCAGTCTTCGATATTCTATAACTGTCATAACGTAAATACGCATGCGAAATATAATTTGTAAAACAAATTACAAACAAAATAAAAAATCATTTCCTGACGTAAATAAAATTAGGCAATCTTATTATTAATAATACTTTACTCGAGTTTCTTCGGATTAAAATTTAAATGTATAATATTTTTAGGACATCCTTGTTTTGCGAGACCATATTCAATATCACCTCTTTCTCCTATTGCAATAACACTCTTATCAGTTTGTTTCTTTGCCGGAATGTAGGGATTGAAAATTAAAATTTCGAAGGAATGGAATTGCAGGGCCTTATCGTTCCTATTTACATGTAATCCAGCGTACGATTTATCGTTAATTAATACTTTTCCTACTACCGTTGTTCCGTTAATTGTTTTTCTTCCGATGTAGTTTTCTCCAACTCCTCCTTCGTATCCACCCAAAATTAAATGTTTGTTTGTTAGGTGTTTGACCGCTTCGTTATCGGTTGGAATCCACTCTAACTGTTCCAGATGGTTTGAACAGAGTATCTGGAGTAACCAAGGATTATATTTACGCGGTGTACATGATTAATAAAAACTTACCTTTATATTTTTATTTGATGTATATGGTTTATATCCCCATGGATAATTCATTTCCCGTTCAAAGGGTAAAATTTCGCCAGGAATAATGAAAGATTTATGTAAAGTTTGTCCTATGTAGGTGGGTCTATCATGCTCATCCAGACCACCAGGTACTGCATCGTGTGGTATGTAACCATAGTACTCTCTCCAATAATATCCTAAAAATTTATAAAAATTAAAAACTGCTTTCAATAGTTCGTAAATACCTTCAACTTCATAATCTACAAAATGTGAGAGTGGTTCTTCTTGGACAGCTTCGCTGCAGACGTGCGCAATAAATGAAACAAAAATTAACAACAATGAGTTCATTGTGCCTTCTTCCACGTTTACCACTTTAATGACATACACGCTTAGATAGCGTAGAAGTTATCCTTGCTTTTATACTAAACCTGTTCAAGTGTTAAGTTCAGATTCTTAAACACGCCGTTGATTTTCCGTTTGTATTGGTAACAACTTAAGAAGCGTCGCCAACTAACATCCGAGCAGAACTATCAGTAACATAATTTTAAGTTGTCATATATTGCTTGCAATTTCGTAATAGTATATGTTATTTTAAATAAATATCATTTATTGTAACTTACTCTTGTAATATCAAGAAGTAATATAATTTTTCCGATTAAAATTTCCAAATGACGTGTTATGCAAATGAGGATTCCCAATAGATTTATCCGCTTGACTGCATTATAATGTGTGGGTTAGCCAATATTTTTATTCAGATAATAACAATGTTGGTAGTATGGCCTTTACTAAAACTGTGGCTTGTGGTATTATCAGGATATGATTCAGAGTTTTCTCAGAACTTTTACTAATCACTGCTAATTTGAATTTATAATGAAGTCGGAATTTTAGCTTATAATGATTGGTTTGGACTAAGTGCCCATCTTAAGTTCAAAGAAACATAAAACTCTCAGTTAACAGGACTTTTTTACTGTAACTGACTGATGTACAGATCCAGTAAACGAAATTTATAAAAGATATATTTGTAGCGCATCACAGAAATCTGTCAGAAAATGCTGATTACGTGGACTGTTTTGAAACACAAAGGAAGAGACCAGGGCTGGCTGTGAGTTTTGCGGGGCCCCTTCCAAAAACGAAGAAATTATACATGGACATAATTTTATCAATTTATCTAATGAAATATTTATTTCTTCAATATATTCAATAATCTACATACATAAACATAATATTTTTTATTCGTATTTCGGACAAACTTTTTTGACTACTAATTCCTCGAAATATCAAAATTTATCTGTTTTGTTACCTTCTGCTCTATTGACAACATAGCTACCCCCTCTAACCTATCTTGTTGCATGGTTGATCTTAGATAATTTTTAATTAACTTTAATTTGGAAAACTGCGTTCGGTGGAAGCGACTGAAACAGGCGTTGTTAACTTAATTCTCAATGCTATATATGTATTGTAGACCAGGGCTGAAGCCTTTGAAAATGGTAAAAAGTGGGAAAAAATAATAGTAGGATGAAACCTATTGGAAAAGGAAGAAAATATAACAAAAATGAAAGGAAAAATAATTTACGGGCGATCTGAGGTCGGGAAGTGGAAGGGGGTGAGTTTTTAAGGGTAGAAAACGGTTTAGCTCGATTTCCGGCAAAACTACAAGACCTATGGCAAAAAGTTAAATGGCAAAGTTATAGGTAATAAAAACATCTACAACTTTTGTACTTTCACTTTTTCACATAACCTCAAAATTTATATGAAAAATTCAAATAACCGAGTTTTTGGTTTTTTATTTTTATCTTTTACAAAAAAAATTCTTTTTTTACGAAATTTGGTGCAAACGTACCTTTTTATATCCCAAACACACTGTAAATTTTTTTATTTAAGATATCTATTTTTTCATCTTATTTTGACTTAATATCGAAAAACCACCCTAATTTTCAATCGAAAATTCTCACGTCAAAATATCTGCTTTTTTAAAAAAGTCGGTGGGCTTTTTGTTGGTTGAAATCTGTACTTTCTGATGGTGTTAAAAGATATACATTACTATGGTAAATGTTCGCAAAAAATACAAAGAAACGAAAAAGCTTGAATCCGAAATTTTTTTCATCATATGTACAATTTTGAGCTATTTATTAAAATGTATATTTTAATTACTCGAAAAACGTAAGATTCCATGTTACATTGATAAACAAAAAATTACAAGTCGAAATATACTACTATAATTAACAACCAAATAAGTTAAGAAAGTTATTATTTAATAAGACATCTACAATATTTTGAGAAAGTTGTAGAATCTTCTTTAAATTATATACGTAGATACCAATTTATTGCTATTTTAAGATAACTTATATACCTGTGTGAACAACGGAAAATTTTAGGCCATCAAAAGGTATTTCATGGAGAAATGGGGAAGGGGCTAGGATGGTCTGGGCCTTACTACCTGTTATTTCGTAGTAGCTGTATACACCGTTAGCCAGTATGCGAGATACAGAGCAGTGAACAACATCGTGCATTAAAATACACGTGCAGGCTGAATGATAAAAGCATTGTGACAAATTTACTTTACAAGAAACATGGTTTAAAATGCACAAATTTATGCTCAAATTGTCATGCTTCTGAAATATGCTCCAATGTGGAAGAAAAAAGCTACGAGAAAGTTAATGCTTCAGATGAAATTGTGGATGAAGAACCAATGCAGACTGGAAATAATATTGAAGACGAAGACTGTGATAGTCTTGAAGATTTCGAAGATCTACTAGAATCAAGAAGGTCTGTCGAATGTAACGATCAAGAAATGCCATCAACGAGACAAAAACTAATGGATAGGTGATTAGTATTCAGTTTTAGGTATTTATAAGTAACAAGATTAATGTATTCGTAAATATAATGAATAACGTAATCAGTATCAAGTATAAAAATTCAGTAGTGCGTTTTACATGTATATTTATATATGATGAGATTTTGCATGACATAAATGTGATTAGCTTTTAATAAATCAACTTTTTTACTGGAAAAATAGCAGCAGTCACATTTTTTAGATGAAATCCCTTTTTAATCCTATCTTTAATTATATTTAAAACAACTATTTTCTCAGGTTTTTGCAATCTTTATGTTTTATGGATTTGTAATTTTTTGTTTATCAATGTAACATGGAATCTTACGTTTTTCGAGTAATTAAAGTATAAATTTTAATAAATAGGTCAAAATTGTACATATGATAAAAAAAGATTTTAGATTCGGGTTTTTTTCGTTTCTTTGCATTTTTTGCGAACATTTACCATAGTAAGGTATATATATTGCTATGTTATTAGCGGAATTATCATGCCCCTACTTTGGGCTGTTATATTTATTTTGCTATTAACTGGAATTATTGATCCCCTTCGTTGTGCGCCTTATTAATTTTCTACGTACTCTAAATTATTGGACCACCATTTTAATATTCACTATACATTGTAATTATCTCCTCCTCTGGCTGTCTTCTTAATATTGCTATCAACTTAACTGGACCTTATCTTAAAACAACTTTGTCTACCAATGGCAAAATTCGATACGTTACCGCCTTGCGGGTTATCTATTTCCTATTCAACTTGTGGCTCCGCCTTTGTACTATTTAAATCTTATGACCTCGGTTAGCATTTATTTGGAATTATAAAATTCAGTAAATTTCGATTTTATATAATGAAACCAATATGTTATGTACAGCTTTTGAAATTATTCGAAATAGACTTTTCAATCAGTTAATTTTATAAATCTCATTTATTAACAATCATTTACTCAAAAACCCAAAGTCACCAAAAAAAAACTTATTATTTTTACGAACAAAGTGTAGAATATTCTAAACCTGTTATCATATTACTCATTCTATACGTATGCAACCTCTTTTGTTGACTTTTTCACAAGCATATCATATTCAGCAAATTCAATATTAAAAATAAAAATTTATATAGAAAAACAAAATGTCTTATAACTAAAAATCTGACCTGGTTTATTTTCACATCGACGCTTCCAATAAAAATGATCTTCCCCAATTCTGGATTCCATTTAAATTATTGCCATTACACTATGGACCACCATTTTTAAATTATACACCCCAATTTATCTCAATTCTTCAAACTTAGACTTTTATCATTCTTGCCCCAGACTTAAAATTGTAGTTTGTTTCACCCCTGTACTTCAAAATTGTATTATTCTTCTTTTCCCCTGGACATCTTAATTGTATTACTGTATTTTTCCCTGAACATCAGAATCATAGTCTATTTCCCTCAGACCTCGAAGCCCTATTATTTTTTTGTTTTAGTTTAAAATAAATTCATTAAAAGCGTACTTACGTTTAAACGGCAATTATAATCTTCATATTCGCACTCTTTTTATTTCACTATTATAATTATTACGTATTACTTTTGTTTAATGGCAACGCACTTCGGCCTTTGTTGAGTTCAAAACTGTCTTTGTTATCAAGGTGCTCGCTAATATATTCTCGAATTCCCACTCCATCTGTGGGTATGGTCTAGAACTCGTCGCTTAAAACTATTTCTACTTTATATACAGGGTGCTGACTGTTTACTATCTACAAACTATGTCTATTTCTTAATTATTTCCTAAATAAGTGACGTTTTCTGCTGCCTATTCTAATTACTCATTCCTAAATGACCTTTACTATAAAGTGCACCCTTAAACAACCCCTTATCACAGCATAATATATATATATATATATATATATATATATATATATTACACCATCAGAAAGTAGAGATTTCAACGAACAAAAAGCCCACCGACTTTTTAAAAAAGCAGATATTTTGACGTGAGAATTTTCGATTGAAAATTAGGGTGGCTTTTCGATATTAAGTCAAAATAAGGTGAAAAAATAAATATTTTAATCAAAAAATTTACAGTGTGTTGGGATATAAAAAGACACGTTTTCACCAAATTTCGTGAAAAAAGAAATTTTTTTGTAAAAGATAAAAATAAAAAACCAAAAACTTGCTTGTTTGAATTTTGAGGTTATGTGAAAAAAGTGTAAATACAAAAGTTGTAGATCTTTTTATTATCTACAACTTTGCCATTTAAATTTTTTCCATAGGACTTTAGTTTTGCCGGAAATCGAGATGAACCGTTTTCTACCCCTAAAAACTCACCCCCTTCCACTTCTCGACCTAAGATTGCCCGTAAATTATTTTTCCTTTCATTTTTGTTATATTCTCTTCTTTTTCCAATGAGTTTCATCCTACTATTGTTTTTTCGTTTCAAAAATATTCGACCCTGGTCTATTGGGATATCATCTATATTATCTGTGCAAATTTGTTTCAGGCAATCTAAGGGCGTTGTATTCTCTTGAACAATTTGTGACAAAAATTTAAACTCGTGAAATAAATTGTAACCATCAATATCCGAACTTTCGCCATCTTGAAAAAATAGATGAAGATCGTTGCAATATTTTTTTAATTCATCGTTTTTATTTTTTAAATTTCCTATGTTGTGTTAAAAACCAAATACATCATTATAACGAGTATACTGTTCAAATCTTTCATCCAGAGCAACAATAGCACAATCTACAATTTCTAAAAAATAGTTTACTTTAAATAACTGTTTTGCATCGTTTCCAATGTCGTCATTGTTTTCATAGGTATACATTTTTGGTTTTTTGGAAATACGTTTTGTTTTAAATTCTGGTGATACATTTGCACTACTACATGTTTTACCACTACTAATTATCGCATCTTCAAACCCAGTATTTCTGTAATTTTTAAAAAAAAATTAAAAGTTGTTTTAGGTGCTCTAAAACTACAGAAATTTGTATTCCACGTTTTTGATAAATTTTGCTTGTAATATTGACTTTCTTTAGTATTTCATACCAAATCACCAAACTCATTACGAATTCAAATGACATAATGTGTTCAATTATTGACAAAACTGTTACTTTTAAAACACTGGCAACGACAGTAGATACTTCCCCCAATGCAGCTATTACACATGGGAATTGCAAACGAATTGCCCTGATGCTTTCAAATCGGCATTCCCATCGTGTTTCCTATAATGGTTTAGGCGTTAAAAGGGGTGCATGTTTTTTAAAAATAGTCCACCTACTGACTGACTCACCAAACGTAAAGATTTTTTGTATTCATCTTCATCATCATTAAGTCGTCAGTCCTGGAACTGGTTAGACGCTTACCCTCATTGTTTTCTATTCTGAACTAACCTACACATTTCCCTGAAATTTGCACAATCTGCATCTATCACTATCTGTTCTAGGTCTACATCTACCTCCTTTTTCCTATCTCTGCTTGTAATATATCCCATACTATTCCCCTAAAATGCTTTAGAACGTATTCTGCTCTTCTATTTCTATAACTTATTTGTTATTAACTGTGTCTGTCTGTGCTACCATCCTCATACATCTGAAGCACAGCATTGCAAAAGGCTGCAACCGTTTTTCTGTCTGCTTTTCCTACTGCCCATATTTCATACGTATACTGTGCTGTGCTCCACACATATGCTTTCAACAATTTTCTTTTTGTTTCTATGTTTGTTGTCTTTCATCATAGGCGCTGTTCTTTCTTGTTAGATGCAGTTCGGTCCCTTTCTATTGTTTTACTATTACATACCCTATTTCTCCGACATTCAGTGGTTGTGAAGGGGGGTAAGCAGCCTGTGGCTGCCAAGTTACCCCAGCACTTGAACATTTGTCGATTTAATATTTTTTCCAATATATCTTTTCGCACAGTCAACATTAGTTATATTTCACAACCAACACCTGTAGTTGTTTATAATAATCGTCAGATCTATCGGCGCTTATTTTTTCGTCATTAGGTTTTTGTCTCAAATCTGGTTGGACACTTACCTGCACTTATTTATATTCTGAGCTAGCCTACACAGTTCCTTGAAATTCTCCCACAACCTATATAAAACCCGGTTTCCTTCTATTGTTTTATAATTTTATGCCCTATTTCACCGAGATTCAGTGAAGGGGGTTAAGCAGCTCGTGGCTGCCAAGATCCACAACACTTAGACATTTGCCGAATAAATAGTTTTTCAGTAAATTCTTTCACACAATTAACATTAGTAGTTGCTTATAATAATCATCATGTTTAAGTACTGTTACTTTTTTAGTCATTAGTTTACCCATCTTGGGATTGGTCGGATGTGTACCTCCATTGATTTCTATTCTGAGCTAGCCTACACATTTCCCTGAAATTCTCACAGCCTACATCTTTCACTATCTGTGTGCAGTAGTCTAACTTAGGTCTTCCTCTACCTCTCTTTTTTCCTGTCTCTGCTTCTAATATATTTCGCACTATTCCCTCATGCCGTAATATGTGGCCTATCATCCTGTCTCTCCTATTTTTTTACCGTTTTCCACGTATTTTTTTCTTTCCCTACCATTTTTAGTAGATCTTCATTCTTAACTTTGTCTATCCATGATATCTTCATCATACGTCTGTAGCACCACATTTCAAAGGCTTCTACCTTTTTCTTGTCCGCTTCTACTACTGTCCAGGCTTCACAGCCGTACAGTGCTGTGCTCCACACATTTGTTTTAAGCAATATTTTCCTTGTTTTTATGTTTGTTGTCTTTGAACACGGTAGTTGCTTTTTCTTGTTAAATGTGGCACGACCTTGTGCTAATCGTTGTTTTATATCTTTTGCGCTTTTCCCATCTTGCGTTATTTTCAGTAGGGAAAAAAAAATAAATATTAGCTGTATAATTTACTATATTGTTGCTTTAAACACTATCGAGGATATTCTCCTCACCCGCAGGCTGGTGTTCTCAACAACAAACAAGTGAATTGTGTCTGTTTGTTGTTGAGAACAACAGCCTGCGGGTGAGGAGAATATCCTCGATAGTGTTTAAAGCAACAATATAGTAAATTATACAGCTAATATTTTTTTTTCCCCTACTGATGATGACCACATAGTGGTCGAAATACGTATCTAGTAATTTAAATATTTTTTGTGGTTAAGGGTTTTTATTTAAATCGTGCCACAGTGTTCCTATAGATTATTATTATTGCGTTATTTGGCTTCTTAGGTAGCAGAAATCCTTAACCTCTAGTAAGTTCTCGTTACCTATTTGTATTCTGTTTTTGATTTATTTCCCTCACCTTTGCATACTAGTACTTTAGTTTTATTTTTGTTAATTTTCATACCGTATCTCTCTGTTAGAACCGTTTCCATTTCATTAAGAGCAGCTTCTAACTCTTCCTTGCTAGACGCTAATACCGCTATATCATCTGCAAATCTAAGCATATCAATTTTTTGTCCCTGCATAGTAATTCCAAATGTCTTCCTGCATTTGACAGTATTCATTGCCTCTTCTATGTACAAGTTAAAAATCAATGGGGATAGGACACATCCCTGTCTCACCCCTTTCCTAATGTTTACTTCTCTACGTTCCTGCTCTAATTCTATTACTGCTGTTTGCTCTTTGTATAAGCTATGTACTATTCGTCTATCCCTATAACTCATTCCAATCTTTTTGAGTATTCCAAACATTTTTTTCTATTTTACATTGTCGAATGCTTTTTCCAGATCTACAAACCCTACATACACGCTTTCCCCCTTTTCTATTGTTTTCTCCATTATCACTCTCAGAGCTAAAATAGCCTCCCGTGTTCCCCTGTTTCGCCTAAACCCCAATTGGTCTTCTCCTAGTATTTCTTCCGCCCGTTTTTCCATTCGTCTTTGCACAATTCTAGTTAATATTTTTGACACGTGTGCTGTCAAACTTATTGTTCGAAAATTTTCACATTTATCCGCACCTTTCTTTTTTAGTATAGTTACTATGATGCTATGATTGAAATCTTTGGGTATCTCGCCTGTCTCATACATATAGCTTACAAGTTGGAAGAGTTAATATTTTTTTTCCCCTACTGATGATGACCACATAGTGGTCGAAATACGTATCTAGTAATTTAAATATTTTTTGTGGTTAAGGGTTTTTATTTAATTTTATTTAAATCGTGCCACAGTGTTCCTATAGATTATTATTATTGCGTTATTTGGCTTCTTAGGTAGCAGAAATCCTTAACCTCTAGTAAGTTCTCGTTACCTATTTGTATTCTGTTTTTGATTTATTTCCCTCACCTTTGCATATTAGTACTTTAGTTTTATTTTTGTTAATTTTCATACCGTATCTCTCTGTTAGAACCGTTTTCATTTCATTAAGAGCAGCTTCTAACTTTTCCCTGCTAGATGCTAATACCACTATATCATCTGCAAATCTAAGCATATCAATTTTTGTCCCTATTTTTTGTGTTAACGAAAAGAAATTAATGGCTCGTTCAGACGACTTGCAATAATGCCCAAGAATTAAATTTAAATTATGAGAAGTGCACGGCAAATAAAAAGCACGAGGATTTTATTCTCTAATTAATGCTTGGACACCCCGATATTTTCCTTTCATGTTGCTACTGTTATCATTAGATTGACCTCGGCAATTTGACAACAATAAATTGTGTTTCGTAAATTCATTCTTAATAGATTCTGTTAAACCGTCACCAGTTGTATCGTTGACAACTATGAAATTAGTATAATGTTCGACGATTTCAACATTTTCATCTTGTATATCTACGATAAGAATTATAACAGAAATAAATATTTATGGTTTTGGGTTGGGACCGTGTCATTTTTTAAATTAAGGTCGACGTTTCGCCCACTTTTGTAATGGGCTTCATCAGGACAAGAAAAGAAAATACGTAATAAAATAAAAAATATAAGAATGATAATATTAAGTAGAGAAGTTAAAGTGTAAAGAGAAGAGTTACTCCTGAACTAGCAGACTCACTAGCCTATTCAAAGACAAAAGGTGTTTTGTGGCGAAGTAACTGGTGAAAGTAGCGAAAGTGGTAGTTTATATAGAGCGAGAATTTGATGCATGAGCGATCATGAATAGAGAGGAGTGTCGTAGCGGATCAGTGAACGTCGCCGTCCCGCTATTGTGAACATAGGTTTGTTTTCCAAATGGGGAAAGGTAGTAGCCAGCGTCTTTGTTTAGATTATTATAATTTTTATTGATTTCTATGGATTCTCTAATTTTTTATTGTAGAAAAATGGAGTTCTGGCAATTAGTTTCGTCCTGTCAAGGTTAATGGTATGGCCTGTTTCATGTTGGTGTTCGGCCACCGCTGAGCGATTGTACTAACTTGTTCTTAAGCATCGCTTATGCTCGTTTAGTTTAGTCTGTACTGACCGTCCTGTTTCTCTTATGTATACTAAACCGCTACTGCAAGATATACTATATACGCCTGAGGCTTTAAGACTATTTTCGGAATTTTTTGGGGTTGGTAATATTTGTGAAATTTTATTAGTGGGTTTATAGATTGTTTTGATGTTG
Source organism: Platerodrilus igneus (assembly GCA_036346225.1). Lineage (NCBI taxonomy): Eukaryota > Metazoa > Arthropoda > Insecta > Coleoptera > Lycidae > Platerodrilus > Platerodrilus igneus. Next base: position 708,353 of record JARFIW010000957.1, read on the forward strand.
TGTTTACGTAGAATTTTGCCAATTCGGTCTGTTACTCTGTGTATATATGGAAGGATTGCTAAAGATCGTGAATCGGGATTACAGCGTGGTTTGGGGGTTCGTGTAGGATGCAGATGCCGGTTTATTACTCTGCCGATATCTGAGTTACGATAGCCGTTTTTTATAATACTAGTTTTAAGATGGGTCAGTTCATTAGATAAGTGTTCTGGTTGTGAAATCTTAATTGCACGGTGGACTAGAGAGTTGATTACCGATGATTTTTGTGAGGGATGATGATGTGACGACACATGTAGGTATCTGTCTGTGTGTGTGTGAATTTTCGATATACGGAATGACCTAGTCGTCCGTTAGGTTGGCACTCTACCATAACGTCAAGGAATGGCAGAGTTCCGTTCTTTTCAATTTCTATAGTGAACTTAATATCTTTATGTTAATTGTTTATGTGATCTAGAAAATTATTGAGCGTATGATGTCCATGGGGCCAGATAACAAAAGTGTCATCTACATAACGGAGCCAAGTTTTTGGTTTAAGGTCTGTGGATTCTAGAGCCATGGATTCCAAAGACTCCATGAATGTATTGGCCACAATATGGGATAGAGGTGAGCCCATTGGTGTGCCCAAAGTTTGTTTGTAAAATTGTCCGTCGAAAACAAAATAGATAGAAGTTAAGCATTTTTCAATGAGCGTGGCCAGATACTCAAATTCGTTTTCTTGAGGTAGGAGTTGTTTAATAATGGAGACAGCGTCTATGACAGGTACGTTTGTAAATAGGGATGTTACGTCAAAACTGACTAGCATATCATTAGGGCCTGGTTTAATATTTGCAATTAGTTCTATGAAATGAGTGGAGTTTAAAACATTAGTAGGGGTGTTACCGGAATAAGGTTTTAAAAAATTTGCTAGGTATTTTGCCAGTTGGTAGGTTGGCGAGTCAATTGTGCTAACTATCGGTTGGAGAGGAACATCAGGTTTATGGACTTAAGGAAGACCGTACAAGCGAGGTGATTTAGATTCGCGAGGACTATGCGTTTTTGGATAGTTTTGAAAATATTAGAGGATTTGATAAGTGCTGTGCTTTGAAGTGGGGTCTTTTGTTATAGGAGTGTAGGAACCGTCTTGTAATAATTGTTTAATCTTTTCTTTGTATTCTGTCCGGTTTAGAATTACAGTCGCATTGCCTTTGTCTGCAGGGAGTTTAACAATTTTCTTGTTTGTTCGTAGGTGTTTTAAGGTCGTCATTTCTTGCTTTGTCACATTTTTGTTAGGAGTTTTGGCATGTCGGAGACATTTAGTTGTTTCAAAGCGAATTAAGTTGGCATCGTCTTGGGGTAGAGATCGGATCGCTGATTCTACAGAACTAATGATTTCTCTGCGGGAATTTTTCTGGGTGCAATTGAGAAGTTTAGTCCTTTGGACAGGAATATTTATAATGACTCCGGCCGTGAAAGTCTCCGACAATATCACTATAACAGACATTTGTTCCAAGTGACTAATATCAGGGGTACAGTCTAGAATGACGGAATAATACTTAGCTTGTTTAATTTTGTTTATTATAGTTTTCCATACTTTCGAAGCAAGAGCACAAATAATTTCGTTTTGAAATGTATGGTTGAGGAAAAGCTTACGATTATTTTTATTGATAAAACTGTTTGTGTTCATTTAAAACTGCATCCAATTTAGCCAGTAACTCTATCAACCTAAGAAAATTGCCGTTTTGGGGTTAATAAAGCTTATCCGAACTTTCACGAAAAGCCAGATTTCTATTTGTTAAAAAAAAGAATTATTTCTACTATTCTTTTTAAAACATTTTTTAATTTTTCAATTTAGTTGTCTCTTGTTTTTATAGAAGTCTGGTCAATTAAATTTTCGTGTTTCATAACATTTTCTAACAAATGCGGTTTCATTATACATTCATAATGGCGTTGAGATATTTCGTGTTCCTTTAGTCTATCACTTACATGTTTCCAGTCATTAAAACCATTTATAAAAGAGTTATTATTATGAAATAATTTGCAAACGAAACAATATAGTTGATTTGTTATTTCAGAATGAACTAACCATTTTCTTTGAACAATTTCTCCATTAGGCAACAATCTATTTAAATATTTTTTACTTTTATCTGCTGCTGAATTTTTCATTTTGTCAATATTTAATTTACGATTAACAATTTCCACACGCAATTTATCATTTATTAAATCAGGCCAATTGGAAATTTCGAAAATATTTAATTTCGTAGAATTCTGTTCAGTAGATGGTGAAGTTGAAGGTTGATCTTCCGTTATTGAATCAACATCACTTAACTCCTCTTCATCCCCGTTTGAGCCTGCTTCATCTGCATCTTGATTATTCTCCGTTTGTTCACGATTTTCATTTTGGTTTTGCGCAATGTGTGGCCTACAGGTGTAAGTTGTTGCACTGGTATAAAAAATTTTTCTAGTGCGCCCGACTGCGACTTAATTGTCTCTTTTTTCTTTCGTTTAAGCTCTCTCTTTATATTACCGGGAATATACTTTCTTCCTCTATTTCGATCTCTATCACCACCAGTATTCTACATGATTTTACGGACGAAAATTGGAAAAAATTTAACAAATATTTAAATAATTTTAGATTTTTAAACAAAGATAACATACCTATTTTTTATACCAAGCTCCTTGAAATTACTCTCAATAATATTAACAAAACGTACAATACTAATTACGAGGTGAACACACGGTCTTTGTCAACGCCTTTATGTGTGCAGCATTCAGCTAAGGAGATCGGAATGGTGTATATGCGCAACGCGAACATTGCTCTTTCACTTTAAGCAGCAGTTGCAGGAGACAAGGAGGCAGCAAACGACCTGAGATGCGGGCACGATGCATAGACATGTACAGTGTGTCCCAAATTCGTTGCAAAACAGGATTATCTCGGTTATTATTGTAGTTTAGAGACTTGCGGTTTTCGCGAACTGTTGCTACTTTTTTGTGAAACTTACAATGCCGTTAACAGAATTTTCATAGTGCTCATCGTTTTGAGTTACAGGGTGAAATTGAAGTTTTGTTTATTATCCGTTTAAGATTGTGGAAAGGTAAAAACTGTGTTTGATAGATATTTTTACGTAGAATTCAGTGGCGTACCTGCATATTTTTTAGGAGGGCAATTTTTGAAATATGACACAAACATATGATTTTTTAATGGAACACCACCCTGTATTTTCTTGCATCAATAAATAGGTGCAACTTTTTTCACTTCAATGATATATAATAGTAAACACATTTGTTTTTTAAAATATGAAGAATTAGGTAAGTTTGATTATTGAATGAAATTTTTAAATATTTTAGTAAGCAACTATTTACCAGAACAAAAAAAAACTCAAATCAACATAACAATCATATAGTTATTACTAAATCCAGGTATCCCCTGTCTTCCATTGTTAAATACCCTATCAGTTTTGTATTGCACACTACTGTTGTTACTACTACGTCGTTGAATATTTAAACCTTACCGAGCGAGATGTTAATGCAGGGAAAGATCTACGTTAACATCCGACTTGTAAAAAACGTTGCATTTGGTGTCAAAAACTTGCCCTAGCTACTAATAATTGTCAGAAATATGAAATATGAAAGCGTGGGGCCTCTTTAAGCGCGGGCCTCGGGAAAAATCCCCGAAGTCCCGACCTCTGAGCCGGCCCAGAAAGAGACAAATAAATTAACATTTTATTGCGATATTTACTTCGTTCTTTCTTCAATAATGCCTATTTTTGTTTGCCATTGAGTCAGTTAGTTAACTCAAATTGACTTCTGTATTTGTTTGATAAAGTGAAATCTGACACTAAAGGGACCTTCCTGATTTTCCTTCTTATATTAGGGAAACGCTGTTAATTGTTGATAGTCAATTAGTACCTTCGGGTGGAGCATTGGAAAATCACATGTTAAATGTTGAGAAATTTATTTTTTCAAAAACAAAGGATTCAACACAACGCCAAATGTACTGTATACATAAAAATACAAGCAATATTTATACTAGCATTTATTTTTTTAACAAATTCATTCACTTCTAAGAAATAATGAAAGAAATGTTTTTTCCTACTTATTGTTGGATATTTACGGATAACTGGAATAGCTTTCAACCAGTTTGAATGAAATCTAATTTACGTAGGGACTTGACCAAATTCCGAATATTCACTTGACGTCCCTTTCTTTTGGTAATTTGTTTAACCTCAAAGCTTCTATAAACTCCAACCGTCAGAACTCATGAAAGACCGTGAAGTGAACGCACACTAATTGCTACACCAAATTAAGTAAATTTACAAAAGTTAGATAAGATTCAACTAAAGTATTCCCTTCAACTAAGACTACTTACTGCTGTATACAAATTTTTATATGCAAAACATATACACTTTATGCAACGATATTAATGTGTGCCCTTTTTTATATTTCTGGATTCTTATAACTGGCATCTTTAATCTTAAAACAAGCGAGATATAAATATTATTAAAATGGATACTTAAGCTTCTCAAACTGCGATATAAATGATGTTCAAGTGGCGTTTATGCTGTGTAAACCGATCCAAGTGGTATTTAAATTGATGTTGCTAACTCCCCTAACAAAAATCCTAAAAATTTTATAAATTTTCTTAAATGAAACGTTATTTCATTTTGCATTGACACACAATTTCTTGTAATCAAATTTGTGGATATCCATTAAACGTTAGACTGCAATGTTAGTGGCTAGTTTTGCTCGTACATTTCTTTATACAAATATGCTTACGGTTACATCAAGCCCTATCAAACCCCGATGGGCTTCCGTTTTAAACAACTAATAACGTCAGCCATGCTCTGCCTATTTCCTAAGATTGGAAGAACTTCAAAACCGTAAAATTGTTTCATACGCACCCATTCCAAGACGTCTATTTAAATCGATTCGACGGCGCGGTGAATTTTTTCAGACAAAGCGATCTTACATAATATCACATCGCAACAACTAAATGCAGCTGAACTTTCCATAGCTAGGCGGCTGCGTGGCTCAGTTGGTATGAATGTGTCTACTGAGCCCAACATCCTGGGTTTGAATCCCGACACGGTTCGCTTGAAAAATGTTAGGCGAGCATTTTTCACAAAAATACGCCTTCGTTCGGATGAGAGTTAAATGTTAGTCCCGTGTGTGTGTGTGTGTGTGTGTGTGTGTGTGTGTGTGTGTGTGTGTGTGTGTGTGTGTGTGTGTGTTGTCACGCACGTTAAAGATCCTTATCTTGCTTGGAAAAACAAGGACTCGGCAAAATTCCAAATTTCCTGGTTAAAAAAACTTTCTTTCTGGCCAATGTATCTTTGGGTGCAGCATTCGAGAAAAAAATGTAGTAAGCTTTTCTAAATTTATTTGTGGTTGAACAGCTTTACTACTACTTTTCTAATGAACCCCAATAAGGTCGAAACGCGTCGACTGGATGCTCATGTGGTTTTTTTAACTGATTTAAATTTTCTTTTATTAATTTTGGACCCGTGTATATGTGTAATCAATCCTTGTGACAGAAGGTTGTGTTTAGAGTTAAGCATTAAGAAGTTGTTGGGTCTGAAATTAATTCAAGGCTTCTAAATTCTAAAGTCAGATTAGCTTTTAAGATGTGTTTTTCTGTAAATGACTTCTTAAAAATATGTCAATAAGCATTGTGTATTTAATAATTTTATTATCAGAAGTTTTAGCTTTAATGTTTAATTAATTCAAAAACTCATTTAAGAAATTCCTTATGGCAAAGGGCAATTTACACGCATATTTAATAAGAGGTATATTTTTAATGAAATAAGCACGGTTGTAAGAGTACGCTGACACTGAAAGTACATGTAATTTTATTCAGAGTTAAAGTTGAAACTTTAGTTAATTTTTATTTTTATGTGATTTATACCGCACTAATTTTCACTTTTCACAATATTATTATATGTAAATATTTGTACTTTAAAAATGTTAATAAGGGTTGATATACTAATTTACTCGGGCAGGAGAGTGATTGTGTTTTAGCAACTGAAATAGTTGAGGAAATAGTTTCTTTAATTTAGATTGGAAATTCTGCATCTGATGTATAGGGAACTTTGCTTCAATATCACAGCAGAAATGTTGACGTCCTATTTGTGGAGTTCGATAGTTTAGACATAACCATGAATTGAAGTCGAAATTTCTGCTGTATATATATATATATATATATATATATATATATAAAATACTCATATTTAGACCAGGGTAGAAAATTAAATAATCACATCAAATAATTTTAATCACCGTGTATAAGGAATTTTATTAAATAATACGCTTTATTAAAACCTTGAAGCATAAAAAAACTCGGTCGTTTCAGTAAAAATAAAAGATTTAAATCAGGTACAAGACGCTTTATATCAAAAGAAACAGTATTAACAAGCTCTGCGTGTAATTTAATTATTCCTAAGAAATAAACAAATGGAAATTACGTGCAAAATTTATATTAATGAACTCTATTTTAAGTGACTGGTATTAAACAAAACGTACAGATAATAATTTGTATTCGCTAAAAATGAAAGGGTAGAAGTCAATTTTAGTTGGAGTTAATTGAACCATTATTAATAATAAGCATAAAACTTGTAAAACCCAATAATAGTCAAATCGTAGGAGGTTATTTAAAATGTTACGTTTGAACACCCTGCGTGTTTTTAAAAGGCAATTTCAGTTTAATTTGTTTAGATAAACATGTCGATTCTAAGGATATTGGAAATGGTCAGATGCTTTAGCACGAAATACAAAACAGGGTTTATTTAAAAGCTCTGAGAATTAATATTATTTTGAACACCTGCGTAGTTTAAATGTCAAATACGGCGAAAAGTTTGCAGATAATTAATGTTTACAAAGAATCTTGGAGAAACCGGGGCTTAGTATTCACGAGAATGTGCGATACGGGGTTATTAAACCCAGATAACAGTCCGCGTGGACTGATATAATCGATAATGAAGAGTGTCAATTTGCATCAATAAGAACAGGTTAGATAGAGACAGATAATATGCACAAGACCGAGACATATATAGTAAAAGGCGTGATTTAAGCAACGTCACGAGGGTCACGATTGGTTGAAAGTAGGATACAAATATCAGAGATAGAAACAACAATCTCTGTATAAAATTAATTAGTTTTTCTCGGAAAGGTTTGCGTGCCGTGTGAATTTCTGTGATTTAAATGGGGCGAGTGAAAATTCGTAAAAATCGACGCGCGAGCGACAGACTGGGAACATGGCATGAGAAATTCTTTAGAATTACCCGTTTTGGGGAACAGACCGATAGACAGGCTTTTTGCTATATATACCGAGATGAAGATAAACAAGCTCTCTTAGACTTTTGACTATTCGATGCGTTAAAAGCTCTTACATCCGCGAGTTGATTCAATACGTTAAACAGTGCATGTAATATGATAAAATAATTTAAAGTTTGCTCGTATATTTTGGTGATTCAAAATAGTTGGTTATTTACGTGCTAACATGAATGTACTTCAGTGCACTTAGATACAAGGTAATAAAATTTAGTTTCACTGTACCAATTAGCAAAATTTACAACGACAAATGTATACACAAAAGTAGGCAGTTTTGGCGTATATTGGTGAAAGAAGTATGAAGTTATTTGCTATTTTTCGGGGGTGTTAATAATTAAATGGTTCAAATACGTGTCTGGATCCACGAAACAAGGGTCAGATATACATAGATGAGTTCCGGAAAGGCCCAGAAACAACTTTAAATAAATGGTGATGGAGAAAATTTTAAAAGCGTAGAGAATCAGAAGCCGTAAATATAATCCTGTTGAATGATGTGATTAACTAAAGAAACGATACTTTGAAGCTACGAGGACAGTAACCTTCAGGTAAATTATACTATTTTGTTTGACATTTTTGTGTGTATTGAATGACTTTATAATTGATTTACTTTAAATGGACATTAGTGAAATTGTACTAACCATAAAAGTTTAATTTTAAGATGAAATTTGCTTGTTGAAGTAGAAAGGGGTATTTAGTTTGATGTTCGGTAATATGATGAAAATTTGGGTATGTCTTTGAGCTCAATTAGACGAACCTGGTTAATTAACGTAAAGGGGTGGTAGATGCTCCCTTTATACTCAGACTCCGGTCTGCTTATATTGTTATATTAATTACTAGGCATCCAACAAGGACTTTAATTTTGGATGCACATTAAAATGATAATAAAATTAATCTTGAAATTCTTTTTAAAACTGAAATTTATGCTGAGTTTTAATTTTGAAATTTTAATGTATTCTGAATATTGATGTAAATAGAGTTAACGTTGATGTTTTTGGTAGGAATGTGTTGTTTTTTTTTATGAATGAGAAGGTGTATAACATTAGGTGAGCAGCCGAGGCGAAAAGAGGACCACAGCCGTTTATGACGCCCAATCTGTGGGACTAGAATTTTTTTGTTGAAAGGGCCAGTACCTGCAGAAATGAGTAGATTCACAGCATCTTTGGCGCCCAATTCGTGAGGCTCGATTTTATACAGGGAAACACAGCAATATATATTATTATTTTCACTTCTTGACCTTCAAAATATATAAATATACTTTTCTTGGGTATTAGGTCAATTAAACTCCAAACTCAATCCATTTATTTTAACACATCAAACGTTTCAACCCTAATTGCGGGTCTTTTTCAATGACATAGTTCTACAACAACACTACATTAAAAGTTCAAAAAATTTTATCAGTTATCATCCCACCTTTTGAAATGAAACATACAACTTATTGATCATTCATGCAAACTAAATTCCTATTTCAGTTACATATGTATACAGCTTGCTATTGGTCAATGACTTAAATTAAAAATCTTAGATAATAAATTAAATATATACATTAAAATCTCTCAATCTCCTACATGTTGCTATTGGTCAATAACTTAAATTGAAAAGCTTAAATGATAAATTTAAAATATACAATTAAAATCTCTTAAACACATATATGTTTATTGTACAGCCTTTAAAAGTGTCTGGATGAACCTAGAAATAACTATTTGCCTTCAGAAAACCAGAATTATTATATCTAAATTTACTCTAAAATTACTATAATTTGTTTTAAAATTATTCCTTTTGTATTAAATTGTGATAAATTTTGCTTAGATTTTTAATGTCAGTCTTATCATTAACCGCTTCTGGATGTTTGGCAATAAAAATCATTTCAAGTAATTCCCGTTTTTTTTTATTAATTTCCGTTTTTATTATCACAGTTTTATCAAAATTAAACTTATGCCCGGTTTGATTTGAATGTTTTGTTAAGGCTGTACAATTACCCTTATCATATTTATGACTTTTGAGTCTCTTTTCCAAATGCTGTATACTTTGGCCAATATAAACGCCATTACACCCTTCTTGACAAGGTATTTTATATACTGTGTGTGTTTTTTTGGATCTCTCCGTTTTATCCTTTAAACCGCGGAATAAATTCTGTGTTAAATTATATCCCTTGTGTGCTATTGTAATATCGTACTTTTTAAACAAACTTTGTAATTTTTCGGATAGACCTGTCACATATGGCATTGATACGAATACCTTGTTTGCCATTTTAATTTTATCATTATTAACATAATTATTGTGTAATATATTAATTCGATTTTTAAATACATTGTTTATGAGATACGGTGGATAATTGTTTTCCAACAAAGCTTTTTGCCTTATTAATAGCATTAGGCCTGAATTCTGGGCTGGACAGTCTAATTGCCCTATCAGCAAGACTAATTATAACACCTTTTTTCTGTGCGTTTGGAAGTTGTGATTAATAATTTAAATATCTTCCAGACCATATGCTTTTAGTATACCATTCAGTTTTAATTGTTTGGTTAATTTTATGCAATTTCATGTCCAAGAAAATTATGGTGCCTTCATTTTCAATTTCCATAGTAAATCGTAAATTACTGTGGAAACTATTAAATAACTTTAAAACTTGATCTTGTTTATCCCAGGAATGGCAAGGATACAATCATCTACATATCTAAAAACAAGGAATTGGAAAATCGACTTTTTGCAACACCTGTGTTTCTAGTTCCTCCATTACAAGCTGAGCTACAACACTTGACAGTGCCATGCCCATAGAGCACCCGTTTAATTGTTTATACGTCGTCCCATTGTATAAAAAATAGGTGGACGTTAGAATTATTTTAGTTACCCTTTTCATTTCTTGTAGCGGAATATCAGTGTATAATTTAATTTCATTCCACCTTTTTTCGATTAGATTTACAGCCAAATCTATTGGTATGCTGGTGTACAACGACACAACGTCCAACGAGATTAACAAATAATTATCAGGAATAATTATGTCTTTAATTTTTTCTTTAAAATGCTAAGAATCTCTAATACAATATTGATTCTGGTATAACACGTTATTATAAATACTTTTTAAATGCATTGATATATTATTATATGGTGATTGAACAGCAGATACAATTGGTCTTAAAGGTACACCTGGTTTATGTAATTTGGGTAGACCGTATATTTTTGGCGATAACGCATTGTTATTTACCATTTGTCTACTTGTTAACGGGGATATATATCCCTTTTCTTCCCATTTTTTAATAATTTCGTCACTATCTTTCTGATAGGTGTCAGTAGGGTTATGTTTTATTATCCTATATACTGTTGGATTTAAAAGCATTTCATTCATTTTCATATCATACGCTTTTTTATTCATCACTACAGTTTTGTTTGTTTTATCAGGTTTAAGCACAACTAGATTTGAATTTTGCTTTGAAAATATCTTAGTTTTTTTAAATCTTTAATGAAATCTGTATGTACTAATTTATTTTTGTTATTTCCACCACCTATCTTATTTCTATGATTAGTAATTATATTACATGCAGTAGCCCTAACTTCATCTTTGTTATAGGTTGTTAATCCAGTAATAGCACATTCCACACTAGTAATTATTTCAGGGTGCGGGATCTTCTCATGACTTTGTATAGGCATTGCAAAATTTGGTCCCAGACTTAATATATTATTTACATACACAGGGAGTTCCTGCTGAGATAAATTTTCAACCCATTTGGTTTCAGTTCTATTTATATCGCCATTTTTGTTTGTTTTTATTCTACTTAAGTTTTCTATTTTCTTTAAATTCCTCGCTTTAACTTTTAAAAATATACGCTCATATTTTAGTTCTAAATATTTTATAGTTACATCAAAATTATCACAAGATAATAACATTCCTAATCTCGCTTTGATTTCATTAATACTAGCTTCAAATTGTTTTATACTAAAATAAGCATCACTAATTAATAGGTTTAAAATATTTTTCTTAAAATTATTTACAATATTTATATGAAATTATTTATATTGTGAAATTCTAAATGTCTTAAGTTTAAGTTTAAAAACTTAGGGATTAGCGCTTCAGCCCTGCATCGCATATTATAGTAATTTTAGAGTAAATTTAGATATAATAATTCTGGTTTTCTGAAGGCAAATAGTTATTTCTAGGTTCATCCAGACACTTTTAAAGGCTGTACAATAAACATATATGTGTTTAAGAGATTTTAATTGTATATTTTAAATTTATCATTTAAGCTTTTCAATTTAAGTTATTGACCAATAGCAACATGTAGGAGATTGAGAGATTTTAATGTATATATTTAATTTATTATCTAAGATTTTTAATTTAAGTCATTGACCAATAGCAAGCTGTATACATATGTAACTGAAATAGGAATTTAGTTTGCATGAATGATCAATAAGTTGTATGTTTCATTTCAAAAGGTGGGATGATAACTGCTAAAATTTTTTGAACTTTTAATGTAGTGTTGTTGTAGAACTATGTCATTGAAAAAGACCCGCAATTAGGGTTGAAACGTTTGATGTGTTAAAATAAATGGATTGAGTTTGGAGTTTAATTGACCTAATACCCAAGAAAAGTATATTTTATATATATATATATATATATATATATATATATATAATGTTTTAGCAAGGGAACTTTGCTTCAAAATCACAGCAGAAATTTCGATCAGATTTTGGAGTGCAGACTTCAAGGTAATTCATACAGGAGCAGAGGAAGGAAATTCTGGTGTGGAGGTAGTTATGCGAAAAGTTTTTATTATTTTGAAAATGATCCTAGGTCATGGATCGAAACGTTAATAAAGATAATTTTAAAAACTGTGAGTGATTTAATCCCAAAAGAAGATTAAGAAGAATGCGAAAAAAGATACGACACTGTGTAGAAATTTACTTACAAATGAACGAAAAAGAGTACTCATGGTTAGATTAGAATCTAAACCGGTAAACACAGTAATAATACAAGTATGCATGCTCACCTCTAGCTACAGTTACGAAGAAGTAGAAACGATTCATAAAGATATCGAAGACATACTAAGATACGTAAAAGGACATGAAAGTTTAACAATTAGGGGGGATTTTAATGCAGTGATAGCTGAGGGCAGGGAAGGAGCGGTAGTAGGATTATTTTGTTTAGGCACGAGAAACGACAGGGGAAATAGGTTGGTAGAATTTTGCGACAAGAACAATTTAATCATCACAAACACACTATTTCGACATCGTGCTAGAAGACGATACACGTGGAAGATGCCAGGATATAAGAAGATATCAAATAGATTACATTCTTGTTAGACAACAATTTAGGAATCAAGTAAAAGACTGTAGAAGCTACCCAGAAGCAAATATAGATACTGACCGCAACATCATAATTATGAAGGGCGCTCTTAAATTGAAAAATTTGAAAAAAGGAATGGATAAAGGCACTCTGACTTTGAGAAACTAAAAGATAAAAATATCCACGAAAGATTTGAAAAAAAGTCAAATGAATTGCTGAAAGATATCCGGCAAATTTCTTATGCTAAGGAAGTAGAAACAGATTGGAATAACATTAAATCTAGCTTATATATGGCGGCCAGATATATTATGGGGTATAGACAAAACGAATTTAATAGAAGAAAGACGAACATACATAAATAGATCGGACGAAACAGGAAAACAGAGATACAAACTCATAAAAACCCATAAAATACAAAAATAGATAAGAAGAAACAGGAAACAGAGATATAAAGCCATAAAATGGGAAATTATTCTCAAATGCAGGACAGCTAAAGAACAATGGATTGATGAAAAGTGCAAAGAGGTACAAACTAAGATGGAAATAGGAAAAACAGACGAAGCATACAAATTAATTAGAATGGATTTTAAGGATATAAAACCATATAGCAAAAATATAAGGGACCCGGAAGAAAACATCATTAAAAATGTAGAGAAGGTCCTTAGATGACAAGAATATATAGGGAATTTATATGCAGGAGAGGAACTAACAGCATTAGAACAGGAATCAGACACTGAAAATGATGACTTGGGATATCCTATACTTAGAGATGAGTTTAAATTAGCATTAAAGGGTCTGAAAAATGGCAAGGTGCCGGGTACATATAACGCGCAATCAGAAACTCTAACATCCGCTGACCAAGCAATAACGGAACGTGTCTTCCAATTTGTAAACGATATGTATGATACAGACGAGATAGCCGAAGATTTCAAACATGACTTCATAGTAACTATACCAAAAAAGAGAGGCGCGGATAGATGTAAAAATTTTCGAACAAAAAGTTTGACAACACACGTGTCAAAAAATATTAACTAGAATTTTACAAAAACGAATGGAAAAAAGAGCTAAAGAAATACTAGAAGAAGATCAATTTGGGTTTATGCGAAACAGGGGAACACGGGAGGCTATTTTGCTCTGAGGGTGATAATGACGAAAACAGTAGAAAAACAGGAAAGCGTATACACGTTTGTAGATCTGGAAAATGCGTTCGACTATGTAAAATGGAAAAAAAAATGTTCAAAATACTCAAAAAGCTTGGAATGAGTTTTAGGGATAGACATACATAGTACATAGCTTATACAAAGAGCAAACAGCAGTAATAGAATTAGAGCAGGAACGTAGAGGAGTAAATATTAGGAAAAAGATGAGACAGCAATGTGCGTTATCTCCATTAATTTTTAACTTGTACATTGAAGAGGCAATAAATACTGTCAAATGCAGGAATACATTTGGAATTACAATGCAGGGACAAAAGGTTGATATGCTTACATTTGTAAATGATATAGCGGTATTAGCATCTAGCAAAGAAGAGCTAAAATCTGCTCTTAATTAAATGGAAACAGTTTTATCAGAGAGATACGGTGTGAAAATAACAAAAATAATAAAGGGGAAAATAAATCAAAAACTAGAATACAAATAGGTACCGAGAACTTAAAGTGGTTAAGGATTTCTTCTTCCTAGGAAGCCAAATAACGCAAGATGGAAGAGCGCAAAAGATCTAAAACAAAGATTAGCTCAAGGTCGTGCTACATTTAACAAGACACAGAAACTACTGTGTTCAAAGAAAACAAACATAGAAACAAGGAGGAGTTTGCTTAAAACATATGTGTGGAGCACTGCAATGAACGGCTGTCAAAGTTTAGAACTTAGAGATACTAGAAATGGTAAGAGAAGAAAGAAATATATGGAAAACAGTAAAAAAATAAGAGCAATAGGACGATAGGTTACATACTGAGGCATGAGAGAATAGTACAGAATATATTAGAGGTAGAGATAGAAAAAAGGAGAAGCAGAATTAGACCTCGGTTAGACAATTGCACACAGAAAGTGAAAGATATAGGCTATAGAAATTTTAGGAAAATGTATAGGTTAGCTCAGAATACAAATCAATGGAGTTACGCATCCAACCAGTTCCAAGATGGAAAACGTAATGACGAAAAAAATAACTATACTTAAAGCCGATGACTATTATAAGCAACTACAGGTATTGGTTTTGCAACTTTCTCAACTAATGTTAATTGCGTGAAAGGATTTACTGGAAAACTTTAATTCAGCAAATGTCTAAGTGTTGGGGGATCTTGGTAGCCGTTAGGTTGCTTAACCCCCTTCTTCTACCTAGGAAACCAAATAACACAAGATAGGAAGAGTGCAAAAAATATAAAACAAAGTTTAGCACAAAGTCGTGCTACATTAACAAGAAAACGCAACTACTGTGTTCAAAGACAACATACATAGAAACAAGGAAAATATTGCTTAAAACATATGTGTAGAGCACATCACTGTACGGTTGTGAAACCTTGACAGTAGATGAAAGCGGACTGGAAAAAGATAGAAGCCTTTGAAATGTGCTGCTACAGACGTATGATGACGATATCGTGGACAGACAAAATTAAAAACAAAGAGGTTGTAGAAATGGTAGGGGATGAAAGAAGTATGTAGAGGACTGAAAAATACGAGACATAGGATGATAGGCCGCATATTAAGGTATGCGAGAATAGTGCGGAATGTATTAGAAGCATAGATAGGAAAAAAAGAGAGGTAGATGTAAACCTAGGGTAGACTATTGCACACAGATAATGAAAGATGTAGGTTGTGGGAATTTCAGGGAAATATGCAGACAACTGAGAGTTGAAATCAATGTAGGTACGCGTCCAATAAGTTCCAAGATGGAAAACTTAATGACGAAAAAAATAACTGTACTTAAACCTGATGAATATTATAAGCAACTACAGGTATTGGTTTTGCAATACTCACAACTAATGTTAATTGTGCGAAAGTATTAACTGGAAAATTATTAATTTAGCAAATGTCTAAGAGTTGGGGGAGCCTTGGTAGTCATAGGTTGGTTAACGCCCTTCACATACCACTGAATCTCGTCGAAATAGGGCGTATCATTAGGAAACAACAAAATGGGAACCACACTGTATCTAGGCTATGGGAATTTCAAGGAACGGTGTAGGTTAGCTCAGAGTAAAAATAAGTGAAGGTACGCATAAAACCAGTTTCAAGACGGAAAACCTAATGACGAAGAAAATAATTGCACTTAAATCTGATGATTATTATAAACAACTACAAGTGTTGGTTTTGAAATATTTTACTAATGTTTATTATGCGAAAGGATATATTGGAGAACTATTAATTCGGCAAATGCTCAGGTGTTGGGGATCTTGGTAGCAGCAGGCTGCTTAAACCCCTTTACATACCACTGAAATACGGGAGTATATATTTGTTAACAATAGAAAGGGAACCGAACTGCATCTAACAAGAAAGAGAAGCGGCTATGTTCGAAAACAACAAACATAAAAACAAAGAGAAAATTGTTGAAAGCATATGTGTGGAGCACACCACAGTACATCTATGAAACAAGGGCAGTAGGAGAAGCAGACAGACAAACGGTAGAAGCCTTTTGGAATGTTGTGCTACAGATATATGAGGCTGATAGCATGGACGGACAAAGTTCATAATAAATAGGTTATAGAAATAGTAGGGGAATAAAGATTCCGTGGAAAACAAAAAAAACATGAGAAATAGAAGGGTAGGATACGTTCTAATGCATTTTTGGGGACTAGTACTGGATATATTACAAGCAGAGATAGGAAAAAAATGGTAGAGGTAGACCTTGATCAGATTATTGTACGCAGATAGTGACAGACGCAGACTGCGAATTTCAGGGAAATGTGTAGGTTAGTTCAGAATAGGAAACAATGAGGGTACACGTCTAACCAGTTCCAGGACTGAAGACCTAATGATGATGATGAATTTATATTTAATTAGACAGAAACTCAATTTCGAGTAGATTTGACGTTCGATACTGCATATTTGGTTTCTTATTAAGAGATATAGAACAATATCTTAACATTATAATTTCGGCTAAAAAGTTAAAAGAAAGTGTATCTTTTAAAGGTTGAACTATGCTTGACCGGATTCATCCCTTCGCTTGAATTCGAGCAGAGTCGAGGAATGACATTCTTAATCCGAGCTTTGCGCCGAGTTTAAAATTGGTACTTTCGAGCCAAGACGGGTTTTCCTCACTCGCCTCGATTCGAACTTCAACACCTTTGTTAAGGAAAAAACTTGGTTTTATTGAAGTAATTGAAACAAACACAGAAAGTTATAAAAGCCGAGTATTTGTGGTAACACTAATTAGTAACTATTACTTTAAATAAAGAAAAATTAATTAAAGTCTCTGTCGTAGAGTTATGTATAAAGTTTTATATATATTTTGAATTGTTTTATATTACACGTTTTTAACTTTACATCAATAAATTAATTAGTAGTACGATGTATATCTTTACTGTAATTTTAAATGATTAAATTATATCAAAGTTTGCACGTATAATTCATGTGCTAGCAGTCTTTGCGATAAAACACAAACAGCCAATACCTTTTGAACACTTGGTCGAAAACAAGCTATAAATTTAAAACTATTTAATAATTATTGAAAACTAATAACGAACTAAAGTTGCTATATTTCTATTTAATTCGTTTTACTTTGCTATTGTTGACTACATAGTAATTCTTTTCTTTATTTTCAGGTAAGCTATTGCTTCGAAAACTTTACAACAATTTCTAGGTGAGTTTGATTATAGAAGGATTGTTTTATTATATTTGCAGTCTGGTTTGATTTTAATCATTATGTGTGTATGTGTATATATATATATATATATATATATATATATATATATTACTCAAATTTAGACCAGGGTAGAAAATTAATCAATCACATCAAATAATTTTAATCACCGTGTAGAAGGAAGCTTTGGGAAAAGGTACGCGTTATTAAAAACCGTGGAGCGTAGAAATTTATTCATTTCATTAAAAATAAGGGATTTAAATTATTTACTAGACGCTTTATATAAAAAGAAGCAGAATTGAAATGCTCAATTTTAATGTAGTTTAATTATTCCAAGTAAAGAATCAAATAGAAATTACGTGCAAAATTTATATTAATTAACTCAATTTTTAAGTAACCGGTATTAAACAAAATGTACAAATTATAATTAATATTTAATTAGGATTCACTAAAAATTAAAGGGTAGAAGTCAACGCCATTCATTATTGTTTTAATTGGAGTTAATTGAACCGTTAGTAACATATAATATGCATAAAAGCGTGTAAAAACCCAATAGTATTCAAATCGTAGAAGTGTTATTTAGAAGTATTATGTTTGAACACCTGCGTATTTTTAAATGTTTTATGTTCTGCTTAAATTTTGTAGATAACAAATGGTTACAGAGAATGTTGGAGAAACCGTCGCTTAATATTCACGGGAAATGCTAATAAAGTGGGTTATTTAACAGTCCACGTGGACTGAAATAACTGATAGTAAAGAGTATCGATTTGTACCACTCAGAACAGGGTAGATAGAGACGGATAATATGCGCGGGACAGAGACACAGATGGTAAAAGGCGTGATTTGAGCAACGTCACGAGAGCGGCGATTGGTTGAAAATCAGATGCAGATATGAGGTGTAAACGTAACGATTTCGATACAAAATTAATTAGTTATTCTCGGACGCGTTGCGAGCCGTCTGAAAATTTCTGAGATTTCAACTGGCGCGTGTGCAAAGTTTATAGAATCGCGTGCCCGACTATCGAAAAGGGAATGTAGAATGCGAAATTCTAAGAATTGTCCGTTTTGGGGACAAAAGCGACGAACAGGCTAGCCGATATATAAACTCGGACGTTAAACAGTTTCGCTCTCTTAGATTTTTGATAATTCGATGCTTTAAAAAGTGCTTTTAGATTTACGATTTTGATTTAATACTTTAAAGAGTTTGCTCTTATATTTTGGTGATTATTGAACACTTTAAAACAGTTTGTTCTTTACGTGCTACGATGAAAGTTAGTTAGTGCATATAGAAAAGAAGATACAAGGTAATAAAGTCTAGTCATATTGGCGAGTATTACTGTACCAACTATCGAAATTGTAACGATAAATGAATAAACAAAAGTAGGCAGTTTTGGCGTATAGCGTGAAAGAAGTATGAATTTCTTTGCTATTTTCGGGGGTGTTAATAATTAAATGATTCGTAAACGTGACTGGATCCACAAAACAAGATTCAGATATACACAGATGAGTTCCGGAAAAGCCCTGAAACAACTTTAGATGAATGGTGGTGTAGAAAATTTTTAAAGGCGACCAGTAATCCGAGGACCTAAACATAACCCAGTTGGAATGGTGTGATTAACAAAGGACGATGTACATTGGAGCCACGAGTGTATTAACCTTCAGGTAACTTATGCTTTGTTGTTCGATTTTTGATGTTTTGGTGTGTGTTGAATAACTTTATAATTTATTTACTTAAAATTGACAGTAGTGAATTTGTACTAACAACAAAATTTTAATGTTAAGGTAAAATTTTCTTGTTTAAGTAGAAAGGAGTATTTAGTATTTATGTTCTTGATTATGATGAAAACTTGGGTCTGTCTTTGAGCTCAATTAGACGAACCTGGTTAATTAACGTAAAGGGGTGGAAGATGCTCCCTTTTATTCAGACTCAGGTCTGCAAATATTGTTAGATTAATTAGTAGGCATCCTACAAGGACTTTAATTCTGGATGCAAATTAAAATGATAACAAATTTAATCTTGAAATTTTCTGATACTGAAATTTATGTTGAATTTTAATTTTGAAATTTTAATGTATTGTGAATATTGATGTAAATAGAGTTAACGTTGGTGTTTGTGGTAGGAATGTGTTTGTTTTTCTTTTGAATGAGGATGAAAGTTATCTAGGGGAGCAGCCGAGGCGGAAAGAGGACAGAGGCGATTATCAGAAGAGAATCACAGCAAATCGTAGCGCCCAAAAGTGAGGCTCGAGTTCAAAATAAAATTTTTTTGTGATTTTATTCCAGGAAACTGGCGAGGCGTTTTGTACATTTCACAGCATTTTATGACGGCCCAACACTGGGGCTCGATTCGAAAACCTTAGTTCCCGAATAATAGAGAGGATTCACAGTATTTATGACGCCCAATCTGTGGGGCTCGAATGTTTTTTTAGAAAGGTCCAAATTTCCAGTGGACGAGGATCACAGCATTTATGGCGCCCAACGTGGGGCTCGAATGTTTTTTTAGAAAGGTCCAAATTTCCAGTGGACGAGGATCACAGCAATATATATGTATATATATATATATATATATATATATATATATAATATAATAAAATATAAGATGTATCTGTGACTAACACTTTTATAAAAATAATAAGAGCTGTATTTACCTATACAAATTGGTTATTGAAACCTTAATTCTAAAAATAAATCCCACTAAAAGATAATAGAATCCGGAATAAATGGAATTTTTCGCAAATTCATGGTTTCGCCCTGTATAATACAAGCGTACCTTTATTCATTGAGGTACAATGCAAAAACGCAAATTACGCCTGTATAATCACCCTGTATGATATACGCGTATTGTAAATAAATAGCAAGTAACGTAAATTGGATATGTAAATTGTAAGATACCGTAAAACGCATTTCGATGCGAATGCAAATCTATACTTTTTTGATAAAATTTGCTGTAAATAGCTTTACGCATTTAGCATAAATATAAATAATTTCGTGTATTTACTATAAAACTCAAACCCTTTTGCATTAAAAAGCAATCAAAGTTTAAAATAATTAACCCGTGAATTGTTGCAATTGATTCTGAACAAAGAACTTTCTAGAATATGAGTCATCGATATTTAAAACTACGTATAAACTCATTAAATAAACATTCTTAATTGAAGAAGCAGTTTGAATATCGAAAAAACCTGCAAAATCCTTGGAATAATCGATTATCTTTTACATTAGTATGCGACTCCGCAAATTATAGAATATGTGAAACAAGGACAAAGAATATGTCACAGATACCTAGAACAAATAAGAAGGTAATAAAATGTCGAAATTTTATACGCTAGTTGGGTATTCCGGGAAATCTTGCATCATAATGTTTGAGATTATGCTGCTGAATTTCTAGAGAAAAAAGACAATTTGTATATAAAGGAGCGCTTATCGTTTTGAGGGGAATTTAGTCATTAGTTGATCTGATGCAGTTGATGCTTAAAGTAGATCAAGAAATGTTATTTTAAAAGCGCTAGCCGTTGCGTTATAAAAATATGCAGCAAAGCATAGTTGCGGGGTTGCGATGAATATTGAAGTGGTGTTTTAAACCCAAATTACTTACAAAAATGGAATTACGAAGAAAAGGCAAATTCTTCAAAATAAAGCTACTTTTAAAGATGTATTAAATAATTTAAAAAAAGATTTAAGCCAAAAATGTACTTTGATAATTGCTGTTGGAAATCAAGTATTTTAATTTAGAAAAACCGATTTGGAGATCAATTTAAAATAAGAAGATTTTTAATTACGAAAAGTGTTTTGTGGATTCTGCAAGTATCACTGTTAGATTTATTTTTAACTGATATTAGCGTATTTAGATCTAGTTTAAGATAATCCTAATAATTTTCTTTCTTGTGTAAGGGATTTTTTTACCAGGAGTTTGTATTCAGAGTTCGATATACTCTGACCTTTAATAGATTATGTCAAGGATTTTTTCTGGCCGAAACAAACCTTACCAGCGTGGAAATAATTAAAACCAGGTGAAAGATTCTCAAAAGAATAAGTTTAATTCTGTAAATGTACAATAAGGTAGGCAACAATATTTTGTGATAGACTTCTTAGAAATTGTTTTATGTTTGAAAGAAACAATGTTGTAAGTGGTTTTGTATGAAAGAAGATATTTCATATTGTATAAATGCTTTGTGATATTCCTGCGTTTGATTTCATTTTGAAAACTTTGTAAATTTCGTTGAGCTAGTCAAAGTCAAAAACGAAGGTAAGTGAATAAGTTCAAGTTTACACACCACAAGTATCTGTTTCACAATACCCTTTTAGTAACGCCCCAAAGCGAGGCATCATCACAGCACACCCAACGTGGGGCCTTTTTCATATCACAATACTCTTTCAATTCCTCTCACTGCGGTCTTATCACAGTAGTCTTTTAGCGGCGACCCAACCTGTGGCTCGATTAATTGGTCTGTAAATTAGAGTTTTTGTCTTGTAGGATTTGTTTTTGTAGTCGTTTTTGTTCTTTTTGTAATATCTGATTAATTTTCCAGTATGACTGACAGAATGAAAGAAGTTCGTGAAAGTTTGAGAACTGAGGGAATGGAAATTGGTTCCGAGGAAAGCGTTTATGTGGAGGAAACGAAAAAAGAGAATCCAGAGGTCAAGATTGTAAGAGAATCCCAAGAATCAAAAATGATGGCTCTTTTATTAAGTTTAAATCAAAGTATGCAGGAAGAAAAAGAGAATATGAAAAAAATGGGGGAAAAGTGTATCAAGGAAATGACTGAAAGAGCTGATAAAAATACTCAAGGGTTACGAGCAAAATTTGAAGAAAACAGCAAAATTGGGGGGAAGTTTAAGATTAGAAAGTGAAAAGCATGAAAGGAAATTTAAAGAGATTAGTGAAAGAATAACTTTAGGATTAGAGGAAACTAACAAAACTATCGAGGAAATGAAATTTGAAATTAGTGAAAAAGTAGTACAAATTTTAGAGGATGTGGTTAATGTTAAAGAAGAAATTGTTTAAATAAAGGCGAATTAGGATGCAAGTGAAAGAGATTCTAATGTGAAAATTAAAACTTTAGATCAAAAAGTAAATGAAATAGAGGAAAGCTGTCAAGTTGGGTTTAAAACCTTCACAAAGGACTTAGGGAATTTTGAAAATAAGTTTGAGAATTTACAAGATAGAGTTAAAAATTTTCATGTTGGGAAACCGATTATATGGAGTCCAACCAGTGTTCCGTTGGAACAACACTCAAAATTTTATGGGTGTGCTATCTTATTTTAAAAGGTTTTCTTTCGACAAATTCTCGTAGTGTTTTTGTACAGTTTTTGCGTTAATTAAAGTTTTGAAAACACTGTGTCAATTAATAATTTAATTTTAGCATGTAATATTTCTGTGTCTGGTAGAATGTGTTGGTTCATATTATTTAAATTTATTATTTCTGATTATATATACAGAAAATTTTAGTACGCATTTTCTTCATTGTCATGTTCATAATTTTCGTAAGAGTCGCTACATTCGTAATTTGTCTCGTAGTCATTACTTAGACTTGTATAATTATCCGTGTCTACGGGCATGATTACTATAATCTTCTACTTCTTGATGAAATAGCTCTTCGGAAGTGAAGTTTCGTTTGTGAATATTGTCGGGCTTAATTTGGGACATTTTATTTCTAGTGTTTCTCGATGAGGTGTCCATAAGGGTTGGTTTGAAGTAATTATTGAGGTTTTGTCGGAGGCTTTCACGGCCGGAGTCATTATAATTATTTATGGTTCCGTGTTGGGACCGTGTCATTTTAGTTAAGGTCGACGTTTCGCCCACTTTTGTAAGGGGCTTCATCAGGACAAGAAAATAAATAATAAAATGAAAATATAAAAATAATAAAGATAAGAATGATAATATTAAGTAGACAAGTTAGTTACTTCGCCACAAGACACCTTTTGGCTTTGAATGAGCTAGTGAGTCTGCTAGTTCAGGAGTAACTCTTCTCTTTACACTTTAACTTGTCTACTTAATATTATCATTCTTATCTTTATATTTTTATTTTATTATTTATTTTCTTGTCCTGATTAAGCCACCTTCAAAAGTGGGCGAAACGTCGACCTTAATTAAAATGAAACGGTCCCAACCCGGAACCATAAATAATTATAATTATTGAGGTTGTTAGTATTATTGGTCGTTGGTGAATTTCTGTTAGGATTTTTACCAAATGTCGACCATGATCGGTTTGCGTTCTGATTGAAATTAAGGATATTCTTCGTCCATGGTTTTGTGAAGGTTGGGTTTAATGTAAGTTTAGGAGATTGTCGAAATTGACTGTTAGACATTGGATTGTTGATTCTGCAGTAATTTCTTGATGTGCTAAATGGTGTAAATGTAGGTTGTGTTGGCATTGGTCTTGTCGCTTGTAGTCTTAATCGGTTGACAGTTTTTGTTAGCATTTGGATTGTAAAGTCTATACCTATAATATATAAAGCGCTTTCCTCCTCTATGATTAAATTCATACTTTTCCGCACTTTGCGGGTTTCGAAATTTGATTTTATGCATTAATCGTTCGGGTAACGCGTTTATATACGTATCTAAGGCCATTTCGTTGGCTTGATTTCAATTGTACGGGCGTTGGGATCCGGTTCCTCTAATTTAAGTTTGGATAAAATCATACTCCTTACGCGATTTACTACTTTCCACTCGAAAATTTAATAAATGCCTAACTAAACATTTAATATTTCTTTGATGGCCAAAATAATTTATCAATATTTTTTTGTAATTTTCCCAGTTATTTAACTCGTCCCTGCTCGCTATTAACGTTAAGGCCCTGCTTGTTGATTTACTTAAAATTAATCTTATTAACCACATATTCTTTTCTATTTCCCCTTGTTTGTCAAAAGAGTTAAAAATATTTCGCTGGCTGTAATAAAAATACAGTCATACGTAGGAATCGAATCGAAGTATAACTTAAATTATCCGAATTTCCTATTCCTCTAGTCAAATTTTCACTAAAGTTATTTAAAAAATCGTTTGCCTTCACTTCAATATTTTAATAAGTATAAGTATTCGTTCCATAATTGTTCCAATAAAAAATGTATAAAAAAAAATTTTTTTGTTAATTTTTACTAAAATCAATTTGCAATTGAAAAAAATAACAAAGGAAAATTAATTAGGCACTCGTAATAATTTGATTGTTCGTGCCATAGCCTTCCTTCGGTATTGGATTTGGCCGAGTTTGTATCTTTTCCAATCTTTGGGGTTCTATTCCAGCAAGAAATTCAGTTACAATTTTTCGATTTTAGAAATACTAGTACCCTTTTGGAATACGTTCTGACTACATCAGATAGATTTTGGGTCATTGAAAGCGTCTTTTTAAAGTTTTATTTAAGAATTACGACTATCTAAATTAATTTTATTTTTTGAATTACCAACAGATTTGTTTTATTCACAAACAACTTAAACACTTATATTCTTTAAACACAAATTTAAAATTTTAAAAGTTACTATTTTAATAATTAATAATTAGCAATGAGTAGCTTGAGTTCTAACAATGCGAAAGTTTCAAGATTCGAAGGCTAACTGACTTGGGGGGCTTTTCTCAGTTAAATGAAGTCTCTGGTCTCACTTCGTTCTGTGAGAAATTGCAAAATTGCTTCTATTCTGTTCTTTGATAATATATAATGTCGTTATTTCTAGGTATAGAAATAAGTCTGCTTGATAGCAATTCATTGTTCCTTAACTAATCGTATCAACTTGCGTCTGTGTTACAAAGAAATTGTTTTCCTAGTATGAACTCGGTTGACACTTATTACCTTACATTACATTATCATTGTACTTGGTTTAAAATCTTTAACACTGAACAAATATTTATACAAATCAAAACGTTATAATATTAATTGTGCCGTTTTGACTTGCACAAACATTTGTTCGATGAAACTTTCGAAATAAATATAATTTATTTGACAGAATAGACAGACAGGAACGTTATGAATGTTAGAGTTGATATTGTTTTCTCTAAAGTGGAAAACTGTAGATAGATTCACACAGATTCACACTTATACTGTACCCGTTTTCAGTATTTTGTGAAACTTTTTGGGTAAAACGGAAAGATATATCTCTTTACAAATATTTAATTTTTTTTAATTTCCAGATGTTTTTGAGATATTACCAAATGTAGTTGTACTTGTTTGAGCTGTGTTTGTACAGGTTTGCACAACAATGTGTGTTTTTGTTTAGCCAATGTGTATAACGAGACGTGGTGCTCGCAATACAACGAAAACGAGCAAGGGGGGATTTCAAATTGAATTCTAATTTACACTAAAATTGCTAATGAGGTAAGCAAGGTAAATGCTTATCGGGGCAGTAGGAGTAATCAGCTTCAATGTACCCTGAGCTAACCCAGTACCGTGGCGGGGAGTGGGGTAAACCATCAAACCTCTTGCCAAAAATGAGCGCCACCTAACTCTAACAGCTGGGCTCCGACGGAACTGAGATAGGAAATTCCTAACGATCACAAATAATACCCACACAGCATACAATCCAGCTAACATACGTTGACACACTGTAATGTAAACCTCATGGCTATCCAATACGTTTACTATACAAGAATATATCAAATTAATAACAATAAACACATATACTATAATTTAATTAATAACTGGACTTACCCACTTGTTATGGTGCAACCCTAATGATACATATACCAATACATCGATTGACTAATTCGAATTTTACTTTAAAATCAAATATTAACACAGCCAACTAGGCAACATAAATCTGCGACCATACGGTCGATTTAAAAGGACTATTACGCAAATAAGGGGTTGCACTAGGATCCTAGTAGGGTAACCCTTAAGTACTGGGGGTACCTGCAATAATACCTGTAATAATAATAGGCGGGTCGTTGGCTTAGTTTTACATACTTTATTAAGTATTGTGAATATGCAATGTTCAACACCCTAAATTAATACCCAACCTTATTGTAATGGTATGGACACTGCAACCTTAAACTCAATAATATTGCAATGTAATTCACCAGCATGCAAAGTCAACCAAACGGTTGCGATGAAGAAAAAAGATATGGAACGAACTCACCAACTGCTGTAGTGGATGGCGATGTTCCAGCTCAAATGGCGCGTGCCGGTAGAATATCGCTACCAATTATCTCGCATGGGTCCACTGGATCCTTACTTGTAAACATCTTCTCCTTTTAATTACGGATGCCACATCTAGAACTCGAAATTCAACATACAGGTTACAACGGTATTAGAACATAAGGCGGCTCCGTGGCGTAGTGGTATGTGTGTGACTACGTCGCCCAAGGTCCCGGGTTCGAATCCCGACACGGTCCGCTTGAAAAATGTTAGGCGAGTATTTTTCACAAAAATACATCCTCGTTCGGATGAAAGGTAAAATGGAGGTCCCGTGTGTGAGTGTTGTCACGCACGTTAAAGATCCCTACCTTGTTGGAACAGCAAGGGTTCGGCAAAATTCCAAATTTTCCAGGTAAAAAAAAAAACTCGCTTCCTGGCCACCTGCGGGTGGAGCATTGGAAAATCACATGTAAGGTATTAGAACATAGAATAGCAGAACGTAAAACGTGGAATGTAGCACGTGGAACAAAACCCGACAAAAAAGAGGCTTTAGCAAGCTTAAATGTGGATTTAAAAATCATTTTATACTGCTGATATATCTTTTGAAAAATTGTGAATCGGGAAAATGTTTAAAGATAAGGTGTAATAT
Organism: Platerodrilus igneus; assembly: GCA_036346225.1. NCBI lineage: Eukaryota > Metazoa > Arthropoda > Insecta > Coleoptera > Lycidae > Platerodrilus > Platerodrilus igneus. Next base: position 735,434 of record JARFIW010000957.1, read on the forward strand.
TTTTTTGTTTCGTGCAGAAATAATAATACCTATAGTTAACCAATTTTTTTCCCGTCGACGTTTATATCTGGTTAAAGGAAAAACCGATTCATGTGCATTAATAATTTTTTGAATTAATAATTGAAATTTATAATTTAGGTCATCTGACTTGGGGTCATAGGAGATTTTTGTGCACAAATCAGTAAATATATCCAAATTTTTGGTATTATATAGCCGCCTATTGTAAAAAATTGACATAGCATTCGTATTGAGATTTGATTGACAGTAGAATAACTCGTAATCTAAAAGATCTGTGTATAGAACGATTCTGGTGTTACGTTTAATTTGCATTTTTAGATTATACATCTTAAACAGATGAGTTAAACGAATAACATCTCTATCATGAGCAATGTTAAAATTTATATTAAAATCTCCAGCGGTTATGACAAATTTTGAAGTGACCCTGTGTTATAATAAATTGAATGAGCTAAAGAAAATATCCAAATTTCCCCTAGGGTAACGCTAAACACATAAAATATGAAGCTTGAGTTCACTTAGGAAAATATTGGAGAACTCAAATAAATACTGAGAAATGCAGAACGATATTTGGAAATAGAGGGACAAACGATTGATATGCTTAAAATTGCAAGCGACACAGCTGTATTAGCATCAGGCAAGGAAGAGTTAAAGGCAGTTCTTAATGAAATATAAACGATACTAACAGAGGTATGCGGTATGAAAATTAACAAAAAACTAAAATACTAGTATGCAAAGAAGGAGAAAATAAGTCAAAAACTAGAGTACAATTAGAAAAGGGGAATTTACAAGAGGTTAAGGATATCTGCTACATAGGAATCCAAATAACTTAATATGTGAAAAGTGTACAAGATATAAAACAAACAAGATCGTACTGTATTTAACAATGTAAAACAGCTTGTTACGTTTCAAATTGCTTCACAAATTATTTCAGTAATAATTCATTGTAAGGGGCTTTTGTATAATTAATTTAGGTGTATTACACATTGTAACTTGGTTAGAAAATAGATCGTGTGAATTATCGGAATTTTTAGAAATAGGTTAGAATATGCAGCTATGATGGCGTGAACCTGATTACCTAATTTTTCACAAAAATACATCCTCGTTCGGATGAGAGGTAAAATGGAGGTCCCGTGTGTGAGTGTTGTCACGCACGTAAAGATCCCTACCTTGTTAGAACAGCAAGGGTTCGGCAAAATTCCAAATTTTCCAGGTAAAAAAAAAACTCGCTTCCTGGCCAATGTAGTACCTCCGGGTGGAGCATTGGAAAATCACATGTAAGGTATTAGAACATAGAATAGCAGAACGTACAACGTGGAATGTAGCACGTGGAACAAAACCCGATCCACAATCGGGTTCAATGCACAAACAAACAAAATGTGTAACAGGTGGTTACCAGATAGCAGTCGAGGACTCAACTTTAGTTAAATCGTCGTGATTCCAATTAGGCAATAAGGAAAATTATATTAAATTACCGCAGAATAATTTCCTTTCAAATTAATTCGCTAAAATCCCTTCAACGAAGCGTAAATTAAAAGTGTACGATTCAAATGAAGAATTATGTCAAGATGATACCACTAAAGCTGGTCTGCAAACTCGTACCTGATAACGCGCTATCAATATTAAAGTATGTACAATCTAATACGGAAAGAATTAACTATTTAATACACTGCTAAAATTGCAAATGTTGTATTGAAAATTTCAACCGTAACATGTGTTTCAAATGCTAAGACAGGTGTGAAATCCATATAAATTATTGCATGTAGATTTATATTTTCAGCCATTACTTCAAATATATTTTGAACTTAGTTAATCCGAAACGCAGTATTTTTTCATTAAAATGCAGAATTTTAAGTTGGCTGTCACTTCGTGTTTTAAATATTTTTGCATAAAATAAATTCTTTTGTTTATTTGTGAGGTAGAGGTAAGATTATTTATTTATATCCAATTATCTAACTATCAAGATTGTGATCTAAAGCTAAAACCTCATAATTTATTACTGCCGCTTTTAACAACTGGATTGCATTTTTTTATAACCAGTTAGATCTGCACAGGCAAGTTCAATAAATTATCTTAAGCAACAAAGGTTGTTGACTTCTTACCTGTTGTTGACTTCTTACCTGTTGTTGACTTCTTGCCTGTTGTTAAAAAAATGAAGAAATAATATACATACTTCTATAATTATCGGGCCCTAAGCAAAGAACAATTATTATAGGTCGACTTGTGCGTGAAAGAATTATTTTTATAAAAACTAGTTATCAGGGCACAAAAGGCAATTAGCCCGCAATTGTGGACTGATTGTGTTTTGGGTCCTGAAAATTTTAAATCCGTAGGAAGAAAAAATGGATCAATAATAGCATAAAAATATTTAATCTTCTTATGAATTCTTTTAAAGACCTGTATTTTTAGACACTAATTGAAGACTTGGCTGTCTTACTGATATGCATATACATTAAGACTCATTTAAAATACATTAAACGCTTTGTCTTCTTGGTATCACAAGGAATGTTACTCCAAGTTAGTAATTTCATTATGAAGATACAATAATTTAAAAAAACATTCTAAAATCCGCCATCTAACAATTACAATCCGGTAAATTTTCAAAAGGGTTACTCTTTGCATGCAGTATGTATTAAATATCAGACAGTAAAAAACAACCGTAGCATAATTTATTTGAGCCATAATTATTACATATCTCAAATCTTTTTTAAATTGAGAACAAAGTACCATTTATTTATTGATATTAAAAATGCAAGGCAACTTATGACTAATTTACGGCTTTTTAATCTATATTAATATTAATAATTCTAGGCCCGCACGTTTTATCAGATGTGATATTGTGTGTTTCTGTATCTTTCTCGGCATCATTCTCATCCTCTGACGCCTTGTTTACTAATATAATTGGAACTTTTGGATTATAAGCGAGCGCTTCAAACTCTTCATGCTGAATGCCCTTACCATCTTTTGTGGTGTAAAGTCCTCCGTATTCGTTATCGTTGATTAAGAGTTTTCCCACATCATCGGCACCTTCGTATCTTGTTTTCCCGATATATGTAATTTCGCCATTTCCAGGTTCGTAGCCACCTGTTATAAACTTTTTATTAAGATTTCGGATTCCTTTTAAGTCAGTTTTGATCCATTCGTATTGTTCCGGATGAGGCGTACTAAGTATCTACAAGAAATCTTTTTGTACCCTAAATAATTCGTTAAATGTACAAACCTTAATATTTTTGTCAGATTTGTATTCAGTGTGGCCCCATTCAAAGGAAAGTTCTTTATCACCTGTAGTTATTTTACCGGGTATTAATATTCCATTATGCAGTACTTGTCCAATGTAAACGGATTTTCCATTAATGTCCGTACCTGCTTTTAAAGCATCATGTGGTATGTAGCCGTGGAAGTCTCTCCAATAATATCCTGTAACAGAACGTAATTTGAAATATTACAATATAATTATAAGTGTATTTGAGTACTTTCTGTTTCATCTGCTTGAGGAGGCTCAGTGGATATTGGTAATGATTGAATTCCCAAGGTAATTGCTGAGATAAATAAAATAAGTCTCATCGTGCGCTCCTTAGACAATCGTATCCAACTAATTTCTCAGGTTGAACTGTGTCGTTAGTTATCCCCGCTGCTTTTATATCTAAACCTGTTTTCAATAATGCAAGTCTTCTTCATCCATTTTTCTATGTTCTACCTTACCTTAATCGCGTATGTATATAAATTCCCTGATGCGTGGATTTGGAATTTTTATTTGTGGGTTTTCTTACATAACGGGTTGCTTGAGATTTCAATATCACCGGTGTGTTTAAAATATTTATGACATCTGTTTACTAATAAATTGTCTATACATATAAAATATTTAATTATTTATGTCAAGTTTTATCCAAGTTAAATACGCCTATAAATCAACTACATTATTTAAAAAGTGTCTGTCATACCCATTGAGCCATCTCTAAAGCTTGGCTTTTTGGGTTTTATTTCGCTTCATATCCTGTTAGTTATACTAATACATGACTGCCATTAGTTAATTTGCGTTTGATTCTAGGGTGTGTTAGATTGTTAGCGTTTGTTAGGTTTGTTAGATTTTTATTTAGTTTTTATTTAGGGTGAATCAACTATGAAGTTAGAATAAATTAGAAGCACGATATTTTTCGCGTTTAAACCCAATGTAGTACCTCCGGGTGGAGCATTGGGGACGTGGCCGCAAGTATAACGGCCCTTATTCAAATTATAATGATTCTAGGGCGTCGATTAGACCCCGCTTGCAACTATGCAATCACAATCCATGCTATTAGCATGTGAATATAAATTATCAAATTGACAAATGTATTAGCTGTTACGAAAATCCACAGAAATAACCATTTAAAACACTCGTCATTTCCGGTCCGCTTCTTTCTCGAGGATTAACCATTGCACGTTATCCAAGATAGTCGTCTCGCAAAATGGCAATTTTTTTTTTGGATAAGCCATTCGTGTTTGGATTCTTTTTTCTTATGAATGTATTTCCAGTAGTAGTTTTGACCCCAAACGTAAAACCCTCCCCAGATGATGTTAATACCCTTGTACTAATGAGGTGACCGCTTAAAGGATCATTAACCTTATATCGTATATTTGAATTTTCTATTACTGCATCTGAAGATTGGCTAGGATGCAAATTAATTTTTCTTTTACTTGGACACTTAGACTATCCAACGTGCATGGCAGAATCACACACAGAACCTATATTTGACCTCATCCGAACGGGAGCGGTGGTTTTGTAGACTTTAAACTCCAAACCACACCATAAAATTTTACGATAAACTTGTCATACAGCATAAACATTATACCCAAGATCACTCATCATGCAATTTCAATTAGTGCGCGTAGTGAGTCCCCTCATTATTATAATTCGTACTTTGAAAACATTCAGTTCAATTTTGGTTTTTATAAAATATTTTTTTGCGAAAATATCAATGTACGAGCAATTCTTGAACAATAGTTTAACTATTTTTTTGAAGTTCTGAATCACCCTGTATATATATATATATATTTTGATGTGTAGTTTTCTGATTCCCATTGCTATTTACAGTTACTACGCGACCCTTACTACTCAATACACCCCTAAACAACCTCTTATCACAGCATTATTCCCCCAAATTAAAATATAAAATTTTAGAACAAATTCCTTTTTGGCGCCCAACGTGAGTTAAACTCACATTGGTCTACAAATTCTTATATTTTTATTTTACTTTATAAATCTAACTCTCCTTTTGTTAATCCCCTATTTACATCTACCCAATCTTATACCTATGTCCTATTTTACTACTCTATTTATACTTATTCCAAATTTTATACCCATATCCTATTTTGCTACCCTATTTATGCCTATTCCTAATCTTATACGCATATCCTAATTCACTACTCTATTTATATCTATTCTTATACCCATGTTCTATTTTACTGTCCCATTTATGCCTATACCTAAATTTATTTTACATTTTATTTACTTATTCGTGTCCCCTTGGTATGGGTGTGAATTAAATTTATTTGTAACTTCCCCCTTATTGTTCCCGACTCTATGTCCTTTTGCTCATATTTGTTTGTTCCCTGCTCTATAAATATACTCTCACTATCTATTCAATATCCTAAAAATTTAACTGTCTTGAAAAAATTCGCACTTCTTTAAATCTAACCTTAAACCTGCTATATTTAACTCTAATAGAATTCTTTCTAAATGTACAAAGGGTTACTCTACACTATCACTAAATATCAAAACATCATCCACGTAGTGGATACAAAATTCCTCATACGTTCCCAAAATATTCTGCATAGCTTTCACTAGTGCAGTCGTACTCGAGGACAAACCAAACGGGACCACTTTAAATTGGTATATTCTTCCTTCTACTGAAAAACCCGTACATTTCCTTGTTTCTCGCGCTAATGGAATCAACCAAAATGAATTCTTTAGGTCTATTTTGGTAAAGATTTTCTTACTATCTATTCTCGCTAATTTGCTATCCATTGTTGGTGGACAATTGTATTGCGGTTTCGTTAGCTTATTAATCTTCCTCGCATCTAAACATAACCTGATGCTATCATCACTTGTCTTCCCGACGACTAATGGATTCACAAACTGTGTACTGGAGTTTCCAATAATACCTTCACGTAACATTTCTTCTATTTCTTCCTTTACTCTATCCATTTATGCTACTAGAATAGGATATAATTTAGTGTTAAACGGTTCGGTGTTTACTACTTCCAATTTGTGCTCATAACCTGTGGCAATTCTTGATTTCGACCCTATTAATTGTGAATGCTTTTTTAATAATAAATTCACCCTGCTTCTCGAATCTTCTGGACATTTAATCTCTTCATTTGTATTCCCCTCACTACCTATTTCATCCTCAAACTGATTAATATTTACGCAGTCACCCTCTACTTCAAAATTATCCCCTTCATACCATTAAATATACTTCCCATTATACTCTATCTCTTTGCATTCTGCATTTATCTTCTACCCCAACTTGTCTATAATATCCATCCCAAATATAATATCTATCTTTAGTCCAGGTACAACCATAAAATCATTTTCCCATTTCACATCTCAGAATTACATTTATTTTCGCAAATTTCTTATTATTTGGTGCCATCAAATTACACCTCGTTATAGGTATCGCCTTATCCCTCAATTTCCCTCGTTTAACAAATTCTTCCGCAACAAGTGATGCTTCTGCCCCAGTATCAATCAATATTTTAACTATTTTATTTTCCACCTTTAAATTAACTATCGGTAATAAGTTTTTTTCCAATTCATTTTCCGTCTCATGTTTAATAAATTCGCGCTGATGTTCGTATCCTTTTATCCGTAGATGTTTATATGGTTCGTCCGTATCTAAAAATTTTGGTTTGGCGTGGAAGATCCTGCCTGACTCGTTATCTCTGCGTATGTGCGATTAATATTCCTTGTCTGCGTGCAATCAATATTCCTCGTTTGTGTTCGTCGATCCTCATGTTCCTGTTTATTTATTTCTTGGATATTGTTTTCCTCATGATTCGTCCGCTCTATTTGTTGCCTTGGTATCTGACTCGTGTTTCTACTTCGCCTGAAATCATTATTAAAATTGTTGTAATTCCTCCTATTAAAATTTCTCCCATGATTATAATTATTTCTTTGATAATTAATTCTTCGAGTCTCGGTGTTTCTTTGCGTCCTTATAAAATCTGTGCGTCGATCCCTAGAATTATTTTTCGTCCTATGATTTGTTTCCAACTCATCATACCTTTGTAGATATTTTATAATTATGTCAGGGTCTACCATATTCTGTATCGTGATATATCTTTTCATTTCTGCGTTGAAATACCCTGCCAAATATTTTATGATTTGTTTATCCGGTAAAGGAGGATCTAGTTGTTTTGCTACAGTAAACTTTCCAATAGCATATAATTCCCGCGTCATTCTTTTATCTGAATTGTATTTTCCCATGCTAAGGTCATTCCTAAGTTTGTCTTGTTAATTATCTCCCCAAAAGTGTCGTAAAAATGTTTGCTCGAACTGTTGAAATGTTTCGACCTCGTTTTCAACTAAGTTATACTACATTTCAGCTCCCCCTTTTAGCATCGATTTTACTAAGTTTAATTATATTGCTCGTTTGTTGAGCCCTGTACTAACATTTTAATACTTTTCAGAAAGATTTTTGGATTTAATTTACCGTCCCCGTAGAATTTTTTATATTGGTCGATTAAAAGATTTGGTTGAATTAGCCTGGTGGGTTTCCTAACATTAAAATTTCCTGAATTAGTTTTTAAATTACTTATTTTCCGATTTATCATTCTGAATTCTGTTTCATAGTTTTTTCCACGTTTCGTATTTTAATAACTACATTCGTGAGTTTATCATTTGTCTCACTTTCATATTTTTCTAGTTTTGATTTCACCATTCCAACATGACCCCATACACAGTTGATCTCCACCGTAATCCTCACAATTTTCTTTTGCATTTGGGCCCTCATTTCCGCAATTGTTTAGTTGGTTTCCCTTAATCCATCACTCAGAATTTTGATTTCCTTACCTAATTTTTCGCTATTTTCGTCCATTTTTGTGGTCATGTTTTTCATGGCTTCTTCGTTTTTGCCCATTTTACTATTCAGTACTATCAAAATCTTCATCATTTTCGTTCTTGTGAGGTCCGCCGTTCCTAGCTAGAACTCCTTTCAAATGTTATACTTTCTTGGGATACTCTTTCCATTTTTGAAATTTTATATTTACACTAAATTTTAAATAAATTTTAAATAAATCTGCCTAAATTTAATTAATGTACAAATTTCTCTGAATTTTTGGTTTCCGTAATTTTTTTCAAATTAAAACTTTAATTATAGTCCTAGTTTAATTTAATAATTTTATTTTAAATCTCACGGTCGTATTGTTAAATTTATTTGATTTAATTCGAGTCTCTTCGTTTAGGTCGCTGTATTTTATCGTGGTAAAATATTCGAGACTCACGTTGCGCGCCATAAAAATTGATGTGTAGTTTTCTGATTCACATTGCTATTTACAGTTACTACGCGACCCTTACTACTCAATACACCCCTAAACAACCCCTTATCACAGCAATATATATATACAGGGTGAATGGTATCGTTCGTGCAAAAATGAACTGGGAGATAGTACACTTAATTTGCAACAAAAATTGTTAATATGACCCCTGTCCTATCTCGGTTGGTTTAGGAGATATGGTTTTTTTTAGTCTGTTTATTAATAACGCGACTTCTTGCAGTAAAAGTTAAATTTCTCGGCTTCTGCTGCAAATAACTAGATAAACAATCCGATTTTAATAAACTACATTAAATTTCCTATAAAAAACAACTATTTCGATTTTTTTAGTTTTAAAAGAAACATTTATTATAAAGCATTAAAAGGTAAAAAATTACTAATGACATTTTTTTAACAAAGTTTAAAGTAATATTACAGCAAAATTATTTTATCTACAAATGAGCAAATGTCACAAAAACAACCTCACTTCATAAGGTTTCCAGCAGTGCGAAACACTTTCTATTTGATTTTTATTTTATCAAGTATGGAAATATGGAAACAAATATTTGTTTCCAATTCGCATTAAAATTCGCCCACTGTTGACATCCATTAAAACTAAAAAAATCGAAATAGTTGTTTTTTATAGGAAATTTAATGTAGTTTATTAAAATCGGATTGTTTATCTAGTTATTTGCAGCAGAAGCCGAGAAATTTAACTTTTACTGCAAGAAGTCGCGTTATTAATAAACAGACTAAAAAAAACCATATCTCCTAAACCAACCGAGATAGGACAGGGGTCATATTAACAATTTTTGTTGCAAATTAAGTGTACTATCTCCCAGTTCATTTTTGCACGAACGATACCATTCACCCTGTATATATATTGCTATGTATTGTAGGTACGTTGGGCGTCAATAAAAGTGCTGTGGATTGTCACCTGAAGATGACCGACGTGGGACGTCATTAAACGATGCTGTGAACTGTAGTTGATGAATTAAAAGTGTTGTCCTAATTACTTTGATAGCTCAGTTTAAATGAAACTAGGAGAATCAAACATCAAACTTATAATGACATCAAATATTCTTTAACAAACAATCTTTCAAGTACAATTGTTACATCCACATGCAGCTTATTTTTAGCAAACAATATCCTCGAAAAGAAATATTTACATACAAACAAACATTAAAACTAATGATATAGTCCACTATTGTCAGAATGCCTTAATTCTAGGACCAAAATTTTTATAACTGCTAGATAATCACTCGCTTAATTTAAATAGAGTCCAAAGAAATCTCCCTTTTTAATTAGTATTTCCATTTACAAATCCTTTTTTATTTAAAAATCCTACTATGAACAAACTTTTAGAAATTAAGAATAATTTTTAATAATCTCTTTTAAATTAAATTCAAACGTAGCTGATCAGTTATGTTCAATAAATTTGTTTACAAAGGCCAAATTTACCGAAATTCGACCTCATTCAATTTTTGAATTATTCTGTTGCACACAAAAAAATGTACACACCAAATTCTAACATAATCAAACCTACTTAAATTAAAAAATGTCTTTTTAAAGATTTTAAAAACGAAATTCTTGTTTTACCGTTAAATTATTCTAGTTGTTCTTTCCTTTTTATATCGTTACCTTGTATCCTTGTCCAAAATCGTTAAGTGCAATTAAACTTCATGCATGCTTTCCAAATCCATATCAGTTTTGCTTAATTCTTTAAAGTGAATTTACCATTAAATGCATTCGAAAATTCATATACCATATTCTTCCATTCAAATTAAAATCTATTTTCCTGGAATTTATTGTTCGTTCTTTTAAAAACCAGTTGCAGTATCTACTTGAAAGTAGCCGTAACTTCCAAACAAGCATTTAACACTGATTACTAACCCGGTTTATTATTATCTATTTTATGATGTCTTTCACGAGCAGTCTTAAAACAATGAACTGAATTCCGCCCTGTCTTCTTTAATTGTTTATATAGTAATGAATTTTACTAAGCCATAAAATCTATAAACATCTGGGTTTTTTTGGTTTGTTATTTTAACGATTTCATTCATGTGGATGATGTAGTTTTATCTAAAGTGACATTTGATAACCAGCGCTATCATTAATTAATACATTCTACACGTCTATCTGTTATCTTGAAGATTAATAAGTATCATTTGCTCATTTTACGATCGTTATCTCTTGATTTAGTAGTTTAAGTGATTGTTGAATGAACATTTGACTTCTTTTTTTGCTATTATAAACTTATTAGATCTTTCTGGAAGAAATAAAGTAAGTTTTTAGTTTAAAATGCATGTTCTTATTCAAAAACACGATTTGCGTTGTTATATACACTTTTCAGTGAAAAGTGGAGTGAAATTAGATACTTTTTAATTTTGTTATGAAATTCTTTAAGGACGCGTTTGAAAAATGTTTTATAATCTAGTACTTTTGATGATGAAGAGCAGTTTTAAAAACGTATTTTACTCACGGAAAATTTATAGATACCATTAAGTTATGTAACATGACTAAAGTTTGTAAAATCGTGGGTTTTTATGTATTTAGAGTTTAGTATACATAGTGTTTTCTAAATACTGAATGTTTCTACTCTAAAAATGAGTATTTACAAAAATTTCATTATTTTTTTCAGGTTTGGATAATTGTATGTTCACGGAATGGCTTGTTTGTAGATAACGACTAAGGGAATTATAATATTATAGTGGTCGTAACAGGTTTGGTGGTCGTACTTCAAAAATTAAACACTTGTACCCTAGCACTCATAGTAAACAAACTGGCCATATATCCCAATTAGAAAAAAACTAAAGTGTTAGACAAAGAAGTTAGTTAGAAGGGTGGCACTTTTTGGAAATGTCGTACATTAACACATCACCAGATACCTTTAATTTTAAGCGCTATTTGTTCATATTTGTTAAATTTTAAACACTGAAAAATGACCCCAAATGCACTTCTAAATCAAGTTAGTCACTTGACACCGCGTTAATTGTGCTACTGTAATTCGTGCGGGCAAGAAAGGAAGAAGTAAAATAAGCAAAGAAACTTATCCCGCACTGAGTACCGCAACAAAAGAAAAGAAATCGAAAGAAGTAATGCCATGCTAGCTAAAACGTTGTAGAGTGGGGTGGGTCACACAGAAAGAAAAAAAAACCTCAAGAAGGAAAATTTATTTACAAACCCTTAATCAACATGTTATAAATGAGAAACCACCTCGTGTAGAAAACAACATTTATCTAGTGTAGCTAGAAGATTTACATAGTGTAAATTTTTTGTAAAAATAATTAATACCCGTCTTTAATTATCTTAACCTAGTTTTCTCTCTCATTCCTAATATTTGTATTAAACTGCACTTAAAAACTATATTGAATGGTTTTCAGACACTACTTTCGATTCTAATACTTACATAAAACAGCAATTAAAATAGTCATACCAATCTTATCTGACGTATTTACCCGGAAAACTGAAAATGCACGTTCAAATCCTGCCCGGGACTTTATATTTTCCTTCTTTCAGTTACTAGCTCGATTTGAAATAATCATTTGGGCTGTGCATAAAAGTCTAGGTTAATATTTCATTTTATTAACTATATCTTCTTAGTATTTATCAACTTGCCTTGTGCAATTAATTACCTAATATGTATATATATATATATATATATATATATATATATATATATTGCTGTGATACGGGGTTGTTCAAGGGTGCACGTTATAGTAAAAGTCGTTCGGGAATGAGTAATTAGAATAGTCAGCAGAAAACTACACTTATTTAAGGAGATAATTAAGAAATAGACATAGTTTGTAGATAGTAAGTAGTCCACACCCTGTATATAAAGTAGAAATAGTTTTTGGGCGACGCAGGTAAACATAGGAAGACGCATAGTTGGCGTAGGAATGAGAAGTACATGTATTAAGTAGATAGTAAATATTAAATACCCTGTAGATAAAGTTTAGTTAATTTAGGTAAAACAAATAAGGATATTTTTCAGTGGAAGCACGCGTATATTATAAAGTGTAATTAGACACGCATTAAGAAGAAGAGTTCCAGACGATTAAATTAATACGGATATAGAAATAGAGTTTCAGGTAGTTAATATAAATGCGTACAAAGATCTAACCATTCTGATAAGAGAAATGATTAAAAATTGCGTGAATCGCATGTAAACATGGAAATTTAAAGTCGGGTTGCATCAGTTGTTTATAGAAAAGCAAGTAATCTATCAAAATACAGCATGTTGGTATTGAAAGACAGATGTGGGCAGGTGGTGATTATGAGGAAACGTGGAGCATTGCATCAGAAACTGCTCAATATGTAATTATTTGATTGGTCAGAGACAAGCGACGAGTTCTAGACCAAACCCACGGATGGAGTGGGAATTCGAGAATATATTAATAAGAAAGTCAGTTTTGAACTCAATGAAGGCCGAAGTGCATTGCCATTAAACAAAGTAATACGTAATAAGTATAAAAGTGAAAAATAAAATGAGTGCAAATATGAAGATTACAATTGCCGTTTAAACGTAAGTACGTTTTTAATGAATTTATTGTAAACTAAGACATAAAAATAATAGGGTTTCGAGGTCTGAGGGAAATAGACTAGGATTCTGATGTTAAGAAATACAGTAATACAATTTAAATGCCAAGGGGAAAAGAAGAATAATACAATCTTGAAGTACAGGGGTGAAACAAACTACAATTTTAAGTCTGGGGCAAGAATGATGAAAGTCTAAGTTTGAAGAATTGAAATAAATTGGGGTATATAATTTAATGGTGATGGTCCATAGTGTAATAATTTGAATGGAATCCAGAATTGGGGAAGATCATTTTTATTGGAAGCGTCGATGTGAAAAAGATAAAACCAGGTCAGATTTTTAAGTTATAAGACATTTGTTTTTCTATATGAATTTTTATTTTATTTTAATATTGAATTTGCTAAATATGATATGCTTGTGAAAAAGTCAACAACAGAGGTTGCATACATATTGAATGAGTAATAAGAAAACAGGTTTAGAATATTCTACGCTTTGTTGGTAAAGATAATAAATTTTCTTTGGTGACTTTTGGGTTTTTGAGTAGATGGTTGTTAATAAATGAAATTTATAAGAAATGTATTACAAATAATTTCAAAAGCTGTACATAACATATTGGTTTCATTATATAAAATCTAAATTTACTGAATTTTATAATTGCAAATAAATGCTAGCCGAGGTCATAAGATTTAAATAGTACAGAGGCGGAGCCACAAGTTGAATAGGAAAGAGATAACCCGCAAGGCGGTAACGTATCGAATTTTGCCATTGGTAGATAGAGTTGTTTAAAGATAAAGTCCAGTTGATAGCAACATTAAGAAAACAGCTGGAGGAGGAGATAATTACACTTAATAGTGCATATTAAAATGGTGGTCCAATAATTTAGAGTACGTAGCAAATAAATATAACAGCCCAACGTCGGAGCATGATAATTCTTCTAATATCATAGCAATATATATATATATATATATATATATATATATATATATTTATTGCATTGTACAAAGCCATTAATTTTATTGCTATCAGGATATATTCGCTGTATGCGCCGTAACTGGCATGGAATGGTGTTAGTTTTGCGCATTTAATTTCAAACAAAATTACATTCAATATTGTTAAAAATAACATTTCAATCTTTAAAAATATGCGTTAGAACACATTTTATTTACCGTCGAAGCAAATATTTTATTTTTTAGTTGTTCAGAATACGAATATTTTACATTTGCAAAATATAGACAAACGCTTATTAATTATGTGTGTAGATATGCCATATAAATTCATTTAAGGGTTTTTAATAAAACAAAGTGGGAAGTCTCCATTTATCTAGACGAATTTGTCAAATTCTAAGAAATATTATATATATATATATACCTAATTAATAAATAAATATTTATTCAAAGAACTCGTGCGCTATTAAGAAAGCAATAAAAATCAATAGGAATTATTTTATAGGTTTGCGCGTCTCTTTAAGATAGATTGTGACGCGACATTAACTTCGTTTAATCAGACAAGTATCGGCAACGCCTTGCTATGCTTGTATATCATTTGACCTAAGCGATTTGACACTAATTAAGCCATTAAAGCAATGGAATTTTGGAAATATTACTTCACGTATGTGATTAAGATTCGAATTAAATCCCAAACACTCTAAAAAACCATGACGTAGTTACATAATTTGTATATAAGCGGGAACTATATTAAAGGGATTTATTCATTTCAATTTACACAATCGACAATGTAAAATTTAGGATTCCTTCATAAACCTAGTAAAATGTAACGTTGATTATAAAGTCAAAATAACAAGTAGAGTTTACGATATGAAATTTATACGTTTCAATAGTTTGAAATATGGAAGTTGTTAAATGCAGTTATTTCATTGGTAAAAATACAATAAAAATTCAACGTTCTTCAATACAAAAACTATTCCAAAGCTAATTAAAGATAGAGAATACACTTTGAAAATTAAGATTCTAAATGGCGATTTAAAATTATATGAACAAAACTGGTAAGCTACAACAGAATCATGTCCTGATATCATTAGATGTATCTTCTTTGTTTATCAACATTTCGTTAGATTTATTGATTAATATCATTTCACAGAAATGGGAAACCATTAAATCAAAACCATGTATTTAGCAACTATTAATCTGATTTTTAGTAATACTTATTTTTCTTTTAAAAACACTTATTAATCTTCAGTTATTTGGTACACCGATGCGTTCACTCCTATCGCCTTTTATAGCCCAAATGGTCATGGATTTGCTGCTTGATATAGTGATCCCTACTTTACCGTTTCAGATGGCTTTTTTGGTTAAATATGTAGATGCCATTGTGTGCTCAGTTTTTTCTGACATGGTTGAAGTTATTCTTGGCCTTTTTAGCACTTTCGATCTAAAATTGCAGTTTACTATCGAAAATAAAATACAAGGGAAGATCCCTTTTTTGTACACATTAGTTATCAGATCAGATTCTAATACTTTGATGCTTGATTGTTACAATAAACCGACCAACTCCGGCAGATACATCAATTTTTGTTCAAACCATTCAATGAATCATAAAATTAACACTGTTTTGACTCTAAAAACTCGAATTGAAAGAACTTCTGATCTCTCTTTTTACACTAAGAATATCAAAGAACTAGAACTTACCTTGTTAAATAACGGTTGCCCAAATCACTTCTTTGTTCTAACACATTAATAACACCTAGAATTACAGATACACAATTGTTTTATAAAAAAACTACCTTTTATAGAAAAACTTGCTCTTCTGCTTGATAAAAATATTAAAACAACCTAATGTTCTAATTGCCAGTGGTTATGTAAAACCACTAAAAGAGCTATTTACAAAATTAGCGGAGTATTCACTGAATTTTCTGTGAATTACCTGCTAGATATTCTGAGGACCTAAAACTGTACGTAACAGCCTGCCAGGTTTGCGTAGATTGATCGTAATAAAAAATGCGCAATGTACACTCAAAAGGCGTTGTCCAACTAGATGATCATCAATATTTGATTGTCTGTTTTGTTTAAGAACGAATTTTGTTGGTGTCATAATGTGTCCGAAAATAGAATTTTTTTATCAAAAAAACATCTGAAAAAAGAGAAGCTTTAATGATTAAAAATGAAGTGAATTTCATCGAGTTCATCGTGATTCTGGTTTTTCAGTGTAAAATTTACAATCCACTAACGTAATTTCAAAATATTTACAACAACCCCTCGACTATGTTAAGTGCCGCATCACTTTTGAAAGAAGTTGAACGCGTTGCAAATAACTTAAAAATATCCGCTACTTTTGTAACTAAACGACACCGTCACTAATAAATTTTTTGATAAATTATCGGTAGATGAACCCACAAAAAAACAGAGAAAGGTTTAAAAGAACTGTGTTCAATGTATGTCTGGACGTCGTAATTCAACAACTGACAACACGTTTTGTGAGCATGAATGATATTTCGACCAAATTTGCAATTCTACAACCAGAACATATCAGTGTTTGGCGTGATGAAGAAATTATCAAAAGGCACACAGACTCCGCAAATTTTATCCATGACTTGTCTTTCACATTTCCCCAACAAATTCTTAGTTTTCGCACGATTATTAATGAAAAAATTAAAAATCTTTCTTCGGTAAAGGAAGCGGCCGAATTAGTGATGGTAGAAAACTGTTCTATCGCTAGTAGTGTGCCGTATTTGTGTACGGTATTACAATTGTACGAGGGCTATTTTTTTTCACTCTCCGATCGCTCCGTGCAGACTCTACGCGGGTAGCAGAAAGCGGGCATGCGCTGTAGGCGACTGCGCAGCTCTTGCACTACACACTCCGCCGTTGTTGACATTCAGGCGTCAGTCGGCGTTGTGCTACAGCCACGTAAACATGTCCGCTATTGTTGATGCTCCCGCCAAGTGTGAAGTGCAAAGTGTGATTCGTTTTCTACAGGCTGAAGACCATAGTGCTGCAAAAATCCATCGAAGAATGAGTCGTGTGTATGGGGAAAACTTCATGAGTGATGGTGTTGTGCGTGAATGGTGTCGAAAGTTTAAAGATGGCCGTAGTGATGTGCATGATGAAGGGGGCCAAGGGCGCAAATATGTCGTTTCAGATGACCTGATTCAACGTGTTGACCGAATAGTTAAAGAAAACCGCAGATTCACCATTACTGCTTTGTCTACGGAATTTCCAGAAATTTTAAGGTCTGTTTTGTACTCTATTGTTACTAAACGTTTAGGCTACAAAAAACTGTGTGCACGTTGGGCCCCAAAAATGCTTATGGATGGCCATAAAACTCGACGAATGGCGTCAGCGTTGGAGTTCCTTGAGCATGATCATGTTGAAGGAGATAACTTTTTGAAATCAATCGTGACTGGGGATGAAACCTGGATTCAATACGACACACCGGAAACAAAACAACAATCACAACAATGGATGCATTCAACTTCACCAAACAAACCAAAGAAATTCAAACAAACCTTCAACAACAGAAAGACCATGGCTACTGTGTTTTAGAACCAACAAAGTGTGTTGCTTGTGGAGTTTATGGAGCCCGGAACCACAATCACTGCAGTTGTTTATTGTGAAACTTTACGACGGTTGCGTAGAGCCATTCAGAACAAACGAAAAGGAAAGCTGACCCTGGAGTTGTTCTGATCCACGACAATACCCGTCCACACACTGCTGGAGTAACTCAATGGCTTCTCCAACAATCTGGATGGGACATTTTCGATCATCCGCCATACAGTCCTGACTTAGCACCAAGCGATTTTTATCTTTTTCCTGACCTGAAGACGTGGCTTGGTGGGAAGCGCTTTCAAACCAATGAGGACCTTCAAACCAACGTCAAGGACTACTTGAATTCATTGGCGGCAACTTTCTTTGAACAGGGTATTGAAAAGCTTGTCCACAGATATTACAAATGTCTTAATCTCTTCGGTGATTATGTCGAAAAGTAACCGAAGTGTACCAATCTTTTGGTAATAAAATTATTGTTTTATATGAACTTGTCTTTTATTTATAGCCTATCGGAGGTTGAAAAAAAATAGCCCTCGTATTTAACTTTATCGGTTACCACCGTTTTTCTGAAAGGTTGTTCACTAAGCTTAAGCTCATTAAGACCTACTTGCGTAGTACCATGTCCCATATGAGACTTTGTTCAATGGCACTCCTTTCTATTGAAAGTGAGCGAGCTAAAAACATTGTACTGGAAAGTGTACTTCATGAGTTTTTATCAACAAAAAAACGTCATTTCAGAAAGTTATTGATAATAACTCTGTATAAGTGATATTTTCGTTTAGTTATACAGGGTGGCATTAGTTTTGTCATTAATTTAAAGGGAGTGTAAAAACCGATAAGGACAAACAAAAATTGTTAATAAACCTGGAGTCTAAAGCAAACAGTTTAGCTACAAATAGACACAAAAGAAAAGTATTAAAATTGTTTTAAAACCACTGCAATGTTGACTTGGTCACAAATAAAATTTAAAATTGCATCATGCTTTAAAGTACGAAATAACTTAATGTACTTTAGCTGCTACTGAAAAAAGTTTAAAATTTTTTCTAAAATTCGCATGCTTAGATAATAATCACAACAAAAAATAATATTTCATAATGATGTGGTTGACTGTATTTTCTTCTTGACATTTCTGATGCGTTTGTTGCAATTCAGCGTTTATGCAGAATACGATATCTTATTTAAGTTGAATGTACTTTTTCATAACATAGCTCGTAACCGGCATTAGATGTTATAATTGCGTGCGTGCTTAGGTAATACATTTAAATGCAGTGTTGGGGCCTAATTGTAATGGGATATTGGTAATAGGAGTTTTTTGTCGCGTTAGTAGATTAATGAGTTGTTTTTTTGAAAATACGAAAACCCGAAAATTATACCAACAACGAACTTGCAGATACAGTGGAAATTTCGAACACATTTGTGAAATAATTTCATGTGCGTGTTGTAATTCAGGATAGCACTTGTATACGTAAGTATTTCTTAAAGAACATGTGACAAAATAGCAGTTCTAAAACTTTTATTTAAGTTGACCTATGTTGGATATTTAAAAAGCGATCCAAGAGTAGAATGCCTTATAGGTTTTTTGTTTAGCTAATCAATCTCTACCACCTCCTAAATTTAATGACATATAACAAATGCCACCCTGTATGTTTACTCTGCCTTTAATTAGAACCTAGGCATTTGGTATATATAAAACTCTATAGTATTTCAAGTATTACATAAGAATGTTTTAAAATTTTATAAGTTAACGAAGAGTGCCCATTTAATATTTCTTGCAAGGGAGGCCCATCAATACCTAGTTACGTCACTGGCAGGCACTACTAACGCTTGGTATTTATTGACGTTTATTTGAAAAACAATAGAACTAGAAAGCAAGGTTTTATTTTTTTTTAACCTTAGTGATCACAGTAGCCGTTTCTTGTTAAATCTCCAATAAATACTAAATACTCTTATGTCAAAGCAATTGCCTTGAGGATTGCCCATCTTATAAAATCAAATTGCGCATAAGCATTCTTGATTACCTAACATTTCTTACATACGTGTGAAGGATCAATATAAATCAATGTGTGATGACTGAATTTGGAAGTGTATTCCAACAGCAGGCCTCGAGGAATCAATATCTACCTTCCTTCGCCTCAGGGCGAAACAGGGTGAGCAGCGAAAGGGTGACAACTCGAGGCGTTTTCCAGCTATGCGAGGTGCTAAGCAATGGGGGCACATGCGAAATCGTTGGGGATGCACATCCATCAGTCCTCTTCGACGAGCTACCTGACGATGGAACGGCCTGTGGCGAATAGCCATCCTGTTGGTCGAAAACCACAGACCGGTGGACCCAGGATTTGGATATCATATAGTTGGAGAACAATCAACAGGATGATCTGGGAAGCTACTCACCGCATCAACCACCCGCCAAAACATGGCAAAATCTGTAACAACAGAGAGCAACGAGACTGCCAAAATCAATTGATTAATGCTGTAAGAGGAAGTTATACCTGAGAGGTCTAGAATCGACTAAGCTGAGAGAATTTAAAAGTTACACATCGGTTACCGTTTGAGCTTCTGAGCGTTTCGTATAAGTACTGACATTGGATTTTAGTTTGATGACTTCGTTCGGAATCTATATATGTATCCTATATTACTATAATTAAACTTGGAGTAAGATTGCTGGTCTAGGATAGTTTCTTGAACAAAATACAGCCGGGAACATTTAGCTCTCAGGAAACTACTACATACTTTTAAATATTATACAAAAGTGAGATACCAAATAAATTGTAAAAAAAGCTATTCAAGTTCGTTTTTATTTTAAACAAATAAATTTATGGTTAAAGATTTGTTTGTAGACCCACAAATGTGTTTCACTGATGAGCCTGCAGATGGTGGTTTATAAGATAAAACCTCGAATTCATAAGTTTCACTAGATTCTCCATTGTATTCTGAAAATAATACCGCGATTGTGGTAGTCAATAATTTTCCAGCAACTATGTCTTGTTTATGTTTTCGTCTTGCAAAAAATAAAATTGCATCAATTTTTCTCTCCACTCCTCCAACAACAAAGTACTTATCTTGGATCTTATTAAAATCATTTCTTTTTGACCTGATCCATTCGAAGCGTTCTGGATAAGGCGTGCATAGAACCTGTAAAATATATTGTGCAGATTAAAACAACCTATAATACTCGTACAATATACATATTATATTTTAAAACTAGTGCATGATATTTTTCATGAAACTTTCAGAGGTACCAATGCAAGTTTGTATTATACTTTAAAAAATTAATAACTAAATATTTATAGCAAGATATAGTAATAGAGCTTTATAGAAGATGCTAGCACATTTAAACAGTTACTGTGGCACGTCACACGGCAGATTTTTGTTATAATTAAGAGGAATATCTACAGTCACTTATAATTAGCTTATTATTCTGTATTTGGCGTCAATTAGCAATAGGAGCAATAAAATACCAATTATTTTGTAATAACTACTAGTTGTCATTATTTTATATAAGTACCTTAGTCTGCAGTGCAATAAATTACTAATCAATTAAACGATATACACTAAAATCTTCCAGGAGGGAAAGGTCATGATTTTAGGAAGATTTGAAAACGATGTTTCTAACGTGCTTATTAAGGACTTGATCCGCTAAACCTTAGCGGCAATGATGACTTACACTAGCATTATTTAATCAAAATTCTTATTCAAAACGCGCTTTAATTTTTTTTACATATTTTAAATAATGCAACAATAAATACACATTAATTAACAAGCAATAAAAGATTGCAAACAAATTACATGCCGTATTAGCGCTGTTGCATTTTTAGTGTAAAATACCAGTCTCATGTTGTATTTGTTTTTCTACATAAAAATATTAGAGATCATTATGACTAATCAATTTACATTCCTGAAGTACACTAATTAGGTTTTGGCTTTTGGGAGCTGCCTTTTTAAAAAGTCTTCTTCCAAAAACTCTTTTAACAAATTTTATTTATACAGAAATTACAAATTGAATTTTAATTTACAAGTACTGTATCAAAATTATTCTAAGTTGAAATTATATTTAAATGAACTAATTTTAGGGCGAGTAACCTGAACAACCAACAGTGCTAAAGTTGTAAGGCTCAAGACTGACTGATTTCCTTAAGCTCTCCAGGGTATTTATGTTGTCCCTGCCCCTCATATGGCTTGCGGGATCTGCAGAGCTCATATCTGCTTATTTCTTTATTCATCTATACAATACAACGTAACAATCTTAATTCTAATAATTGCAGTTTTGTAACCTACTGTGACCTGCACCTGCAGTCTTACGTCTGACTTCTACTAACTTCTATTTCCTTGAACTATACAATGTTGCAAGTTAACTTCAGATTCAATAATTCCATTTAATTATACACATCTTTGATTCGTGGATATGTAACTCACTGCGCTAACTACCTTTAACCTGTGTTAAGGTTATTTATGAATAGTTTAGCAATTACAAGCTGTATTTCATACCAACCCACTGCCTAAGAAATATATACTCTTATATACCCCTCTGTTCTAAACGGATCTGCACTTTGAAGAAGTTCTAGAATGTTAGAATGGGTAGAATGACTTGCGTGGTGTTCAGTGAACTAACAAGCTAAACTACAAGTTTAACCAAATTAGTGGGATCTTTATTAAAGAACTAGACTAAGATAGGTCCTCGAAAGAGGGAAGCAGCTCTTTCAATACTTAGAGTGACAGAAATCATAGGGGTGGGTATGGCATTCTAAAATACACTACTGCGATGTGGGAAAACTACCACATTACTTCCCAAGTACACAGCGTACCAAAAACGTTTTAAAAAATGATGACATTGTCCAGGGTTAAGGATTCCGGAGTTAAAATAGTTCCCCGTTTTGATCTTCATGATGGGACTACTTCGGAGGATGTGATCGATAAGAAGGAAAGGAGAACTGGAAACATCTTGCGAGTCGGAGCGTTGAATGTTAAAATCACTAAACAAGTAATAATACAGGTATACGTGTCTAGCTCCAGCTACAGAGAGGAAGAGATTGAAGCGATCTATAAAGATATCGAAGACACTAAGTTTTGGAAAAGGGCATAAAAATAAGAGTTCGTAAGAAGTGGAAGTAGATTTATTTGGTTTAGGCACGAGAAACAACAGGGAAAAATAGGCGGGTAGAATTTTGCGACAAGAACAATATAACCTTCACAAACACATTATTTCAACATCATGCTAGAAGACGATACACGTGAAAAATGCCAGGACACACAGAGAGACATCAAATAGATTACATTACTTTTAGACAACGATTTAGGAATCAAGTAGAAGACTGTAGAAATTACCTGGAAGTAGATATAGACACTGGCCACAACATAGTAATAATGAAACCCTCACTTAAATTTGAAAATTTGACAAAAGGAAAGGAAAAAGGCACTTTGACTTTGAGAAACTAAAAGATAAATATACCTCCAAGTGATTTGAGATAAAGTCAAACAAATTATTGAAAATCATCGGGAAAACTTCTAATACTAAGGAAGTAGAAGCTGAATGGAATAACATTAAATCTAGTTTAGACATTGTGCGGCCAGCGATAATTGTGGGGTATAAACAAAGAGAAAATAAGAAATCATGGGGACAAAGGATATTCTGAATTTAATAGAGGAAAGACAAAAATACAAAAGACGCGACCGGACAAAGCAGAGGAACAGACATTCAAAGCCATAAAAAGGGAAATTATTTGCAAATGCAGAAAAGTCAAAGAACAATCGATTGGGGAAAAGCGCAAAGATGTATATCAGCTAAAATGAAAATAAGAAAGTCAAACGAAGCATACAAACTAATTAGAATAAATTTTAGGGATATAAGGCCGTATAGCAAAAATATGTGGCACGAGAGGAGACATCATTATAGAAAATGTGGAACAAATAAATGAATGACAAGAAAATATAGAGAGTTTATATGCAGAACAGGAACTAGAACCACTAGTACAAGAATCAGACTTGGAGAGGATTGTATACTATATAATATACAAAAAGGAGAGGTGCGGATAGATGTGAAAATTTTCGAACAATAAGTGAGTACACAAAGCAAACATTTTTAAAGTTTCAATTAAGAAGAATGCTATCTTGTTTGGTATCAATTAATATTAGAATTTTCTCAGCTACTCGAATCTCTAGGAATTTCTTAGTTTGCATCATCACCCAGAGAGCTACCCCAATTTTAATATTTTTACCGGTAGCGATTTTCTGACCGTCGTCATTTCCACCCGCGAGATAAACCAAGATTGCTGAAAGCAGATGTGTGGAGTATAGCTGTGAAACATGGGTAGTAGGAGAAGCTGACAGGAAGAAGACAGAAGCCCTTGAAATATGGTGCTACAGACGTATGAAGAAGGCATCATGAGCAAACAAAATTAAAATCAAAGAGGTACAAGTTTAAGAATTTCTTCGTACAATCAACGTGAAGAACGTCCAAGTGTTGTCATTAACCAAATTTGCCTGTTTTGCAGAAGCTGCTGTTAATGTGGGAAAGCGGCTTTACTCATCTATGTCTAGATTTCGTTTGAACAAAGGAAGTTTTGCTACAAAAAACAGCTATGGCTTTTTTTTATTTTAATTAAATTCAACTTAATAACCTACAGTTGCAAATTGATTTCCTTAAATATTTTAAACAGGTCTGTCAAATAAGCGATGCCATTTTTGGATGTAATCAGGTTTTACGCAGTTTTTTGTTTCTGTTTTTTTCAGAAATCCAGTACTGACTCAAATAGTTTGAAAAGACGATTCATAGCTATATCTATTAAGATCCAGCGAACTTTTATGTACATTCGATTTTTTTCCAATGCTCCACCCAAAGGTACTACATTGGCCAGGAAGCGAGTTTTTTACCTGGAAATTTTGAATTTTGTCGAATCCTTGTTGTTGCAAGCAAGGTAGGGATCTTTAGCGTGCATGACAACACTTACAAACGGGACCTCCATTTTACCTCGCATCCGAACGAAGGTGCATTTTTGTGAAAAATGCTCGCCTAACATTTTTCAAGCGGACCGTGTCAGGATTTGAACCCGGGACCTTAGGCATAGTAATCACACGCATACCAACTAGAACTTTTATGTACAGCGATAAGCGATTGCAATCTTCCTCATTTACACTACAATATTGCCAAATAACCTGTCATGCAATTAATTTTCTCTAATATTATTAATTGCTGTAATGATGTATTGGAGCAGCATATGCTACCGTTCATTCAGATTTTGTAAAACCAAGTGCTGACAATGAATAATACCATTTACAGCGAGTACATATGGTATCACTTGTTTCAAATGCACTCTACAGCCCATATGACACCTCGCAATTGCTGAAGCACCATGAGTAGATAATGGCCAAATATTATGTAGGAATTTATTTTTCTTGGAAACTTTCACATGGTATTAAATATTTATTCTCCTTTTGTATGGGTTCTTAAATCTTTCATCATCATTAGGTCTTCAGTCCTGGAACTGGTTAGACGCATACCTACACATTTTTCTGAAATTTCCAGTCTGCATCTTTTACTATCTGTGTACAATAGTCTGATCTACGTCTACCCTTAGCCCTTTTTTCCTATCTCTGCTTGTAGTATATCCCGCACTATTCCTCAAAAATGCCATAGAATGTTTCCTATCCATCTATTTCTCCTATTTTTTTTTGTTTTTCACAGATATCTTTATTCCCTTACTATTTCTATAACGTCCTTGTTATTAATTTTGTCTGTCCAAGCTATCATCTTCATACATCGGAAGCATAGCATTCCAAAAGGCTTTCACCGTTTTTCTGCTTCACCTACTGCGCCTATTTCATAGACGTACCGTGCTGTGCTCCACACATATGCCTTCAACAATTTTCTCCTTGTTTCTGTTTGTTGTTTTCGAACATAGCCGCTGCTCTTTCTTGTTAGATGCAGTTCGGCTCCCCTTCTATTGTTTATAAATATATAACTTATTTCCCCGATATTCAGTAGTATGTGAGGGGAGGTTAAGCAGCCTGCGGCTATCAAGATCCCTCAACACTTAAACATTAGCCGAATTAATACTTTTCCAATATATCCTTTCGCACAATCAACATTGGTTGAAAATATTTCAATATCAACACCTGTAATTGTTTATAATAATCATCACATTTAAGTGCAATTATTTTTCTCGTCATTAGGATTTCCGTTTTGAAACTGGTTGGACGCGTTCCTTCACTTATTTCTATTTTGTGTTAACCTACACAGTTTCCTGAAATTTCACAGCCTAGGTACAGCTCGGTTTCTTTTCTGTTGTTTCCTATTTATATGCCCTATTTCACCAAGATTCAGTGGTATGCGAAAGGGGTTAAGCAGTTTGTGGCCACCAAGGATCCCCCAACATTTAGACATTTGCCGCATTAATAGTGCACAGTAAATCGTTTCGCACAATTAACATTAGTTGTGAGTATTGCAAAACCAGGTTTAATTAAAGTTACTTTTTTCGTCATTAGGTTTTCCATCTTGGAATTGGTTGGACGCGGACCTCCATTGATTTCTATTCTGAGCTAGCCAACACATTTTTCTGAAATTCCTACAGCCTACATTTTTCACTATCTGTGTGCAAAAACTAGGTCTACCTTTACTTTTCTTTTTCCTGTCTCAGCTTCTAATATATTTCGCACTATTTTCTCATGCCTTAGTATGTGGCCTATGCTAGTATCTCTTCTATTTTTTACTGTTTTCCTCATACTTCTTTCTTCCCTTACTATTTCTAGCACTTCTTGATTCTTAACTTTGTTAGTCCATGACATCTTCATCATACGTTTGTAGCAGCACATTTCAAAGGCTTTTATCTTTTTCCTGTCTGCTTCTCCAACTGTCCAGGTTTCACAGCCGTACAGTGCTGTATTCTATATATATTTTAGGCAATCTTTTCCTTGTTTCTGTGTTTGTTGTCTTTGAACATAGTAACTGCTTTTTCTTGTTAAATGTAGTACGACCTTGTGCTATTCTTTCTTTTATATCTTTTGCGCTCTTCCCATCTTGCGTTATTTGGCTTCCTAGGCAGCAGAAATCCTTAACCTCTTGTAAGTTCTCGTTACCTATTTGTATTCTAGTTTTTATTTCATTTTCACATTTTTTACATACTAGTGCTTTAGTTTTATTTTTGTTAATTTTCATACTGTATTTCTCTGTTAGAACTGTTTCCATTTTATTAAGAGCAGCTTCTAACCCTTCCTCGCGAGATGCTAATACTACTATATCATCTGCAAATCTAAGCATATCAATCTGTTGTCCCTGCATAATAATTCCAAATGTCTTCTTGCATTTGACAGTATTCATTGCCTCTTCGATGTATAAGTTAAAAATTAATGGGGATCTTCGAATATTTCGAATATTTTTTTCCATTTTACATTGTCGAATGCTTTTCCAGATCTACAAACCGTATAACCACCCTCACCCCTTTTTCTATTGTTTTCTCTATTATCACCCTCAGAGCTAAAATAGCTTCCCACGTTCCTCTGTTTCGCCTAAACCCAAATAGATCTTCTCATCCTAGTACTTCTTCAGCTCATTTTTTCATTCGTCTTTGCACAATTCTAGTTAATATTTTTGACACGTGTGCTGTCAAACTTATTGTTCGAAAATTTTCATATCTTTCCGCTCCTCTTTTTTTAGTATAGTTACTATGATGTTTGTTACATGCCAAAATTTGGCAATGTACTCCGTAGATTTGATTTCGTACACGCAAAAACTTGTGCGCTTTTATTTGTTTGTAGGGCGGTGAACTAACTGTGTAAACAAGTCGTTATAATCTTCCATATTTTGGTCGAAACATCTTGATTGCGTGAATCGAGTCTTTCCTTATCAACCTGCAAAAATTATCACGGACAATACTAACCGAATTATGTATTCTAATTTAACTTTTTAATGCGTGTTTACGCGATAACAATCAGATACAAATTTTAGATTTTAGATAGATGTTTATTCATAAAAACTATAGTTATATTCAAAGTATTTTGATATATTCATTTGCTAAAAATGTAGGTACGTCACGGCCCTACATTTGACTTTCCAATGTTCTACCCCAAGGTACTACGTTAGCCAGGAAGCGACTTTTTTTTTTAACCTAGAATTTTTTTATTTTGCCGAACGCTTATTATTTCAAGCAAGGTAGAGACCTTTAACGTGCGTCACAACATACACACGAGAGCTACATTTTACCTCTCATTCGAACAAGGGCATATTTTTGGTGAAAAATGCGTGCATAACCTTTTTCAAGCGGTCCGTGTCGAGAATCAAATTCGGAACCGTGGGATTAGTAGTCATCCGGGAACTTATTTAAACCAGAGAACCGCCAGGTACGTTAGGACCCTCTTAACCCTCTTAAGGTCTTTCTTTAGCTTTTGTATCCGTTACCATCCCCTTAAAATGCTCCAGTACAAGAGGGGCAGCAACCTATTTGCTGGTACTTTTACTCTTGAACCATAAAAGTAAATGATATGTCACTTGGGAGAGTGGAATGCTTGCTTCTGATTGGTTGAAATTTTCTATTGATTTTACAGCTTCCTGACTTCTGATTGGTCACTGACTTTGACGTCATCACCTTCGTGATGTCACATCACCCTTCCATTATGACGCGATACCTCTTACGTCACATAACTCCGTCCTCTGAAATCACAGTTGTCATTTTAACTTGTAAGTGTTAAAAAAAACCCTTGTAGATTTTTATAGAGTTTTACTAAACCTATCGAGAATTCTTATATAATTGTAACAAGCCCAGGGAAAGGTTGGATGAAAAGCGGCTTTTAGAAAAAGAAAACTGTTAAGACTTTTAAGTAACTGATTTTTTGACCCACGGTTGCATGAGATTGGGTCAGTGGGTTTATTAAAGTCGGAAAAAATAAGGTAATGGACGCCACCTAAATTTTTTATTAAGCGACTGACTACATCAATTTGCTTAACGGGAAAATTTGGAAACCTAAATGTTCTCTAACCTCTTTAGGAATTAAGTTTGAATATCACCTATACGTTACTTACTTCTTTGCTGCACTAACGAAGTTCTAGGATGGCTCTGAAACATAATTACAACTAACAAAGATATCATTTATCTAATAATTCTGTATCTACACGAAGTCCTTATTTTTGTTTCAAATAGTTATTACTGAATCGTAATATGCATTTTTTGTAAATGAATTCCTTCAACGGCCATAAATCTTTGGGAGAAATTAAATATTCATGAAATAATGAGCTGAAGAAAAAAATTGATTCTATATTCTCGTTTAAACAATTATGTACATTATAAATGCAATTTAATAAAAGTTAAATTCTTATGAATATAATTACTGCTTTACTCAGAAGATGTAAACCTAAATTTTAAGTTTTAATTCTACTGAATCTTAATTTGAATTCTGTATTTTATAAGCAATATTTAATTTATACTTAATAGTCCAGTGTAGCGCTACGTAAGACTGTACATGTCATTTAAATTTCTCTACATGCAAAAATTTATTAATTAATCTTAATTTAAAATTTCATTTTTCTGGAATGAGGCCACGTAAATTGAACATCTTGAGATAAAGTTTGATGTAAACAAGATAAGCAATGATATTTAGTTTTAACTTTAAATTTTGCAAACAACAGGTAACAATGATTTATCTATACTTTTTATCTTTTCATACATACTTGGCAAGGAATAATTTATAAATTTGAGCACGTGATTAATGAAATAAAATCATTCTATATATCATTAATATTATACTCTTAGAAAGGGTAAGCCTCCTTGTTACCAAGTATGCTACTAAATTATTTGTAGACGGTTGGCTAAGTGCTTGCATATAACAGAGCATAAAATAATTTACAACCACTCAACAATTAAAAACTACGTATATGCATATATCTATATACGGAATAAAATACTGCACATGCAGCAAAATTTTAGGAAATTAAATGGTCTAATCAATCGGCGTCAACAACCTGTTAACCTCTAAGCACATGATACAAACCACCAATTCAGCATGTGTAGGTACGGACGGAAGTCCAATACTTTTTCTAACAAATCTGCTTACAATTTAATTACCAAATAGATTCCATGATGATAGATTTTAATTAAAACATCAACCAAGTTGAATATAACCATATTACTTCATTAAAATTCTTGTACGTAATGGAAGTTGCACGTTGCGAAGATCAAATTACTTTTCCATGAGTTAGTTGGCTTAGACAACTTTTAACTAAAAACTGCTTGTTTTAATTCGGCGTTTACGCCAGGAAAACTTGGTTTCCCGCTTCGTCTCGCCTGTCTAATAACAGCGCAAGTGACCTTTCAGCTTGACAAGAAGGCAAAAGTGGCTATCTGTCACGAGTCGACGAACAACTTGAAAATCTTAGATATCGTAACATACGAGTAAGGAACACGCGAAATAGTTTGTAATTATATGATCAGCTGGGGTCGTATTATACGTTATAGATTGTAATTCCAATTGTAGTAGTAGTGTGCTTTAAATTTTATTGGTTTACTAAATATACAAGAGTACTAGAATCCGTAATGGATAAAACGTTATTGAATAAATACTAAATTAACGGGTTTGTAGCAGTAATGTCGAGAAATGATTTAGCTAGGAATTTTTACATGTTACAAACTTTATCGTTTAGACAACCAAACACCATTTTGAAATACGTCACAATCTGAATTTTTATTCCGT
This sequence comes from Platerodrilus igneus, assembly GCA_036346225.1. NCBI lineage: Eukaryota > Metazoa > Arthropoda > Insecta > Coleoptera > Lycidae > Platerodrilus > Platerodrilus igneus. Next base: position 765,671 of record JARFIW010000957.1, read on the forward strand.
TCTCATGACGCTTCAAAAATCGTGCAAAATATATCCTCTGACGATTATTTTTGTCTGGTTTTGATCAATCCTACATTGGTTGTAATTTTCTAATGACGTCACATCATATGCTAAATTAATTTAACAAATGCAACTCGTAGGAAAAAATCGATCTAATCTTAATCGAGTTTTGAACCCATACATCGTGAGCGCAATTTCGCAGATCATCTACTATCGCGCAGCGCTAGCGGGTTATAATGTTTAAGGTGCATTAAAATTTATCTCTCTTAGATATTTGTTATGTAAAAGTTATTAAATTGCCTAATTCAACTAATACAGTCTTCTCTCTTTCTGTATGTAGTAATATGTCGTTTAAATTGCGTAGTAGGTAAGACGAAATAATGATACGACGGCCTTTTTCGTTAATTATTATCGGCAGTAATCGAAATATTGCCCTATAAGTGACCTTGAAAAGTATGTGTGTTGCAAGATATAACAAAACGTACGCAGTTATGTACAAGTGACGGCATTAGGAAATTTCAACCAATCTAGGATTGATCTAAACCAGACAAAAATAATCTGTGACTGTGACATCAGGGGGTGGAGTTATGTGACTTTAGAAATGCGACTTTAGAATGGAAATGTGATGTTACGTCATGAAAAGGATGGGGACTTAAAAAATGGTGGGGTAGGCGAAGCCATCATTCAATCAAAAGTCAGGAAGCTGTGACGTCACTAAAAAATTTAAACCAATCAGAAGCAAGCATTTTACCGACCCACGTGCCCCATCATGTACTTATAAATCTTTAGAATTCATAAAAAAAATTTCGTATGCTTTTCGTTGCGTTGTGCACTTACCAACCATAATACTTATTACCTTTATATCTTCATTCTGAACACGTCCGACTTGTCCCCATTCGAAATGTGCGCTACCCTCAAGAGGCACTATTTTGGCAGGAACCATCAAGTTGTTAAATAAAACTTGTCCAAGATATGTTACACTACCATTTTCAGTGCCTGCTGGAATTGCATCACTGGGTACTGCACCTCCTGTGTAGTCACGCCAGTAATATGCTGTAAATGAGGTACATAGTTAGTCACTATTTGAATTGTTAATTTTGTTACTTTAGTATAATTAATTCTAACAATTGTATTTCTCCATATTTTTTAAGTGGTAGTTTTTATTCATTAAGAGCAATAATACGTAAAGCGGTTTGAAAATTTGCGAACGGACTGATGAAACTTGTTCCACTAAACTAAAAATTTTGAAAATGTTTTTATTCCCATTATACTGGGAGTAATGCCAAGCTCAATTAGGGCGTAGACTCCAAATGTATAAAAAAGAAATAGAGAGGGATAAGGAACTAGGAAGGAATTAGTGGCAGAACCGTTGTTGAATAAAAGATCTACTCTGATGTATGGAGTAGTTTGTTTGCGTAAACGATGAGCTGAAGCCATTTGTAGCGATTAAACACCAAGAAGAAATATACTGAGATTGGTCGCCATGGACAACCGAAATAGAGGTGCGACTCATCGTTCCTACAGAAAAGCAAAGTAGCAGATGTAGATAAATAAAGCAGTTTATGACTTGCTTCGCTTACTTTTACCGATTGAAAAATAAAATGAAGTAAACGTTTATGAAATATAAAACAACATCAATAAACTTTATTCGCTAAACGTTCTTATTTCCAGGATCGGTTAAGTATATCGTTTTTGGTTATACAATCTGAAGCAATAACAATTTTTGCAGATATTATAAAATATTTACAGTTACAAAAGTAGACTGTTTTTAGTTGCGCTGCCTTTTTCTGGATCCGGAATTTAAAATATACTTTTGTGGTATTTTATTGTAAACGTTGTTTTTTAGGGATTCCCAAAAAACCAAGTCCAAAAATCATAAATTAGGAGATTGAGCTGGCCGGTACTTCTTCATAGCTTCGATCGATGTATTTGGAAACACATGTCTAAATATGGCTGGCGTTGGTGCTCCACCATATTGAAGGATGCAAAATGCTCTGTTCATGCGTGTCTGGTAATATCAGAACTTTATGGCTTTTAATACTGCAATATCCAACTGATCCATTACTACTTCGCTACCAAAAGGCAGACACATTTATGTTTATGGAAATTATTTATACTCTTCGGTATACATATGGAGTTACGATAGTTTCACCGTTTGACGATACCATCTAAGTAAACTGTAGCTCGTCAATATTTTTAACAAAATTTTGGTTAGCAGTTTTGCTTAATAATTTGTTTGCAAACTTAGTCTTATATTAAACTTATCTTCAACTAGAATGAGTTGTTGCTGTAATATGCACATTTGAATTGAGTCATATCATAGAATAGTATATTGTGCAACGAGTGCGGAAAATAGGATATTTCATACGAGTGTGACAAGATGATCAACCACGAGACGTAGGCGAGTGGTTTATCATCTTCTCACACGAGTATAAAATATCCAGTTTCCGGACGAGTTGTACACTATACTTTTCTGACGACTTAGCTAAAAAATAAGCAGGACGGATTATATAAAAATCACTTTTACTGGAAAATCTTGTTCTAGAATTGAGTGTGTGTATTATACCACTCGCCCATAATGGCAAGATAATGGAGTGAAGGAGTATATTTATGAAAGTTAAATTGCACAAACAGGACGAATTTTATTAAATATATTTAACAATAGGAATGATTGGTCTATGTAAGAACTATTACTGTAGTAATTATTTATTGTAATATTTGAACAATTGTTTAATACTAATGCAATGTGGTGATCTGCTTTTATTATATTTTTAATTGTTGTATGATTATTATTTTCTCTAATATTATTAGTTTCCAATTCAGTTGTGGAGGTGGATGGCCCGGAATAGATATTGATTGTGATTCTGAGCCGGATGCAACCCTTGACAGTTTCACTGTGGAGGTTGCTGCATGTTCTATTGACTGGGTTATTTGATTGGATATTTCAATTTTTTTTATTTATTGATTCATTAATATAACTCTCTGCGATCGTGCTGCTTCTCCAACCGCCATGTCTTTTTAAAGTCAATAGGTCACTGCCACTGTCCACCAACATTATGGCTGAAGAGCGCCTAAATGACCAGTGTAACTTTCGGGGTTAGGTAATTTCAAGAATGCGGCGATTTGTTTCGCCATTGCACCAAATTCCTACAAACTGGGGGGTACATTTACCTTTCTGGTAATTAATGAAAAATCTAGTATATTTATCTACCATACTTTTGGGTCGCAGATTAGCGCATTTCTTATAAATTTCATAGAATTTTCCGGTTAGTGTAAAGGTTTGTGCAATATTATTTTTGGTGTTCGGAATCTTGACTATTAAAGCAGACGTTACATCATTTAGGTCCAGATTTTGACATTGGCTAATTCAGCTCGTCTCAGAGCTCCGCTTATAGCAAGCGCTAAAGCAACCTAGAAAGATTAACATATCTAGCATTAGAGAATTTAACACGCAATTTCATACGTTTACTAAGAAACACCGGGTGTATGGGAATTTAAAAAATTATATCTAAAGGTGTTTTTTGTGTTCAAGCGTATTTATACTGTTTCCAACGCGTATTCATTTGTGACGTCATAATATTTTTAGTCACAAAAATGAAAAAACTTTTAAATTTATAGGATGGGTCGCTTATGTAAATGAAACATACATAAACTGGAATTGAATCACCTCTGGAGAACAGTTTAAAATCATTAGAACCTGCGACAATCGTCACGTCACCGTTACAACACTCCGAATATATAGGTTTCGTTTAAACCGTTTTTAAACGCACCATCACAAAAAAACACCTTAGGTATACTTTGTAATTATCTTAAATTGGGTTCCTTCAACATAGGGCCGGTATTTTTCTACTCCAAAGATAATAGCTATCAGCTCCTTTTCTGTTTCTGAATAAGCTCGCTCTTGTTTGGATAGAGATCTGCTTGCGTAAGCAATTACTTTTTCACTGTCTTCTTCTCCTTGAAGCAGAATTACACCAAGACCAACTTCTGATGCATCAGTTTGAGTTATTAAATTTTCAGAAAAATTGGGACTAGTTAATATTGGTGATGTGACCAATAATGATTTTAATTTTTGAAACGCTTTCTCTGCTTTGGAATTCCATTTTATAGATTGTTTCATCGCTCGGCTTTTTATAAGTGTTAAAATCGGGTCTGCTAACGTGGAAAAATCTTTTATGAAGCGCCTGTACCAACCTGCCATGCCCAGAAATCTCTTGATTGCTTTTGCGTTAGTAGGTGTTGGAAGTTAACAATCGCTTGCACTTTCTCAGGATCTGTGTGCAGTCCGTCTCGGTCGATCACATACCCTAAATATTTTAACGTTGGTCTGCAAAATTCATACTTTCCGAAGTTTATCATTAAATTTGCCTCTTTTATGGCTTGAAAAACTTCATTTAGTGTTTTCAGATGACTTTCAAAGTCTGGCGATGCAACTATGACATCGTCTAAGTGTACAAACGCGTTATCAAAATGAAGTCCAAGAATGTTATCCTTAAGCTGTTGTAGAGTCTGTGGACTATTACATAAACCAAATGGTAATACGGTAAATTCGTAGAGTCCTCGCCTTGGTACGGTGAATGCAGTCTTTTCACACGAATCTGATGATAGTTCTATTTGCCAGAAAGTTTTTGAAGATTAATGGAAAACTTAGCGTCCCTAAACTTGTCCAGTATATCGCTAACGTATGGCAATCCATAAGCATCTTTTTTCGTAACCGCATTTAATTTTCTTCGGTCAAAACATACGAAATTCTCCATTTTTCCTCTTTACTATTACAATTGGTGAGTTCCATGGTGACTTGTTTAGGATATCAAGCTGTAATGTGCATTTCCTGTAGCCCAACATTTTACGCTTTACCCAATTCGTAAAAACATTTCTGTAACTATTATTTCTATTCCTTATATTACGCGATTATCGACTTTCACTCTCCACGATTCGATAGTGTGGTTAGATGATCGAGATTGAAACACATCCTTAGGCGAATGCGTCCTATTATAATGAGTTGGTATTATTTGTTTCTGAATATCTATAGCAGGTTGTTAAAGTAAACACCTGTGAAAACATCCTTGCGCCTCGCGGGATCCTTCGAAAAGTAAGGTGTGGTACGAACTATCGTGGCATACCACGCCGTTGATATTTATCTTTCTGTACTAAATGTTTTGAAAAATGAAAGAATTCTCTTTCACTTAAAAAGTACGAGTGTAGTTTTGTGAGTATGTGCTACATTCAACGTAGTTTCAGATAAGTACCTGTTTGATTTTTATGTCTTACGTATTGTAGAAGTTCAACTTTGAACTCAAGTATTTTGAACCTAACTTGGTCTACCTACGGTTTAATAATATCCGTAGAACGTTTTCTTTAAATTGGCTGTACTCTGCACATCAAGTCACCGAAAACATGTGTATCTACTTATACCTTGTTGAGTGAAAATTTCGTACTTTGAACACTTAAATGCCTACAGTCTGAAACTTTTAGTTCTTACTTTCTTAGTGAAATGCTACGCAGCGACAATACTACTTCGCATTTCTACGTAGATAGCACAGGCGGAATTTCATAAGAAAATATTAACCTGTCGAATTAAGCAACGCCGTCGCGTGCTGTGATTGTTAACGTCACTACAATCTGCTGTTCTGTTATCAGATTCTTATTTGGTATTTACTCTTACTAAAGTAGTTGAAAATTTGAGGCGACATCGTTAAACAGATAAAATTTGTCAATGTTATAGATCAATTATATCTCATGTTACTTATAGCTGATGTTAACTTTCATATACTTACTGTACGGATATCTTTTCTTAAGTTACCAATCTTTAGCTCCAAACCTGTATCTTATTTAAAAGAGAGAATTTGTAAGAAGTTTAATAATTTAAGAAATACTAAATCGTGAAAATTATGAATGAAGTAGTAAATTTATGTTAGCTAGGGGTTTTGCTTCTGACCCTCAGTCAGACAAGTTATAACTATTCATTTTGCTGTAAGCGGTACAAACGATAGTACTATCGAGTGCCGTCCCAGTCGGCCGATTATTTTTTTCTTTTGAGCCATTTCATATTTTCAGATATCTAACTTGTTCTTTGAATTACTGAACAATATTATTAACTCTATTATATTATAAATGCTACTATGCATGATTTCTGGAAACATTGTGAAAATAATGATAATTGGTAATTTGATAATTGTTACTGATGTTATTACAAAAGTCAATTTGTTTTGGTTGAGCATTCTAGATTATTTATTAAAGTGAAATTACTATATCTTAGTCTTTTATTTGGGGTTGTGAACTCCAGGTATAATTATGACTATTTTCTTTATTTTACAGAAACAAAAAAAGTAAAAGTTCTACACAAAGTTCTGTGGGAAGTTCGCACAGGTATTATGCAGACTAGCGTTCTGTATGAATTTTTTTTCTTATTGATTTCTATATTTAAATATGATATATAATTATTTTCTTTGAGCGGACTAGTGTTCTGCTATTTGATAAATATCTATCTTTATTTTATGTTTGTGCTAATACTGTATTCTATTTTTCAGCTAGGTAAATTGTTGCGGGTATTTTTCTTGCCCCCTCCACTCTCCGACTCTCGCTAGCCGTGGCACTCCCCTCCACCCCTTGATTTATGACAACCTGATCATTTACTTTGTCATAAAATTTCTGGCGTTTAAATACACCTGACAAAGCATATGTGGCGAAAGAGGATGATATCTCTGTTTTATAGGTTATGCCGCCCCTGTATCTATTCGGTGAATAGTTTTATTGGTTCGTCCTCATTCCGATCCGCTTATTGAATTAAATTTTGTTTTTATTTCTTCCAGTTCTTCAAGTTCATCGTTCGTTAAATCATCTGTTGTGTTTATTACTTTCTTTGTTAGCGTTGAAACTATTTTGTTATCCTTTGGCATGTAAAAGGTGTTATTATCAAAATTTGCTTGCAATTTAAATATGTGGCATACATCAGATCCTAATATTAAGTTAGCATTTATTGATCTCGAAATTGTGGCGTTAATATCATTAGTTATCCCATTTATTTCTAACGGTGTTACTACTTGACCCAAGGACAGTTGCTTGGTTCCATCAGCTGTTTCTAAATACGATGCATTGTTGAATTTTTCAATTTGCAGGTCTAACTTTCTAATAACCGGCAAACCCGTATTTCCTATTATGGTGTGGGTTGCACCCGTATCCAACAAAGCTAGCACTGGCTGAGATTTTATGCGTACATAAATAAAAGGTCTAGGATCTTCTTGCTTTGCATATTACACTGCATTGATCTTCTTCTGACGAGTGGTTGTAAATGTTTTTACTATTTGCAGCCATGATGTCCATTCGATGCTATTAGCCTTTATGCCATAATTGTGGTTTAGGTAGCTATTGCTTAACCTGGCATTTACTCGTTTTTTGTAGTTTTAGAACTTTTCGGGCAATTTGTATATACAACTTCTTTTGTTCCGCAGATGTAGCAGAAACGAGTGCGTTCTTTCTTGCATCTCTGATATGTATGTCGTTTTTCATCGCAATTATAACAAGCCAATTCAGCTAGTTTAAGTTTCGAACTATTTCTTTTGTAAAATATCTTCTTATTTACCTTTGAACTATTGCTTCTTGAAAAATGTGGTTGCTGTACAAGATTTGTAATTGCATTAACTTGATGTGATATTGCAATTGATGTGTATGCTAGATCTGGTTCTAATTGCTGGTAATTTGTTTTTTCTAAATTTTGAATTTTATAGCTTTGTGTCTTCTAACTATACTCGCTTGTGTTAGGACTAACCTGTTGTATAGGTGTCACTCTTAAAGCTGATTCTAAATTCGCTGGTCTTGCTTCCAATAGTTGGATGTTTTCTACATTTGTTGTAGGTACAATCGAAATTCTTGGGTCAACCATTCTTGAATTGTTGTAATGGGACTGGATTGAAGATGTTCTCTTTCCGTTTCAACAGTAGGTTCATTGTCTATGCCTTCTTGTCGACTCCAAACGAGAAATTGTAAAAGCTTCCAAATCACTGTGGAACATGGTTTCCGCACTGATGTCTTGTATTCCATCTAAATATTCCAAACATTTACTGCTTAAAATATTATATTTTCTTGAAATTCACTATTGATTTCAAGGTATTCTAGTCGATGACCAATGTGTAACAATTTGGCTTTCAAACGTTTGTTAATTAGTTTGGATGGTTTTTCCAAAAATCAAGAAGTGGTTGGTGTAGTGTTCCCAACGCCTTTTCACAGAAGTCTAATTGTTCTGACGCATCTAGTTTCAATTGTATATTTAAAAATTATATTTGGGTCAATTTTTTCTTTGGATATACTATCGTTCTTAGAAGTTTTTGTTTTATCTCTGCCTGCAGATCTGCACATTGCTTACCTCTAATTGCAAGTTCCAATGACAACTCTTGTGTAGACAAACAATTAACCCAAGCCATTTTAATTTTTTTTTAAATTATTTTACTATCAATTGGACGCAATTTTCAATCAATAAACTTTCTGTATTTAATTTTATATAAAATAATTTCCCAAATCTGTAATTTAGAAATATTAAGTTTTGCTGTTTCACAAAAATATTTGTTGGTACTGAAACCAAAAAATAAACAAAGCCAATCAGGGTTTGTAGAACATCAATAGGTTCTATTCTTGTATAAAAATTTGATCTCTATTAACATGAGGACAATCTTCAGCACTCTTAATTTATTGCAACACTCCCCAAGAGGTGTTGCCGTAAATCGCTAAGAGGAGCAACGCTACCCACTCGACCTGTATTCGTAAAATAAAAATATATTAGTGTAATTAAATAAAAATATTTGATTTTTTTAATCAGTATATACGACATACATAGTGGTTGTATTTTTTCCACAACACTTGAAAATTCCTTGAATTAAATCAAACTGAAACTACTTACCAGTATTACTGCAGGAATAACAATTGCATTAAATAATTTTGAAAGCTTGGTATCCTTTGATAACCAAATTTATACAAAAATAAGTTGGGCGCCACGTGTAACCTTTATAGTTATTTACCTTTCTAAAAAATTAATGAGGTTGAAATTTTCTTGCTAAAAAAATTAATGGACTGCATTCTTATCTCAGGGACTGCAGTGGGTTCTTTGAATTGTTATTCCTACTAGTAAAACCATACACTTGATTTAAATTCAATAAACAATAACACATTGCCCCTATTTTAGTGAATAAAAAAATATAATATTTATAATATTTTAACCAGTAATATGTACAACCAAAATTTTTTTATATAACTGTTTTTTACAATATTTACAGAAATGAAATGTTGCCGCTTGAACAATAAAAATAAAATAAAAAATTACTGCAATGCAAACTGCATAAACAAATTGTTATATACTTTAATATTGAACGAAGTTGTCAAGTATTTTAAATCGAGCTCGTTTTAATTGTTTCAGACTTGTACAAAATTGAAGTCCCTCGATTAGTAACTGATTCAAGCAAAAAATTTAGATTAATGAAATTTCATGTGCTGCTTTAAAAAAATTTTACAGTGCAGTTTTAACTACTCATAGAATTATAATTCTGCTATTATAAGAGGAATAAAATTTGTAATACCTGTTTGCGTGTTTGGTATGTAGATATTTGTTGTCACCTGATTTAAGACGTTGATTGCGATGTTACCTAGGGGCCTCATTTACTATTATTGATCGACCTAGGACAACACCTGGGAAGATAACAGCTTCAAAAACACAATTGGACAGCGTGTTTGATTAACGGTTTTCCATAATTTATGATTCCATCACCAAAACACATTTTGTGGATTTCAGACGAAATAATTTATTAAACTATGGATTAGTTATACTGACAATTCCTAAAAATACCCTTCAGAATGATGACTGCATTGCAGGGTGCGTTCAGAGTGGCAACGAATGATGTTTTGAGATGTCCCAACCTTAGTGGTTTAGAATTCACCATGTGCGAATCCTATTAAAATAATACGTATTTTGGATACTATAGTGAATACGCCAGGATCGAAATTATTTCCACGTGCTCTCGGGAATAATTTAGCATTACGTGCTTCTCGCAATAATTTAGTGTCACCAAATCCGTAACTCAATGTTGAAGTGAAAAATCGTCATCAGATTTAACAATTTCAAATTAATAAAAGCGAAGTGCACTTACCCACTTTCGGCTTTGCATAATATTGCTTAATTTTTTCATGATTTAAGTATTGGTCTTTTTTTATAAATACCTGCCTGACTTTCTTTTAAGTACCGCTTTTAATTTTGGGTAGTCTCTAATATTTTCATCATGTTTAGCGATCAATGAAGTTTATAGCAATGAATAAATTGACCATAAACAACTTGGGGTGTACTTCCTAATTTGCCTATGTACGCTAATAAAACCAATTCTGAAAAGCTTTTAGCATTATTTTTTCTTTCGTCTATGAAATTATAAGCCAAATCATATTTCTGTTTAGATTTTTACAGGAAACAATTCTTTGGTCGCGTTGCTCAGTAAATCACGAACTTCTGGTGGAGTAGAAATTAATATTTCATCGTCTGATGAAAAATCCATATTTAACGAAAATGAACAACAATTTTATCACTTTCCTACAAAAATGTAACTAATTTAAACGTAATACAACAGTAAAAAGCACTAACGCTGTAGACGTGAATTTATTTGTAGATTTGTCATTGTCACAGTCGCCTATAACTGATTAAAAATTAGAGTATATTAGATATGCGCACCAATCATAGAGCGAGAATTTTCATTCCGCACTAGTGTGAAATATATTTTGCGCTAGTGCAAAATATATATTTTCCAATGACCTATCTGAAAAACTTATCATTTCACACTGTCAACCAGCGGAGAAAAGAATTTCGCTCTAGTGCAAAATATATTTCACACTAATGCGGAAGGAAAATTCTCACTCTACGATTAGTGCGCATATCTAATTACTCAGTTATAAGCGACTGTGACGATAACAAATCTACAAATAAATTTACGTCTACTGCGTCGGTACTTTTTACTGTTGTATTACATTTAAATTAGTTACATTTTAGCAGAAAAGTGATTGAAATTGTTGTTCATTTTCATTAAATATGGATTTTTCATCAGATGATGAAATATTCTACTCCACCAAAAGTTCGTGATTTAGCGAGCAACGCAATCGAGAGAATTGCTTCCGGTAAAATCTAAACAGAAATATATCGCCTTGTTTATTTTTTAGTCGTTGGAAAGGTATAGTGTACAACTCGTCCGGAAACTGGATATTTCATATTCGTGTGACAAGATGATAAACCATTCGTTCGTGGTTTATCATCTTGCAAATAAACAACATCAAACAGTTTAACGAAGTACTGGAAGTCCGTAGGATCTGATTAGTATGAATTGAGTCTAGAATGTTATTGATTTTAGTTATTTCCGAGGTATCCACAGTCAAAAATTACTCATCAGGTATTTACAATAAACCTTCTGAAACTTTAACCTACAGTAACCGTAAATTAATGACCATTTTAATTTAATTGCATAAATTTATAAACGTATCCATAGTACGTTCTTGTGGTTAGTTTAAGTACTTAGAAAGTAATTTTGTTCTCCAAAGACGTTTTTCATTAGGCTAAGCAATTTATTTATACATTTGGCTCTTTTGTTGTGCTTAAGAATGTTTATATGTGTTTGCAATGAAAACATAAATGTGTAATAATTCTTTATTGGTGTTTTTTACAACTAATGTAAAAGTAATAGTTCCTGCCTTGATGTAATAAAATATCAATATATTTTATTACAATTATCTAGAGACGTGATTAATATAGGTAATTTAGCATTTGATTTTGGAGACCACCTTTTCCGCTAGCAGTTCTTTTTGTTAACGTTTATTTTAGATTTTAACATTGGTGCACTCAAATATTTATCTTGTGAGTTTTTGGTAGAATCGCTTTCCTGATCTCAGATTTTAGGAACCTCTTGTTATTTCTGGGGATTCTTCTTAGAAATACCGGTATTTCGAGATTATGTAGCGTTCAAGAAAATTCCCGATAAGATTGGTATTTTACACGCGACAGCATTCTGGAATCTTCTTCAAACACTTACACCACCTCCAATTATTGTTAGTACAGTCAAGGTTTTCTGTACTTTATCGAAATACAGAATTTAAGCACGGTATTTCACAGAGATTCTCGGTGGATTACTGGCTAGATTTTCTGGGGTTAAAACTGCACTTAAAAGATTATAGTGCATAAGATAGTATAAATTATAAAACATTTAGCAATGATCACACTGATAAGTAATAACTATCAAAATTCATTTTCACTTTTATTTCATAACAGGTATATTATAAGTCCGTACTTTCTAACGTTCGTGTTGTTGTTTGTAATTGATGATTTAATACTACTTTGGGACATTTCATCGGCACCCCCACTTTCAAGTGTATGGGTGCGTTCGTTTGTGCTACGTTTGTGCTGGTTTGTGCTGCAAATTTCATTGTTTGTGCTACTTCGGTTCTCGAGATATTCAAAAAACAAGTTGGGGGTGCTGCTGAAACGTTTGCACCCCCACTCCGTCAGAGGGGGAATATAAAGTGGTGCATTCGTTTGTGCTATGTTTGTGCTGCAAACCCCATTGTTTGTGCTGCTTTCCTTCTCGGCGGCTCCGTGGCGTAGATGGTATGTGTGTGACTACTATGTCCAAGGTCCCGTGTTCAAATCCCAACACGATCCGCTTGAAAAATGTTAGGCGAGCATTTTTCACAAAAATACGCCCTCGCTCGGATTAGACGTAAAATGGAGGTCCCGTGTGTGAGTGTTGTCATGCACATTAAAGATTCCTACCTTGCTTGGAACAACAAGGGTTTGACAAAATTCCAAATCTTCCATGTAAAAAAACTCGCTTCCTGGCCAATGTAGTACCTTCGGGTGGAGCATTGGAAAATCAAATGTAATGCTTCCCTTCTCGCGATATTCAAAAAACAATTTGGGGGTGCTGTAAAAATGAAGTAAATGAGAGTGAGGTGTGTAGTTGAAAGTTTATCAAATTTGTTGAAAGTACTTGTATTCGTTTGTGCTTCGTTTTTGCTACATGGTTCACTGATTTTTTGCTTCACCAGTCACCCCTCTGGTAAGGGTTGCCTTTTTTATCTAGAAATATGCAAATACAACTGGAACAAATGTTTTCCGAAACCAGCCATGAGACTTATTAAGAAACAAAAATTTCGTTCGGAATCCGAAAATCATATTTTTTTTAACCAGCCCTCGACTCTGCGGGGAACCCGCCCCTAATTCGCTAGATGTAAAGTATCCCAAGTTATACATTGAATTTTTGCCCCAAATCCAATAATTATTAATTTTTCCAACGAACGTCTATAGAATTTTGATGGACGTTCATAAATACGTTCTTCAGCTAAAGTGGTATGGACATCCTTTGGCAAACGTACATTGGACGAACGTTTTAGTTCCATTCAATGTACGAATATCCAATGGACATTTGCTAAAGGACGTACATACCACTTTAACTGAAGGACGTCCTATAGACGTCCATCAAAAGTCCATGGATGTTCGTACATTGAATGGAACTAAAACGGACGTCCACGGGACGCCAATGGGACGTTATGTATTATATGGGAAACGGGTGCATCCGTTTGTGCTGGCTTGTGCTGCAAACCCCATCGTTTGTGCTACCTTCTTAAATAGATATTTAAAAAACAACATGGGGCGCAGCTGAAGTGTCGGCCCGGTACCAAATCCACGGAGGTGCATAAAAGGTCTGTGCTACGTTTACGCTGCAAACCACAAAGGCATTCTGAAAAATGACAATACTCTTTCGCTTAAACCTATCAAGATAGACGGAAATTTTTACACCTTTATCAATCCTTGCACGTTTGATAGTACAGTGCATCTGATTTGTACCGCTTTTGCAGACAGTTAACTTTACGCAGCATTTATTACAGAGAATTTATTATTCAAATTTTTGGAATTAATCAGTAGCATTTTGCGCGATGGTATTACTGCACAAAGTTATGCCAAGAGAGAACAAATTCTTATTGAACTTCATTTTCGCTATTCATCAAATCTGCTGAACAATTGACACACATAAATTCTGCTTGTACAGCATGCTATCTGTAGGAACAATTATTAATAAACTATCCTTAGGTCGAAAAAAGAAGTGATGAATGTCCTACATGTAGTTGCACAAGAAACTTTTTGCGTGTATATGTTACTGTAAATATTGCAAATAATGACATTACTCAGCTACAAAAGGTTATAGATGAAATGTTCAGTAACCAAGTACAAAATATACGATTTGCAACATTTCATCGAATACGAGTACCGTTTCCAACACCCACCTGTTTATGGAACCATGGCCGTATATGCGACAGGACAAGAAAGGACTTCGTCCTTTGTTTAAATGCGATTCCCCGTCACATTGTAATTGGCGAAAAAAATTACATCTTAAGAGGAGTTTTCTTGCATTCAGCCCGTTGCAGGAGGAGATCCTCTATTGATTGGGCATTACAGCTTGTATTGCTGGCAGGAGAAGTGCTTGAAATGGGAATTGTATGATGATCTTTATGACAAGTTCTTAAATGTTAGGTCGCGAAAGACGGTAAACTGTCACATGCTGTTATACATATTGTAATTTGTTCGATACAAAGAAGAAGTTTATTGTAATCAAAGTTGTCCTAATGAAATGCGCACTTCAATTTAAGTTTTCATAAATGAAGTTTTTTTTTTTATTTTGAGGTTTTACAAGTTTTTTTGATTTAAGTTGTTCCTAATAAAATATTCGTTCAATTTTTCTGAAAAATAAACTTTTATTTCAAACTTTGTTCACTTCAAAGCGCCCTTAAACCGACCCCGAGTCTTGACAATGTGAACATATGGCGTATTGTTAACACTCAAAAGTAAACGTAAAAAATATACATAGTATGTCTATATAAATAATGTCTATAATTATTATAAACATTGCTAAAACCTAATTATCTTTCACAGGGGTGGATTAAAATTATTCAGAGGGATCATGAAATTGAGATCTCCTTATTCAACTTCTTCTATCGTAATAAAGGACGGATCCGGACATTGGGACACGGCTGTAAGGGCGCGGCCGATAGGTCGCGGGTCATTTGGAGACGAGGACAATAGGGCACGAGCCGTTGGGGCGCCACCGATAAGGCGCGGGACATTCTGCCGATAGCGCGCGGGACATTAGGGCGCGAGGACAGTAGGGCGCGAGCCAATTTTCAAAAAACTCCAAAAATAAAAAAAAATTGGTCGTTAACTTTTTTGTGTTTTATTATGTTTTCATTATTTTTGTATTATGTTCCTGTGTGTGTTGATGAGAATGGACAGTCAGAATTTTTTAAAATACTCTCCCAGCAGCCAAAATACTGATCCACACAGAAGCAAGCATCCTTAAAAAGTAATAAAAGAACAATATTTTAGCCGTCAAGTGCATCTTCAAAGATTCAACCAGTATATTTTCATATAAACACGCACAGGAACACCATACAAGAAGGATTAGAACAATAAATAACACAGAAAAAAGTTACAGAGCCCACTCAGAAAACGTTTAATATTTTATTGTAAGTTGATTTAATATTTTTTTGTAACCCTAACAGTCTCACGACCTAACTTTTTTGGGTTTTATGATCCCGAGTGTCCCGCGATATAATAGCCCGCGTCCTTACTACCGTTGCGCCTTGTTGTCCCGCGCCCTAACGGCGGCGCCCTAACGAATCGCGCACTACTGTCCTTGCGCCCCGCAATTTTTGTTTCTTAATAAGTCTCACGGCTGATTTCGGAAAAAAAATTGTTCCCGTTGTCTTTGCACATTTCTAGATGAAAAAGACAACCCTAACAAGAGGGGTGACTGGTGAAGCAAAAAATCAGTGCACCATGTAGCACAAATGGAGCACAAACGATTACAAGTGCTTTCAACAAATTTGATGAACTTTCAACCACACACCTCGCTCTCATTCATTTCATTTCTACAGCACCTCCAAATTGTTTTTTGAATATCGCGAGAAGGGAAGCATTATATTTGATTTTCCAATGCTCCACCCGAAGGTACTACATTGGCCAGAAAGCGAGTTTTTTTTACTTGGGAAATTTGGAATTTTGCCGAACCCTTGATGCTCCAAGCAAGGTAGGGATCTTTAAAGTGCGCGACAACATTCACACATGGGACCTCCATTTTACCTCTTATCCGAACAAGGGTGTATTTTTGTGAAAAATGCTCGCGTAACATTTTTCAAGCGGACCGTGTCGGGATTCGAACCCGGGACGTTGGGTGTACTAGTCACACACATACCAACTACGCCACGAAGCCGCCGAGAGGGGAAGAAGCACAAACGATGGAGTTTGCAGCACAAAACAGTACAAACGTAGCTCAAACAATGCACCACTTTATATCCCCCTCTGACAGAGTGGGGGTGCGGACGTTTCAGCAGCACCGTCAACTTCTTTTTTGAATATCTCGAGAACGGATGTAGCACAAACCATGAGGTTTGCAGCACAAACCAGCACAAACGTAGCACAAACGAATGCACCACTTTATATCCCTTTCTGAGAAAGTGGGGGTGCGGACGTTTTAGTAGTACTCCCTACTTATTTTTTGAATATCACAAGAACGGAAGTTACACAAACGATGGGGTTTGCAGCACAAACCACTCTGAAAGAGTGGGGGTGCGGACGCTTCAGCAGCACCCCCAACTTATGTTTTGAGTATCTCGAGAACGGATGTAGCACAAACGATGGGGTTTGCAGCACAAACCAGCACAAACGTAGCACAAACGAATTCACCACTTTATATCCCCCTCTGAAAAGTGGGGGTGCGGACGTTTCAGTAGTACTCCCTACTTGTTTTTTGAATATCTCAAGAACGGAAGTTACACAAACAATGGGGTTAGCAGCACAAACCAGCACAAACGTAGCACAAGCAAACGCACCAATTTTCACTCCCCAACTTGAAAGTGGGAGTGCTGGTGAAATGCACCTAAAAAAACCCATAATTTATTATCATTTATTACGTATTTCATAAAAAAGTCCAAAAATATTGTGCACCGGGGCCTTGGGCAATATAATCATGTCATTTTGTTTAACGCAATACCATCATTTCGTTTCACCCACCCAACACAATGTTTAGTATATGTAAGTGATATCATAATTTAAATATAACTACAAGAATGAAATTTTGATTAGAATGTGTTATCATGTTACTCATTATTGAAAAGTAATTAGAAAATATGTAGATGAGTACGTACCCATTTTATCTGCTTGTAGAACTGTTGGTGTACTTGTTGTACATTTAACTATAATAAAAATAAATACACATAACACTTTATGTTGATGCATTTTCAGACTTAAAACAGCTACTTTGGAACTGAACTATATCAATCTCACGTATAAGCGTTTCTGAACTTTCATTAATTTCACGTTCTTGAAGGAATCAATTATACGAGTTGTCATTGATAATAGCTTGGATGTTATAGGCTGTTTTACGAAGGCTGAAGAACTGGTTTATCCAGGGTTTCTTAAACGTTTTCTTATAACGAAACGTTGACGTCCATATGAATTTTAGGACTTCTAATTTGCGCATAACTTATATACTTCCTTAATTTATGTATAATTACCAAGTTTTTGGAACTCCTTGTCCTACTGTTTTGAGACCAGACACGTTGTTTCAGAAGTTCTGGTTTTAGTTCATTGACCGGTTGCTCGTTGCTGTAAGGATGGCTAGACATCAACTCGTATAATTTTTATCTTCTTTTTTGGCGTTTAATTAAAAGAAGGGTTATCAATGTGCTTTGTCAATATTGTGTGTGGCATAATTTTGCAAAGATGCATATGGAAATAGCTACCTTCTCTTGAAAATGAGAATTGCAGAACAAAAACCAGTCAAATGATTAGAGAAATATTTGCTGTAATAATTATTTTTTCTATACAGGGTGTTGGAACATGTGTATACATGTTGGGACAACTACGACGATACCTTCAATAGCGCAAAACCTATAAGAGATGCGGAAAAATGTTTTATACAAAAGTGTTAAAAAATGTCACGGAGTACCGCCCAAAAATAATTTTATACAGGGTGCCTCGCAAGGCCGCACGAATAATAATTTGTGGACCGGGGTCAAGACTACTTTCAATAATATTAATTATTTGTTATTAGTTAAACAAAGGATGAATGCTGTTAATGCAACCCCGTTACTGAACGCAATACAAAGTAATGTAAGTCATCATCATCATCATCATCATCATCATTAGGTCTTCAGTCCTGAAACTGGTTTGACGCGTACCCTCATTGTTTCCTATTCTGATCTAACCTACACATTTCCCTGTAATTTGCACTATCTGATCTAGGTCTACATCTATCCCCTTTTTCCCATCTCTGCTTGTAATATATCCCATGCTATTCCCCAAAAATGCTTTAGTACGTATTCTGCCCGTCTATTTCTCCTATTTCCTTCCACAGATATTTTTATTTCCTTACTATTTCTATAACCTATTTGTTATTAACTTTGCCTGTCCATGCTATCATCCTCATACATCTGAAGCACAAAATTTCAAAAGTCTGCTACCGTTTTTCTGTCTGCTTTTCCGACTGCCCGTATTTTATAGGCATACTGTGCTGTGTCCCACACATATGCTTTCAACAATTTTCTTCTTGTTTCTATGTTTGTTATCTTTCATAATAGGCGCTGTTCTTTCTTGTTAGATGCAGGTGGGTCCCCTTCTATTGCTTTACAATTATATACCCTATTTTTCCGACATTCAGTGGTTGTGAAGGAGGGTAAGCAGCCTGTGGCTGCCAAGTTCCCCCAGCACTTAAACATTTACAGATTTAATATTTATTCCAATATATCTTTTTCACACAGTCAACATTAGTTGCAGATACTTCACAACCAACACCTGTAGTCGTCTATAATAATCATCAGATTTATCTGCGCTTATTCTTTCGTCATTAGGTTCTCCGTCTCAAAACTGGTTGGACACGTACCTCCACTTATTTATATTCTGAGCTAGCTTACACAGTTCCCTGAAATGCCCACACAGCCTATATACAGCTCGGTTCCCCTTCTATTGTTTTCTAATTATATGCCCTATTTCACCGAGATTTTGGGTATGTGCAGGGGGGACGGCGGCTCCGTGGCGTAGTTGGTATGCGTGTGAGTGCTACGCTCAAGGTCCCGGGTTTGAATCCCGACACGGTCCGCTTGAAAAATGTTGATCGAGCATTTTTCAGAAAAATACGCCCTCGTCCGGATGAGAGGTATAATGGAGGTTCCGTGTGTGAGTGTTGTCAGGCACGTTAAAAATCTCTACCTTGCTTGGAACAGCAAGGGTTCGGCAAAATTCCAAATTTTCTAGGTAAAAGAAACTCGCTTCCTGGCCAATGTAGCACCTTCGGGTGGAGCATTGTAAAATCACATGTAAGGTGTGTGCAGGGGGTTAAGCGCCTGTGGTTGCCAAGATCCCCCAACACTTAGACAATTAATAGTTTCCCAGTAAACCCTTTCACACAATTAATATTATTCGAGAATATTGCACAAGCAATACCTGTAGTTTCTTATAATAATCATCATGTTTAAATACAGTTTTTTTTGTTATTAGTTTATCCATCTTGGGACTGGTTGGATGCGTACCTCCATCGATTTCTATTTTGAGCTAGCCAACGCATTTTTCTGAAATTACCACATCCTACATCTTTCACTATCTGTGTGCAATAGTCTAGCCTAGGTCTACATCTACTTCTCTTTTTTACCATCTCTGCTTCTAATATATTCCGCACTATTACCTCATTTTCCTCTATTTTTCTATCTCTCTTATTTTTTACTGTTTTCCACATATTTCTTTCTTTTCCTACCATTTCTAGTACCTCTTTGTTCTTAACTTTGCCTGTCCATGATATCTTCATCATTCGTCTGTAGCACCACATTTCAAAGGCTTCTATCTTTTTCTTGTCCGCTTCTCCTACTGTGCAGGCTTCACAGCCGTACAGTGCTGTGCTCCACACATATATTTTAAGCAATCTGTTTGTTTCTATGTTTGTTGTCTTTGAACACAGTAATTGCTTTTTCTTGTTAAATGTAGCACGACCTTGTGCTAATCATTTTTTTATATCTTTTGCGCTTTTCCCATCTTGCGTTATTTGGCTTCCTAGGTAGCAGAAATGCTTAACCTCTTGTAAGTTCTGGTTACTTATTTATATTCTTGTTTTTGATTTATTTTCTTCTCCTTTGCATACTAGTACTTTAGTTTTATTTTTGTTAATTTTCATAGCGTATCTCTCTGTTAGAACCGTTTCCATTTCATTAACAGCAGCTTCTTACTTTTCCTTGCTAGATGCTAAGACTACTATATCAAACGCAAATCTAAGCATATAAATTTTTGTCCTTGCATAGTAATTCCAAGTGCCTTCCTGCATTTGCCAGTATTCATTGCCTCTTCAATGTACAAGCTAAAAATTAATGGGGATAGGGTACATCCCTGTATGGCCCCTTTCCTAATGTTTACTTCTCTACGTTCCTGCTCTAATTCTATTACTGATGTTTGCTCTTTGTATAAGCTATGTACTATTCTTCTATCCCTATAACTTTTTCCAATATTTTTGAGTATTTCGAATATTTTTCTCCATTTTACATTGTCGAATGCTTTGTCCAGATCTACAAACCCTATATACACGTTTTCCCCTTTTTCTGTTGTTTTCTCCATTATCACTCTCAGAGCTAAAATAGCCTTCCGTGGTCCCCTGTTTCGGGCGTCGCCGTGGATCAATGTAGTAAGCGTAAGACTACGGATCCCAAGGTCCCGGGTTCAAATCCCGACACGGTCGACTGCTTGAAAAATGGCAGGTGAGCATTTTTCACAAAAATTACGCCCTCGTTCGGATGAGAGGTTAAATGGAGGTCCCGTGTGTGAGTGTTGTCACGCACGTTAAAGATCCCCACCTTGCCTGAAACGGCAAGGCTTTGGCAAAATTATAAATTTCTAGGCAACAAAAAACTCGCCTCCTAGCCAGTGTAGTACCTACTGGTGGAGCATTGGAAAAGTAAATGAACGGTCCCCTGTTTCGCCTGAACCCAAATTGATATTCTCCTAGTATTTCGTCAGCTCGTTTTTCCATTCGTCTTTTTACAATTCTAGTTAATATTTTTGACACATGTGCTGTCAAATTTATTGTTCGAAAATTTTCACGTCTATCCGCGCCTATCTTTTTTAGTATAGTTACTATGATGTTACGTTTGAAATCTTTGGGTATCTCGCCTGTCTCATACATATAGCTTACAAGTTGGAAGAGACATTCTCTTACTGCTTGTCCAGCGGCTTTAGAGTTTCTGATTGCACCTTATCTGTACCCGGCGCCTTACCATTTTTCAGACCCTTTAATGCTATTTCAAACTCATCTCTTAGTATAAGATATCCCAAGTCATAATTTTCATGGTCTGATACCTGTTCTAATGCTGTTAGTTCCTCCTCTGCATATAAATTCCCTATATATTCTTGCCATCTACCCACTTTCTCTACATTTTCTATAATGACGTTTCCTCCCTCGTCCTTTTTATTTTTGCTATACGGTTTTATATCCTTAAAATTGATCCTAATTAGTTTGTATGCTTCATCTGTCTTTCCTACTTCCATCTTAGGTTGCACCTCTTTGCACTTTTCATCAATCCAGTGTTCTTTAGCTTTTCTACATTTGCGAATAATTTCCAATTTTATGGTTTTGTGTGTCTGTTTTCATGTTTGGTCTAATTTATTTTTGTATTTTCGTCTTTCTTCTATTAAATTTAGGATATCCTTTGTTATCCATGGTTTTTTATTTTCTTTTTGTGTATACCCCAGAATATCGTCGGCTGCCATGTCTAAGCTGGATTTATTGTTATTACATTTTGTTTCTACTTCCTTAAATTCTGATATTTTTTCGGTATCTTTGAACAATTCATTAACTTTTTTCGAATCTTTCTTGAATATCTTTATCTTTTAGTTTCTCAAAGTCAAGGTGCCTTTTTCCGTTTCTTTTTTTCAAATTTCTTTATTTGAGTGCGGCCTTCATAATTACGATGTTGTGGTCAGTGTCTATATCTGCTTCTGGGTAGCTTCTACAGTCTTTTACTTGATTCCTAACCCGTTGTTTAACAAGAATGTAGTCTATTTGATATCTTTCTATATCTCTTGGCATCTTCCACGTATATAGTCTTCTAGCATGGTGTTGAAATAATGTGTTTGTGACGATTAAATTGTTCTTGCCGCAAAATTCTACCAGCCTATTCCCCTGTCGTTTCTCGTGCCTAAACCAAATAAACCTACTACCGCTTCTTCTCTACCGTCACCTACCAATGCATTAAAATCCCCCGTAATTATTAAATTTTCTTGTCCTTTTACATATCTTAGTATGTCTTCGATATCTTTGTAGATCGCTTCTACCTCGCCTCACTGTGGCTGGAGGAGGGCATGTATACTTGTATTATTACTGTATTTACCGGTTTAGATCCTAATCTAACCATGAGTACTATTTCGTTCTTTTGTAAGTAATTTTCTACACAGTGTCCTAACTTTTCTCGCATAACTATCCCCACACCCGAATTTCTTTCCTCTGCTCCTGTATGAACTACCCTGAAGCCTACACTTCAAAAATCCGCCGCCTCTGGCCACCGAATTTCGCTGATCCCTACTATGTCTAGTGCCTACTCATTTCAATTTTCAGGTTCTCTAGCCTATCTACTTGCTTCATACTTCAAACATTCCACGATCCGACTCGCAAAAATTCCCGCCTTTTATTCTGCACTTTCCGATCACATTCTGCTATGTAGTCCCCTCCCGGAGATCCGAATAGGGGACTATTTTAACTCCGAAATCTTTTACCCCAGAGAATGCCATGATATTTACTACAATTTAAGTACGCTGGGTACTTGGGAGGTAATGTGGTGGTTTTCCGTTGCCTTCCACATCGTAGTAGTGTGTCTTAGACTGCCATAGCGACCTATGGTCTCTGTCACTCTAAGTACCGAAAGAGCTGCTGCCCTCTTTCGGAGACCTGTCTTAGTCTGGTTCCTCACTACTTTGGTTGGACCTGTAGTTTGGCTCTTTAACAAACTCATTAGAACACGCAAGCCATTTCACTTGTTCTAGTAATCTAGAACTTTGTCAAGGTGCAGGTCCATTCGAAATTGACTGTAAGTCATTAAATCTCGCTCCATTATGGATGACCCCAACTGCTTTTGAGCTACTCGAAGGAAATAAGACTGTAAATCATTAAATCTTATTTCCTTCGAGTAGCTCAAAAGCAGTTGGGTCCACTCATAATGGAGCGTTTTTTAATAGTATTTGAAATTGAAAGCAATACGTAGGATGGATAGTTTCTTAATAAACATAACATACTATGATTTATCTTACTTTCATAAAAGTGTAAAGTCACTTACCAATCTGGTAAATTGCTGGTGCAGGCTATCAATTCCTTTTGGCTTGCTAATACACAGGGTAGAAATTGAAAAGGATCGGATTTTACATTAACACACACTGATTGAAAATTTAATTCACTTATTCTAATACACGTAATAAGCCGCCCGTAGGAAAATGTAAAAAACTGACCTTATTTAATGGAAACAAAAAGCGTCACCATCAATCAAATGACTACGGATATTATTTAATAGTAAATATATACCCCACCGGCACTTTAATATTTGTTGCACAAACGAGCACGAAGGGTCCAAAAGTATTATAATTCGAATTGCTGAATAGAAATGTTCTCAAATTTTATTAATCGTCATCATATTTGAATGAAAATTTTCCGGTTTTGACTAAATCTATTTAGGATATCATTTATAAATGCTTGTTTTTCCCTTGTAGCTTCAATCCAAAACTATGGGCACGGCACGTTCGACATTTTTTTCATAAAGCTCTTTAAAATATTGTTCAAGATCACTACAGCGTGTCTTAACAAAATTTGAGTAGTTCATCTATGTGCGATTTAACGGAAAATAAGTTTATACTTTTAGACTGCAGTACATTACAAACAGCTTCTAATTTGCTAGAATATTTGGCCTTAATATGCACCCAAAGGATAAATTTCGACGAAGAAACACTCACTAGTCCTATTTCTTGTCTGGGCATTTGTTTCACGGCTATGAGCTAAATTTTCCATAGTATCTGCAAAATGTTCCGCAAACAACCATATTGGTTTATAATTAGTGGACTAACGTGTTTCACAAAATAGTGGAATACTATAAACATGTCTGCAACTTATAGGACTATCTCGAAAGAAAGTAATTACTTCTTTAATGACACCTTTTAATTTCCTGAATCTTGCTCAAATCAATTATCACTAAATTTAATTATGGGACGCAAAATAGGTTTTGCGCCTTTGGGAGCTTCGTTTTAAAAAAAATTGTCGCCAAAAACACTTCTATCAAATTTATTTTTAATTGTATAATTACAAAAAATAACTTGTTTTTGTTACAACAACTTAGACGTTTATATTCATTCAACATTAAGTAATTGAAATTGACAACAATACTTGAAGTTAGTAAATCAATAATTAAGTAGCTTAAACCACCAACAATGTTAAAGTTATGAAGTTCGATGACTGACTGACTATCAGGGGCTCCTCGCCGTTTATATGTAATCACTGCTCTCACATCATCTTGTGGGAAAGTGTAGATCGCACCGTCTGCTACTTCTTGACAAATATACAATGTCTTATTCTAAGTAATTTTAATTAAGACTGCTTTATTGCAGTTTATTGTTTCTGCACCTGTAGTATCAGGTTGCGTCTGGAATACAAAGTAGTTGTTTCCTTTTTTTTTCTGATATGAACTCTGATCAACCTTTAATTATAACTTTCATTTAAAACAACGTAACATGCTATCTCTAAGACATAAAAAATGCGTTTAATTTTATATACATTTTAATATGGGGGATAGCTATTGCGCGCAGTGAAAATATACTCTGAGGTAAATGATTCCGGAGGTAAAATAATCCCCTATTCGGATCTCTGGGATGGGACTACTTCGGAGAATTTGATCGGAAAATTTAGAAAAATAACCGGGAACATTCTGCGAGTCGGAGCGTGGAATGTCAGAAGTAAGAAGCAAGTAGGTAAGCTAGAGAACTTAAAAATTGAAATGGATAGTTTAGCATTAGACATAGTAGGGATCTGTGAAGTTCGGTGGCCAGAGGCGGTGAATTCTTTGACTTTAGGGTAATTCATACAGGATCAGAGGAAGGAAATTCTGGTGTGGAGATAGGTATGCGAAAAAAGATAGGGCACTGTGTACTTACAAAAGAACGGTAGAATACTCATGGTTAGATTAGAATCTAAACTGGTAAATACAGTAATAATACAAGTATACATGCCCACCTCCAGCCACAGTGAGAAAGAGGTAGAAGCGATTTACAAAGATATCGAAAACATACTAAGATATGTAAAAGTAAAATATTGCGGAATATATTAGAAGCAGAGGTAGGAAAAAAGATAAGTGGAGGTAGACCTAGGCTTTGCACACAGATAGTGAAAGATGTAGGATGTGGGAATTTCAGGGGAATGTGTAGGCAAGCTCAGAATCGAAATCGATGGAGGTACGCATCCAACCAGTCCCAAGACTAATGATGAAAATAATAAACGTGCTTGAACATAATGATTGCTATAAACAACTGCAGGTATTGGTCTTGCAATATTCTCAAATAATATTAATTGTACGAAAGTATTTACTGGAAAACTTTTAGTTCGGCAAATATCTAAGTACTCTTTCTTATCTATTGAAGGATTGGAGTCATATTCACATACATTATAACTTGAATAAGCACCGTTATACTTGCGACCACGTCCCCAATGCTCCACCGGAAGGTACTACATTGGGTTTAAACGCGAAATTAAACGTGCTTCAAATGTAATCTAACTTCAAAATTAATTGATTCTAACTAAAAATCTAACAAACTAAAACAAAAATTAAAAATAGGGTTTGAGTAATGGTATCCCTAGCATTGATTTTGGAGTGTGTCCATTCAACAAGACACAAGGAAAAGTAAAATGGGAGGGATCCGTAATACTGGATAGCAGTCGCTAGCTCTGCTTACCGGTGCGACCTGAAGGGTCGTCTTAAAACTATCCAAATCTAGCTAGCTAATTCTTAAACATAGATTCAAATTTTCTAAGCATTTGCCAAAAATTGGTAATAGTAAATCCAGCTACTTTGCCTACTCTATAAATTTACAAATTCGTGCTCCCTGGTATAAGAATTTAATTCTAACGTTCCCTACCTTGACATATTGTCATTACATTCTTCTTTCCTATAAATACTGCGCCCAAGAAATAGGCGGCAGAACGTCAAACAAATTATATCAAGTTCCGGGTTGGGACCGTGTCATTTTATAAATTAAAGTCGACGTTTCGCCCACTTTTGTAAGAGGCTTCATCAGTACAAGAAAATAACTAAGTAATAAAATAAAAAATAATAAAAAGATAATATTAAGTAAACAAGTTAAAGTGTAAACAGAAGAGTTACTCCTGAACTAGCAGACACACTAGCCAAAAGGTGTCTTGTGGCGAAGTAACTGGTGTAACAAGCGAAAGTGGTAGTTTATATAGAGCGAGAACTTGATGCATGAGCGATCATGAATAGAGAGGAGTGTCGTAGCGGATCAGTGAACGTCGCGGTTTCGCTATTGTGAACATAGGCTTGTTTTCCAAATGGGGGAAAGGTAGTAGCCATGTCTTTGTTTAGGTTATTAGAATTTTTATTGATTTCTATGGATTCTCTAATTTTTCTATTGTAGAAAAATGGAATTCTGACAATTAGTTTAGTCTTGTCAAAGTTAATGGTATGGCCTGTTTCATGTTGGTGTTCGGCCACCGCTGAGTGATTGTACTGGCTTGTTCTTAAGCATCGCTTATGCTCGTTTAGTCTAGTCTGCACTGACCGTCCTGTTGACGGACGACGTTATCCTGCATGGAAGGACAAAAACTGTGGTGATAGGACGCTAGGATGGTGCTCTCCGGAAAGACTTTGTGCGTGCAATTGAGCTAACTACCGACAAATCTCTCGGAAAGGCTCTGATGAAAGCGACGGATGGTGTATCTGTTAGGGTCTTAAACGTCAGTGACTACGATATCGCTCTAAAAAATACAACGATTGAGTGGTGTTCTTCGGTTGTTCACGCGACGGGATGTGTCAGTGCTGAGAAAGAACCACCCCCGCGAAGTTATTGGACCAGTTGACACAACCATGCCAGCATCTTGAACAACAAGTAGCAGGTCTTAAACTTGATCTGACGGTACTTAGACGTTTTCGCGGTGGACGGTGGTCGGTTATGAAAGATCGCAACAGTCAAGCTTAGAATCGATACAGGAGATGCCCGGCCAGTAAGACAACAGCCGCGAAGACCCCCATTGGCCAAACGCGAGGAGGCCGAGAAAATGATTAGAGATATAGAGGGGAAAGGAATGATTGAGCAGTCTGATAGCCTTTTGGCATCCCCTGTTGTGCTTGTTAAGAAAAAGGACGGATCGACAAGATTTTGTGTGGATTGGCGTCTATTGAATGATGTGATCAAAGAGTATAGCTACCAACTTCCAAGGACTGACGATACCTTAGATACATTTTCGTGGTCGTGATGGCACTCGAAATTTGGGAAAAGACTGCTCTCCTTGTTGGTACTGGCCTATGGCAATTTAGGCATGTCATTTGTGCTCTACAACGCTCCTGCCACCTTCTAGCGTTTAATGGATAACATTTTGCGTGTCCTGTCGTGGAAGACGTGTCTTGTATATTTGGATTACGTGATCGTGATTGGGAAGTCGTACGGCGAACACTTGTGAAATTTAAAAGTATTTTGAAGACTCGGCTGCGTCCAAAGAAGTGAAATATCCAGTACACGTAGTTTCACGCAACGGAATCAGACCAGACTCTGAAAAGATTAAAGCGGTACAAGAGTGACCGGCACCAAAAGACAAACATCAGCTACGCAGCTTTCTGGAGTTGTGCAGTTGCTATAGAAGATTCCTTTCCGGGTTTAGGAATATAGCCAAGGCTTTGACTAAGCTGACTGAAGATGGGCGTGATTACGTTTGGAATGAAGGTTGGCAGAAGGCGTTCTAACAACTAAAGCATTTATTGATAAAAGTTTAGATCTTAAATAATCTTCTGTTGAAAGGCAAATTCAGCTCGGATACAGGCGCAAGCAATGCCGCTATTGGAAATGTAGTACCCCAGATGCAAGACTGGCAAGCGAGAGTCATTGGTTACTTTAGCATGGTACTTTCAAAATGGGAACGGAATTATTGCGTTACGTTACAAGACGGGAACTGTTGGCTGTGGTGAAATCGGTATAACACTTTTATAAGTACCTCTCGGGACAGAAACGAATGCAATACCAAACCAAGAAACTGCAACCGTTGCTGACGTGCCGGTAAAAGAACTGTTTTGCCGTTTTGGGGTTCTTTTGGAGTTGCACGCCGATCAGGGCAGAAAATTTTGATTCAGCGTTATTCCAGGAAGTTTGCTGGTTGCTGTAAACGAGAAAAGCCCCCAACAGTACCATTACATTCGCAATCGGATAGTATGGTGGAACGCAAGAACCTGAGCTTAGGCAAGCATCTTTCCAAAGTGGTTTCCCAACACTAGAGAGACTGTGACCAATATTTACATATATATTTTTATTGGCCGATCGGATTACGGTTCATGAGAGCATGTACTATGGTGGGACGCGAGATGCGTCTACCGTGTGATCTTGAGATTGGGTGTAAGCTCGGCCATGACAATGTAGGCGAGTGTACATTGAGAAGTTGAAGCGCAAGCTGCATGACATTCATGGTGATGTAAGTCAAATATCAAGATCGCAAACAATTTGATAGAGACCATATATGACATTAAGGCGTATTAGTCTGGTTTCAAGAGGGAGGCCGAGTCTGGCTGTACAATCTCATACAAGGGCGTGAACAGTCGCCAAAGCTACAGAGATATTGAGAATGTTCGTATGAAGTTGTAAAAGGGATCATCCACATAGAATACGGGATTCGTTAGCCCCCAAAAGGAAGACAATAGTGATGCACGTTAACCGGTAACATCCAGTGGTAGTGAGGACGTCGGTAATGTCGAAAAGCGGCAAACAGTGAGACCAATAAACAGTTACGCTTGTAAGAATGAACCAAGACGTGGACCGAGCTATGATTGGTTCGTGTCTCTATACCGCGGCACAGGCAAAGTGAGATTTGGGGTCACGGATAAGATTTAAGGTGGTGTATTCGATGTGCCCTCATAATACTCCTCGGCACATTGCTCAACGGAGGACCTTGATATGTCCCAGCTTCGCCGACAACAACCAGAAGTTGGAAATAACATACACATAAAGAACCAACATCGGAGCATCTACTACTTGCTGAATAAGTAACAGCTTTCTGGTAAATCGAATTATCAGCATCTGCAAAAGAACCATAAGGACCTCATGATTCAGATGATCAAATTTGGAGACAAGAAGTTGACCACACCCAAGATCGTTTGTGGGTTCGATAGGTTGGACTAGAGGGTAGTACAAAATATGCTAGAGGTACTGTTCCACGAAATCGGAGGCCAGTTTTTGGTGTTGGGTTACAACCCAATTAGTACGGCGCCTGCTAGGAAAATTGTTGGTTGCTACTTTTATCAACATGGAACTGCAGAAATGGTTTCGGCTGTTTTTACTGCAACAGGTACTTCTAACGTCCAGATTACAGTGTTCTGAGACAGAACAGCTTTAACAAGAGGGCAATACAGCACCGATTGTTCTACCTCCGACTAGAATAATTACATTAGAATGTGAACGAAGCTTGTGCTCAGAAAAGATAATTGATGGGCACCTTGTGGCGTGACATCTTTAAATAGATTTTATTGATAGGTACAAGTGTTTTGCATTTAAGAGTATTTAGGTTACAATAGGAAATCTCAAGAATATTATTTGCAAATTCTGGTATGTTTTAGAATAATCTAGAGCATTGGATAGGTATAAATTGCCGTTACGGGGTTCTGCAGTCTAGTTGTAATTGGAGCTTTGATTACAATATGTTCTAGTTTAAAGCTAGATAGTTGTATTGTGAAGTACGTAGTTGTATGTGATATAATTTACTGTCGATATAGATTACTCTTTGTTGTAATACTGCAGAGACTTTATTCAACAATTAGTGTTTAGGTAATACATTATAGTACTTCGGTAGTAATTTAGAAGATAGCATCGTAGTGTTAAGCAGATAATACTTATAGCTAGCGATTATCTGAAAGTAAATTGTTGGGGAGCTTTTAGCAAACTCCATTGTAGCTACGAGTTCTTGAAAAGTCTTGTATAATCAGTTTGAAAATAATGAAGTCGTTTGTTTAAATAGAGTTTTCGTTACAATTTCAACCGATTGTGGGCTTGAAGAGATTACTATAGTGGCAGATCTTGAAGCTTCATCAAGAGCTTACGTAGCATTTAGAGTGCATTATCACGGGAGAATTTATCGTCAGTTCATGTGTTCTGACTGTATATTTTTACACTCAATAACCCTTTGCTAAGCCTTACAAACAGTGCAATGCAATTTGTCTACTGCGCTTGGCTATATTGAAAACATAAAACTATATAACATCTAGAACAAATATAGATTTGACGTTTTCAAAAATTTTCTCGGAGTCAAAATTATCTATTACAAACTACTGGTTGTGAAATACTTATTCCTATATTAACTTCAAAATAAAAAAATTGTTGAAAGTTTCTTTTCCGGTCCAAAGCATTATTACAAAATATCGGTTGCAATCTCTTTGTTTGATGACTTTCGAAGGTAGCTTCAAGTTATAAGAACGTTATTAAAGCTCTAAGTTGCATTTTGCCTAAACAATGTGCAAACTTAGACATGAATATTAAATAAACAAATGACCTGTTACCTAGCACTGGCGGATCTTCTAAGAAGATACTGCACCCAGTGCTAAACGAGGAAGTTGGTCGACGAAAACCAATCCGTTTCCAATTAAATATTAACGAATAATTTTGCCTGGCATGGAGAAAGTAATTCGAACATAAGAACGAAATCAATATATAAATTGTTGGTTATTTTGCAAAAAAGAAAAGCCCGAGACCGGTTTCACTGTTCTTGCAGATCATCAGACGGACGCATCTCTTTTTGCAAAACAACCAACTAAGTTCTAAAATAATACACAAATTAAAGAGTATTTATAGTGCAAATGTTTTTCATGCGCCCTCTATACTCGAGAATAAGCAACTAACTAACGAAGACTGTTTCTAGTCTCCGACATGATAGTGTAGATGGCAATATCAGTCAAAATTTAAATAATTAGTCAAAAGACAAGATGAAAATTAAATAAACAAATGACCTGTTACCTACCTAGCACTGGCGGACTTTCCAAGAAGATACTGCACCCAGTGCTAAACGAGGAAGTTGGTCGACGGAAACCAATCCGTTTCCAATTAAATATTAACGAATAATTTTGCCTGGCATGGAGAAAGTAATTCGAACATAAGAACGAAATCAATATATAAATTGTTGGTTATTTTGCAAAAAGAAAAGCCCGAGACCGGTTTCACTGTTCTTGCAGATCATCAGACGGACGCATCTCTTTTTTGCAAAACAACCAACTAAGTTCTAAAATAATACACAAATTAAAGAGTATTTATAGTGCAAATGTTTTCATGCGCCCTCTATACTCGAGAATAAGCAACTAACTAACGAAGACCGTTTCTAGTCTCCGACATGATAGTGTAGATGGCAATGTCAGTCAAAATTTAAATAATTAGTCAAAAGAC
Organism: Platerodrilus igneus; assembly: GCA_036346225.1. Classification (NCBI taxonomy): domain Eukaryota; kingdom Metazoa; phylum Arthropoda; class Insecta; order Coleoptera; family Lycidae; genus Platerodrilus; species Platerodrilus igneus. The sequence goes on from JARFIW010000957.1 coordinate 797,385, forward strand.
AAGATGAAAATTAAATAAACAAATGACCTGTTACCTACCTAGCACTGGCGGACTTTCCAAGAAGATACTGCACCCAGTGCTAAACGAGGAAGTTGGTCGACGGAAACCAATCCGTTTCCAATTAAATATTAACGAATAATTTTGCCTGGCATGGAGAAAGTAATTCGAACATAAGAACGAAATCAATATATAAATTGTTGGTTATTTTGCAAAAGAAAAGCCCGAGACCGGTTTCACTGTTCTTGCAGATCATCAGACGGACGCATCTCTTTTGCAAAACAACCAACTAAGTTATAAAATAATACACAAATTAAAGAGTATTTATAGTGCAAATGTTTTCATGCGCCCTCTATACTCGAGAATAAGCAACTAACTAACGAAGACCGTTTCTAGTCTCCGACATGATAGTGTGGATGGCAATGTCAGTCAAAATTTAAATAATTAGTCAAAGACAAGATAAAATTAAATAAACAAATGACCTGTTACCTACCTAGCACTGGCGGACTTTCCAAGAAGATACTGCACCCAGTGCTAAACGAGGAAGTTGGTCGACGGAAACCAATCCGTTTCCAATTAAATATTAACGAATAATTTTGCCTGGCATGGAGAAAGTAATTCGAACATAAGAACGAAATCAATATATAAATTGTTGGTTATTTTGCAAAAAGAAAAGCCCGAGACCGGTTTCACTGTTCTTGCAGATCATCAGACGGACGCATCTCTTTTTGCAAAACAACCAACTAAGTTATAAAATAATACACAAATTAACGAGTATTTATAGTGCAAATGTTTTTCATGCGCCCTCTATACTCGAGAATAAGCAACTAACTAACGAAGACCGTTTCTAGTCTCCGACATGATAGTGTAGATGGCAATGTCAGTCAAAATTTAAATAATTAGTCAAAAGACAAGATGAAAATTAAATAAACAAATGACCTGTTACCTACCTAGCACTGGCGGATCTTCTAAGAAGATACTGCACCCAGTGCTAAACGAGGAAGTTGGTCGACGAAAACCAATCCGTTTCCAATTAAATATTAACGAATAATTTTGCCTGGCATGGAGAAAGTAATTCGAACATAAGAACGAAATCAATATATAAATTGTTGGTTATTTTGCAAAAAGAAAAGCCCGAGACCGGTTTCACTGTTCTTGCAGATCATCAGACGGACGCATCTCTTTTTGCAAAACAACCAACTAAGTTCTAAAATAATACACGAATTAAAGAGTATTTATAGTGCAAATGTTTTTCATGCGCCCTCTATACTCGAGAATAAGCAACTAACTAACGAAGACTGTTTCTAGTCTCCGACATGATAGTGTAGATGGCAATGTCAGTCAAAATTTAAATAATTAGTCAAAAGACAAGATGAAAATTAAATAAACAAATGAACTGTTACCTACCTAGCACTGGCGGACTTTCCAAGAAGATACTGCACCCAGTGCTAAACGAGGAAGTTGGTCGACGGAAACCAATCCGTTTCCAATTAAATATTAACGAATAATTTTGCCTGGCATGGAGAAAGTAATTCGAACATAAGAACGAAATCAATATATAAATTGTTGGTTATTTTGCAAAAAGAAAAGCCCGAGACCGGTTTCACTGTTCTTGCAGATCATCAGACGGACGCATCTCTTTTTGCAAAACAACCAACTAAGTTATAAAATAATACACAAATTAAAGAGTATTTATAGTGCAAATGTTTTTCATGCGCCCTCTATACTCGAGAATAAGCAGCTAACTAACGAAGACCGTTTCTAGTCTCCGACATGATAGTGTAGATGGCAATGTCAGTCAAAATTTAAATAATTAGTCAAAAGACAAGATGAAAATTAAATAAACAAATGACCTGTTACCTACCTAGCACTGGCGGACTTTCCAAGAAGATACTGCACCCAGTGCTAAACGAGGAAGTTGGTCGACGGAAACCAATCCGTTTCAATTAAATATTAACGAATAATTTTGCCTGGCATGGAGAAAGTAATTCGAACATAAGAACGAAATCAATATATAAATTGTTGGTTATTTTGCAAAAAGAAAAGCCCGAGACCGGTTTCACTGTTCTTGCAGATCATCAGACGGACGCATCTCTTTTTGCAAAACAACCAACTAAGTTATAAAATAATACACAAATTAAAGAGTATTTATAGTGCAAATGTTTTTCATGCGCCCTCTATACTCGAGAATAAGCAACTAACTAACGAAGACCGTTTCTAGTCTCCGACATGATAGTGTGGATGGCAATGTCAGTCAAAATTTAAATAATTAGTCAAAAGACAAGATGAAAATTAAATAAACAAATGACCTGTTACCTACCTAGCACTGGCGGACTTTCCAAGAAGATACTGCACCCAGTGCTAAACGAGGAAGTTGGTCGACGGAAACCAATCCGTTTCCAATTAAATATTAATGAATAATTTTGCCTGGCATGGAGAAAGTAATTCGAACATAAGAACGAAATCAATATATAAATTGTTGGTTATTTTGCAAAAGAAAAGCCCGAGACCGGTTTCACTGTTCTTGCAGATCATCAGACGGACGCATCTCTTTTGCAAAACAACCAACTAAGTTATAAAATAATACACAAATTAAAGAGTATTTATAGTGCAAATGTTTTCATGCGCCCTCTATACTCGAGAATAAGCAACTAACTAACGAAGACCGTTTCTAGTCTCCGACATGATAGTGTGGATGGCAATGTCAGTCAAAATTTAAATAATTAGTCAAAAGACAAGATAAAAATTAAATAAACAAATGACCTGTTACCTACCTAGCACTGGCGGACTTTCCAAGAAGATACTGCACCCAGTGCTAAACGAGGAAGTTGGTCGACGGAAACCAATCCGTTTCAATTAAATATTAACGAATAATTTTGCCTGGCATGGAGAAAGTAATTCGAACATAAGAACGAAATCAATATATAAATTGTTGGTTATTTTGCAAAAGAAAAGCCCGAGACCGGTTTCACTGTTCTTGCAGATCATCAGACGGACGCATCTCTTTTGCAAAACAACCAACTAAGTTATAAAATAATACACAAATTAAAGAGTATTTATAGTGCAAATGTTTTCATGCGCCCTCTATACTCGAGAATAAGCAGCTAACTAACGAAGACCGTTTCTAGTCTCCGACATGATAGTGTAGATGGCAATGTCAGTCAAAATTTAAATAATTAGTCAAAAGACAAGATGAAAATTAAATAAACAAATGACCTGTTACCTACCTAGCACTGGCGGACTTTCCAAGAAGATACTGCACCCAGTGCTAAACGAGGAAGTTGGTCGACGGAAACCAATCCGTTTCAATTAAATATTAACGAATAATTTTGCCTGGCATGGAGAAAGTAATTCGAACATAAGAACGAAATCAATATATAAATTGTTGGTTATTTTGCAAAAGAAAAGCCGAGACCGGTTTCACTGTTCTTGCAGATCATCAGACGGACGCATCTCTTTTGCAAAACAACCAACTAAGTTATAAAATAATACACAAATTAAAGAGTATTTATAGTGCAAATGTTTTCATGCGCCCTCTATACTCGAGAATAAGCAACTAACTAACGAAGACCGTTTCTAGTCTCCGACATGATAGTGTGGATGGCAATGTCAGTCAAAATTTAAATAATTAGTCAAAAGACAAGATGAAAATTAAATAAACAAATGACCTGTTACCTACCTAGCACTGGCGGACTTTCCAAGAAGATACTGCACCCAGTGCTAAACGAGGAAGTTGGTCGACGGAAACCAATCCGTTTCCAATTAAATATTAACGAATAATTTTGCCTGGCATGGAGAAAGTAATTCGAACATAAGAACGAAATCAATATATAAATTGGTGGTTATTTTGCAAAAAGAAAAGCCCGAGACCGGTTTCACTGTTCTTGCAGATCATCAGACGGTCCCATCTCTTTTTGCAAAACAACCAACTAAGTTATAAAATAATACACAAATTAAAGAGTATTTATAGTGCAAATGTTTTCATGCGCCCTCTATACTCGAGAATAAGCAACTAACTAACGAAGACCGTTTCTAGTCTCCGACATGATAGTGTAGATGGCAATGTCAGTCAAAATTTAAATAATTAGTCAAAAGACAAGATGAAAATTAAATAAACAAATGACCTGTTACCTACCTAGCACTGGCGGACTTTCCAAGAAGATACTGCACCCAGTGCTAAACGAGGAAGTTGGTCGACGGAAACCAATCCGTTTCAATTAAATATTAACGAATAATTTTGCCTGGCATGGAGAAAGTAATTCGAACATAAGAACGAAATCAATATATAAATTGTTGGTTATTTTGCAAAAAGAAAAGCCCGAGACCGGTTTCACTGTTCTTGCAGATCATCAGACGGACGCATCTCTTTTTGCAAAACAACCAACTAAGTTATAAAATAATACACAAATTAAAGAGTATTTATAGTGCAAATGTTTTTCATGCGCCCTCTATACTCGAGAATAAGCAGCTAACTAACGGAGACCGTTTCTAGTCTCCGACATGATAGTGTAGATGGCAATATCAGTCAAAATTTAAATAATTAGTCAAAAGACAAGATGAAAATTAAATAAACAAATGACCTGTTACCTACCTAGCACTGGCGGACTTTCCAAGAAGATACTGCACCCAGTGCTAAACGAGGAAGTTGGTCGACGGAAACCAATCCGTTTCCAATTAAATATTAACGAATAATTTTGCCTGGCATGGAGAAAGTAATTCGAACATAAGAACGAAATCAATATATAAATTGTTGGTTATTTTGCAAAAAGAAAAGCCCGAGACCGGTTTCACTGTTCTTGCAGATCATCAGACGGTCGCATCTCTTTTTGCAAAACAACCAACTAAGTTATAAAATAATACACAAATTAAAGAGTATTTATAGTGCAAATGTTTTCATGCGCCCTCTATACTCGAGAATAAGCAACTAACTAACGAAGACCGTTTCTAGTCTCCGACATGATAGTGTAGATGGCAATATCAGTCAAAATTTAAATAATTAGTCAAAAGACAAGATGAAAATTAAATAAACAAATGACCTGTTACCTACCTAGCACTGGCGGACTTTCCAAGAAGATACTGCACCCAGTGCTAAACGAGGAAGTTGGTCGACGGAAACCAATCCGTTTCCAATTAAATATTAACGAATAATTTTGCCTGGCATGGAGAAAGTAATTCGAACATAAGAACGAAATCAATATATAAATTGTTGGTTATTTTGCAAAAAGAAAAGCCCGAGACCGGTTTCACTGTTCTTGCAGATCATCAGACGGTCGCATCTCTTTTTGCAAAACAACCAACTAAGTTATAAAATAATACACAAATTAAAGAGTATTTATAGTGCAAATGTTTTTCATGCGCCCTCTATACTCGAGAATAAGCAACTAACTAACGAAGACCGTTTCTAGTCTCCGACATGATAGTGTAGATGGCAATGTCAGTCAAAATTTAAATAATTAGTCAAAAGACAAGATGAAAATTAAATAAACAAATGACCTGTTACCTACCTAGCACTGGCGGACTTTCCAAGAAGATACTGCACCCAGTGCTAAACGAGGAAGTTGGTCGACGGAAACCAATCCGTTTCCAATTAAATATTAACGAATAATTTTGCCTGGCATGGAGAAAGTAATTCGAACATAAGAACGAAATCAATATATAAATTGTTGGTTATTTTGCAAAAAGAAAAGCCCGAGACCGGTTTCACTGTTCTTGCAGATCATCAGACGGTCGCATCTCTTTTTGCAAAACAACCAACTAAGTTATAAAATAATACACAAATTAAAGAGTATTTATAGTGCAAATGTTTTCATGCGCCCTCTATACTCGAGAATAAGCAGCTAACTAACGAAGACCGTTTCTAGTCTCCGACATGATAGTGTAGATGGCAATGTCAGTCAAAATTTAAATAATTAGTCAAAAGACAAGATGAAAATTAAATAAACAAATGACCTGTTACCTACCTAGCACTGGCGGACTTTCCAAGAAGATACTGCACCCAGTGCTAAACGAGGAAGTTGGTCGACGGAAACCAATCCGTTTCCAATTAAATATTAACGAATAATTTTGCCTGGCATGGAGAAAGTAATTCGAACATAAGAACGAAATCAATATATAAATTGTTGGTTATTTTGCAAAAAGAAAAGCCCGAGACCGGTTTCACTGTTCTTGCAGATCATCAGACGGACGCATCTCTTTTGCAAAACAACCAACTAAGTTATAAATAATACACAAATTAAAGAGTATTTATAGTGCAAATGTTTTCATGCGCCCTCTATACTCGAGAATAAGCAACTAACTAACGAAGACCGTTTCTAGTCTCCGACATGATAGTGTAGATGGCAATGTCAGTCAAAATTTAAATAATTAGTCAAAAGACAAGATGAAAATTAAATAAACAAATGACCTGTTACCTACCTAGCACTGGCGGACTTTCCAAGAAGATACTGCACCCAGTGCTAAACGAGGAAGTTGGTCGACGAAACCAATCCGTTTCCAATTAAATATTAATGAATAATTTTGCCTGGCATGGAGAAAGTAATTCGAGCATAGAGAACGAAATCAATATATAAATTGTTGGTTATTTTGCAAAAAGAAAAGCCCGAGACCGGTTTCACTGTTCTTGCAGATCATCAGACGGACGCATCTCTTTTTGCAAAAGACTGTTTCCAGTGTCCGTAAAACAGTCTTCGATAGTTAGTTGCTTATTCTCGAGTATAGAGGGAGGGCGCATGAGAAACATTTGCACTATAAATACACTTTAATTTGTGTATTATTTTAGAACTTAGTTGGTTGTTTTGCAAAAAGAGATGCGGTATCGGGATTTTCTTTTTGCAAAATAACCAACAATTTATATATTGATTTCGTTCTTCATGCTTGAATTACTTTCTCCATGCCAGGCAAAATTATTCATTAATATTTAATTGGAAACGGATTGGTTTCCGTCGACCAACTTCCTCGTTTAGCACTGGGTGCAGTATCTTCTTAGAAGGTCCGCCAGTGCTAAGTAGGTATCAGGTCATTTGTTAATTTAATTTTCATCTTGTATTTTGACTAGCTATTTAAATTTTGTCTGGCATTGCCATCTACATATCATGTCAGAAACTGGAAAGTCTTCGATAGTTAGTTGCTTATTCTCGAGTATAGAGGGAGGGCGCATGAGAAACATTTGCACTATAAATTCCCTTTAATTTGTGTATTATTTTAGAACTTAGTTGTTTTGCAAAAAGATGTACGTCCGTTTGATGATCTACAAGAACAGTGAAACCGGTCTCCGGCTTTTCTTTTTGCAAAATAAGCAACAATTTATATATTGATTTCGTTCTTTATGCTCGAATTACTTTCTCCATGCCAGGCAAAATTATTCATTAATATTTAATTGGAAACGGATTGGTTTCCGTCGATCAACTTTCTCGTTTAGCACTGGGTGCAGTATCTTCTTAGAAGGTGAGTGCTAGGTAGGTAACGTCATTTGTTTATTTAATTCTCATCTTGTATTTTTACTAGCTATTTAAATTTTGTCTGGCAATGCCATCTACACTATCATGTCGGAGACTGGAAACAGTCTTCGATAGTTAGTTGCTTATTCTCGAGTATAGAGGGAGGGCGCATGAGAAACATTTGCACTATAGATACACTTTAATTTGTGTATTATTTTAGAACTTAGTTGTTTGTTTAGCAAAAAGAGATGCGTCCGTCTGATGATCTGCAAGAACAGTGAAACCGGTCTCGGGCTTTTGTTTTTGCAAAATAAGCAACAATTTATATATTGATTTCATTCTTTATGCTCGAATTACTTTCTCCATGCCGGCAAAATTATTCATTAATATTTAATTGGAAACGGATTGGTTTCCGTCGACTAACTTCCTCATTTAGCACTGGGTGCAGTATCTTCTTAGAAGGTCCGCCAGTGCTAGGTAGGTAACGTCATTTGCTTATTTAATTTATTTTCATCTTGTATTTTTACTAGCCATTTAAATTTTGTCTGGCAATGCCATCTACACTATCATGTCGGAGACTGGAAACAATCTTCGATAGTTAGTTGCTTATTCTTGAGTATAGAGGGCGCATAAGAAACATTTCCACTATAAATACACGTTAATTTGTGTATTATTTTAGAACTTAGTTGGTTGTTTTGCAAAAGATATGCGTTCGTCTGATGATCTGCAAGAACAGTGAAACCGGTCTCTGGCTTTTCTTTTTGCAAAATAACCAACAATTTATATATTGATTTTGTTCTCTATGCTCGAATTACTTTCTCCATGCCAGGCATAAAATTATTCATTAATTAGACATGAATGATGATATTATGGAACAGTTAGAAATATATAACCAACTTTTTTGATAAAAATACTTTACTTAGTAAACTAAATATTTAGAAGACAAAACGGTCCAATGTGTTAGAAAATGAAATTATTCCAGAAAATCTTTTAGATGTAACAAAATTGTGCAGCCAAGCAATATTTACAATTTGCTGAAAGTTTTCTGTGTCTCGTCTGTATCCACAGCAATTCCAGAGAGGATATTTTCCGACAATGAAACGGATTAAAACTAATCTTAGAAATTCAATGGGACGTGAGATATTAACTGCACTTGCTTCATTGAGTTGAGTATTCATATCGAAATTGAAGTTCCGATTGTTGAGGAAGTAATCAATAATTTGTGCTTTCGTCGAGAAGTCTTAATTTTATTTCTACACTTTCGATCCTTCGTAAAAACTATACTGCTTCTAGTAAAGATATTTATTTTGGTTGAAATTTCAAAGTATATTTTTGTCGAATGTCGATATCGTATTTACCATACTTTGTTCCGCAATGCGCATGTCTCGTTGTAAGGTAACACAGTTTATTGGATTTTGGATGGACTACCTCCCAAAATAATTTCTGTGTATGGCCTTGAATATTATTATATGAATCGTACTTCTGTGACTGGCAAGCGGCAAAATATTGTGGCGGGCTACTATTAACGCATTCACACAAAACCTTGTCAACCCATCCTTTTTCTTGACAAGCACTACCGGGGATGCCCATGGACTATTCGAGGGCTCAGTCACTTCCTGTTTCTCCATGTCCGTGATAATTTGCTCGGCTTTCTTACGCTTTAACAAAGGAAGTCGCCTTGGATGTTGTCTAATCGGCTACATATCTCCAGTATTGATCTTGTGTTGCACCACATTCGTCCATCCTTTCTCACTATCATCCAGTGCGAACATACCTCGATATCGTCCGACCAGTTCTTTTACCTTGCCCAGTTGGTAGCCGTGTAATCCTTGACACGAAAGTATCAATATTTCCAGCAATTTCTGTGAACAACGTTTAATATGGCATACTGGAATGCAACTTCCTACAATCATGTCTTTCGTCAGCGTCACCGTATGCGGCTTAATGTTTAGCACTCTTACTGGTATCATATTTCGAGCCTTAACCAGTGTTCCTCCAATCAATAATCCCTCCTGACCCATTTCCGATTCAGTTGCTTCCATCAGGCATACTTGTCCGTCCAGGAGAGTACCATCCGGCCGTTCCATCACGATCATTTCTGTCTTCTTGGGTACTTTCATATCGCAAATCATTCGAACTTGAATCGTCCGGTTACTCTTTCCGAAGCACATTTTCTTTTATGTTCACATGAAACCCATATTCTCTCATGAGATTCATTCCCAAGATAACTTCTTCTGTAATTTCAGCTACCAACACCCGGTGAATAATTAATTTGTCTCCAATTCCCAACGTTTCGGCAATCTCTCCGTGAGTAGAAATTTTCTCATCACTTGCCGTTCGTAGGCATACCGATGCAGGTAGCACTATACCACGACCAATCAAATCTGGTCTCACATAGTCCTTGTCGCTTCTGTATCTACGAGTAATCGGACAATTCTACCATCAGTATAAATGCTGTCTAGACTTCCCATCGACGATGCAGCACGGATGATAATTTCCTGAGCACTACGTTGTGCTGTCGACGTTCGTCCCTTTACGTCGACTTGCTTTAGTTTTCCCTGCTGCTTAACGGGCTGTTTTTTTGGTTGAATACAGCGTCTCTGTATATAACCAACTTCACCGCAGTTCCAGCATCGCAGACCCCATCTCCGCGGTCGTTGTCTTTACAGCCTTTCCGCCTTTTGTTTTTTAAATAAAAGGTTGATTATTTCTTCTATTCTGTTGTGCGATTGACCAGGTTCTTCTAAGGCAGACCGTTGTGGCTTACCCCGTGTGATGTTTGCTTAGCTGCTTCAAATTCAAGCGCATGAGCCAGTGTGTCGTCTAACATTTTTGGCCGTGCCAGTCTTAGTGCTTGCTGTATTTTGCCATCTTTAACGCCATCCACAAATGTTTTAACATTATAATTTAATTAAGGGCCGCTATGCTTGCGGTCACTTCCCCTAGGCTTCACCCGAAGGTTACACTGGGTTGCAAAAAAAAAATGTTTTAACAGCCACTTGTTTGAGTAAGATATCTGGTGCCGTTGGGTGTTCAGTGAAATCTTATTTCAATGCAATTTAACATTTCATTAATCTGTGTTCTAGCGTGGCTGTACTTTCATTCAATTTTTCTTACATTTTCGCAGCATTTTCACTAAGTGTCACCTCTACTTTAGCCGACTTCTCTTTCATACCGGATTTAAAATCCTTAAGGAAATTCATTAACGTTTCTGCGTCCATTTTACTTTGGCTTTTTTCAACAGGCATATACAAATTACTCAAATGTCTTTTGACTTGTGTTAAATTAATCACTATACACCCAACACAGGCTGATTCCAGTGTAGCGGGCTACTATTAACGCGTTTACCAATTTAAAACAAGTAATAATAAAGGTCTTTATTACTCACTGTTCACAAGTCTAATTAACAGTATATGCCTTATTTATAGATGTTTTCATCCAATTAACAGTAACGCACTATCACACTATGCTATTTACAAGCACTAATATCTTCTTAAACTAAATCCTTAACCATAAGTCTTCTTGACAACACTAACATTACTATAATTTATGTATTACCCTTTTATCTATGTATAAACTGGCGGTACAATATGCACGTTCATATAACACAAATTTATATTTACTATAGAACCTTCAAAACCTAATAACCAACTAACTATACACGATAAGATTTATATACGACATTTGAATATAGACTAACTGATGTACACTCATCACCAATCTTATATATACCCTAAAATTAACTAGAAGAGACATAGTCTGATGTTTGCTCGAATGTTGTAGACTTCTGTAGAATACATTTCGGTTATGCAACTTGCGTGTTTGACGGGTTGCCTAATAGTTCGTAACAATATATATTCTGCTTTCATTACTACATAACATAAGCGTGGCATATGAAAAACGACACGGTATGAAAGCGTTTTATTTGTGCAATATCTATTTAACAATATAAATTAACATGTAAGAGCTTTTTTTTGCAAGTACAAGATTGCTCAATTGGCTTTTTGTTTTTATTTGGCACACTTACTGTTGCAGTGGGATCAAAATAAAGAGCTTCAAACTCCCAGTGCATAATAGCCTGTCCATTATACGCAGAGTGCAAAACAGCACCGTCTTTGTTAAATAGTAATTTTCCTAATATAACGTCTTGTTTTTCGTTGGTCTCTCGACCAGAATAGAGCGTCCCTCCAGGCTCGTACCCTGTTACTATAAAATGTTTATCAGTAATTTTTTCAAAGGCGTGAGTGCTAGTTCGAATCCAGCGGATGTATTCTTGATGACTGGTGCATAGTACCTGAAAATGCAATTGATTAATTATAATAAATCATTGAATCGTCTAAAGGAAATTAATTTTATCAAGTTTAAATTGAAAATGTTGTAAAAAGGGAATTGCGTTACGAAATGTAAACAATACTTAGCAAACCGAATTCATTAGATCAAACTCTACTATTGGCAAAATATATGCAACTCTTAAGTAGACACAGGAAACTTTATTAATCAAACTACGGTGGGAAATTAGTACTTCAGAATGGAAGCGTAATTTTAGTTTAAACAATTTTTTTATAACAACCTAATATCTGTTATAGTATGAAGTTTAAATTATGAGCGAAGGTATTATGTGAGCGACACAAAATTTTATATGTCGCGTTTTAAAGGGTTATCTAAAAAATTAATGAACGCCCGAGTGACGCATTTTACTTCTCATTTAGCATATACAGTGTGTCTGATTTTATGTGTCACGGCAAATATCTCGGTTATTATAAGAATTTCAAAGAAATGTTATATACAAAGGTTGTGTAACTTTTTATTTGCAATAATATGTCAAAATAAAAAATAACAATGGAGCATCAAATTTTTGAAATATAGCAAATAAATTCAAAATTTTAAATGGAATATACGAATTGTTATTACATATTCTTAAAGTGCTTAAAATTTTCTTTCCAACGATATATCACTCAATAATAATTAAACATAGAACTCGATTATTAAATAGCGCTTAACACGTACCTGATTGAAATAGGCATTCAAAACAGTGGGCGGCAAAACAATTGCTAGCGCTCACCTAAACGCAGAATTTAATAATAATAACAACAACAAAGAAATACTAAATTACAAAATTAATTTAAAATGTTAAAGGTTATGTTCCCCATGGCCTCCGTTATTTGCACGACTTCGCTGAGATCTAATTATTAAATTTCTTCTGCTTTTTGCAACATACATGGTGCTATTTGATCACACGCTCTTCGAATGCAATCTTAAGGATATCATGACTTTCTAAGTCACAAAGGTGTGGTGATCTTGCTAGCCAGTTCATGGGACCTCCATGTTCGATCCATTTTGCACCAAACATGAAGATCAACAATGTGGAATTAAATTACTAAGGAACAACTGTCAAGAAGCGCTATCAATTGTTTCACCGTCCACTGTTTTGAATGATTATTTCAAATAGACGCCTGATGTTAAGCGAGTTTTAATAATCGATTTCTGGGTTTAATTGATTGGATAATTATTATTGAGTGATATATCGTTGGAAAGAAAATTTTAAGCACTTTCAGAATATGCAATAATAATGCGTAAGTTCTATTTAAAATTTTGAATCGATTTGCTGTATCTCAAAAATTTGATGCTCCATTGTTTTTTTTTTATTTTGACATATTATTGCAAATAAAAAGTTACACAACTTTTGTATATAACATTTCTGTGAAATTTTTACAAATTTTTACAAATTGTAAGGCGCCGGGTACAGATAAAGTGCAAGTAGAAACTCTAAAAGCCGCTGGACAAGCAGTAACATAATGCGTCTTCCAACTTGTAAGTTATATGTACGAGACAGGCGAGATACTCCAAGGTTTCAAACGTAACATCATAGTAACTATACTAAAAAAGAAAGGCGCGGATAGATGTGAAAATTTTCGAACAATAAGTTTGACAGCACACATATCAAAATATTAACTAGATTGTACAAAGACGAATGGAAAAACGAGCTGAAGAAATACTAAGAGTAGACCAATTTGGGTTTAGGCGAAACAGGGGAACACGGGAGGCTATTTTAGCTCTGAAAGTGATAATGGAGAAAACAATAGAAACAGGGAAAAGCGATTATAGGGTTTGTAGATCTGGAAAAAGCATTCGACAACGTAAAATAGAAAATATTTTTCGAAATACTCACAAAAATTGGAATGAGTTATAGGGATAGACGAATAGTGCATAACCTATATAAAGAACAAACAGCAGTAATAGAATTAGAGCAGGAACGTAGAGAAGTAAACATTAGGAAAGAGTTGAGACACGGATGTGCCCTATTCCCATTAATTTTTAACTTGCACATTGAAGAGGCAACGAATACTGTCAAATGCAGGAAGACATTTGGAATTACTATACAGGGACAAAAAAATTGATATGTTTAGATTTGCAGATGATATAGCGGTATTCACATCTAGCAAGGAAGAGTTAGAAGCTGCTTTTAAAGAAATGGAAACGGTTCTAACGGATAGATATGGTATGAAAATTAACAAAATTAAAACTTTTGTATATAACATTTCTGTGAAATTTTTACAATAGCTGAGATATTCGTTATGACACAAAAAAAAACAGACACACTGTATATGACAGGTAAAAACTTCTCTTTACTGAAGGATAATGCCTGTAGGAGAGATGGACATATAAAACTAGACACTTGTCTGTGTGGACGCATATGCAAGTTTAATCGTCTTTCTAGACGTACGCCTGTCATTGCTTTCTTATATATCTATCTATCCTGCACCTATTGCGAGGTTTCCATTTAACTTAGATTGAGGAGACGGTACAGTTGAAATGGAACATCTCCTTCGTAGATGCAGCGATGTGTAATTCTTAGTTCCAGTGTTTGATATGTTTAAAACGTAGAGCGAGTTAGTTTTTCCAAATCATATGTTCATCCCATGAGAGTTTAAGACGTAGGCTGCATTTCACCGTGGCTATGAATGTTTAATATCCCTATTCTGGTTTGAACAACAAGAGGTTTGCCGAAATTTTTAATTTGCAATTGTAGTAGTTCTGACCCCTCTAAGTAATTAGTTGCGGCATCCGAAATTGGCCTGCGTTAAATATACAGATAAATAACATCGATGTCAATAACCTTGAGACCTTCTGAATTGTATACGTGTGTAATTTCATCACTGGTAACCACTTTTTTGCACAATTTTATAGTTCAGTTTATCTGCGAAGTTCTAGAATCTAAAGTTATTTTTGAATAGTTTTTCTTCTCGCAGAACTTTTTTCAACAAATGAAAAGATTTAGTGTTTTCTACAAACAATTTAGTAGAGGTGTAATATTTTATCTTCTGTTGTAAAAATATTCATTTCCAATGGACCTGCACCTTGCCGAAGTTCTAGATTACTAGAACAGGTGAAATGGCTTGCGTAATCTAATGAGCTAAAGAGCCAAACTACAGGTCCAACCAAAGTAGTAGGATCTTTAGTGAGGTACTAGACTAAGACAGGTCCCCGAAAGAGGGCAGCGGCTCTTTCGACACTTAGATTGGCAGAGACCATAGGGGTCGGTATGGCAATCTAAGACACACTCCTGCGATGTGTAAGGCAACGGGAAACTGCCACATTACCTTCCAAGTACACTGCGTACTTAAATTGTAATAAACATGATGGCATCCTCTGGGGTAAAATATTCCTGAGTTAAAATAGTCCCCCATTCGAATCTCGGGGGGAGGAGTACTTAGGAGCATGCGATCGGAAAGTCCAGAATAAGAGTCAGGAATATTTTACGAGTCGGAGCGTAGAGCGTTAGAAGCATGAAGCAAGTAAGTAAGCTAGAGAACCTAAAAATCGAAATGAATAGGTTAGCACTAGACATAGTAGGGATCAGCGGAGTTCGGTGGCCAGAGGCGAGGGATTTTTGGAGTGGCGACTTCAGGGTAATTCATACAGGTTCAGAAGGAAATTTGTGTGTGGAGATAGTTATGCGGAAAAAGATAGCATACTGTGTAGAAAATTACCAACAAAAGAACGAAAGAGTACTCATGGTTAGATTCGAATCTAAACCGTAATAACACCGTAATAATACAAGTATACATGCCCAGCTCTAGCTACAGTGACGAAGAGGTAGAAGCGATCTACAAAGATATCGAAGACATATTAAGATACGTAAAAGGATATGAAAATTTAATAATTACGGGGGATTTTAATGCAGTGGTAGGTGAGGGTAGGGAAAAAGCAGTAGTTGTTTTAGGCACGAGAAACGACATGGGAAATGGACTTGTAGAATTTTGTGACAAGAACAATTTAATCATCACAAACACATTATTTCAACATCATGCAAAAAGACGATATATATACGTGAAAGATGCCAGGAGATATAGGAAGATATCATATAGATTACATTCTTGTTAGACAACGGTTTAGGAATCAAGTAAAAGACGGTAGAAGCTACCCAGAAGCCGATATAGACACTGACTCAAAAATCGTAAGTATGAAGGCCGCACTTAAATTTAAAAATTTGAAAAAAA
The DNA here is from genome assembly GCA_036346225.1 of Platerodrilus igneus. Classification (NCBI taxonomy): domain Eukaryota; kingdom Metazoa; phylum Arthropoda; class Insecta; order Coleoptera; family Lycidae; genus Platerodrilus; species Platerodrilus igneus. The sequence continues at coordinate 813,319 of JARFIW010000957.1, forward strand.
GAAACGGAAAAAGGCACTTTGACGTAGAGAAACTAAAAGATAAAGATATTCAAGAAAGATTCGAAAAAAAGTCAAATGAATTGCTGAAAGTTATTGGGAAAATATCTGATACTTAAATAAGTAGAAACAGAATGGAATAACATTAAATCCAGTCTAGACATAGCGGCCAGAGATATTCTGCGGTATACGCAAAAAGAAAATAAGAAACCATGGATAATAGAAGAAACACGAAGATACAAAAATAAATCAAACAAAACAGAAAACAGAGATACAAAGCCATAAAATGACAAATTATTCGCAAATGCAGGAAAGCTAAAGAACAATGGATTGATGAATAGTGAAAAGAGGTACAAACAAAGATGGAAATAGGAAAAACAGATAAAGCATACAAACTTATTAGAATCAAATTTAGGGATATAAAACCGTATAGCAAAAATATAAGCGACGCGGGAAGAAACGTCATTATAGAAAATGTAGAGAAAGTGGGTAGATGACAAGAATATATAACAAATTTATATGCAGGAAAGGAACTAACTGCATTAGAACAGGAACCAGATATTGAAAATGATGCCTTGGGATATCCTATACTTAGAGATGAGTTTGAATTAGCATTAAAAGGTCTGAAAAATTGTAAGGCGCCGGGTACAGATAAAGTGCAAGTAGAAACTCTAAAAGCCGCTGGACAAGCAGTAACATAACGCGTCTTCCAACTTGTAAGTTATATGTACGAGACAGGCGAGATACCCCAAGGTTTCAAACGTAACATCATAGTAACTATACTAAAAAAGAAAGGCGCGGATAGATGTGAAAATTTTCGAACAATAAGTTTGACAGCACACATATCAAAATATTAACTAGATTGTACAAAGACGAATGGAAAAACGAGCTGAAGAAATACTAAGAGTAGACCAATTTGGGTTTAGGCGAAACAGGGGAACACGGGAGGCTATTTTAGCTCTGAAAGTGATAATGGAGAAAACAATAGAAATAGGGAAAAGCGATTATAGGGTTTGTAGATCTGGAAAAAGCATTCGACAACGTAAAATAGAAAATATTTTTCGAAATACTCACAAAAATTGGAATGAGTTATAGGGATAGACGAATAGTGCATAACCTATATAAAGAACAAACAGCAGTAATAGAATTAGAGCAGGAACGTAGAGAAGTAAACATTAGGAAAGAGTTGAGATAGGGATGTGCCCTATTCCCATTAATTTTTAACTTGCACATTGAAGAGGCAACGAATACTGTCAAATGCAGGAAGACATTTGGAATTACTATACAAGGGCAAAAAATTGATATGTTTAGATTTGCAGATGATATAGCGGTATTCACATCTAGCAAGGAAGAGTTAGAAGCTGCTTTTAAAGAAATGGAAACGGTTCTAACGGATAGATATGGTATGAAAATTAACAAAATTAAAACTGGAGTACTATATGCAAAAAAGGGGAAAATAAATCAAAAGAATACAAATATGTAACACCAACTTACAAGAGGTTAAGGATTTCTGCTACCTAAGAAGCCAAATAACGCAAGATGGGAAAAGCACAAAAGATATAAAACAAAGATTAGCACGAGGTCATGTTACATTTAACAAGAAAAAGCAACTACTGTGTTTAAAGACAATAAACATAGAAACAAGGAAAAGATTGCTTAAAACATATGTGTGGAGCACAGCACTGTACGGCTGTGAAGCCTGGACAGTAGGAGAAGCGAACAAGAAAAAGATAGAAGCTTTTGAAATGTGGTGCTACAGACATATGATGAAGATATCATAGACAGACAAAGTTAAGAACGAAGAGGTACTAGAAATGGTAGGGGAAGAAAGAAATATGTGGAAAACGGTAAAAAGTAGGAGAGATGCGATGATAGGCCATATACTACGGCATGAGGGAATAGTGCATAATATATTAGAAGCAGAGATAGCAAAAAAAAGAACATGAGGTAGACCTAGGATGGACTGCACACAGATAATGAAAGATGTAGGCTGTAGGAATTTCAGGGAAATGTGTAGGCTAGCTCAGAATAGAAATCAATGGAGTCATCTAACAAGTCCCAAGGTGAATAAATTAATAACGAAAAAGTAACTGTACTTAAACATGATGATTATTATAAGCAACTACAAGTATTGGTTGGGCAATATTCTTGAATAATGATAATTGTGTGAAAGGATTTACTAGAAAACTATTAATTCGGCAGATGTCTAAGTGTTGGGGGGATCTTGGCAGCCACAGGCTGCTTAACCCCCTTCACTGAATCTTGGTGAAATAGGGCATAAAATTACAAACGATAGAAGGGGAACCGAGCTGTATACAGGCTGTGTGAAAATTTCAGGGAACTGTGTAGGCTAGCTCAGAATATAAATAAGTGCAGGTACGTGTCCCACCAGTTTTGAGACGGAGAACCTATTGTCGAAAAAATAAGCGCAGATAAATCTGATGATTATTATAAACAACCATAGGTGTTGGTTGTGAAATGTGCAACTAATGTTGAATGTGCGAAGAGATATATTGGAAAAAATATAAAATTGGTAAATGTTCAAGTGCTTGCGGAACTTGGCAGCCACAGGCTGCTTACCCCCCTTCGCAACCTTACATGTGATTTTCCAATGCTCCAGGCGAAGGTGCTACATTGGCCAGGAAGCAAGTTCTTTTTTTGTTACCTGGAAAATTTGGAATTATCTCGAACCCTTGCTGTTCCAAGCAAGGTAGGGATCTTTAACGTGTGTGACAACACTCACACACGGGACCTCCATTTTACCTCTCATCCGCAGGAGGGTGTATTTTGTGAAAAATGCTCGCCTAACATTTTTCAAGCGGACCGTGTCGGGATTCGAACCCGGGACCTTGGGCGTAGTAGTTACACACATACCACTACGCCACGGAGCCCTCACCTCCTCACAACCACTGAGTATCGGAGAAATAGGGTATATAATTGTAAAACAATAGAAGGGGACCGAACTGCATCCAACAAGAAAGAACAGCGCCTATGATGAAAGACAACAAACATAGAAACAAGAAGAAAATTGTTGGAAGCATATGTATGGAGTACAGCACAGTATGTCTATGAAATACGGGCAGTAGGAAAAGCAGACAGAAAAACGGTAGCAGCCTTTTGGAATGATGTGCTTCAGATGTATGAGGATGATAGCTTGGACAGACACAGTTAATAACAAATGGGTTATAGAAATTGTAGGGGAACAAGGATATATGTGGAAAAAAAAATAGGAGAAACAGAAGGGCAGAAAACGTTTTAAGGCATTTTTGGGGAATAGTATGGGATATATTACAGGTAGAGATAGAAAAAAGGATCTAGATATAGATCCAGAACAGATAGTAATAGATGCAGAATGTGCAAATTTCAGAGAAATGTGTAGGTTAGTTCAAAATAGAAAACAATGATGGTACGCGTCTAACCAGTTCCAGAACTGAAGACCTAATGATGATGATGATGTAAAAATATAGTTTGCATCCAGTTATTGAATTCGGTAGCCTTCTAGTGTAATATAGATTTTTTGTTTAGTTTGCTTGTAACTCGCATTTAGCTATAATTTAGTTTTTAATTTAACACAGAAGGTCATTGTGATTTATTTGGCCACGCGTCTTGCTGGACAGAAATGAAATCGATCCTGTTTACTTAAGAAACCTCAATGCCATCGATTGTAAACGTATAGCATCCATAAATTTTAACCAAACTATAGTGTTAGTTAATTTTGGTCAGGTCTCTTTGAAGATAAGTTTTGTATAACATTTTTGCATAACAGGAGCCAAAACAGAGACTTCATATTGGTATAACAGTGCTTGTGAAATTTTATTTCGAATCGATAAGTTGTAGCTTGCAAGACGAGGGCAAAACGGATTAACATTAATAGCGGTTAAACGTTGGAGTATATCCGATAAAAGCAACATTGTCTTTGAAAAGACGTTGTTTTCCATATAAATTGCAAACAATTGCTAAAGTACTAACTAAAATTATTGTACTTGTTTTCGGTTTTGCTATCTATCGTCGCAGTTCTTGTCTGGCTAGTAATATGCTTGTCCAGCGGCACCTTCTACGTTTAGTTCGGCATTTGCAACTGCAGTCTGATACTCGCTAAAGAACAACATAAACGTGGAGATACTTGTCCCAGCATTGTTGTGATGATAGATATCATGTGTTTGACGTAGGAACAGCGTTTGTTAGCTCCTGAACAGTTCTGGATATACTGTGGTACGATTGAAGTATAGACCTTCTAGCCCAAGAGCCAATTTTTCAAAACGGCCTAATATTTGAACCATAAGTAAAACTGCTTTTGTATCATTTTCGTTACTTGCTAAAGTGTACGACCAATGGGTTAGCATGAAATCAAACCACCTAGAAGTTATCTTCCTTTTCTTATTTATTATTGTCTTAACGTTTTTTGGAAAACGCGTCTTCGCATTTTGTTGTGTAGTTTTATGTTATAAATATCCGAAATACCCTATTTACACTTGCTTTCTCATCGTTCGTGTGCTCTTTTGGTGGATGTTTGAATTCTTGTAGTATTAGTGGTTCTCTGTGGTATTATAGAAAATGTGTATTGCAAAAACCAGTTTGCATGTTCATGTAGATTACTGCAACTGTTTCCGATGGATTGAAAATTTAAATTTTTGGCATGGAAGTCGGGGATTCGGATGTGGCATTACGATGCTGCTAGCATATCCTATTCAGTAAACTGCTTGCTATATAGAATTTTGCTAACACTCTTTGATATTTTCCACGTTTGCTCTGTGATCGGTTTTACTTTTGTTATCAACCCTGAGTCCCTGATCTGTTTTGAAAACCTTGGAGAGCTCTTTACTGTACTGAAATACAGTATTGCCCGAAATAAACAGTACTGAAATTGTAATTGTTTTGTATATTTAAAAAATACATATTATTGACACTTTATTATATGTTCTAAATGTGCACCTCCTCGTTCGAGACAGACTTCATAACGATGTTCTAAGTTTCTGGTCATGTTATTGAATAAGGGTTGTCTCAGGGCTGCGAAGAAGACTCTAACGGCATCCTTTAATTCATCGATGGTTTGTGGTGCCCGTTTGAAAACGGCATTTTTAGCCATGCCCCAAATGTATGCGTCTGGAGGTGTGAGGTCTGGAGAATGTGAAGGATAAGGGAAGTCAGTAAATCGTGATATGAATTTGCTTGGAAAATGTTCTTGAAGAAATTGACGAATTGCGGCAGCAGTATGGCAAGTTGCCCCGTCCTGCTGAAAAAATTGGTTTCGAAATGCCAAGTTACGTGCACGACAGAATTGACGTAGATCAGGGATAAATCGTGTTAAAATTTGTCTGTACCTCTGTTGATTAAGTGTGACTTGCCTACCATTCTCTTCGATAAAGTACGGACCAATGATTCCGTGTCCGGAAACAGCACACCAGACACTCACTTTTTCACTATGTAAAGGAACCTCTTGAACCTCATCGGGTCTGGCAAAGCCCAGAAATCGATTTGTGCGACGATTCACATAGCCTGACAAGTGAAAATGTGCTTCGTCTGAAAACCAAACATTTTTCAAAAATTCAGGATTTTCATACTGTAACGCGAGAATTCTGGCGCAATATTCCACTCTACTGCGATAATCCCGAGGATGTAGTTGTTGATGTACCTGAATCACATACGAAAATGTACCCAGCTCCTTCAGGATTCTTTGAAAGGAAGTTCTTTTAAATCAAGTTGTAACGCTGTCCTTGCCTGGCTGACTTTCGGATTTTCTAAGATTTGCTCAAAAACACGTTCATGGTTATTGTTGTTGTTAACTGTCCTGGGACGCCCTGAGTTTCCTTTTCGTTGGCACAATACACTACCTGTATTTCTAAACTTTTCAATAACCTTCAAAATTACAGCATTACTTGGAGAACGTTTATTAAACCTTTGTGTGAATTGATCAGACACGTATAGCAAACTTGCACCATTACGTCGGCCGATTCCGTATGAACGAAAATAATGCTCTACCAGAAACACTTTCTCCTCTGTACTTAACACCATTTTTAACAATTAGGCCCTACTAATTACTTGTTTGAGGTTTACTTGACAGGTCTATACTAGCTAACTTGAGTGTGACAGCGCACGCATAAAAACACCGCCAACTTAGTTTCAGTACTGTTTATTTCGGGCAATACTGTACTACGTCGTAAATTTGCCTTGTCTGTCCCGCTTATATAAGACTGACGTTGGTGAGAACTTTAGAACCGGTATAGTAGTTTTTTATCGTTACTTAGTCTACCCAGATGTTCTTTTTAGTGTTTAGTTGAAGTCTTTATCTTGACATCCACTAAGGTATTTAATAAACGGTGCCATGTTCACAGCGATGTTAGTAACTTTGATCTGAATCTTTTAATATTAACAAATTTTTTTTTGAGATTCTGTTTAATTTTCTCGTTCTGGCTGTCTAATACGTTTAAATAAAACTGTTTGTTGAATGAATATTTTTGCCCAAATGGATGTGAATATTTATGGAAGTTCCTGACGATCTTCAGTGTATTTTGCGGATCTCTTCGGTTCTAAAACCGAACCCTTACGTGTGTTCATTCTTTCTTATCTTAACGGCGAAAAATATTTCTACTATTATGAATGCAATAATAATATCACGTTTGGCGAGATTCTTCGTTTCTTAGTTATACGATCAAATAATTTTGCACATTAGGACGGGAGGCTTGTAAATCGCTTATCTTCTCCGTTAAACCACACGTTCACTTTAGTACAACGAAGAATTCAAATTGCTTTAGTGATGTATTTACTGGGCCGATTGATATCAATTTTTAAAAATATTTTGTGGTGCAATCGACGAATTTTAATGTCACACCTGACAGAAATAATTGTCTTATTTTTAAATATGAATCGGACAAGGTATAATCTTACTTGTTTCTGATCCAGATTAACTATAAATAACATTTACTAAACTAGAACGAAATAAAAATTATTAAATCAATAAACTTGATTGTAGTTGTCTAAATCGTTCATTTAAAACAGAACATGTGTTTCGAGAGACTAATAGATGAGGTTGATAAATAGATTACTTAAATATTAAAAGCTAAAAGGAACTGGATACTTGAGAGAAGCTAAACAGTACAATCATAAAATTAATATTACTAGGTACGTTTATTAATTGAATGAAATTGTTTTATTTTATTCGTTACGAACATTATTTGTGTACACTTTAATACTCGCAAACACTTACAATACCTTTAGTTTCGGCGATAAGAAGGATCACCCAACTTGTCATTGTGACTTTTATAGTTTCTAAAACTTCGTTCTCAACATTCATTTATTAGATTTTTATGTATTTGTTGTATGTTTTATGTTGTTTACTTTCAGCTGTCTTGTGTTTGACGTTAAACCTGTGTACTTACTTTTATCGTTTCATTTTTGCTGAATGCTTGAAACCCCCATTCAAATTGAGCAACTCCTTCCTCGGGCACAATTTTTGCAGGCACTATTAATTCTCTATATAATGTTTGTCCTACGTAGGTAGTTCGTCCTTTTTCAAGTCCCCCTGGCACAGCATCATATGGTATAGTTCCCGTATAGTCTCTCCAATAATAACCTACAATGGATCTACATTAATTTGTTGTTTAAGTTATAGTCGCATCAATGATCGTCGTTCCTGAAACTTTCAGCTTTCGATCGTCGAATAATATAAACAATTTTGTATGTTACAACTACTAAAATGGTATTGAAATACATTAAGCTTGTGCATTTATACATAGCTGTAATTATAAATGATTATTGACTGCCCTGGGTGGGTAATTAAATTCAAAAAACAGTGACTGGCGTATTTAGATGCTAATTACAACGCACACGTCCTTGGTCAAATCAACTATAAATTGCTTTAGGTGACGTTCCAACCTAAAATATCGCGCAAAGACGTATGGTTTTATTTTCTTTGAAATTATCTGACTTGTTGAATTTTTGTAGAGACAGAATTGCTATAGTCTGATAAACCTGAATTTGGGATAAGTTAAGCATAGATTATACGTTAAAAATCGCCAGCACAGAACAATTATCATAATTAACCATTTAAATTTTTCAAAAGGGATAAACTTTAAATAGTTTATAATACAGATTATTATTTAATAAACATATGTCTAATATTTATTTGCTTTATGATCTAACTAATATATTTATTTGAAAAATTGAAAAAATTAATTTCCGGTCGAACCCTAACACCACACTATTTGCCCACCTGTAAATGGTAACCAATATTATTGGTAACCCTGTTATTTACAGATATTACTTTGCTTGCAAAAGCGAGATTACGTTCGCCATATTCTTTGACGTAGTCAATCAGTATGTGGTGAGTGCTACTTTAAATCTCAGCTTCTTATTGTTTTACCATGATAAAATTAATCTCACGCCAAAAGCGTTCTTCGCCCCACTCTTTGAGCAAACTGAGGCTTTCTAAGTTGAAAAGTTTGTATTTATTCAGTAAGCTAGGAACTAGGCAAGGACTACTCAACAGCGTTATTTGTTTCAGCCGAATAGCTTCATCTAAGAATTGAGGAAATCATTTGTTTGGTCGATGATAAATGCAACAAGATTTGACCGATTTACATAAAACCTAGCGTTTTTAAAGTACATGATTTCGTATTTTCAAAATTTTACAGAAGTAATAATTGCATATTTAAATACTTCAATTACTGATATACAACTGGGCTAACTATTCATTCATATTTACAAACAATTGTAGAGAACTCTTATTAAAGCAGAATAATTAATTCCTTTTAATAGGTACTTTAATTGACGTGATTTGAACTAATGTTGTATTATTGGTTGCCTAATTTGAGGATGTTATGCTCTGTTTTGCTTAGATCAATTTTGATAAGCTTCGCTGTTTACGTGGTCTCTTTCTGTATCTTTATTTTAGCTGAATGCCTCGGTAAAATTTCGGCAAAATTTTTTAAAATTTACTTATTTTATTTAGATGAACGAAATTAGTTTATAATCCATTATTTTTCATCTCAAATTTAACAATTAATAGTCACTTATTCTTGGCTTAGATTGTTTGCTTATTATTTCTACATTTTTAGAAAACTACTTTATCTACATTTAGAACCTGTTACGTTTATTTTCGACGATAGATTCAAATACGTCCTTTTTGTGGTAATTCGTTTTTCATTCACCTAGTTTGTGTTTCTATTCAAAACCTCATCCTGTATTTTTATCTCGTTATAATAGTACGCGCAATCATAACATTTCTTTCAAATCTATTCATTCTAAAACGAAAATGTATTCCATAAACTAAATAGTCAATACCTTGTTTTAGGTATCCGTTAATTTGTTAAACATTCCGATAACGGATAATTGCTTTCTTTTGTGTTTTGCATTTAAAGCCTTGTCGAAATAATAGATCCTACTATTATTTGAGCGTGTTTTCCAGTTTGCTAATCGCGCTTCGATAACGCAAGGATTGCAGTTCGAACTCGTGTTATTTGAACCCATTTTGAATTTGATTCTGTAGCTTATGCGTTAGAATATTTTCTACACTACTCGTCCCAGTACTTCAAAAACGATGCACGTTTTTTTGGTCGACAAGTAGGAGGTATCTTGCGTGTATTGGTGAGTTTTCCCGCGCTTACCCATTCCAATCAGATTCTCTTTTTAGCTCGTAGCTGGAGGTCAAATGGGTTCTTTCTTTATGTAGGCTCAACTGTTCGTTGTCGTAGACCAACTGCTTTTGTCTGTAGACCGATTCTGCAGTTATGGTGGCAAGGCGAATGGATTCTGACTACCCTGGCGTTGCTGTGCTGACTCAATCCCGACGGTTGCAAAATAAGCATCCCGACGCATAGAGGTATGTGACTCGTTTTCTTTTATACACATCGAGGAGTATTATTTACCAGCGGTTGAGGTTGTGAAACCAGTTCACCATACATGTTTAAAAGCTAGCTACGCTAGTGCTTCTGGTTATATTTCGTTAATTCTTACTACAACTTGGTCTACATTTAATACTTTAATTTAACACACGTGCTATTGAGAAAATCTATATTTAATACTTTAATTTAACACACTTGCTATTGAGAAAATCTAAGCCTTACTTTTTTCCGATGAGTTTTATTACATGTTAGTTACAAAATGCGCACTTCGTGGATCCATTATAAAATTTATCCTTTACAATATAACTTAAATTTAATACTTTTCTTTGCCCATGTGAATCAAGAAATTTTAATTTATTTTTATTGTTAGTAGATAATCGTGGGCGACGTGTTTTATTTGTTTTTGGTATGTAGGCGAATCCCCCCACTCTCCGCGGTTGGTAGTTAGCCTGGTATTTACTTTTCTTCCGGCTACGTCTAGGTACGTAACAAACCATACTGTTTTATATTTTGTAAGAAACAACGGTTTCCATAAACGGTATCCTGATTGGTATTTTGGCGTTTTTCTATTTTTTTCTTTTACTATTCTTAAGAAGTTGTTTAGATTTTGGCCTAGTCTTATAAGGAATGTTTTGACAATCTTACTTTTGTTTGTGCAGTTTATTTAAAATGATTAGGAGATACCAGCATCTTTGCTAATTTAAATGCTTCTGAATTGTTTTATAACCCGCACTTTACTGTTTAAACTATAAAATTATCAAGGTTATTGTACATACTTGAAATGCGATTTGAAGGCTTTCATACTGTGTAATTATTGTTTTCATTACAGATTGCCTCATTAATATAATGTTCTTCTTAAGTTTTAGTACATAATATATGTTTTTCTTATTTGAAACTGTTTGGTTAATATATCAAGTCAGTTTTGGTGATAACTCATGTATAAATAAAAAATTTCTTCATACTTGATATCGCTACTATATGTTTAAATATATAAATAAGTAGTTGATACATATTTAAAAACATCACAAAATAAAAGTATTAAGTCATTAACTTTGAGTTAAACTAAAAATTGTAGCTACTGTGTACGAACTAACGTGGTGGTGGAAGTGTCTAGAATAATTATATTTTAGACGCTAAATTATCAATAAGGGACGAGTTTACTAATAATAAATACATTCGTTACAAAAATTTAGAAATTAGTTTAAATAGGTTCGTTCTTAAACTTTCATCATCATCATCCGACTCACTCCCTGACGATAAGTAACTATCTGAATTATCACTATTATCATTAACCCGCATAATTAGATCTTGAGCTTCGTCTATATAAGTTTCTCGTTCAACATATTCCTTTTCATTTTTTCAACATGCAAAGATACTTTTCTCCACACTTTAACTGCAATATTTGTTGTGTTCGTCTGTCAACTTCTATACATCATCTATTTTAAGGATTACATTACATGCAGCGACATGGTTCTTAAGTATCGCCCATAGCTTTTCGCTTGGGTTTAGTTCTGGAAGATCAATTACAAACACCTGATGAACAAGTTTATTTGCCTTAATTTTGGAATATAATATTGGATTGGTATCGTTACATTCAAAAATGATATTTCGTTCCTTCAACCATTTTTGCATATCTCTTTTCTTCGAACTTGAAGTAGGATTAGGGCACACAAGAACATTGTGATGATCTAACGCATTGTCATAACCAACACCGGCTTGGTTTCAAATTTGGTAATAACTTTTCCTGCAGCCACTTTTTATAATTGCGGTGATTCATGTCATCGTTATAATGCTGCATTCTGTCGACCTCGGGTATAAATCACTTCCCTCTTATTCATATTACTCTAAAGAAACATCAAGATTGATGAACGATTAAATAAGCATTCTTTGCGCATATGACGTCACCCACCATCCCATAATAATTGTACTCTATCGCAGTCTAACCTTCAATTCCAGTTCCAGATTTAGGAGTATGTCTTGCATCAGTGGTACCATTATAAAAAAATTACGTGCCAAAAAATTGAAAAAAGCGTCACCCCTTTTAATTTCACTTAGTTATTGGTACAGTTTGAAATGTTAATGATTATTATAATTGTACTTATTTTTCATGATTTGAACATTAATGTTTATGCTGTTTATCTACAATTTAAATTAGATACGTTGTTGATTTAGATATACAATACGTAAAATCGGCATCGCTCTTACTTAATAAATTTCCTGGTTGAAGAGTACACAATTAAAAAAGGCCGAGGGCTGAAAACCCCGTTTCAATTTTAAATAATCTTGAATATATTCTATATTTTTTTGTACAAGAGTAATGAATTGACTTTTACTACAGGTTTAGGTATTATACTTTGGAATCACTGCCACCTATTTGGAAGATTTTCTTTTTCCGACGATTCTGTATTACTAACGCACGATTCAGATGGAGCGTTTTGAGTGTTAGTAGATGTTGATCTGTTAAGTTATTTGGTGTATAAAAAAGTTCTGAGCTTTAGATTTCATACAACCGAAACCACAATTTAAAATTCATTAGTTTTCCCGCTCTTTTACGGTTTTACAACGTTGATATTTGGTCTTTGAAAATACCATGCGGTTTGACGTTTGATGTGCATAACTTGCAAAATCTGTAGTGTTCACGATGGCAATAACAAAAGAGCATATTCGATTTTCCACCCACTTCACGTTTCATCTGAAGAAAAATGCTGCTGAAGTCACTGAAATGATTTGTACTGCATATGGAGAGAAGGCTGTAAGTCATGCTACGTGTAAAAGGTGGTATCAAAAATTTCGCCAAGGGGATTTCAGTCTTGAAGGTGAACATCGTGCTGGACGCCCTCAAAATTGAAACGGACGTTCTGCAAGCATTGTTGGATATAAACTCTGCATAAACTGAAAAAGAGCTTGCACAGCAGCTTGGCATTACGCAGCAAGCCATTTCCACACGTTTACGCGCAATGGGAACAGTTCAGAAGGAAAGCAGATTGGTTCCGCATGCACTGTCCGAAGACAACAAAAATCGACGGCGTGACACCGCACTCACTTTGCTTTTAAGGTTCCGGAAAAAGGATTTTCTGCACCGAATCATTACAGGCGATGAAAAGAGAATATTTTATATTAACCCGAAGCGTAAAAAATCATGGGTTGACCCTGGTCAACCTTCGACATCGACTCCAAAGCCCAATATCCACGGCAAGAAAGTTTTGCTCTGCATATGGTGGGATTGGAAAGGTATATTGTATTACGAGTTGATACAGCCGGGTGAAACAGTTACGTCAGACCTCTATCAGCAACAATTGACCAATTTGAGCGATACGTTTGAAGAAAAGAGGCCATGTACTGGCAAAGGACGTCGTAAAGTGATACTGCTTCATGACGATGCCCGTCCACATGTTGCGAAAGTGACTCAGGACCATATCTTTGCATTAGGCTGGGAACTTCTCCCGCATGCGGCGTATAGCCCAGACATGGCGCCTTCCGATTATTACCTATTCTGGTCGCTGCAGCGTCACTTGGCTGATATACACTTTGTGACACTTGAAGAAAATGCATTGATGACTTTATCGCCTCGAAGCCAGTGAGCTTCCATCATCAGGGAATTCGCAAGCTGCCCGAAAGATGGCAGAAGGTCATCGATGCAAACGGGGAATATTTCGTTGATTAATATCTTTTTGTTTGTTTTTAAATAAATATTGAATTTTGCAAGAAAAAGCTCAGAACTTTTTTGTACACCTAAAATATTGGGTTTGTTTAAAATGGTCGTATCGGCCACACTGTTTGACGATATAACTGAAAGGATAATATTTTTGTTTTATGATTGGTATGAAACTATTCACCTTTTGACTAGTATAGATAACAAAATAGAACTATTCGGAGATGACAATCTGCTTAACTAATGCTACACTGCAGGTAATGAGAAAAAATTGCAAACGCTCATTAATCTGTATTTATTCATCACTTATTTTTCACCATGTATTCGGAAATTGCGCACAATATTTACAATTTTTAACACGTATAATTTATCACCAAAATTATTTGTAATTTCAACATGTTATAAATCATTTGTATATATCGCCAGTTAGTTAAACCGTTCATTTTACATTTCCAATGCTCTACCCGAAGGTACTACATTGGCCAGGAGGCGAGTTTTTTGTTGCCTGGAAATTTAGAATTTTGCCGAACCCTTGCCGTTCCAGGCAAGGTAGGGATCTTTAACGTGCGTGACAACACTCACACACGGGACCTCCATTTAACCTCTCATCCGAACGAGGGCGTAATTTTTGTGAAAAATGCTCACCTGTCATTTTTCAAGCAATCGACCGTGTCGGGATTTAAACCCAGGACCTTGGGGCAGTTAGTTAAACCCCGGATTATTTGCCTTTTATCAGAAGATGACGACCTTTGTGTACTTTCAAGTACGACTCAAACATTAAAGCAAGGTAAATTGAATGTTCGTAACAATAGTTTTTCCTAAGAGTTATTTTCACCAACCGCATGTGCAGTAGGTAATAGATGTTTTGGTCAGTACACTCCGCTAATCTAATAATGATCGTCCAATCAAGCCCATTTTTATAAATCTGAAGCAATCCTATTTGAGTCAAACGTGAGAAGTTCATACATAGATCGTATCTTGTACGATTATAAGACCCACTTTGGAACAGGTACCTCTTCACATTTTTTATGTTGACAAGTTTCTTGTTTTCTCTATATTTCATCAACCGAAGTGTTTATCGAAAAAGGAGCTTAGCTTAGATCAGTTTTGTAGAAAACAAAATTGCACACATGTTCTTGTCTCAACAATTTTTCTGTATCTCAATTGTTTAAACACGTAAATGGCGAACAAATTGCAGAATGCGTGACTAGGCATGTTTTCTTTTTACTTCCACAGTAATTTTGTTTGAAATGTTACGTTTTATAATAATAGCTCAATAATTTGTAATAATTGTTGGTTATTATTTATATCCATTCTGAACGGACCTGGATCTTGAAGAAGTTCTAAAATACTAGAACGCGTAGAATGACTTGCGTGTTTCAGTGAACTAAAGAACCGAACTGTAGGTTTAATCAAAATAGTGGGGTCTTTAGTGAGGAACCAGACTAAGACAGCTCCCCGAAAGAGGGCATCAGCTTTTTCGGTACTTAAAGCGTCAGAGACCATAGGGGTCTAAGACACGCTACTGCAATGTGGAAGGCAACAGGAACTACCACATTACCTCCTAAGTACACCAGGTACATAAATTGTTATTAAAGATGAAGGCATTCTCTGGGGTAAAAAATTCCGAAGTTAAAATAGCCCCTATTCGGATCTCCGAGAGGGGACTACTATAGCAAATAGATTACATTCTTGTTAGACAACGGTTTAAGAATCAAGTAGAAGACTGTAGAAGCTATCCAGAAGCAGATATAGACACTGACCACAACATCGTAATTATTAAGGCCGCTCTTAAATTTAAATATCTGAAAAAGAGGAACAGAAAAAGGCAGTTTGTCTTTGAGAAACTAAAAGATAAAGATATCCACGAAAGATTTGAAATAAAAGTCAAATGAATTACTGAAAGAGATCGAGAAAATTTCTTATGCTAAGGAAGTAGAAACAGATTGGAATAACATTAAATCCAGCTTAGACATGGCGGTCAGAAATATTCTGGAGTAAGCTCAAAAAGAAAATAAAAAACCATGAATAACAAAGGATATCCTGAATCTAATAGAAGAAATACGAAAATACAAAAATAAATCAAATGGAACAGGAAAACAGGGATACAAAGCCATATAATGGGAAATTATTCGCAAATGCAAGAAAGCTAAAGAACAATGGATTGATAAAAAGTGCAAAAAGGTACAAATTAAGATGGAAAAATAGGAAAGACAGACGAAGCATACAAATTAATTATAATGAATTTTAGGAATATAAAACCATATAGCAAAAATATAAGGGGCACTGAAGGAGACATAATTATAGAAAATGTAGAGAAAGTGATTAGATAGCAAGAATATATAGAGAATTTATATGCAGGAAAGGAACTAACAGCATTAGAACAGGAATCAGACATTGAAAATGATGACTTGGGATATCCTATACTTAGAGATGAGTTTGAATTAACATTAAAAGGTCTGAAAAATGGAAGGCACCGGATGCAGACAAGGTGCAAGCAGAAACACTAAAAGCCTCTCGACAGCAGTAACAAAACGTCTCTTCCAACTTATAAGCTATATTTATGAGACAGGCGAGATACCCAAATATTTCAAACGTAAGATCATAGTCACTATACTAAAAAAAAAGAGGCTCGGGTAGATGTGAATCGAACAATAAGTTTGATTGCACATGTTTGAAAAATATTAACTAGAATGGTACAAAGACGAATGGAAAAACGAGCTGAAGAAGTACTAGGCGAATATCAATTTGGGTTTAGGCGAAACAGGGAAACACGCGAGGCTATTTTAGCTCTCAAAAGGATTGGAATGAGTTTTAGGGATACACAGATAGTAAGCTTATACAAAGAGCAAACAGCGGTAATAGAATTAGAGCAGGAACATAGAGAAGTAAATATTAGGACATGGGTGAGACAGGGATGTGCCCTATCCCCATTAATTTTTAACGTGTACATCAAAGAGGCAATGAATACTGTCAAATGCAGGAAGACATTTGGAATTATTATGCAGGGACAAAAGATTGATATGCTTAGATTTTCAGATGATAGAGTGGTATTAGGATCTTGTAAGGAAGAGTTTGAAGAAGCTCTTAACGAAATGCAAACTGTTCTAACATAGAGATACGGTATGAAAATTATCAAAAATAAAACTAAAGTACTATAATGCAAAGGAGGGGAAAATAAATTAAAAACTAGAACACACTAGAACTTACAAGACGTTAAACAATTCTGCTACCTAGGAAGCCAAATAACGCAAGATTGTAAGAGCGCAAAAGATATAAAACAAAGATTAGCACAAGGTCGTGCCACATTTAACAAGAAAAAGCAATTACTGTGTTCAAAGACTACAAACATAGAAACAAGCAAAGATTGCTTAAAATATATGTGAGGAGCACAGCACTGTACGGCTGTGAAACCTGGACAGTAGGAGAAGCGGACAGGAAAAAGATTGAAGCCTTTGAAATTTGGTAATTTCGTATGATGAAGATCATGGACAGACAAAGTTAAAAACAAAGAGGTATGGAAAGAAAGAAGTATGTGGAAAACAGTGAAAATAGGAGAGATAGAATGATAGGCCACTTACTAAGGCATGAGGAAATAGTGCGAAATACTAGAAGCAGAGATAGGAAGAAATAGAGGTAGAGGCAGACCTAGGTTGCACACAGACAGTGAAAGATGTAAGCTGTGTGAATTTCAGGAAAATGTGTAGACTAGCACAGAATAGAAATCAATGGAGGTACGCATCCAACCAATTCGAAGATGGAAAATCTAATGACGAAAAACATAATTGTTATTAAACCTGATGATTATCATAAGCAACTATAGGTATTGGTTTTACAGTACTCTCAACTAACTTTAATTGTACCAAAGGATATATGGAAAACTGTGTTGCGGGATCCTTGGCTGCCACAGGCTGCTTAACCCCGTTCACATACCACTGAATCTTGATGAAATAGGGGATATAATTAGGAAACAACAGAAGGGCAACCGAGCTGTATCTAAACTGTGGTAATTTTAGGGAACGGTGTAGGCTAGCTCAGAATAGAAGTAGGTGAAGGTGCGCGTCCAACCAGTTTCAAGACGGAAAACCTAATGACGAAAAAATAATTGCACTTAAATCTGATGATTATTATAAACAACTACAGGTGCTGGTTTTGAAATATCTTCAACTAATGTTGATTGTGCGAAAGGATATATTGGAAAACTATTAATTCGGCAAATATTCAAATGTTGGAGGATCTTGGTAACCGCAGGCTGTTTAACCCCCTTCACATACTACTTAATATCGGTGAATTAGGGTATATATTTATAAACAATAGAAGGGGAACCGAACTGCATTTAACAAGAAAGGGCAGCTGCTATGTTCGACGACAACAAACATAGAAATAAGGAGAAAATTGTTGAAAGCATATGTGTGGAGCACAACACAGTGTGTCTATGAAATAGGGGCAGTAGGAGAAGCAGACAGAAAAACCGTAGAAGCATTTTGGAATGTTGTGTTTCAGATATATGAGGATGATAGCATGGACAGACAAAGTTAATAACAAAGAGGTTACAGAAATAGTAGAGGAATAAAGATATCTGTGAAAAAAAATAGGAGAAATAGAAGGGCAGGATACGTTCAAGAGCATTTTTGGGGAATAGTGCAGGATATATTACAAGCAGAGATAGGAAAAAGGAGGTAGAGGTAGACCTAGATCAGACTATTCCACACAGATAGTGAAATATGCGGACTATGAAAAGTCCAGGAAATGTGTAGGTTAGCACAGAATATGAAACAATGAGGGTACGCGTCTAATCAGTTCCAGGACTGAAGACCTAATGATGATGATCATTTATATATCATTTCTGAACAATTAAGCACGTTATTTGTTTTTCGAGGCTTTTGAGATTTTTCGTAACCAAAGCAGTAGCGAAGATTTTACTAATGTCTCATTCTTTTCGATGTACTTGGTTCGGTGACTTTACCGTCAGAATTTCAGTAACTGTCTTGTCGAAAGGTGCTTCAGTAATTAGTTGGACTTTCTGCTTCGATGATGTTTCCTTCAAGCATGTTGGCAATTATTATGCAATTTTTACAAGTTTGACCGTTCAATTTCTGCCAAATGTAACGTTTCTGTGAAAACTTGTAAAGAATTAAAACTTTCATCCCCCGCAGTTTTTACACAAACGAATAAAGGATTTTGTAAAATTCTAAGCAGATCGGGACTATTAAAAAAAAGATGCAATTCATATTTAAAATTTTTCTGTAGTTTGGTTAGTGTAGTTACACTCGTACTTTGATCACGAAAACACCCCAAAAAACTCAAAAAGAGAAGAACATTCTTTATTGTTTATGAATTATTTATAAATTATTATTTACTCTAAAACTTAACCTTTCAGACATAAAATGGTGATAAAAATTGCCCAATGTGCGCACCATTTATATTTAAACAGCTAGTGATACGAGAAACTTAATCAAATACAAACATGTGTAAATAAATGCACGCACTTTTATTTCCTACAAAATTCCTCTTAAACATTTTTTTATAAATTCAACGGTTAACACGATTCATCTAGAAAACGCAAGAAATCGCCTCTATTAAAGAAGCGGCTAGGTTAATTCGTTCCAAAGAGATCCGAACTTTAAAAGGTTAACCCACTCTTCGTAAAATTGGACAAAATTGGATTGATGCGGTGCTTTTGCTAATAATAGTTTAAAACATCAAGAATATGAGATGTGATT
Source organism: Platerodrilus igneus (assembly GCA_036346225.1). NCBI lineage: Eukaryota > Metazoa > Arthropoda > Insecta > Coleoptera > Lycidae > Platerodrilus > Platerodrilus igneus. The sequence goes on from JARFIW010000957.1 coordinate 832,530, forward strand.
TATTTAGCCTCAATAAAGTTAATATGAATGAAATGCATGATTTCATAAAAAAAATTACGAAATGTTGACTGAATTCACAAAATTTTCGTAAAAGTTATATGATTTTTAATTCATGACATACCTCTTACAAATAAGCGTTGCTCATACATTTCCATAAAATTTTACGAAAGAATTCAAAACGGAATCGAAACACATGTTAGGATATAAATTCCGTAGGCTAACATTTTTAAATAGCTATTGATTGCATTGACTATAAGGCGCCTAGTCCACTATAAAAGATACAGGTACAACAGACAGGACAAGCGTTAATTAAACAATTTTTAAACCATTATAGACCTCTTTTGCTGGTTAAACAAGTGCTTTTAATACAATACTAACTCTCGTGTGTCCGAGACATTTGTTATACACAGGTGTTTTCCAACAGCCTGACTAGATTATCTTGATATGTTTATGGAATTGGATACAATGTAACAATAGCCGGACTAATTCTACTTCTACAGAACCAGACTGATTTTAAAAATTATACAGATTTGGACGCCAGGTAGACGGTTAAATGTTCACACTGAGTTACCAAATTCATCAATAGATAACAATTGTGAGAGGTATTTACGCTTTTAAAACCGCGAGTGCCATGGGAAAGCACGAAGCAAATATGTTTAATAAACCATCTTTCCAAGGGTGGCAACTTAGTAGAAAGATTGTACTGTACTGTATGTGTTGAATTAATTATTGGATGAAGTATGTGTGACTTTAGAGTAAAGAATGTAATGTACATAAAATATATTACTAAATAGTACAAGGGAAATGTACCAAATTGATACATTGTTTTGTAAAGTCTGCATTATCTGAAAGCGTTTTGAACCGAAATAGCAGGTATTATTCCTGTAGCGTGAGGCTTTTGCGGAAAACAGATGTGACTTACGGATTTATGAATAAATATCCGAGCAATATGAACTGCCAATAATGTGGATGTAATTTTTCCGAAAGTTCACAAACCTTTTGTGCGAATAGAAAACGCCCCGATGACGTAAAAACAATATTCGAACGAGAACTTTCAACCTTTGAATTTGTGCAAATTTTGTATTGAATTAATTATGAATTGCATGTAATTTCTTTTTATGAAGGATCAATTTTATCAAATTCTACATGACATTTTTAGAGAATATTTAGAGTTAACTAATCTAACATTTCAATTTTATTTTGAGTGTCTAGAGCCAATAAAAACGGCGAACTAAATTTTGAATGTTAAGTATTTTAAATGTAGATATTCAAGAAATATATTTTTGTGTTTATATCAGTATTCAATCACAGATTGTCCGTTGTCGATGTCAATATTCTGAAGAGACTTTTGTTTTAACACTATGCACGAACAAGAGGCATAAAATCACGATAACTTCGATAGGTCGGTACGTTAATTTTTTTGTTATTTTTTTCTAATGTTTTCTTAGGTATATTTTTTGAAATTTTTTATTTTAATATATATCAGTGAGTAAAAGACTTATGGCCTACATTAGTTGGTTCAGGGATTAATCCCTTAATTTTTATTCACAGGCTCCCTGAACACTTTATTTTAAATTTGTTTTGTAATACCCCCGTTTTACCATTAATATATTTTACGTAGCGCGGCACTATACACATAATCATCAATAAATATTTGGAGGAATTATAATCGTTCTTAACATAACTACAACATAATTACATTTATAAAATACAGTAACAAAAATTTTATACGTATATGTGAAATAGCTGCATTATGAAGAGGCAACAATGTTGTGAAAAATAAAGGAGTTGATGATTAGATCAGATCAGGCCATCAAGCAAAGCGCAGCAGTTCCACTCAGCTTTACATACGTCGAAAACAAAAATGTTTTATTACCAATAGAATTTGGTTGTTGTAATGGCACTTAATTATAATATACTAATTTTGACTATAAATGTTCCTAATGTTTTTATATGAGGATGTACATTTGTAGAAATTGTATTAGCTTTTGAAAATGTTAGAATGTAGCTAATGCCGCGCTGCGTATGTGTCATCGAGGGCGGAAAAAGTCCCGTTAGTGCAGTGAATAATAGTGGGGAGTAACAATTTTTCAGACAGACGGGTAGTACAAGTCGACGTGTGCGGGTGAAAATTGGAAGTGACTCCACTAACCCTACATAAAGTTAAATGCACGGCATTCAATTTAATTATGATGCACGGTAGAGTGCAGCTAGCTACCTTGATTAAAATATAACTTTGATGTAAATACTATCACAGTGGAAAAAATCGAAAGTACACCAATCGTCATGGTTGTTACATGAAGTCACCAGCAACAGGTTAGTGAGCTCATTTGATAATACATAAAACTTTTAAAATTGCGCTAATTAAAAACTTACGATCTATTTTATGATTGAACCCTATCGTGGTACGTTAATTTTAGGTTAAGTTTTTGGTATATTGAATATTTGCTTTTGTTGCATTATTAATTTTTATTTCAGTATATTATAATTAAAATTGATTTTTGAGTTTTCTTGTAAATACGTGTGTAGGTGTACCAGCTATTTCTATAAAGGATTAAGGTTTCAAACAAGGTTATACCCACAGTTGACCCTGAGAGAGAAAGTTTCATTTTGAATATAGTCGTGGCATATCATTCTATCTTTAATTAAATTATTATTATTATTAATTTAAAAAAAAAGAATTTAAATTAAAAAGTTACGGGGTTATAGAAGAGAAGGGGAGAGTAATGTAACAGTTGGCGCCCAACGTGGGCTTGGCTTTGCAGATCGTTGTAATAGTAACAATTTACCATTAATAATATTATAGAAGTTTTCGTAAAACTCCCGACATTTTTCATCAAATATTTTCGGAAATAACGTGTTGGCTTAGTGATTACTTACTATATTACAGGTAATCCATTATCTGCCGAATATGGTATAACCTGTTAAATATAATACTTGGTACATATTTTTTCGGGTATCTTCTATGGGAAGAATCACATTTTTGTTGAAACATTCAATTGGATTTAGAGTAAATCATTATTTCTAGGCAAGTTTGATTTATAAAACCTTGGCGAGGCATCACATATATAGCGTTTCAGCAACAAACACGAAATACAGTATATTTGATTTTTATTCTAATAATTCTTTGGCGTTCACTGCATTGCTTGTGTAAGACTTTTAACACAAATGTCACTGAAACGATACGTTTATCTTACTTACAAATAACGTATAGCAATTTAATATTAAGAATAATAGTAATTCTTAGCTACTTAGATTATCTTTTATGGAATATTGTTAATGTAATAACAATATTGCGGTTCTTATTCCAAGAAAGCAATATTTTATTCGTCAAACTTTATCACATACATGTTCTGTTGATAACGTTGGCATTTCGGAATAGTGTCAAATCTCAGTGTCTAATGTACAAAGAATCGGTTTTATATTTGTATTTATTTTTTCAATATTATAATAAGCAGGCTGTGGGAATTTCAGGGAAATGTGTAAGCTAGCTCGGAATAAAAATCAATGGTCCGCGTTCAACCAGTTACAAGACGGGAAACCTAATGACATCATCATCATTTTGTTTTCGATCTTACTTAAGGTCGGTTTGACGCAACTCTAACTTCTTTTCTATTCTGTGCTAATCTAAAAGTTCTACATACCCTTCACAACCTAAATTTCTAATAATTTGACTAATATGGCTTGGTCTAGGTCTGCCTATACTCTTCTACCTTTTTTCTATCTACCTGGCTCTACATAGATATTAGCAACCTGATGGTTGGTAAAGAACTCCAACATGTTCACATGATTCCCATTTATAAGGAAATGAAATATTATCTGCTTATCCCCTCCAAAAAAGGAAAAATGTTAAATTATAGGTTATGGTAAGACTTAGGCAACAAATCGCTGCCAACATGCCAGACTGTTAACTAATTGTGAGTTATGTCATGGTGACGTTTATTAAATTATATGTTCTGGTAAGGCTTTAGCAGCGAATCGCTGCGAACATGCCATACCGCTAACTAATTGTGAGTTACGTCACGGTGACATTTAGTTAACTGATTTTTAATTTTTTTTTCGAACTTACTTAAGGTCGGTTTGACGCAGCTCTCAATTATTTTCTATTCTGAGCTAGTCTGAAAAGATCTACATACCCTTCACAACCTAAATCTCTAGGCCTTCCTACTCTATTTTTATTTAGTAGTCTATAATCTAAGACCTTACTAAATAGTCCCTCGTGTTTTAACTGGTGCCCTATCATTCTATCTGTCCAACTAATCTTTAACATTCTCCTATAACACCTAGCTTCAAAAGCTTCTATCTTTTTCTTATCTACCTCTTTAATTGTCCAAGTCTCACTACCGTATAATAAAACGCTCCATACGTACGACTTTAAGAAACTTTTTCTATTATCTAAACTAATAAATACTATTAGTTATTAGTAAGTCTTTCTTTTTTAAAAACATTTTTTTAGCTTGAGCTATTCTAGCTACTATATCCCTTTTGCTGCGTCCGTCCTTTGTAATTATACTACCGAAATAGCAAAATTCATCTACCTTCTCTAACTCGGTGTTACCTATTTTTACCCAAGGTTTAGAACTAGGCTGTAACTCGCTTGACATTATCTTTGTCTTTCCTGAGTTAATTCTCATACTATAGTTACTCTGTAGTATCTCATCTAAAATATTTAAAAACTCTCCTAACTCTTTGCTAGACTTTGCTATAATGGCTATATCATCTACAAAACGCAACATGTCCATTTTCATGTACCTGTACACTAATACCTATCTCTTATCTCTCTCTAGCTAAGTTTAAAGCTTTCTCAATATAAATATTAAAAATCAAGGGAGATAGTAACCGCCCTGTCTAACACCATTTCTAACCTTAGCTTCCTTTTCTATTTCATCAAATCTAATTACTACGCTTTGGTTTTTATATAGACTGTAAATAATTTTTCTGTCCCTATTAGAGATTCCTATTTTTTGCAAAACCCTGAACATAACAATCCAATTAACTCTATCAAATGCTTTTTCTAAATCTACAAACGCGAAATGAGTCTTTTTATTTTTTTGTAACCTTTTTTCGATAATTAACCTAATCATTAGTACCGGTTCCCTAGTCCCCCTGTCTTTACGAAAACCATATTGGTCTTCGCCTAAGTAATACTCAGTCAAAGCTTCTACTCTATTTTTAATTATTATTGTTAGTATTTTGGAAGCGTGGGAAGTTATACTCGCTGTTCTAAAATTCTCACACCTATCAGCTTCTGACTTTTTTGGAATTGGGATAATAATATTTTTTTCAAAATCTATTGGGACCTCACCTGTGTATACTACTTTTACTAGTTCGTATAATCTGTCTAAAGGTTTCTGACTTGCATATTTTATTAATTCTGCGGGCATATCGTCTATCCCTGGCGTTTTATTTAGTTTATGATCCCTAAGAGCAGTATCAAATTCTTCTCTTAATATTGAGAACCCTATTTCTACATCCTCTTCTTGATCGTTTTCTGACTCATCCATATCGTCTCCCTTATGTAAATGTTCTAAATATCTTTTTCATCTATCTGCTACCTCAACTTTATTTATTAGAAGCTCATTATTCTCATCTTTAATACCATTATATTTTTTTCTATCTTCCCCGAAAAACTTTTTAACTGCCCTGTAAGCCCTATCTGTCTTACCTACTCTCAAATCATCTTGAATTCCCTTACAATTCTCCTCCGTTCATTTATTTCTAGCTTTTCTACACTCATGTACTATATTATTTCTAACTGTATTATATTTTTGCTTACTATCCCTATTCAATTCTCTGAAAGGTTTAGGCTTTATTCTATTCTCTATTAAATCTAATATCTTCTTTGTTACCCATTGTTTTCTCATTTCTATTTTTTTCTTACCTATAGTCTGTGTTGCTGTATCATGTACAGCCCTTTTTATTTCTCTCCATCTATTTTCTACGTTCCCTCCTATAGCTATCTCTTTGATCTTATTATCTAATACTTATTTGTATTCCTCTTTTACCTCACTATCATTAAACTTACCTAGATCCCATCCCTCTCTTTATCCTTTCTCAATTTTTTGAATTTTATCTTACACTTCATTTTAACTAAGCTATGATCGCTGTCTATGTTAGCCCCTGAATAACTACGACAGTTTTTAACTTGGTTTCTAAATCTTTGTTTAACTAAAATATAATCTATTTGGAATTTAGCTCTATCACGTGGCGCTTTCCAGCTATATCTTCTCCTAACATGTTATTCGAATAGGGTGTTTACAGTTACTAATCTATGTTCCTGGCAAAACTGAACTAATCTTTCTCCTCTATCATTTTGTCTACCATACCCAAATTTTCCTACCATTTTTCCCTCACTGCCTTCTACCACTGCCGCTTTAAAATCGCCCATAACTATTAAATTCTCATCTCTCTTTACTTTTCTCACTATACTATTTATATAAGTTATGATCGCTGTCTATGTTAGCCGCTGAATAACTACGACAGTTTTTAACTTGGTTTCTAAATCTTTGTTTAACGAAAATATAATCTATTTGGTATTTAGCTCTATCACGCGGCGCTTTCCAGGTATATCTTCTCCTAACATGTTATTCGAATAGGGTGTTTACAGTTACTAATCTATGTTCCTGGCAAAACTGAACTAATCTTTCTCCTCTATCATTTCGTCTACCATACCCAAATTTTCCTACCATTTTTCCCTCACTACCTTCTCCCACTGCCGCATTAAAATCGCCCATAACTATTAAATTCTCATCTCTCTTTACTTTTCTCACTATACTATTTATATAAGTTATGATCGCTGTCTATGTTAGCCCCTGAATAACTACGACAGTTTTTAACTTGGTTTCTAAATCTTTGTTTAACTAAAATATGATCTATTTGGTATTTAGCTCTATCACGTGGCGCTTTCCAGGTATATCTTCTTCTAACATGTTATTCGAATAGGGTGTTTACAGTTACTAATCTATGTTCCTGGCAAAACTGAACTAATCTTTCTCCTCTATCATTTCGTCTACCATGCCCAAATTTTCCTACCATTTTTCCCTCACTACCTTCTCCCACTGCCGCATTAAAATCGCCCATAATTTAAATTCTATTCTTTATTTTCTCATATCATTTTAAAAGTATTCCAAAATTGCCCGCAAAAACGTTTTAACCCGGCAAATTTTTTTAACTAAAATTAATTTTTGGTTTTATCATCAAACGGCCCTTTCAATATTTCCCTTTCTAAAATGTTTTTCGAAATAAAATTTTCCCATTTTCCTATTCCCTTATTTTCCCTTTAAAACGAACTAAACCCTTTTCCCCACCCATGCCCAAATTTTCCTACCTTTTTTCCCAAACCACCTTCCCCAGGGCGAAACCCAATTTTTTTAATTCCTCTTTCTTTATTTTCCAAAAAACTTTTAAACCCATTTATTTTTTAAAAATTTCAAAAACCCACCAAAACCAATTTCCCAGCATCCCACTTTTCCCCACCCACGGGAATTTAATTAACCCCTATAAAGTCCCTTTTTTTTTAAAAATCTTTCCCCACTGCCTTCTTTCCCCTTTGGACCCCCCAAACCTTTTTCTTTACGTTTAAAATTTTTTTCCACCCCAAAAAATTTTCCCCAACATTTTCCACCCCAAGAAAAATTTTTGGTTTTCAAATTAAATTTTGAAAATTTTTTTGCACCCCAATTTTAATTTTTAGAAATTCACACCCCCAAAAAGTACCCTAAAAAGATTTCTACGAACGAAATTTTGAGGTTCAAAATTTTTGCATGGATCACCTTTTTCTTGATTTTACCTTCAAAAAAAACTTTAATCGGCCCGGGCCCTGGAAAGAACCCCCAAATTTGATTTCCAAAATTTTATTTGCTCAAACAAAACCCCAAAACCAAAAGGCTACATCCATTTTAAAAATTGTTTGGTTTATTGAAATTTTTCCCAAAATCCCGGGAAATTTTAAGATTGCACCATCCCAAGGGGTTAATTGGATTTTTACCCTTAAACCGCTTTTAAAAGCGTTTTTAATAAATTTTTTATCTGCAATCTCTTTAAAAATTTTAAACCAAACAACATTTTTTTTAATAAAGGACCCGCCCCGCCGACAATTTTCGAAATTTTTTCCCATTTTTCCACCAAGGAAAACAAACCTTGTTTTTAATTTAAATTGTTTTTAAACCCCAAACCTTTAAATTTTTCCCTAGAAAGTCATCCCCCGAGAGCTACCCCCATTTTAAGATTTTTTTTTTTTGCGGGTACCATTTCCTAGGTTTATAAATTTTTTCCCAGAAACCCACTTTTGTTTTTTAAAATAAACTTTTAAAAATTTAAAGGAATTTACCATTTTTAAAACACCCCAAAAAAATCCCCCAACGAAAACAAACCATTCTTAAACTTAAAAAACCCCAATTTTTAACGCAAATTTTTGAAACCAATAAAAACCCATATTTCCCAATTTTTTTATTTTCCCAACTGACCCAAACGGAATTTTAAATATTTTTCCCAAAAGGACTTTTAAAACCAAACCGGCCCAATTTTCAAATCCCTTTGGGATTTGGGGTTTTATGGTTTCCCTTAAACCCCCCTATTTCCAAAGCAGAAACATAACCCTTTTTGGGGAAATTTACCCAATTTCTCTTCCCCTTTTAAACCCGGTTTAAAATTTTATTGCCCTGTAAAAGGGACCCTTTTTCCATTAAATTAATAAAAATCGTTTTTGCCCCAAAAAATTTTTGGCCCCATCGCCACCTTTCTTTGCAAAGCTAGCCTTTAGTTGAAAGCGGTTTAAACCATTTTTAAAACCCATTTTTGCCATAAACATCCCATTTTAGGGCCCTTTCTCTATTTCCCGCAAAGGTTCCTTTTCATTTGAAACCCCTTTTACACCTAAGGTTTTTCGGAAAAAAGGCCCTAAAGTTTTCCCCGGAGTTGAACTTTTTAAATTTTAATGACCCCCGTCTTTTTCCCCCCCTTGGCCCCGGGTTCCTTTCCAAAAAACGCAATCCCACAAATTTAATTTCTTTGCGGCGGGAATGAAAAACTTTAAATTTTGTTTTAAAAACCCCCTTTTTTTTTTTGTCCCTTTTTTCCCAAACCCACCCAAAAGGTTTTTTTCCATTTTTTTTTTTAAAAAAAACCCAAACCTTTTTTAAAAATTTCCCCCAAATTTCCCCCCCAAAATTTAAATTTTTAAAAATTAAAAAAAAAAAGGGGCCCCCTTTTTTTTCCCCTTTTTTTCCCAAAAACCCCCAAACCATCCCCCCTTTTTTTCCCCAAAAAAAAAACCCGGTTTCCCTCCTTTTCCCCTTTTTTAAACCCGGGTTTTCCCAATTTTCCATTTCAAATTTTTGGGGGGCCCAGAATTTCCCCCCAAAACCAAAAAATTTTTCCCAAAAGGAAAATTTTCCAGGAAACCCCCCCCCCCAAAAAAAACCCCCCCCGGGTTAACCCTTTAAAAAAAACCCCCCAAAAAACCCTTCTTTAAAAAAGGGCCCCGGGTTTTATCAACCAAACCGACCAAAACAACCAAAAAGGGGAAAAAGGGCAAACCCCCCCCCCCTTTTCCCCCAAAGCCCAAATTAACCGGGCCTTCCCACCAAAGGACCAAACCCAAACCCCAAAAACCCACCTTTTTTTTTCCCCTTCCAAAGGGGAAAAAGGGGAAATTTTAGCCACCCCGGGGGCCCCCAACCCTTTAATTTTTCCTTTATCTAACCTAGGTCCACACTTGTTTTTTAATGGAAAAACTCATTAAAATCAATTAGGGTAATGGGTTTTAATGGGTCATTAAAGGCAATTGGTCATATGGTCGTGGTCATTGGTCATATTGGTCATTGGTCATGTCGCTTATGGCATGTTCATTGGGGGTAATTTCAATTTAAACCCAACTTAACATCCCACATATATCCGGATATATGTCGATGCGCATCCCTGTCGGCTTAGGTTGGAAACAACATATTCGACTATCTTCGGCAATATACGTCCTCACTCAGAATACTAAGAGAACAATTTTTTCGTATTTAATTTAGTATTCGGTAGCTAGAACGGTAAACATGAGCGTCTCCAAGGTGATTAACGTTTCTCAACTTTTGGGAATAAAGTGAAACCGACAAATGAGCGATTTGGATTATGGCTGTTGACAGAAAATATGTGCAACAATAATCTGGTAAAAGATATTGGTAATATTTGTTATGTCGAAGGCGAACAGATGCTGGGTGGACTACACACACCCAATTACAGAACCATTTTGTGACAATATAATGTTGGTTAAAATTTGCGACCTTTTCTGACACCGAACAAGATCTGCAAAAAAGGATGTTTATCCTAAAAAAGAAATTTGTGGTTAATTTAACAGCTATCTACGAAGAAAGTTCAACCGATTTGTTTCGCTAGGCATGGTGTTAAAGCTAAGCTTCCTTTTGGAAAGCACTAACAAGATGGGCCAGAGAGTAAAAGAAATTATCGGAAAAAGAAGACCCTCGAATGCATTAATAAAAAATTCCAAAATCCTATTGTGTTCCATACAAAGTGGAACAGAATGTTAAGTTGGAAACTTTATTGGAGGAACTACCAGATATATTAGACGAAGTCGAAAAGATTATTTCTATCTTTTGACATGGATGTAACCCAAGATTTTGCGGTATTTAGCAAGATGGAGATGTGTAATTATTTAACTAAACAAACCATAACTTTTGCTATAAGGGAGAATACGAAGAAAAGTGTAATATTATAGTTGACAACGATAAAACTGGGGGATTGATTGTTTAACATGGCTAACAACCAATGCAAGAATTAAGATTTACAACAAATTTGTGTGCCAGATAACAAGTCCTGGTGTTAATAAACAACCAATCATATACTAGATTTTTACGTTGTCCAGATGTACGTTTAAGGGAAACATTTGGCCTACTTTGGCCAAAGAACATGGTATTACGCGATTGGAAGCGACAATATACAACTGTGCAATTGGAAGCTATGTCAGTGCAAACGGGTGTATAAACCCAAAAGACTGTTTAACCTTATTGGAAGATAGTGTTATACTTCCTAAAGGCGCCAATGTACCGGTACCCTTGCCAAAATGTGGAGTTATCGGACAAGCTAAAAGCTGTTGTTTAGGAATAATAACCTCACAGTACGTTATTGGGGAATGGAAAAGAAATTGACGGGCTTGCAAATTGTTGTCCGAAAACCAAAAGAAAGGGAAAATTGATAAAGTATGTGCTTTGGCTTTTAGTTTTAACTATTTACCCGTAAATTATTTGGAGATAGTAGAGGAGCAAGAAGATAAAATAAAAATCTTACACAAGTGCTACATTAAAGCAGGTAGTACATATTTTACACAATCTGCAACCATATTCTACAATTCCAAAAGAAATAGTCATTTCGGAATTGGGATTGATTAATAAAATTCGTCCAGAGGTTGTAAACCGTAAATATTGGTAGTAAACTCTATCCGTTTACGCTAAAGGAAATTCCCATTATGATGCCATACGCTGTAAGTGGAAGGAAAAGACAACTGGAATTAGAGGAAATGGATGGGCAAAAATCATGGAAAAACCACTACGCGAACAATACAAAGATGTGGAAAAGAACATCTTATTAGAGAAAATGAGGAAGAATTAAAAGATTATTTTATTGTCGATGGACTGACTTAGATACATCCGGGTTGTACAAGCTGTTATTTGCGGTTAGTAAGAAAGACCTTTTTAGTTATGTAGGTGTTCTTGCAGAAAAGGATTAAACAAATCCGTATACTTTTAAAAGGTTATTCTAAAAACGTATTTATCAAAATGGCAGATAACAAAGACGAACTGGAATGGGCGTAACCTTGGCGTAAACACGCAAAGGGGTTCCGCTAAACATTGTATATTTCCTAGTAAAGAACCTTTCGGATCATTTAAAACCGAGGGTCTTACAACCTATAACAACCAATATTCCCAAAAGTGGTGGACATGCCACGCAACAGGTGTGGAGAAAAAGGATTTTCCTACCGACAAGAAGAAGTCGATCAAGCTTAACGATACGTATGCAATATAGTGGGAAAGGCTTAAAAGATTTCCAAAGCTGCAAGAATTACACGAAGGAATGGATCTGGTTGTGGCGGAATCAAAGACTTTAAATATAGAGGCAAACTTCGGTACATTTTACAATTCGAAAACCTAGACGGTCTTTATGTATCAAACTATTGGTTAGAAAAGGAGATAGAAGACTTGGGGATTTAAATTTTAAGTTGCGAATAAAATTAGATAAAATTAAAACCACTGCAAACAAACATAAAGAAAGGACTGTCTTCTGTGTATAACTTTGTATTAAAATTAAGTTTAAATGACTCCATGTTTGGATTAAATATTTTTAAATTTGTTATGTATAATGTCAGAATAAACATTTTATAATAGTATATAACATTGTTCTTTATTTATAAAAAGGCTGTAACGTTACCCGAAATAGCATCGCACAGAAAGGGGTGGGGCGCATGGGCAGGGTGCGCGCGGGGTGCGGGCAGGTGCATGCGGGCTATGGGCTGGGATGTGCTGGGCGTACACGAAGGAAGCGGATGTTAACAGTCACCAAGCATCCACCTTTTTATTTGGATGGTTCGAGTACTTGCCTGCGTATGCCGGAGTAAAAAAAACGCAGTTAATTAATAAAATTAGTTTATCGGGAAGATGACAAAAGGTACATCATTCCTAATTAGTACAACAATCTACGCATGGGGGCGTAAAGAATAAGATAGTTGTTTATATTTGTAAGGATTTTGTAAATCTATTGTATATATTAGTTTTAAGATTCCATAATTTTTAAGTTCTTTCCACCTTCCAAATCCTTCCGGCCTTCCTGGTTGACAGAGTATACGTGTTATCTCCACGTGGTATTCGCGGGACACGGCGGTTTTAGATTTCTCGGGAGATGGTTGGTTAAAGGCATATGTCTTGGGTAGCAAAAAAAGGGTTTTAAAGATGGGTTAAATAAAGATGAGCAAAAAATTTGGGTCTTTAAAACGCATAACTTTGTATGGGTGGTCCTATTTAAAATCTATTTACAGATTTGGGGTCCCTAGAAAATTTAATATTAGTTGATACCTAAAAATATATTTATCTTTAAAAGAGTGACTACCCCCGGTATAATAAATACAATATAACACTTGTCAACAAAAAAGTTGTAGGAAAATTAAAGACGTATTTAATGGGGTCCAGTATTAGAATTTGTTGGTAGTAATGTTAAGTCCTACTGTATTGTAGGCGAGAAAGATACGATTAAAAAGATTAAAGGGTCTCACGAATTGTAGTTAATAAAACCGAGGGTCTTACAACCTATAACGAGCATATACCTCAAAAGGTGGGCATGCAACTACGCAGCAGTGCGTGGAGAATAAGAATTCTCTAATAAGAAATTAAAGTTTCCATGTACGTAGCACCAGTCATTGGGAAATGGTCGAAATGTGGAACCTATAAAGACGATTATTAATTGTGGTTTAGAAAAATAGTAGTTTTGGGACCAAATAAAATAGCTTAGACTGGTTAATGTATATGGTTACATACTCGTACACATCCACAAACATCTGTTTACGTCCACAATGGCGATACCGGTAGTTTTTGTTTAACAAATAGTAGGAAAGATACGTCAGGTGTTAGGTGGGAAGCCCATAAGGGATTCAAAAAGAACGGTGGGCGGGGTGTATGGTGGTTCCGTTAGAATAATCGAAAGTGGTTAATCAATCGTATTAGATGTTTAAATAAGCAAAAGTGTAAAGGCCTACATAAACAAAAATTTAATTATCCGACAAAAAGTGCGCGATGTGCTACACTTATAAAGAAAGTATGGAATGGTGCTTTTAGCGGCCCTACCTAAAAAAGGGCGACTGACTTTTCCAAGCAACTACAAGAATAGCAGTAGCGCAGAGAAGGGTATGCATGTATTATACAGTTGCTCAAAATATGTTAGTTTACGCGTAGCTCGGATGTGTAATTGATCACGACTTAAAGATCCCTCGGAGGTTTAAAATTCTCGGCCCATTGTCGTTTGAAAATGTTTGGAAATTATCAGAACAGGAGCGGGTCGAAGTTTAATGGATGATTGACCGAGTTTTTCTACCTTTACGAGGGAATCGGAAATTGATAGACATCGAGCATCTAATTTCTATTTGGACGATATCGAGTACTTACCGGTTCTAGAAATCAATTACGTGCGATCGACCGCTATGCGAAAGTGTAAAAGCCACAGAAGCAAAATTTAATTATCAGACGAAAAGCGCGGATGTGCTATAGAAAGTATAAAAATGGTGCTTTGCATCGGTCCCAACAGTAAAAAGGAGAGTGACTTTTTCTAGCAATTACAAGAATAGCAGTAGCGCGGCGAAGGGGTATGCATGTATTATACAGCGCATTGTTGCTTAAAATATGTTAGTTTACGAGAAGCTCGAACGGCACAAAATTAAATTTTAATCTATAATTAACCACGGTCGTAAAATGGGAAATTAATGGGTAATTTAATACCGTTAAGCATATACTTTCGCTTGGTGATTCATTTGGAAAATATTCAAGCCACCATTTAAAGTATGACGTAGAAGTTATTTAAAATTAAATTGTTTTTGTAAGTATCCTGTAGACAACAAGTTGGTATTTTCTTAGTAATGGTTTAAAGTGTTTTTGGTTATAGTAGCACTGCATCTTCAAGCACGACTTGCACACAATTTGTGTGCGTGTGCTACCACCCTTTTGGATTTTTAATATGCACGCGATCCGTATAACATGGAAGACGTTTTCCGGTGTTTCTACTAACGGCATTCGCACCATCGACGAAGCGAACCAGGTGCATGCATTGGCGCTAAATGTATTGGACGAGCAGCAAGGATTATGACGTCATTTAGTTCCCGCCGAATCCTCAACTTCGTTCGGGTATCTTCGGAAACCTTCGGTTTGCATTCTATAGGGTACATAAAGCAGGTCGCAAGAGTAAACTCTTTAGTTATAAGTTAGTTCGCTTACAAGTTTCCAAAGTCTTATAGTGCGGATTTTGTTTTGTACTAAAATGGTATCTGCAAACGTTTTTAAATGGCAACCTTGCGGTGCTTCCTATACCTGGAAAAATGCTCTCAAACGGCACCAGAACAAATGTCGTGGTGAACATCGTCCAAGGTTGCTTTATACATCCGTCCGCAGCAAAGTACTTAAACTGTGGGACTTGCGGTTTCGCTTTTACGAGAATGGACAACTTACAGCGACACAAGGAAAAACAGCACGGTATGTCATTGCCGTAAACGTTCAGCTCCGCCAGCTGTTAAAGGCCTTGTAAAACAACCCAAATTTGTGTATTGATGTTGAAGGAAGAATTAAATGCCGATTAAGGGAGAAAAATGGCATACGGTTGGGTGGTAAAATGGTAACAGTTTAAAATGGTTTGCAGAACGGCCAGTCGACGTGGAGGGATTTTTGGGCGAAGGAGGGTTTTCGATATTGGTAAACTACAGAATAAAAGTCGGATCAATTTACAACAAATGGGAAGGGAACGATGGAAATCCTTAACCAAAAAAGGGTTTTAACGTTTTGTAATTTAAAAATTGAGGTTTGCATAGAAAAAAAGGAATTTGAAACAGCGGTCCGGTTGTCTTTGGAAAAGGCTCTATAAAATTAAAAGTTCCCAGAATAGGTTATAAAATTGGAATTTAAGGAGTGGTTAAAATTTAACTTTGTAAAATTTTGTAAAAGGTTTTAGAATGGTTTAGGTTTCTTGGTTGGCCTGAGGAAATTTAATTTGGGTTGTTAAATGGAGGGTGGTCCTTTTAAATGTTTAAATTCGGATTACATAAAATTAACTAACAGTGTAAAGGATAAAAATTAAGAAACTCAAACGCTGGTAAAATTTAAATGGGTGTCGGGGAGGGTTTGAAATTTAAAAATGGTTAGTAAATTCTATATTAATTGGGATCCAACAAGGGGTTTGGGTGGAATTGAGAAAGATTACTGCAGAGGTTTGTGTAATTTGCGGCGGGTTCTTAAATTTTCTCTTCAAATTCTAGAAGATAAGTTATTTGGAATTTTAAGAGGTAAAGTTAAGGTAAGAATTTAAAATTGGGTGTTTGGGTGGTCAACTAAAATTCCTGGTTTGGGTACTGGTTCTAAAAATTAAAAAACAAGTGGTTTATTGAAAATCAATCTAAAAGAAAAATTTTGTTGGTTTGTTTGGCAAATGAAAATTAGAAATAGGTTTAAAGGGAAACTTTCACGTGGGTTTAAATTGGCAATTGGGTTCTGGAAAATTTGTAAAAGTTATGCAGAAAAAATTTTAAGGCTCAAAAGTGTAAGGAAAAACTTAAAAGGGGTGCTCCCTGGGGAGGCTTAAAAATTTAAGGATTCGGGTATAAAAAATTTTATTTTGAACCAAAAAGTGGTTTACTCTGGGTGGAAGTGGGGATTTTCTCGGCGGGTGGAAAGAATGCGGTGTGAGTTGAAATGGTTGGGGTGTCCGAGCAAGGCGGAGGCAAGGCGGGTCAGGGTGGAGATTCCTAAAATAAACTTTATGTGGCGAATTTACATGAAATTTGGTCCAGTGTGGGGAAATGGTGGATGCTGGGGAAATGTGGTGGTGGGTTTCTTGGGATTTTACCCTACTAAATCTCGAACCTTTTTATTTCTATCCTCGTAAACTGGAGTTGTTGGCTTCTAAACCTTGTTCAGCGTCTAGGGTTTGCCACTCAATCTAACATAATTATTCTATCACTAAACGTAAGTATTTTTTAACTTTACGGCCCTTCTTTTACCTTAAACTATTTAACCCCTCCAGTCCATTAAATTGAAAGTTGTAATTATTCTATAATTTTCTTTTCAAAAGTCTTTAGTATCTGGTCATCTCACCTCACTAATGAATGAGGGAGTATTTTACCTCCGGACAAGAATTTTACTTGTAAGCTCTCCATCATACATATTTCGTGTTTTAGGTCACGCATACCTGGAAAATATTGTGGTAGGTTCGCATATCTTTCCACAACGCAGTTTTTAAAGTTTTTAAAGCAGTAACGACTTCAACCCACTTAAAGCGTAAATAATGTTCTTCTTGCCAAACCCAAAGAAGATAATTAAAGTGAATTCCAAGTGGTTGCTAAAATCTGATACAGTAGTAGACTTTAAAAATAAAAGGCATTATAAAATTAAAAGTTGTTCAGGAAACCCTTCTGAGAATATATTCCTCACCACGTAGGATGAAGTGATCCTTCCCTACAAACAATATACTAAATTTTTTTGAACACCTGAGGATATTCTCCTCACCAAGTGATCTCTACAAAACAAAGCGAATTGTTGCCTTAATAGACAAAACCATTTAATTTATAATAAAATTAAAACTGCTTGAGCGGGACCAAGGTTAATCATGCGTTTCCATTAATTGTTAGGTCAATTGGGAAAGCAATCCAGATCATAGAGTTAACCTTCAGAGTATTATCCTAATAGAAAAATTTGTCCGGGCGCTATAAAAAACTATTTTTTTGTTTATGTTTATGTTTCTTTATGTATTTGTGATTTAAACATTAATTCATTTCTGTGTAGAAACTGTGCTCTTTTATTAGTTATCTATGACGCTAAAGCTAAAATACATTAAGAAACGTAAGGAGTGACCAACTGTTTCTAAGCATGTAATCTATATTATAAAATGTAGAATTATATTACATCATTCGCTATATGTTTTGCAAATTGTGTCTTTTAAAAAACAGTTTTGCATTAAAATATATAATGAAGACCACCACGTAGAATTATTTTTCATTAAATTTATTCAACGATAGAGTTTATCATTTGTAGTGTTAAAATTAACTGAGTAAAGTTGAAAACAACAAATTGTCGAAACGTTAAATCACTATTTGTAAAATATTAATAATTAATTTAAAAGGGAAATTAAAATTTTATATTGCATGGTGATTTGATTTTGAGTTTTTTCCTACAGCTTATTTGAAATTTCCGCCAAATTCCGCGCCTAATAATTTGACTTCAAGCGTTTCCCGTCATTTCCTTCCACCGACAGTTGCCCCTGCCCCATACATTTTGGAACTGTGTAAGAAAGATGGAAGTATATAAAAACTGATATCTCTGTCTCTCTTGCAGTGGATAAAAGATTAGCATTAAGTTAACTCTCCGAAGGTTACTCTATGATCCAGACGACGCTAACCCTTTTAGGAAGGGTCCTCTATGTTTAACTATTTCAATTGATTCATACGCATTTAGGGAGGAATACTTTGGCACCACTTTTAACAGTTTGACATTTTCTAGTTTAACCGGGTGGCTGGTTTCAAAAATATGTTTGGCGACTTGAGATTTTTCATATTTACCGTATTTATTATTAAGAAATCTAACAACTTTTTATGAACCAAAACTGGGAATAACAATTGCAAAGTTATGCGTTCAGGTTCACATTAGGTAAAGAGCACTGCAGTCATGAATTTAAAATATAACAGTTCAGAAAGGTATTAACCAAAAGAGAGAATTGGGGGCAGCAAACTCAGAACACTGACCAACAATATAAAGAAGAAAAGCGAGACGTTACAACGTTTCTAATGTAGAACGATTGTATTTTCACACATGCCCGTGGTACGTTCCAAATGTTGAACGCTTGCATATTTACACATGCACGTGGTACTGGAATGCTGAACGAAACCTAATGACAAAAAAAAGAAATTATACTCAAACTTGATGATTATTTTCAACAACTACAGGTGTACTTTTACAATATTCTCAACTAATGTTGATTGTGTGAAAGGATTTATTAGAAAACTATTGATTCGGCAAATGTCTAAATATTGGGAGATCTTGATAGCCGTCAGGTTCTGTAACCTCCTTACATACCACTGATATCACTGATATAGGGTATATATTTAGAAAACAACAAAAGGTGAGCCAAGCTGTATCTAACAAGAAAGAGCAGCAGCTATGTTCAAAGACAATAAACGTAGCAAAAAGGAAACAAATTGTTGAAAGCATATGTGTGGAGCACAGCACTGTACGACTATGAAATGGTGGCAGTGTGAGAAGCAGACAGGAAAAAGGCAGAAGCCTTTTGGAATGTGATGGTTTAGGTATATGGTGATTGCATCGACAGATATAGTTAATAACAAACAAGTTCTAGAAATAGACGGGGAAGAAAGATATCTGAAGAAAATTTAAAAACAAGGAGTAATAGAAGGACAGGACACGTTCTAAGGTATTTGGGGAATTGTGCGGGATATATTATTAGCAGAGATGGGAAAAGAGAGAGGTAGAGGTAGACTTAGATCAGACTGTGGCAATTTCAGGGAAATGTGTAGGTTAGTTTAGAATAGGAAACGCATCTAACCAGTTCTAGGACTGTAGACCTAAAGGTGATGATAATAAGACTAGGGCAAAATTTAAATATTTTGAGAATAGAGAATTTTGAAAACATCACGATATACATAAATCATTATTTAATATGTCTATCGAGAATTTTGCACGAAATTCAAAAATGGAATAATATAAGAGTTCTATTTAAAACAATACAGTGAATAGAGACTTTCGATGTTGTAAGTGGTACCAATTTGAAAATGCTTGAGTTTTGTAGAACGCCCCAGTTTGCAAATGCTCTTCTTGAACTATTGTTTCAAAAACACCGACTTATCAATTTAAATAGGAATAATCATAATAATCAAAATAGTAATGTCGAAAATAATTATGTAATAGATTTATGATTGCATAAAGGTACAAAGAATTAGGAGCCTGGAGACTTTACAAAGCCTACAACGGTTGACGGACGTCTTTTATACACAATTGCCCTCCAGACAAATTAGCAACCAGATAAATCTGCGCTCGAAAGTGCAACTTTTTTCTGAAGAAGTACATAAGACCAATAATGAGTCATGTCTATTGATACAAATATTTTCTATGTTATTGCTGTTCGTTTTGCAGTTACGTACAGAAATATATTTTAGAAATTTTTAACTTTGTATTACAATATCTTATTTCTGCATTTATGCGGTTTGTTGTTGTATGTTAGTTAATCATTGAAGAAGAGTTTTTAAAAACATCCCTTAGCTCAACCCAAGAATGAATGTTATAAGCGACTGCAGTAACAGTTCAACCTGCAATCTTGAAGATAGCTCTCAACGAGGCTCTCAAGGCTAATTACGAAGCGAAAAGTGAATTAAAATGTAATCAACTATTCATTATGTTTTTTGACATTTTGCAAAGAAAAAACAACCAATGACCGGTTTCGCTCTTTTTGTTGCTCATCAAATTATGGCTCCAACAAAATTGAATAGTTTCCTTTGTGCGTAATGTCATTCTTATACCTTACTATTAATATTTGGGATTTGAACTTTAGTACGTACGTATTAGTGTTTTGAACGCAATAACATTCAAAAAACAAACTTTCTAAATATTCAACATTCCAATCCGCTTAAAGCTTGTTGTCTGTGTACCTGTCTCCATCGAATTAATTTATTTATAACTTTTTCTTTTTAACGTTGCCGATATGTTTTTGTGGTCATTGGGACATGTTTTATATGTCACACGCTTAGTTTTAGCTGAAAATATCAAATTCCGATAGTAATAACTTCTTTGTTTACGATGACAGCAATTTGAATTTGTATACGTATTAGAGTGTAGTTCGCTCCTTAGGGTGTAGTGAAATAGTAAAAGAAATCTAAAGAAAGTTGGAGTTTCAATTAATTAGCTTGGTGGTAGCGTGAAATTGTTTGTCACTTTCTGTATTTGATACTGGAGAGTTGAATTTTTAGACAGGTTAGAGCAAATTGATGAGCACTAAATCGAAAAATAAATTTTTAAAAAGTCTATATTTTACGTATCTTTATGTAATACCTGTATAAATTTTTGTTCCGAACATTGGTCAACCTATTATTGATGTGCACTGTAAAGGATTTTGGGTGAACAAAGTATAAGGTATCTTAAATTTGCTCCCTTTGTTCCAGTGCCAACTTTGAGAACCTTGTTTAATGTATTACAATAATAAAATAGAACAATGATGTGGTACGTGTATTTTTAATCGTAAGTAAGGATTCAATTTTTATGGTTTAAGAAAATAAATTTGAGTTCGACAACAACATTTACCAGATAACGGAACATTTAGCAATTACTTCGCTTGAAATACATTTGCAGAGGACTTTGAACCTAAACCTACCTTTAACCGTTTAACGTCTTAAATGTCATCTATGCACGTATATTGTAGTATGAATTTTCTTTTTTTTACATTTTCTGAGCAAATGTTCATTTGTTCGGTAACTTTCTCCATTTTACAACACGAACTAACTTTCATAAAATATCGGTGCGTAAATCGATTAATTAAAAAATAAGGGAATTAGCTCACTGCTTATTTTAAGAAATAAAACTCACCCGAAATATCAACTTGCTGTACTAGTGCTAGACTGAATGGGATGATAAAAAATTCACAAATTGTGATCAATTCGTATTTATTCATGTCACTCGGTTTGCTTTCCTAAATTTTTAGGTTATTTTGAGTTTAAAATTTATACACACGCACACACACTTGTAAAACGCACTTATATAATTAAACAATATTATTTACAGTGCATCTATAATCACTAATCAGTCTTTTACTATTTACATATTGATGTGTAAAACCAGAAGAACATCTTGTATGGGAGTCAATTAGAAAACCACATTTGTATCTATTATTCCAAGATATGACCTCCACGGACTCCGACGTCACAAACCGCTTTAATCACGACGTATAAAGTCGATTATATGTTAGAGCAGAGCGCATGAATGGTTTTACCAGAAGTACTTGTTTGTGACGTACTACTTTTGGCGAAAATTTCCTTAACAAATTCGTGTTTTTATCCCGTTCGATCCGAGGTAACAGCATATATATAATGTTATGTTAGATGTGAAAGCTAAACATATGCACAAGTTCTTGAAAATCGATCTTTATCAACATTTTACCACAATGAATGGAAATTCAATGAATTTACTGTAGACTAATAAATAAATGTTTAACTAACTATTCCACATATGATCTAATGTTTAAACTACGTGAAATTGTAATTTCAATACAATCTCTTTAGGTTTTAGCTAGCTTAGTTGATAGCTCGCGCTTCCATCGCCTTGGAGAATCCCAAAGTTCAGTTTTAACGAGTTGTAATGGCAACAAACCTTGAACGCAACACAAAAATATTTGATAGGAGTTTTTATCATTGTCTAAAGTCAACCGAACAAAACAAAATGATATGAATAATAAACTCTAGTTAAACATGGTTCTTGAAAAGTACTTTAGTTTAATCGCTGTTTCTAGATAAACATGTAGTTTCAATCATACAAATATTATTAATGAGTTTTCGCAAGACTATTCTTAGTATCGTTACAAGGAATGTATTCCATATAAAATAGTATAATTAATAGTGAAAAAATATCGTTTGCGCTAGTTCGGTTACGTTATCGATGTCCATTTCCACAGCTCCCGCACAATCGAAATTTGAACTTTTATCTACGTCATTCCAGCTTATCGATCCTGGGCTTATTTGCCCATCTTCCTTATACAGCATTAATTTCAAAAATTTTAGCTGCCTTGTAGATATCTTGTTTTCTGCTTCTTCTATCTGTTGTTAAAGATCCCGCCATGTTTTAGCGGGTGGTCGATGCGGTGAGCAGCTTCCCGGGTCTTCCTCTTGATTGCTCTCCAACTATGCGATATCCAAATCCTGAGTCCACAGGCCTGTGGTTTTCGCCGACAGGATGGCTATTCGCCACAGGCCGCTCCATCGTCAGGTAGCTCGTCGAAACAGGACTGACGGATGTGCATCCCCAACGATTTCGCTTGTGTCCCCATTCCTTGGCCCCCCGCATAGCTGGAAAACGCCCTTGAGTTGTCACCGTTCCGCTGCTCACCTTGTTTCGCCCGGAGGCGAAGGTAGATGTGCGTGCTCTCGCTTCGAATGCAGAAGCTAGAGTGCCCGCTCTACGTCATTCGTTTGTGCATCGTAGATGCACAAATGTGCACAGTGAACGGAGGTTTGTGTACCTCTCTATACAAAGATACGAAAGAAACAAATAGGGGGGGTTGCCGGTCCCCAACCCGTAGAAATTTCAATTTTTTTTTATAGCCAATCGTTTGTGCATCATAGGTGCTCGAATGTGCACGGTATACGAACGTTTGTGCACTTCTCTATTCAGAGATGCAAAGAAGTTTCTTGTTGATCTTGGAGATCAAAATATTTTACTTGTTTGATTTCGTATGCTGGACAAAAGCGCATCAAAAGAAGATGTTCTTGTTATCGTGGTTTGAACATCCGACAAAACAAAATATTGCGCCCACCTAGTAAACAAGTTATATTAAAAAAATTATTGCGAACAAGTTATTTAGGAAATTATTCGTAGATGCATGAAGCGTGCTTACTGGAGGTTTTCTAAATATCTTGCTTGCAACGAGGACGCAAAATTTTATTTCAAGGGTGCAAATCGACGCCTATTGAGCGCTAATTATAGCACACAATTTTTTTTTTCAAAATTCCGAGAAAGTGCGGTACTTGAACTTGGGCGTCGCCGTGGATCAATGTAGTACGCGTAAGACTACGGATCCCAAGGTCCCTGGTTCAAATCCCGACACGGCCGACTGCTTGAAAAATGGCAGGTGAGCATTTTCACAAAAATTACACCCTCGTTCGGATGAGAGGTTAAATGGAGGTCCCGTGTGTGAGTGTTGTCACGCACGTTAAAGATCCCTACCTTGCCTGGAACGACAAGGGTTCGGCAAAATTCTAAATTTCCAGGCAACAAAAAACTCGCCTCCTGGCCAATGTAGTATTTTCAGGTGGAGCATTGGGAATGTAAATGAACGGTACTTGAACTTGGCCGGATCAATAGTTTTTTAATATAACTTGTTTACTAGGTGGGCGCAACATTTTGTTTTAACGGCGCAAAATAACGCCTAATTATGCCACAAGAAATTTTTTGAAATTCAAAAAAAGCGCGGCTAACTTCACGCACCTAACCAATACTAGCCATGCAGAAATTAATTTGAGTTGTCCACATGAACAGCAACACTTTTCCTACGCGCCATATTTTTGTTGGCGTGTATTGGACATACATAATTCTGCAAAAATCTCAACGTTTGTGCACTTTCGTACACTAGGTAAAAGGAAAGCGATTTGCGGAAACCGGAGACCGCAGAAATGGTAACTTCTTTACCAAACAAATTTCTTCTCTTCTTTATGGTTAATTGTTTGTTAGGGCGTAGCGTTTGGCGTAAGGCATACAAGTAAAATATTTTGATCTCCAAGATCAGCATGAAACTTCTGATATTTTCATTTTATTTTCTTTGCATCTTTGAATAGAGAAGTGCACACACGTTCGTATACCGTACACATTTGTGTACCTACGATGCACAAACGATCGGCTAAACAAAATCTGGAATTTCTTTGGTGGGGGGTGGGAGGCTGCCGTTTCTACAGCCCCTCCACTTTATTTTCTTCGTATTTCCGTATAGAAATGTGCACAAACGGTCGTATACCGTGCACATTTGTTTACCTACGATGCATAAACTATTGGTTTTTAAAAAATCCGGAATTTCCTTGGAGGGGGGGCTACCGCTTCTACAGCCACTCCACTTTATTTTCTTCGTATCTCCGTATAGAAATGTGCACAAACGTTCGTATACTGTGCACATTTGTGCACCTACAATGCACAAACGATTGGCTGTAAAAAAATCCAGAATCTTTCGGTGGGGCGGGGCTGCCTTCCTCAGCCCCCCATTTTTATTGTTTTCGTAGTTTTGTATAGAGAGGTGCATAAACGTTCGTTCACCGTGCATATTTGTGCACCTACGATGCACAAACGAATGACGTAGAAAAAAGTTCAAATTTCGATTGGGGGGGGTGGCTGTGGAAATGGACCTACGTTATCATTATGTTTGACGGTTAAAAATTCAACATTAAAGGCGTGGCTATATAGCATAATAATTATTAATTATAGCATTGTATTTGCCAGGAAACAGATAATTTTACCTAGTCTTAAATATTGACCATTCCGAATAGACCTGCACCTTCACGAAGTTCTAGATTACTAGAACAGGTGGAATGGCTTCCGCGTTCCATGGATCTAAAGAGGCAAACTACAGGTTCGGCCAAATTAGTAGGATCTTTAGTGAAGAACCAGACTAAGTCAGGTCCCCGAAAGAGGACAGCGGCTTTTTCGGTACTTAGATTGGCAGAGAACATAGGGGTCGAAATGGCATTCTAAGACACAACACTGCGATGTGGAAAGCAACGGTAAACCACCACATTACCTCCCAAGTACACTGCGTACTGAAATTGTTAGTAAACATGATGGCATCCTCTGGCGTAAAAAATTCCGGAGGTAAAATAGTCCCCCATTCGGATCTCCGGGAGGTGACTACTTCGGAGGATGATATCGGAAAATTTAGAAAAAGAATCGAGAACATTCTGCGAGTCGGAGCGTGGAATGTCAGAAGTATGAAACAAAGAGGTAAGCTAGAGAACTTAAAAATTGAAATGGATAAGTTAGAACTAGACATAGTAGGAATCAGCGAAGTTCGGTGGCCAGAGGCGTGGGTTTTTTGGAGTGGAGACTTTATGGTAATTCACACAGGATCAGAGGAAGGACATTCTGGTGTGGGGATAGTTATGCGAAAAAAGATAGGGTACTATGTAGAAAACTACTTACAAAAGAACGAAAGAGTGCTCATGGTTAGATTAGAATCTAAACCGGTAAATACAGTAATAATACAAGTACACATGCCCACTTTCAGCCTGAGGTAGAAGGGATCTACAAAGATTTCGAAGACATACTAAGACATGAAAATTTAATAATTACGTGGGACTTTAATGCAATAGCAGGTGAGGGTAGGGAAGAAGTGGTAGTAGGTTTATTTGGTTTAGGCACGAGAAACGGCAAGGGAAATAGGTTGATAGAATTTTGTGACAAAAACAATTTAACAACCATCACAAACACATTATTTCAACATCATGGTAGAAGACGATACGCGTAGCAGATGCCAGGGGTTATAGGAAGATATGAAATAGATTACATTCTTGTTAGACAACGGTTTAGAAATCGAGTAAAAGACTAGAAGCTATCCAGAAGCAGATATACACACTGACCACAACATCATAATCATGAAGGCCGCTCTTATATTTAAAAATTGCAAAAAAAGGAATGGAAAAAGGCACTTTGACTTGTAATATATCTTGTACTATTCCCCAGAAATGCCTTAGAACGTATCCTGTCCTATTTCTCCTATTTTTTTTTTGTTTTCCACAGATATCTTTATTCTTCTACTATTTCCATAACCTATTTGTTATTAACTTTGTCTGTCCATGCTACCATCCGCATATATCTGAAGCACAACATTCCAGAAGCCTTCTGTCTCTTTCTGTCTGCTTTTCCTACTACCCCTATTTCATAGACACACTGTGCTGTGCTCCACACATATGCTTTGAACAATTTTCTTTTTGTTTATATGTTCGTTGTCTTTGAACATAGCTGCTGTTCTTTTTTGTTTGATACAGTTCGGTCACCTTCTATTGTTTTACAGTTATATACCCTATTTCCCCGATATTCAGTGGTATGTGAATGAGGGGAAAGCAGCCTTAGGCTGCCAAGTTCCCCCCAGCACTTGAACATTTGTTGAATTAATTCCAATATATTGTTTCGCATAATCAACATTAGTTGAAAATATTTTACAACCAACACCTATAGTTGTTTATAATAATCGTAAGGTTTAAGTGCACTTATTTTTTCGTCATTAGCTTTTACTTCTTGAAAGTGACTAGACGTGTACCTAAACTTATGTATGTTCTGAGCTAGCCTACACAGTTCCCTGAAATTCTCACAGCAGTCTATGTACAGCTCGATTCCGTTTCTATTGTGTTCTAATTATATTCCCTATTTCACCGAGATTCAGTGGTATGTGAAGGGTACGCCCAAGGTCCCGGGTTGGAATCCTGACACGATCCGCTTGAAAAATGTTAGGCGAGCATTTTTCACAAAAATACACCCTCGTTCGGATGAGAGGTAAAATGGAGGTCCCGAGTGTGAGTGTTGTTACGCATGTTAAAGATCCCCACCTTGCTTGGAACCGCAAGAGTTCGGCAAAATTCCAAATTTTCCAGGTAAAAGAAAAAACTCGCTTTCTGGCCAATGTAGTGCCTTCGGGTGGAGCATTGGGAAATCACATGTAAGGTATGTGAAGGGACGGGTTCGAATCCCGACACGGTCCGTTTGAAAAATGTTAGGCGAGCATTTTTTACAAAAATACACCCTCGTTTGGATGAGAGGTAAAATGGAGGTCCCGTGTGTGAGTGTTGTCACACACGTTAAAGATCTCTACCTTGCTTGGAACAGCAAGGGTTCGGCAAAATTCCAAATTTTCCGGGTAAAGAAAACTCGCTTCCTGGCCAATGTAGTACCTCCGGGTGGAGCATTGGAAAATCAAATGCAAGGTATGTGAAGGGCGGCGGCTCCGTGGCGTAGTGGTATGTGTGTGACTACTACGGCCAAGTTCTCGGTTTGAATCCCGACACGGTCCGCTTGAAAAATGTTAGGCGAGCATTTTTCAAAAAATACACCCTCGTTCGGATGAGAGGTAAAATACAGGTCCCGTGTGTGAGTGTTGTCACGCACGTTAAAGATCTCTACCTTGCTTAGAACAGCAAGGGTTCGGCAAAATTCAAAATTTTTTGTTAAAACACTCTCTTCCCGGCCAATGTAGTACTTTCGGGTGTAGCATTGGAAAATCACATATATAGTATGTGAGGGGGGCTCTGTGGTGAAGTTGGTATGCGTGTGACTACTATGCCCAAGGTCCCGGGTTCATATCCCGACATGATCCGCTTGAAAAATGTTAGGCAAGCATTCTTCGCAAAAATACGTCCTCGTTAGTGAGAGGAAAATGGAGGTCCCGTGTGTGTGTTGTCACGCAAATTAAAGATCCCTACGTTACTTGGAACTGCAAGAATTCGGCAAAATAAAAAATTTTCTAGGTAAAAACTCGATTCCTGACTACCGTAGTACCTTCGAGTGGAGCATTGGAAAAACAAATGCATTGTGTTCATGTCTGTGTTGTCTGTTAGTTTGTGTATGTATAGATTGATATAATTTCCGGTATATTAATGTTCTACGTAGGTTATTTAGACTCTATTTCAAGATCCTCGAGTTTTATTTGAATATTATGTTATGCCATGTGATTATTGTCTATTTATTTGTTTTTTAAGCGTTTTGTGTTCCGCTGTCTTACGCTTGAAAAATGTTAGGCAAACATTTTTCACAAAAATACGTCCTTGTTCGGATGAGAGGTAAAATGGAGGTCTCATGTATAAGTGTTGTCACGCACGTTAAAGATCCCTACCTTGCTTGGAACAGCATGGGTTCGGCAAAATTCAAATTCAAATGTAAGGTATGTGAAGGGGCTAAGCAGCCTGTGGCTGTCAAGTGTCCCCCAGCACTTAGACATTTGCCGTATTAATAGTTTTCCAATAAATTCTTTTGCACAATTAACATTAGTTGAGAATATTGCAAGACCAATACCTGTAGTTGTTTATAATAGTCATCATGTTTAAGTACAGTTATTTTCTTCATCATTTGTTTTTCCATCTTGGGACTTGTTGATTGATTTCTATTCTGAGCTAGCCTACATATTTCCCTGAAATTCCCACATACTATATCTTTCACTATCTGTGACAATAGACTAACCTAGGTCTACCTCTACTTCTCTTTTTTCTTATTTCTACTTCTAATATATTCCGCACTATTTCCTCGTGTCTTAGTATGTGGCCTATCATCCTATCTCTCCTATTTTTTACTTTTTACCACATATTTCTTTCTTCCCATACCATTTTTTGTACCCCTTTGCTCTTAACTTTGTCTGTCCATGATATCTTCATCATACGTTAGTAGCACCACATTTCAAACGCTTCTTCCTTTTTCTTGTCTTCTTCTTCTACTGACCAGGCTTCACATCCATACAGTGCTGTGCTCCACACATATGCTTTAAACAATCTTTTTCTTGTTTCTATGCTTGTTGTCTTTGAACACTGTAGTTGCCTTTTCTTGTTAAATATAGCAGGACCTTGTGCTAATCTTTGTTTTATATCTTTTGTGCTTTTCCCATCTTGCGTTATTTGGCTTCCTACGTAGCAGAAATTCTAAACCTCTTATAAGTTCTCGTTACCAATTTGTATTCTTATTTTCATTTATAATTCCCATTTTTTGCATACTTCAAATTTAGTTTTATTTTGGTTAATTTTCATACCGTATTCCTCTGTTAGCATTGTTTCCATTTGATTAAGAGCAGCTTCTAACTCTCCTTTGCTAGATGCTATTACCGCTATATCATTTGCAAATCTAAGCATATCAATCGTTTGTCCCTGTATAGTAATTCCAAATGTCTTCCTGCATTTGACAGTATTCATTGACTATTCAATGTACAAGTTAAAAATTAATGGGGATAAAGCACATTCTTGTCTTACTCCTTTCCTAATATTTACTTCTCTACTTTCCTGCTCTAATTCTATTACCGCTGTTTGCTCTTTGTAAAAGCTATGTACTACCCGCCTATCCCTAAAATTCATTCCAATCGTTTTGAGTATTTCGAACATTTTTTTCCATTTTACGTTGTCGAATGCTTTTTCCAGATCTACAAACCCTATATACACGCTTTCTCCTTTTCTCTTGTTTTCTCCATTATCACCCTCAGAACTAAAATAGCCGCCCGTGTTCCCTTGTTTCGCCTAAACCCAAATTGATCTACTCATAGTATTTCTTTAGCTCGTTTTTCCATTCGTCTTTCTACAATTCTAGTTAGAATTTTTGAAACGTGTGCTGTCAAACTTTTATTGTTCGAAAATTTTCACATCTATCCGCGCCTCTTTTTTTGGCATAGCTTGGTATAGTTACTATGTTTGAAATCGTTGGGTATCTCGCCTGTTTCATACATATAACTTACAAGTTGGAAGAGACGTTCTGTTACTGCTTGTCCAGCGGCTTTTAGAGTTTCTGCTTGCAACTTATCTGTTCCCGGCGCCTTACCATTTGTCAGACTCTTTAATGCTAATTCAAACTCATCTCTAAGTATAGGATATCCCATCATTTTGAATGTCTGATTTCTGTTCTAATGCTGTTAGTTCCTCTCCTGCATATAAATTCCCTATATATTCTTGCCATCTAATCACTTTCTCTACATTTTCTATAATGACGTTTCCTCCCGTGTCCCTTATATTTGTGCTATATGGTCTTATATCTCTAAAATTCATTCTAATTAATTTGTATGCTTCGTCTGTCTTTCCTATTTCCACCTTAGTTTGTACCTTTTTGCACTTTTCATCAATGTCCTTTAGCTTTCCTGCATTTGGTAATAATTTTCCATTTTATGGCTTTGTTTTCCTGTTTCGTCGGATCTATTTTTGTATTTTCGCCTTCTATTTAATTCAGGATATCCTCTGTTATCCATGGTTTCTTATTTTCTCTTTGTATATACTTCAAAATATTTCTGACCGCCATGTCTAAGCTGGATTTACAGTTATTCCATTCTATATCTACTTCTTTAGTATCAGAAATTGTCCCAATATCTTTCAGCAATTCATTTGACTTTTTTTCAAATCTTTCGTTAATATCTTTATCTTTTAGCTTCTCAAAGTCAAATGCCCTTTTCCGTTCCTTCTTTTTAAATTTCTAAATTTAAGAGCGACGTTTATAATTACGATGTTGTGATCAGTGTCTATATTTGCTTCTGGGTAGTTTCTACAGTCTATTACTTGATTCCTAAACCGTTGTCTAACAACAATGTAATCTATTTGATATCTTCCTATATCTCCTGGCATCTTCCACGTGTATCGTCTTCTAGCATGATGTTGATACAATGTATTTGT
The DNA here is from genome assembly GCA_036346225.1 of Platerodrilus igneus. Classification (NCBI taxonomy): domain Eukaryota; kingdom Metazoa; phylum Arthropoda; class Insecta; order Coleoptera; family Lycidae; genus Platerodrilus; species Platerodrilus igneus. Next base: position 863,365 of record JARFIW010000957.1, read on the forward strand.
GATGATTAAATTGTTCTTGTCGCAAAATTCTACCAGTTTATCCCTCCCCCCCCCCAATTATTAAATTTTCATGTCCTTTTACGAATCTTAGGATGTCTACGATATCTTTGTAGATCCTCTTCCTCACTGTAGCTAGAGGTGGGCATGTATACTTGTATTATCACTGTAGTTACCGATTTAGATTCTAATCTAACTTATGCTGATTGTCAGATCTTTTAATTTTGGATTAAGTTTAATTACTTGAAGGACCACCTCGATACTTTGTGGTGTCGAGGAATACCGTTGTGAAATGCAGTATAAATATTAACAATAATATAGGAAATGATAAAGGATAAATACTTTGTTTAATGTGATTGAAGGCACTTGCAGTTAACGTTGATGATCAGAGAAATAAGCATCCATTTGCGCGCACTTGTTGTTAACTCGGCGATTTCAGGTACCAGACTGTTGATTGAATAGATGGTGCACACTTTTGATTCGCACGGCACTGTTGCCAACTTGCGTACAATACACTTAAAGTTACGGATATGTATCTTGCATTCGCGTAAAAACGTATAATACACAATTTGTATGACGGAACACTAACCATGAGTACTCTTTCGTTCTTTTGTAAGTAGTTTTGTACACGCATAACTATCCCCACACCTGAATTTCCTTCCTCCGATACTATATGAATTACCCTGAAGTCTCCACTCCAAAAATCTCTTGCCTCTGGTCAACGGACTTCGCTGATCCCCACTATGTCTAGTGATAACCTATCCATTTCGATTTTCAGGTTCTCTAGCTTACCTACTTGCTTCATACTTCTGACATTCCACGCTCCGATTTGCAGAATGTTTACGGATCTTTTTTTATACTTACGGATCACATTCTCCGAAGTAGTCCCCTCCAGGAGATCCGAATGGAGGACTATTTTACCTCCGGAATTTTTGCCCCAGAGAATGCCATCATCTTTACTAACAATTTCTGTACGCAGTGTACTTGGGAGGTAATATGGTGGTTTTCCGTTGTCTTCTACATCGCAGTAGTGTGTCTTAGAATATCATACCGGCCTCTATGGTCTCTGCCACTCTAAGTTCCGAAAAAGCTACTGCCCTCTTTCGGGGGCCTGTCTTAGTCTGGTCCCTTACCAAAGACTCTACTAATTTGGTTAAACCTATAGTTCGACTCATTAGCTCATTGAAACACGCAAGCCATTCTACCTGTTCTAGTATTTTAGAACGTCGTCAAGGTGCAGGTCCGTTCAGAATGGTTGAATTTACAGCGGAATAATAAAAAATAACAAGTATCTTTTATAATAAAATAAAAAAGCAATATAAATGTTTAGTTATTCACTTTTAGTTATTCACCAGCTGTTATTGTAGATACAACCAAAATTTCTTGAGTAGAACAATTTAAGAAAACGAACATGTAAAATTTTGACAAAAACGGAAAGAGGCATTAAAGATTCAGGTTCATGGACTTCAACAGGAACTTCCCTGACTGAATTAGAAGTTTTCGTCACTTCAGCGACATGTGTGCTTGCAGACACGATAGGAATTTCTTGAGTAGAATCATTTAAGAAAGCGGGAATAAATTCTTGAGAAGCTACCTGTAAGTCACGAATTCGAAGTATGAGTTTTAATCGTGGTGGAGGCACAGTTTGGGCTGGAAGTGAATAAGTAGGTCGAGCAGAAGGATGAGTAGGATAGGATGTAGAACTAGAAACGGAAGAAATTTTGTTCAAAGTTGATAATAAAAGCAGGATGTTCTGGATGGGGGACAGAAGAGAACGTAGAGTGAGAAGCAGAAGAAGTTTGACTACTAGAGCTGAGAACAGAATTCGAGGTATTATTTGAAAACCTATTAGTAGTAGGGTGACAGTTTGGACAGTTGCGGCGAGAAACTCCCTTATGTCCGCAACCATAACAATGGAGTACTTGAGGACGAGTACAACGTGTCGAAACATGACCAGGTTTGTCGCAATTGAAGCATACGACCTGACGAGTAGAAGTAGAACTAGGAGGAAAAACAGCAGAACGTACGGAAGAAGTATCGGATCTACCCGTAGGCGTAGGAGAAATCTTAACAACTCGGTCATACCTTACTGAATGATTCGATAATAATTCTTGAGCACTAAACAAACACGATAAATGCCACTTCCATCTTGAAATCGCATTCTAGACGGTATCCGCTTAACGGTCAATAATCGTCTTACCCTTATCGATCTACCCGCAACACTAACGAGGTAAAACACATCCTCCGCCGTCAACGATCTACTAATTACTGTCCGTCGTATTCAACCGCGCACCCCTTACTAAACCAGTTCTGTTGTCATTACACAAACTTTATTATAAGAAAAACGCGTGCTAACTGTTATTACTTAACAGAAGATATCATATTAAAATTAAGAAAATCGCAATGTTAGGCTCAGGAAGAGATCTAAATCAAATTAAATAGTAAATAGAGTCTGGTCTGGCACAACAAGTTCATAAATTGTAATATTTTCGAAAACAAATGTTACTGATAACCGAATACTACATTTTCAACGCTGTATCAAAGTAGAATAGATTTGAAGCATTTTTAAATTACGACTGAATATTTTAATAAAATCCTACAGAGTGTTGAATAAGAAATCGTTTAAAATTGAGAAGGCTGTCGAAATTGTAAATAAATACTCAAGTGCAGAAGCTACACGTAACATTGTTTTCCGACGACCACGTATGAAAACAACAGATTGCACACTACTTATTATTTAGAAAGTGACGTATATTACTCTAGGGTGCGAAAGTAAATATCACTGTAGTGTTGAAATAATTTTCAACTCTAGAGTGTATGACGAACAAGATATTAGTACATTAATTACCTAGACGACTCAACATGTCCAATGCCAAAATACGATGTACAATTTGTTCGACATAACCACTAAACGATCGCACGACCTTGCATCAAGGCAAGGTGTTTAAGGGAAAGAGCAACAGTGTACGTTTCTTTAAAATATCTTTAAAATATCTTTCCTAATTTTTTTTTCATTAGTTGTGGTCGTCGGAAAAATCGTGTACAGTACTCGTATCGAAAGTGCCATTTCATACTCGTGGGATTGTCGCACTCGACTGACGCCTCGTGCGACAACTCTCCCACTCGTGTAAAATGGGTCACTTTCTACACTAGTAATGTAATATACTATTTCTGCTTCAGTTACTACATTGAAAATTCTTGTAGATCACGCGAAAATTTATACTTTAAGAAAGTTAAGTGATACTTGTTAGAAAGTAAAAATAAATAACGTTAAGGCAGTTAGATATAAAATATCTGACGCACATAACCCTTTAATAACTTTTACAGACAGAACAGAAACGAGCGAAACTGATGTTGCACATTGGCAGAATAAGTAATGGATTTTGGTGTTATTGTTTTGTTATTTATACGGTACAATATTCTTTTCCAAATATGTTGCAAGCAATGACCTGTAAACTAAAGACAAGGAAATCATAAAGTGCGCTGCATTATTAAAAAAATGACCTCAGTATTTTAGAAAAATATCGTAAAACAGGTTTCCAGAAGGCTATTTTATCAGCAAAGGATTTGGGTTCAGAAATAGATGCAGAACCAATATTTAAGACAGAAAACAATTAGGCGTTCGAAATAAAACCTTTGATAAAAATGTTGCAGATGGCCTTATTGAATTGCCAGAAAAAATGTGTGAAATAAAATTTTAATACACTTTTGGATACTGCATTGATACTTTTACAAGAAAGATTTGAACTGCTCTATGAATTATCAATGAGGGATTTTTTATACAATTTGCAAAATTTTCCAAAAAAAGTTCAGATATTGTTCAGATCTTAAAAATTAAGCAATTTGAAATCGGAAATATTTTATTGTGCCATGAACTAATCAGTATTAAAGTTTTTTTCCAGATACTCTGTTACGTTCAAAACCCTGCAAGTAATTTTGCTGCTTTCATTTTTAAAACGTCCTAAAATTTCTCAACAAGCTCGATTTCCCGCCATTTGAATTAGTGTTATTTTATAAAATTTCTCAAGTAATTACGCTATACAAAAGTTTGTCTTATAAAATCAAACAGCTGCACGTATGCACAGCTTTCTTCTAAAAGATAAGGCCACTTACCACCTGCCTACATCTGCTTACAATGGGTTTGTTATCTATAAGTATACTGTTATTCTGCAGCTGTTAAGATGTTACAAAGTAACAAATTGTTTTCCTTTGTCTAAAAATTCTTTGATAATTGCGTTATCTGCTTGTTGGCAAGCTGTTACAGTTTGTATTTTGGCAGCTGTTGTCTGGGAATTCTGCACACTTGGTTCTTCCGCGATATTTTTAAACACCAAATACCTTCTCCGATACATGATTCTGCCCTTATAAAATAAGAACCGTGCTTTGAGAGAGAGGATTGAATACAACATCCTCTTACCGAAGATACATGTTGTAAAGGCGCGGTACTAAAAATGCTTTCTGTGCTAGCATAAGTTAAGTTGGTGGTTCCAGCATCCAGCCAATGGAGAAATGCAGCCGCATTTTCCCAGTCCTAAGATGATACCAACAGGACACTAATAGCTCAAGGTACAGTTATCTGTTTTCGTAATTTTTTGATGCTGTTGTGAAGAATAGACTTTTCATTTACTGTTATTACTTATGATTATCCGATAAATTGGCATCACCACGTTACAAAACTTACATGCACAATGCACGAACAACTATGTAATTATTCAATAAATTAAAAATTAGTTAATCAAGGTTTATGTTAGAGTCTGTTTTTAAATGTTTCTTTTGTCTTTTTAACGTAAACAACTTACTTATAAATTTAAAAGCAATAGACATTTAATTAAGTTAAGTTAGGGTGTATAAGTTTAATGTTACAATATTTCCTGAGGAGATGCACTTCACAATGCAGCATTTATAAATCATTTATGTATATTTCTTTTCCTAGAAGTACTGTATAGTTCATGTTTTATTTTTTTTTTAATATATTTAAGGTGAAGCATTAAGTAAGTATCTAGATTATAAGATGTTATATTTGCTTACAAATTTTATATTCTTATGTTATGACGCTTTGTTTACTTTACCATCACGTAACAAACGATTACGCAAATTATTGGATTTTGTTGTTTTGTAAATAGTCTTTAGAGATTGTATGCTGACAATATAGTTATACAGATTATACAGAGGTTTTTAATTTGTTCTTTCTATTTCACCCACGCCCCTCTAGGACGATTTTGAGCTAGCCCGAATTATAAAAGTTAGTTGCATGACTGTACTTACTCAAGTAAACGAATAGTGTCCAAGATTTATATATAAACAGTAAGGTAGGTGAGAACATTTTATGTGCGCGCGCGTGTGTGCGTACGCGCGTGCGTGCACGTGCGTGCGTGTGCGCGCGCAAATGTTGTGCGATATTATAATCGTACAGCAATTTATTAGTGATTTATATTTTTCTCTTACGGTTTTTCTTTAAACAATAACGCAATGTCAACTATATTTTAACAAACAGCACACCGAAATGATTATTAAGCCTTGGCTACCATTTGATTAATTATTTTGCAACTCTGAATAAATTAATTAAAAGTAACATTGCCACCTAGATACCTAATTTTAATAGCACCAATTCCCTTACTTAGGAAAAGTTCACAGTAGTATTCGCTACTTATACCACAAAAAAATTCACAATGTCAAGTGATTTTATAGTTATGTATGTCTTTTTTATTATATTTATTATACTTACGCTTGATATAGCAGATCGACCTTGAAACATAACAAACATTTTGGTAAATCACAAATAAGAAGTTTTTGGCAGAATTCGAATGAAATATAATAAAAATACCTCGACCACAGATTATTTTAAAAGACAAAATATCTATTCTGACGAATGTTATCATCCATATCAAAACCTTAGAATACATTAAAGAGGTTCTTCAGGAACCCTTCTGAGGATATTCTGTCCGCCAGATTAGCTGAAACGAACCTTTAACAGGTAATTAATTATGTTGCGTTTAACATATGAGTATATTTTTCTCACCACGCAGACTTATAATCTTTACAGCATATTTCACTTTGTGTTGTGGAGCTCACCATTCTGCGTAATTTAGACATTATTATCTGTTGGAAAGGTTCGCTTTGGCTTACGAGTAAAAGAAGTTTAATCAAAAGAGTATTTGTACAATCTTTTTAATTATTTTTTTAAAGTATTGCTATTTATGATGACAACATAGTAATGGAAATGCGTATCTAGTATTTAAAATAATTTTTATTGAGGGTTTTCCATTTCGAATGGACCTGCACCTTGCCGAAGTTCTAAATTACTAGAACAGGTGAAATGGCTTGCGTGTTCTAATGAGCTAAAGAGCCAAACTACAGGTCCAACCAAAGTAGTAGGGTCGTTAGTGAGGAACCAGACAAAGACAGGTCCCCGAAAGAGGGCAGCGGCTCTTTCGGTACTTAGATTGGCAGAGACCATAGGGGTCGGTATGGCAGTCTAAGACACACTACCGCGATGTGGAAGGCAACGGGAAACCACCACATTAATCTCCCAAGTACACAGCGTACTTAAATTGATACAAACATGATGGCATTCTCTGGGGTAAAAGATTCCGGAGTTAAAATAGTCCCCGATTCGGATCTCCGGGAGGGGACTACTTCGGAGGATGCGATCGGAAAGTTAAAAATAAGAGTAGGGAACATTCTGCGAGTCGGAGCGTGGAATGTTAGAAGTATGAAGCAAGTAGGTAAGCTAGAGAACCTAAAATCGAAATGAATAGGTTATCACTAGACATAGTAGGGATCAGCGAAGTTCGGTGGCCAGAGGCAGGGGATTTTGGAGTGGAGACTTCAGGGTAATTCATACAGGAGCAGAGGAAGGAAATTTGGGTGTGGGGATAGTTATGCGGAAAAGATAGGATACTGTGTGAAAATTACTTACAAAAGAACGAAAGAGTACTCATGGTTAGATTAGAATCAAAACCGGTAGACACAGTTATAATACAAGTATACATGTCCACCTCTAGCTACAGTGACGAAGAGGTAGAAACGATCTAGAAAGATATCGAAGACATATGAAAATACGTAAAAGGACATGAAAATTTAATAATTACGGGTGATTTTAATGCAGTGCTTAGGTGAGGGTAGGAACGGAGCGGTAGTAAGTTTATTTGGGTTTAGCACGAGAAGCGACAGGGGAAATAGGCTGGTAGAATTTTGTGACAAGAACAATTTAATCATCACAATCACATTATGGCAACATCATGCTAGAAGACGATATACGTGGAAGATGCCAGAAGATATAGGAAGATATCAAATAGATTACATTCTTGTTAGACAACGGTTTAGGAATCAAGTAAAAGACTCTGGAAGCTACCCAGAAGCAGATATAGATACTGACCACAACATCGTAATTATGATGGCCGCACTTAAATTTAAAAATCTGAAAAAAAGGAACGGAAAAAGGCACTTGGACTTAGAGAAACTAAAAGATAAAGATATTCAAGTAAGATTCGAAAAAAAGTCAAATGAATTGCTGAATGATATCGGGAAAATATCTGAAACTAAGGAAGTAGAAATAGAATGGAATAAAATTAAATCCAGCCTAGACATGGCGGCCAGAGATATTCTGGGGTATACACAAAAGAAAATAAGAAACCATGGATAACAAAGGATATCGTGAATTTAATAGAAGAAAGACGAAAATACAAAAATAAATCAGACGAAACAGGAAAACAAAGATACAAAGCCATAAAATGGGAAATTATTCGAAAATGCAGGAAAGCTAAAGAACAATGGATTGATGAAAAGTGCAAAGAGGTACAAACTAAGATGGAAATAGGAAAGACAGACGAAGCATACAAATTAATTAGAATGAATTTTAGGGATATAAAACCGTATAGTAAAAATATAAGGGACGCACAAGGAAACGTCATTATAGAAAACGTAGAGAAAGTGAGTAGATGGCAAGAATATATAGAGAATTTATATGCAGGAGAGGAACTAACTGCATTAGAACAGGAATCAGACATTGAAAATGATGACTTGGGATATCCTATACTTCGAGACGAGTTTGAATTAGCATTAAAGAGTCTGAAAATGGTAAGGCGCCGGGTACAGATAAGGTGCAAGCAGAAACTCTAAAGGCCGCTGGACAAGCAGTAACAGAACGTCTCTTCCAACTTGTAAGCTATATGTATGAGACAGGCGAGATACCCAAAGATTTCAAACGTAGCATCATAGTAACTATACCAAAAAGAAAGGCGCGGATAGATGTGAAAATTTTCGAACAATAAGTTTGACAGCACACGTGCAAAAATATTAACTAGAATTGTGCAAAGACGAATGGAAAAACGAGCTGAAGAAATACTAGGAGAAGACCAATTTGGGTTTAGGCGAAACAGGGGAACGCGGGAGGCTATTTTAGCTCTGAGAGTGATAATGGAGAAAACAATAGAAAAGGGGAAAGCATGTATATAGGGTTTGTAGATCTGGAAAAGCATTCGACAATGTAAATTGGAAAAAATGTTTGAAATACTCAAAAGATTGGAATGAGTTATAGGGATAGACGAATAGTACATAGCTTATACAAAGAGCAAACAGCAGTAATAGAATTAGAGCAGGAACGTAGAGAAGTAAACATTAGGAAAGGGTGAGACAGGGATGTGCCCTATCCCCATTGATCTTTAACTTGTACATAGAAGAGGCAATGAATACTGTCAAATGCAGGAAGACATTTGGAATTACTATGCAGGGACAAAAATTGATATGCTTAGATTTGCAGATGATATAGCGGTATTAGCGTCTAGCAAGGAAGAGTTAGAAGCTGCTCTTAATGAAATGGAAACGGTTCTGACAGAGAGATATGGTATGAAAATTAACAAAACTAAAACTAAAGTTCTAGTTTGCAAAGGTGGGGAAAATAAATCAAAAACAAGAATACAAGTATCTAACACGAACTTACAAGAGGTTAAGGATTTCTGCTACCTAGGAAGCCAAATAACGCAAGATGGGAAAAGCACAAAGATATAAAACAAAGATTAGCACAAGGTCGTGCTACATTTAACAAGAAAAGCAACTACTGTGCTCAAAGACCACAAACATAGAAACAAGGAAAAGATTGCTTAAAACATATGTGTGGAGCACAGCACTGTACGGCTGTGAAGCCTGGACAATAGGAGAAGCGGACAAGAAAAGGTAGAAGCCTTTGAAATGTGGTGCTACAGGCGTATGATGAAGATATCATGGACAGACAAAGTTAAGAACGAAGAGGTACTAAAATGGTAGGGAAGAAAGAAATATGTGGAAAACGGTAAAAATAGGAGAGATAGGATGATAGGCCACATACTACGGCATGAGGGAATAGTGCGGAATATATTAGAAGCAGAGATAGGAAAAAAGAGAAGAAGAGGCAGACCTAGATTAGACTACTGCACACAGATAGTAAAAGATGTAGGCTGTAGAGGTTTCAGGGAGATGTGTAGGCTAGCCCAGAATAGAAATCAATGGAGGTACGCATCCAACCAATCCCAAGATGGGTAAACTAATGACGAAAAGATAACTGTGCTTAAACATCATGATTATTATAAGTAACTACAAGAATTGGTTGGGCAATATTCTCGAATAATGTTAAGTGTGTGAAAGGATTTACTGGAAAACCATTATATCGGCAAATGTCTAAGTGTTGGGGATCTTGGTAGCCACAGGTTGCTTAACCTCCTTCACTGAATCTCGGTAAAATAGGGTATAAAATTAGAAAACAATAGAAAGGAACGAGCTGAATACACATGCTGTGTGAGAATTTTAGGGAACTAGGTAGGCTAGCTCAGAATATAAATAAGTGCAGGTGCGTGTCCAACCAGTTTTGAGACGGAAAACCTAATGACGAAAAAATAAGCGCAGATAAATCTGATGATTAGTATAAACAACTAGTTGTTGGTTGCGAAATACCTGCAACTAATGTTGACTGTGCGAAAAGATAAATTGGAAAATATATTAAATCGCCAAATGGTTAAGTGTTGGGGAACTTGGCAGCCACAGGCTGCTTACCTCCTTCACAACCATTGAAGGTAGGAGAAATAGGCATGTAACTGTAAAACAATAGAAAGTGATCGAACTGCATCTAACAAGAAAGAACGGCGCCTATGAGGAAAGACAACAAACATAGAATAAGAAGAAAATTGTTGAAATCATATGTGTGAGCACAGCACAGTATGCCTAGGAAATACGGACAGTCTGAAACGCAGACAGAAAAACGGTAGCAGCCTTTTGAAATGCTGTGCTTCAGATGTATGAGGACGATAGCATGGACAGACAAAGATAATAACAAATAAGTTACAGAAATAGTAGGGGAACAAGGATATCTGGGGAAAAAGAGAAATAGTAGGGCGGAATACGTTATAAGGCATTTTTGGGGAATAGTATGTGATATATTACAAGCAGAGATAGGAAAAAGAGGTAGATGTAGACCTAGATCAGATAGATGCAAACTGTGCATATTTCAGGGAAATCTGTAGGTTAGTTCAGAATAGGGAACAATGATGGTACGCGTCTAACCAGTTCTAGGACTGAAGACCTAATGATGATGAGGGTTTTGTTTATTATATTTGAAAATTATATTGCACAACTTAATGTTCATTCTGATTTACCTGAACTAACGAGTTTTATTTAATTTCAGGTGAGTACCAAGCCTATTGGAGATACTAATTTCATTTAAAGATAACCACAAAGTTCGAATTAAGTTTGTACTACTACACAGGGTAAGCAATAGGATATAATTATTTGAAAATGGTACTCTACAAACTTGAAACTAAACTTCTTGAAAATTGAAACAATACCAGCACGTCATAGTTATAATGTAACGTTCATTTATGAATTAAACTATTATTAGTAAAATAACATTAATGATTTACACATTTTATATTGCTGCTATGTAATTTAAAAAATCTTTCACTTTATGCCTTTCATCAAGTATTAAACTAATCCTAAAATGTATGCAATAAATAAAGTGTTATTGTTTGAAATGAAAACCCAACTTTGTATGTAAAATTGAATTACCATTTCAAATCGAACTAGTAATTGAAAACCGCTAAAAGAACAGCTGCAGCAGGATTTGAACCTGCGACCATTTATCTGCAGGATCAACGCTCCAACAAACTGAGCTATGCAGCCAATTGATTAGAATGTGTTATAATTTATACTACTGAAGCTTATTCTTATTTTCGATTTTCAATTACGTCTTGCATTTAAGGAAAAGAATAAGCTTCAGTAGTATAAATTATAACACATTCTAATCAATTGACTGCATAGCTCAGTTGGTTGGAGCGTTGATCCGGCAAATCAATGGTCGCAGGTTCAAATCCTGCTGCAGCTGTTCTTTTAGCGGTTTTCAATTACCAGTTCGATTTGAATTGGTAATTCAATTTGCATACAAAGTTGGGTTTTCATTTCATCTTATAACTGTTAATATGTATTAACAAACATGCAATTGCATTCTAAATGTGGATTTTCTTCTTCGCTATATATATATATATTACAGTTAATAAGATGAAATAATAAGTTAGACTTTTATGCAAAGCGCAAATGATCATTTCAAATCGAGCTAGATGAAAAATATAAGATACAGACCAAAACCTTATATTTTCCATGTTTTAATTACTAGCTTGATTTGAAATGATCATTTGAGCTTTGCATACAAGTCCAAGTTATTATTTCATCTTATTCACTGTAATACGATAGTATTTATCAACCTACATTGTGTAAATAACTACCTAATATATATATATATATATATATATATATATATATATATATATTGCCGTGGAACCTTTATAAAACCTCAGCTCAGTCAAAAAAAAAACATTCGAGCATTTATTAATTTACCAAAAAGAAAAATTTCACAAACAGAAAAAAAAAAAACAATTTCTTACCCAGATTCTGCTTCCATCACCTTAATTCTTCAACCGCTTCCCTGGCTAGCTTAATTGGGCCTCCTTTTGGATACCTAGATTTACTATCATACTCTTTATCGTTCACGCACACTCTCAATAAAGCCACAAAATAATACCACAATCATACAATATCTATTTACCACTATTTACAAATAATAATTCAAGATTATTTACATTTCATTGCTCAAGTTACACCTCAATAAATTCTATCTTTGTAAAGTCCAAGATTTTAAATTGAAATATCAAACATATTGAATGTAACAGGAGTAAATGGGCCCTGAATAATACCTTATTTTTTTCTAATTATAATTATTTCTACTTAGTACACTCTGGAGTATTGTGAGCTCATGATAACCCAGTTTATCTTATTAATGTATGCTTTTTAACTTTGCATACTTTTACTACAAATACAAAAAAAACCCATGTACTCTTAACAATAAAATTTTAAATTCATGAGGAGTGTTAATAAGCTTTATATACACCTTTAAATTTATATTCAAATACCATAATAAAGGTTAGTTATACGTATTCTTTTCAATACGCACAATAAAGCAAAATACGATCAAAGTTCATTCTCACACGTCACAATAATTTTCATAGTTTATATAGAAAAACAGCAAATTCTAATGCGTTACCTGGAATTTCTTGAAGATCCCCACTCCGTTGACGATGACGTTAAGTTTCCTGCACCTTCGCTCTCGGTTCAGCTCTGCTTGCCGCCTCCAGCTATTTACAGATGAACACCATCTAAGACATGCTATTCATTCAAAATCAATCCAAATCCAAATCCATTACACTTTTCCATTATTGCTTAATTTAATTTACGTTACTTTACTTTACTTTACGAGCTTGTTCAAATCTCTGTTGCACCCCAATTAAAATAAACTCGACACTTATCGCCTTTCAAACTATGAGGCCAACAATCTAACACTACTATTTAATTTAAAAATTTAAATACTTACAAGCTTGTTAGTAAATATCTGTACGTAGTACGCGCTGCCAATTTAACGAAGTCAAAGAGCGAAGTTAAAAGAGATCAGAATACCAAAAGAGAGCGATGCTAATTCTCTTGGAGTATTTATACAATTCAAAATGCCACCTCTAGGCCACTCTTCACGCGAAACACGTAATTAAACTAACTCGTTCTTCAAATTTTGGTGTAACCGTTTTCAAAATCTTAGAAATTTAGCTCGTTGATACGATATTTTCCGAAAAACCCGTGTTTGTCTGTTCTACAACTAAATATTTAGACCAATCATATATTTCAGTGACGTCTTGAACCCCCGCCTGTATTAACTCTATTCCTCTCTTATGCATATTCTATGTTTCCTTCTAACCTTGTTTGAGTGGTAGAAAATCGATATTACTGTCTGCGTGCTATTTAATCCATGTGGACTGAATACGTGCGTTTCGCAGTGATCTGCTATTATGCCTGTCTCATTCCGACGCATATCATTGATTGTCCATCCCTTCTGCGCTTTAAGGAAACTTTTGGTTAGCATTTATGCGAACCGTTCGACCGTTTAACCAATATTCTTTGAAACTTGCTTGTTATCTATAAAATTAAGGGGAACATGACGTTTCCTAAGCATGCAGGTGTTCAATTAACGATCGTTTTAAAATAACATTTCTAGGAGTTGGCTTTTCAAGGTATTTCATATATTCGACGTGTTCGTTTGTTAATAAAGCGTTTCGAACTTGGAATTATCGATTTTTTACGCTCTTATGCATTTTAGACGTTATATTCCTTTGAATTAAACTCAATTAAATTAAATAATAATTTCTATTAGCTTATACACTTGATTTTCTTTACGAACCTATTAAATTTTAATCCCTATTTGTAAAATTTTGGTAATACTTGTTACTTTAAATTAAATGAATGAAATAAATTTCGCACGTAAATTATATTTGTTTCCTCTATACAGGGTGTTTGAAATTGCATTATTTATAATCAAATTTAACCATTTAAAACCACTACAATATATATATATATATATATATATATATATATATATTGCTGTGATATACCCCACGGTTGGGCATGTCATAAATGTCGTGTTATCTTCCTGTAGGAAAAATCATATACGTTTGTTATTCTATTAATATTTAGCCCCACGATTTGTGCGTAATAAAATGCTGTGTTAATCGTGCCCCTAGGATTGGGTCGTGCATAAAATGCTGTGATATTTTCTTTATATCACTCAAGCACTTGTAAAAATGTTAATTTATAAATCTCTTTGCCTCGACTAGCTGATTCAATTAAATAAAGCAGTTCTACAATACACAGTATGTATAATGATTAAATATTTACAACCTTTTTAAATATCTTCCCCTTTTTAAATTATTTGAATCTGTCAGATTTTGAGAAAATGAAGCCAGCAAAACGGGATTTTTTATTGTTACATTTAGAGGCTTTTTGAAACGTTTCAAAATGCCTATTGCCTTTCCTAAATTTATCTAAGAAACCCCTGTTTTGTCGACTCTTACATTTTTGAATTATGATTGAAATAAAACAGTTTATAGAAATAAATCATATCAAAATATTTAACTTGGAGTGGTTCAGTAGCTTCTCTGGATCCCCAAGAGTTTTCGTATCCAGTCTGAATGTTTTGAGTCGAATTTGTAAGTCGACATCCAACCAAAATACTATCCAAATCGTTATTAGTGAGTTTATTCCAATAAAAGGTTTTTCATCTCCGTAGTTAACGAAACAGTAATAGAATATTTACCATTGTCAGAGATTACCAAATTAAATTAAAGAGGCAGTAATCTCCAGAGTCTTCCAAGATCGTACCCAACACCGTATCTAAGACCGTATCTAAGAGCCCTGTTTTATTTATTTTTAGAAATTGTATAATTTCATTAAATCTGGTTTACTTACATCTGTAGCAGTACGGCTCGCTTACACAATTTTTACACTCTTATAAAAATGATTTCACTTTACTTTTAATTAACTATTCGCGTAAATATCTCAGCACTTTTGAGTATAGTGACTGCCCAGTTTCAAATGTATACTAACTCGTTGTTCAATTGTTATCATATATATAGCCTGGCCTCTTTTGTTTGCGATTCGTTGATTCCACGTGTTGGGCGACACCAATTGTGTTATCTCTTGTGTTATTTTGGAAACTTTACTAATTGTGTAGTTTAATTGCATGCAAGAACGCTCAATTTGTCACGTAATTCATTCACATGCATCACATTTAATTCAGAAATCCCAGGAACCTTCGTTCATCAAATCTTGTATTATTGTTGTTTGCTTTATTCTAATCTAAATAGAAATAAATTTGGTGTTTGTTTATTTTCTAGTTAAATTGGATTTTTGAACAAATGTAATACTTTTCTGTCACGTACGCTTTTCAAATAATGCATAATTTCTGCCTGCGTAAATGATGATATATAAACGCACTTGTTCAATATTTATCTAGCCAATTCATACAGCTTTTCCCTTGATTTAATTTCGATGCATTTCGTTACATTTTTAAATTCTTATCTTTGCTCGTAGCTACTCTTGGATATGCGTTTAATTGCTTGTACTGTTATATACAGTGTGTTCTCTACTAACAATATTTAGAATGACCTATTTACTCTTCTAATATCTGTAATTATGTGCTTTGGTTATTTGGGAGTTTCTTTTGTTTATTCTACGACCCCTATGACTTAACCTACCCCTAAATTAACCCTATAATTACAGCATTAAATATATATATATATTTTAAAAGAAAAGTAGGATTAATGAGTCTTAAATTAATACAAAGTAGAAAGGAATTTTTGACAAGTGACTCAAATTCAGTCACGAGGGCATCCTGTCGACACGTTTCGTCCAAATTGGGACTCATCAGGATAGGCGTAGCAAAGTTGAAATATTTAATACAGACACCTTATGGGAAGTACAGGATCACCTAGCTCACAATTTGTGTCTTCGTGTCGTTTCACCTGACATCGCAGGTTTTTAGCAACAGTCGACATGGAGGAGATACGGCTCAACTACCTTTTTCCATTAATTTTATCCTGTTATTTATACACAAACTTACGTTCCGTGACGTTACTAAATTAAGTAAATTTTATCAGGGAACTTCTACCCCAGCTTACGTTTATCTTGATTATGAGTTGAAAAGCAATCGCGAAATAACATTTTGCACTTATAATTTCATCGTTAATTTTGAACCGAAGTCTGTACATTTAGCATGCAATGACCACGCATAAAAACTAGAGCACAAAGTTAAATCGGTTTCCTTAAAGCATCCATGAAAAAATGACAGAATGGTTCTAACTTAAGTCCTTTTTTGTGTCGAAGGAGAGTAAGCTGGATTTTGATTCGACCACTTGAGCAGACCGAACGTTTCTACTAGACAATTACACTCACTTACTATTTCTGATTTTACACAACTGAACTACAATAATGTCTCTTAAAAGAAAGCATCTTAAGTAACATCGCGACTTTTCAGGTCCCTTCACGTGAAAGGACGCTGCATAAAAATTATCTCTTTCGTCGGTTAACTTGTACATATAGGTGGAGATAATCCACCGAATGGTATCGTGTTTTCCCTTCAAAACATCTGTCGACCAAACAAGTACATGGGAGATATTTTTAAAACATCACCTGCAGATAAGCGAAAATAACAAAGCGAGTGGCCTCGATACCACATGAAAAATTCCAAGAATCATGTCTGCCTGAAAAGCCTACTTCGCGATTTAAAAACAAAGTCTGTTTAACATGTTAGGCGTATCTGCAACAAACATTGCAGAATTATATAGTTAAATGTATCATTGGTGGCCTATCTACATTGTGTATGAAGCAATAGAAATTTATTGTTTCGATTAATAATTTCTTGCAAAGATATTCCGGTGGAAAATTTCCATTGTTAGAAATCCGTGTTCCTAAATAAATGTTTGATAACGGGATACCACGTTTTAACGTGGTAATAGTACTTTCGAAATAAATGCTTTTGATAAACAACACTTTCTCATATTAAAACAAATATTCTAACCTTTGTTAAGACAAACCCACGTTTCATGCTACAAATTAAACATTTCTAAGCAATATGTTCGTAACTTAAAACAAGCGTCTACCTTATTAAAATGTTTCTGAAGCAAATGTTTTAACAAACACACTTTTTAAATTTATTTAAACGAATCCATATTGCAAGATTTTTTAATTTTTGATAATTAAAACGAACTTTCATACTCTGTAATATTGAGCTCCTCGGTTTTCCCGTTATCAGAATAGAATAGATTCAAAATATTGGACTTTGTAACTGAAAAGTTAATAAAATCCTACAGGATGTTTAGACAAATGATCGTTTAAAATTGAAATAAACCTGCTACTAAGCATGCAAAATAGCCGTAGACGCAATAAGAGATATGAAAGTTTTCATCAAATATGAGCCACATTATGCAGGAGTGGAACGTAGGCCTCCCGGCTTGTAAGATTAAAAGGTCGGGGTAGGAATCAGACGCAGTGGATCAGGCAGTACACTAATAGGACAAACCAAGAGAAAATTCCTTTTAGAAAACCCAAAGAAAACAAAGAAAAAATAATTTTTATCCGGCTCGAAGAACCAATATTCACTATTAAACCAAAAGAAAATCCGTTTCAGAAAACTCAAAAACAGAAAGTGTTGTCTGACTCGAAGGTCAATATACGCTAATAGGGCGAATCAAAACAAAATTCGTTTCAGAAAACCTAAGTAAAACCAAAAAAATTTGTATCCGGTTCGAAGATCCACTATACACTAATAGGATGAATCAAAAGAAAATTCGTTTCAGAAAACCCAAAAATAAAAAAAAAATTATCCGGCTCGGAGACCAATATACCGGACCAAGTCAAGAAATGTAAAGAATTAGGGAAGGAAATGTATTAGGTAGCAGTCATCGAGGACAAAGATGGTATGACCTAACACTGCAAAAGTAGTCAGAGGACGAATATCTGTAATAAAGAAATAGTAAAATTTTCAACCTCAAGGAAAGAAATCGGTTTCACGCGAAAAACCAAAAAGTAAGAAAAGGAACAAGTAAACCAACAATAAAAGCCAAAACGGACAATAACTGTCAAGCTTCAGCGTATGCAGGAGACGACGAGAAAGCTGGATAGAAAATTTGAGGTATTTGAAGCGGTGGTAATAAGAATCGTATTAAACGAACAACCGAAGAAAAGAATAGCTAACTAGGTCGAAAATTCGACTAAGTCGTTATTTCCGAAGAAAAGAAAAAAAAGGTTTAGAAAGCACATAACCAAGGAAGTGGATTGAAAAATTTAATCGAGTCAGTATGAAAACTAACAGTAAAAAAACCAGCCAAAGTAAAGGGAAACGAATGTGAAGCAATGGGAACGAACAAGCAAAATCAGAATAAAAAACCCAAGAAACCGCACAAAAAGAAAACAAAACCGAAGCCGAATGTAGTTATTTATGGATATGTGTGGGTGTGTATATGTATGTGTTTGTGTGTGTGTGTATGTGTGCGTGCGTGTGTGTGTGACTATGTTGAACCGCTTTAGTCGCCTCTTAAGACAGGCAAGTCGTACCGTGGGTCTATTCTAATCCGGACCCACACGGGTTGAAAAAAAAGAAAAACAAGACCTATCAAGCCAAGAAATCATTACCGAAAAGAAAACCATAAAGTCCAGAAATAAAGTCCTAAGGAAGAGCAAAGCCAGCATAGAAATATGCGGACGCAGAGGACTAAGAATGGAGTTTAATACGTTTGCGTCTATAGAAGGAATACGAAGTGAGATCAGAGACATCAGGGTTGTCGGGATGGGGAGGTTTAAGGTCCCCGACGTGCCAACTACGTTAGAATGCTCCATCATGTTTAAATTTTCGCCGACCTCTATGCCCAGATCCTGACTCAACACGGAACACTTCACTGTGTTCTGATTTTGTTTGACTTGTTACAGGTTTCGATTCAACATAGAATAATGCCTGCATCTTACTTCACTTGTTAGTCCGTTTTGTTGGTTGAGTTACTGGAGTAGGAGGTGGTATTGCTTGAACAGTTTTCTGCAGAATAGGAGTAACTGCTACTGTTGTAGGTATAACAGGTGGTTGAGGATGTGGCGGCGAGGGTGGTGTTGGTAGTGGTTGTGGTGGTTTAAGAAAGTTATTATTCTTCATGGAAGCCTGTTTATTTTTAGCATTGGTTGTAAGAGTATCAATGTTAGAAAAAGGAACAGAATTAGATGAAACTTCTGCTACAATAGGATTTGCTTTTTCAACCACAACAACATGCATTATAGATACTGGTTTACTAGCGACAGCAGAAATTTACCCGTCCGTAGGCTTATTAGTTAGCGTCACCACAACTGCATCTGTTATTGTAGAGACAACAATAATTTCTTTAGCAGTATTATGTAAGGTAGAAAGAAGAAACGCTTTAGTAAGTTATTAGTTTGAGTTATTGGCTCTTATCGTTGCGGAAGCACAGTCTGAGGTGGAGGTGAAGACGTATGACCTGTTTGATCACCATTCAAACAGCTACGGACAAAAGAATGTGGTTTCTGTTAGGGGGTGTTCGGTGAGTAGTGGCGTGATAGCCATAGATATCAATGGTATTGTTCGAAGGCACGAATACCTGAAAAGGATATGTGTTGGTGATAATAGGACGACCAAGAGGATGTGCAGAGTAAAACGTAGAACTAGAGACAGGAGAAATTTGGTTCCTATAAGTAGTAGGTTGACAGTTCGGACAGTTGCGTCGACACATGACCAGGTTGGTCGCAGTTGAAGCACGTGAGCTGACGAGTAGAAGTAGTCACATGAATAAGAACAGAAGATGCTGCAGAAGAAGTATTTGATCTAACAGTATGTGTAGAAGGAATGTTGACTGATCGTCATATGAAGTAATAGTGCTTTTCTCAATCGCAGTGGACTTATAAGTGAATTCGTTCTACGTATGCGTGTTTGTCTTGACTAGGGGGTACGTAACTATGAGGCGGATCCGTGGCGTAGTTGGTGGGCATGTGGCTACTATACCGAAGGTTCCGGATCCGAATCCTAACACAGTTCGCTTGAAAAATATTAGATACACATTTTTCATAAAAATACGCCCTCGTTCGAATGTGGGCTAAAATATAAGTCCCGTGTGTGTTTTGTCACGCACGTTAAAGTTCCTTACCTTGTTTAAAACGGCAAGGCTTCGGCAAAATTTAAAATTCTCCAGGTAAAAAAAAACTCGCTTCTTGGCCAATGTGGTACCTTCGGGTGGAGTACTGAAAAATCAAATGTAGGGTACATAACTATCGACCTTAAACTTTTACAGCTCCAACTTCCGACATTCATCCTTCAATTTTTACATGCAACGGACGGTAGGTAAGTGGAATATATAAAACGGAGCGAGGTTTTGAAACACAATGGCCAATTAAGCATCCTTAAGTAGAGAACCATTCCGGCGGAACATGGAAGTCGTACATGTGAAATAGTCAAAGAACACTCTCCGATGGACCTCGCTTTCTGTTTACGATATCATTAAACAATGTTCGCCTATAATCAGGCGGTTCAAAATGACATACTAATAAATTAGCTAGTCTGCCAAATGGAAAAACCGATGACGTTACTCCTGTACCATAGCAAGGCTTTCGACTCAAAAAGGTGGAATTCTTGGTCGAATAGTTAGAATTCAGACACATTACAAACCAGCTTCAGCTCTTCAACTCTTTCAAGAAAGTCATGTACAGTACGTACGTTAGGATGTCCAATAAATTTCAAATTCCACTTTCCAACAAGTTGTGAACAGGGTTTGCTAAGAAAGCTATAGGAACCGTAGAGTTAGAACTTTTCGATTGAGGGGTGGTTGATATACCAGAAAGAAGTTGATATACACGATCCAGTAAAGTAAGGAGTTTTGTTTGTAATTCATTACGTAAAACCCGTTGTTCAGGGGGTAAACTTACAGGAGAAAGGAATCTGATGCGTGTACATACATGTATGATTCGTGAACGAATGGTAGCTGCGGATGAATCACAATTCGTAAAGTTACTACTTAATTCTTCCAATTTGCTCTCAATAGTCTTTAATTCTGCTTCCGGATTTACTTTGTTGAGTCGATCAATAAAGGGTTTACCAACTGACTCCATTTCGACCAAAAGACGAAGACGTGCTCTCAGATGGTCAATGGTGTATGTAGACGATAGAGCTGATCTTCTAATAAAAAATTCGAAAGTAAGTTTATTCTCATGTAAACAAATGATATCAGTCATTTCAATTCCATAAAAGAATATCGAAGCTAACAGAATAAGTAAAAATATAACCGATGAGAAAAAATTGAAATCCAAACATACAAAATTGACAGGAGCTAAAAATAGAATCTAGAAATACTAATGGAATAGGTAGAAGCGGCAAAATAGAATATAGGACTACTAATAAACACAGGGCACCAGTGTTTTCAAAACCTCAAATTGCAGCGAAAACACAATTCTGGTCAATCGGCATGAACCAAAAATCTATAGAAAATCTCTATGTAATGGAATGATAAAACGAACACAACAAAAATTTTGGTCAGGACGAAACGATGTATGTTCAAAAAATTCTGGCCCAAACGTTAAGTAAAAAGAGGTTTCAAAAATCGGAGCTCCACGTTGGGTATGCCAAATTTTATGTTACGGTAATCCGTGCGAACAAGAAAGAATGTAGTGAAGTAAGTAAAGAGAATAGCCCGCACCGAGTACCGCAACAAAACAAGAATTAATGCCATGCTAACTAAAAACGTTGTAGAGTGGGATGGTTCACACAGAGAGAAAAAGGAAAATTTATTTACGAACCCTTAAGAAATCAACATGTTGTAAAAGGAAAACCTACTCGTATAGAATACAACATTTATCCAAAATATTCCGAAAGATTTACATAGTGCAAAAACCTTCGTAGAAATAATTTACATCCTTGTTTGATTACCTTAACCTAATTTGCTACCTTAATCCTAGTGTTTAAACAAATATATTTACAGTAGACTATTTTCAGTTCTGTAGTTATCCAATATTAAATCTTTGATATAAAAATAGTCCATAAACTCACGTACGTACGTATTGTCCACAAGTAATTCTGACTAAAGAAGTACAAAAAAAAATAGTCACAATACATTACAGTCAATAGCAAAAAAAATGCATTTTTTCTCGTGCCTGAAGAAACATTAGCAAGCATCACACTTTAAGACATAGTATATTCTAATTCAAATATTTAGTTATAAAATTATATTTTATAATTGATACCCTAAACAAGAAAAGCTGTCTTCATGGGTATATTCCGCCAGTTTAAGTAAAGTAAGTTTAATTTCAACACCGTGATACCTCTATTTGTGCGATGAGCAAATGGAAAAACTTAAAAAGAAAATAGGAGTTCTTACAGCTTGGCCGACAGCTGCGGGATCACATGGTTCAGCATACCAAAATCTTTCCCTGGAAAACCAAGTGAATCAAATTCAGAAGAAGTATAAGTTAACAGAGTACCTCTTCACTTTTCTTGACCAGTAGCTAGTAACTAATCTGTATCTGACCTAGGATATGTCTATACACATTACGATATGATGGGTTAAATTAGTTTATAGCAATTTAGCACCAATCGCCGTAAACAACTTCGTTTCTGAAAGCAACAACTTCGCACAAATCAACTTTAGAAGCCCATGCCACAAATTTATCGGTGAATTTCCATAGGAATATTTCTTAATCCGGAGCGTTATGTTATTAGACGGATCCAAAACAAAATTCAACAACGAATAACTCGAATATGCCTGATTAGTAACTCAAAGTCCACAACAACTGATAACGGAAAACCCATTTGGTAAAACACGTCGCTAACTAAATGTAATATTTCCGAAACAAATGTTGTAGCAGTCCAAAACCACGTTTTTAAACGTATTAAAGAAATGCATATATTTAACCTTTCAGAAACACCTCACAATCTATAAGAACAAATGTTTTGTCAAATAAAATAACACTTTCTAAACTTATTTAAACGAATACATATTGCAAAAATTTTTAACCTTTGATAACCAAAATAAATTTCCATACTTTGTAATAATAAAACGCGAAGTTTAACATGTTATCAAAATAGAATAGATTTAACATATGTAACTTTGTTAATAACAATAATAATCGCACATTTTACGGCTAACTCGAAATTATTTCGAAGTACCTTAAATTTAATAACTAAATATTTGATACAATTCTACAGGATGTTTAGACAAATGATCGTTTAAAATTAAAAGAGGGACAAACCTGCTACTAAGTATGCAAAATAACCGTGGACACAGTAGGAGATATGAAAATTTTCATCAAATATTAGCCACATTATTTAGGTACAGGAGTGTATCGTAACAAGTAGTTAAGTAATCAACTTTACAGGCTTTTGTTTTCTAATCACCTCAAGTATATTACAACATACAGAAAGACTTTAAAAATCTAGCAAATCTACATTGAAGTTCTATTCGAACCACATCCATCAAAATATATTTGCTAGGAAATTGCCAGAGACGCTAAACAGCTCGGTTCATTGGTGAAGTATCGCAAATACCATGGGTGTACCTGTAATGAGCAATTATAAAATTAATGTATATAAGAATGTGGTGCTTCTTTAATGTTGTAGTACTACACTTTAAGCCGTGACTGTAGATTAATTATTAATTCATTAGTATATACTAACATTGGCATGTTTAATTTCTTGCAATATGTCAAAAGATATAACGGATTAACTACTTGCTTATAGTGGGATTGCGAGAAGTAGCACAGATTGAATGCAAACGTATCTTTATGTTCCTTGATTAAGTATATTCGTTGGTGCTCATCTCGCATTAACTACTTGTATTCAATAAACCACGTAAAAGATCCAAGGTACATGTGTAAACCTAATACCTTTAAAAATAATTAATTCTAAAAATCTAGTCTGTATTTTTAAGTTAACAAGAAAAAATGTTTAATGATATAGTTTTTGGACAATAACATTTAACTACAGTTGGTACAGTGGGTGTTGAAGGTACATCAGTGCTATTCGGTGGTTTATAAAAAAGTACTTCGAACGAATCTGTTCTGACGACCTTTCCTTTGTGTACCATATGTAGCACCACATCATTGTTCACCAATAATTTTCCAACTACATTATCGCTTTCCTGCTTCGTTCTTGCAAAATATAGTATCGAATTTGTTCCTTCTCTTGCAGCTACTACAAAATGTCTATCATTAATATTTTTAAAGTTCGCACTTGTTGTTTGCCGCCAAAAAAATCTTTCGATGTGATTTGTACATAAAATCTGAAACAAAAAATGAATGTGTTATTTGATATATGGATGCACGCAGGCACACATACACGCACGCACGCACGCATGCAAACAGGCCCACACGCACGCGCGTATGCAACCATGCACGCACACACGCACAAACCAGAAGCTCACGCAGGGGCTTGGCTAGGCTGAAGAGAGGAGTAAGCTAGCTGAGCTTATGCACAACCGCTATAGGATTAACGCGAATAAAGGTTACGTTTTCTAAGAACAAGAAAAACAGGAACAACTACTTGAACAACTATTTAAACGTAGACTGTTAAGCAACGGGACACTTGTGGTAACCTGGGCGGGTTGTATATGTTTGTCCTCGCATTATTGTGTCTCGGGGAATAACCACGTTGTTAAACTTTTGTTGGACCGGCGTCGGAATATTAGCACAGAAAAAACTCCTGTATTTAAAGAGTTGTCTAGAACATTTTATATTTTGAATTCACGCATGATATATAATTATTAAGAATATACAAAGTTGCGCAGCATACAGATTTATTTCCTGTCGCTAAGTAATTACTTTGACAACTAAACTACAAAAAGCGCTAACATGCTGTTTATTATTTTTTATAAAAATGGAGAAAATTAAATGTTGTTATTCACGCACACGTCTTTTCGGAGATAACAACTTTAATATACAAAAATGACATTATTGGAGTTAAATACAGCGCTTGCTTTATAAGGTTGCAACAAGACGTCACCTTTACATATAGACCGATTGATGTGCATAGAAACAATTAGATAAATTTGTATTTTATGGGACTATTTATTCTTAATTGGGTTTTTGCGACCGTCTGAAACCATCAATTAAATGATAACGTTCGAAACTTAATCGGCGTAACCGAATCAATTTTTAAGATAGAACAAAACTTTATCAGTCAAAATTGTTTAAAAAAATTATTCTAATTCAAATTTGAAATGAAGAAAAAGAGGTTGCAATTAAATAAAAATTGTTTTGTTGCGTATCCGCGGCAAAACAACGTTAAAAATTTGAATTTATAAAATACGTGTAATACTAAGTTCTTTATGTAGTAAAAAACTCGAATAAAACACAAGGTTAGGCATTCGAGATATTTCCTGTTATATATATATATATATATATATATATATATAATGCTATGATAAGATGGTTATTTAGGGATATTTTGAGTCATAATGGTCACACAATACATTTAAGTAGTACTAGGAGTTAGAAAACTACATTTATTTAGCATAAAAAAAACGTAATTTGCAAATTATGGAAAGAGCAAACATTTAACACCCTGTATAAGGATCGCAGTTGATTTTAATTAATGCCGGGAAGCATATCATTCAACAATAAACACACATTCAGCAAAAGAAATAACTCTACACGCAATCAAACTTGTTTTAAACCAAAAAGCATTCATAAATTGTAAATAGATACGCGTTAAATGCAGTAAAAGTAAGAAAATCATGATGCAACTCCCATTAAAATCAAACATGCGATAGTGAAAGGAGATAGCATAGCTTTCTGATAACAAACACATCTTTCGAAATAAATACCTTTTGGAAACGCAAGAAGTAAATAGAAATATGTTAATTTATGTCATTTCGTCTACGTGATTTTCTACATGGAGTTAATACAAATCACAAAGTATTATCTAGACAAACAAAAGCCATAAGTTAGATTACGTGCCAAGGCGAATTAGAAATTCCTGTAATAACATCAAAACAGACGGTCTAAAATAAATACAGAATATAAATCCTCCACTGGTATCCTACTGACCAAGAAATCGTTCGGGCGAGTTATTATCAGACATATACCTGTAAAAACCCAAAATATCCAAAACATCCTGTGGCTGGTCGTAAACTTTGAACAAACAGCGCCCATAATCAATGAATTTTTAGATGGGGCGTAGCTTATATAACACGTGAATTTGATAAGCAGACAGTCTTGATTTGAACCGAGCACAAACTACATCACTTATAGTCAAGAATCTACGCAACGAGTGAATATTAAAATTAAATAATCAAATATTTGTGAAAAGTGGTGTTAGAAAATTTTAAAATAAATAATAGTGAAAAATGCTTGCGATAAGTTTCGCCGTTTGCTAGAAAACGTGGGTAAAAGTTTATTAATTAATTAATTTTAAATATTTATAATTTAGGGCTCTAAGTAAGACGGAGTAAATCTAAGTAAGACGGGGCAAATCTAAGTAAGACAAGGTAAATCTAAGTGAGATTACGAAAATCTAAGGGAGATTAAGACAATCCATGTAAATCTAAGTAAACTATGAAAGTAGTTAAACGGGGTAAAATTTTGAAACTAAATAAATTGATAGCACTGGGAAGAAATTTATATAAAAATATTGGTTTATATCTATGCCAAGGCGCACAAAACAGAGGATTGTTTTAAGCGTTGAATGGAGCAACTCAACTGAAAGTAATATTTGGGTACTAATTCACAGCACGCAGTAGCAGATCCAGAAAGACACACAAGGAAAACTACAGGTCAGAACTATCTAGCATGAGGCATTATTTTCTCTTTATTTTTTTGAATATTGACTATATTTATTACACCTGAATATTTTATGTAAAAAGTCATCAAAAATTGCTTTTATACGTGAAAATTTACGTAAAAAGGGGAAAAGTCTTGATCGTTCAAAGAATTTCCTGTAGAGTACAGTGTCATTTTTGCTGACTTTAAAATAAGGAAAAGGAGCTATAATTATACAAATATTAGTCGACTTCGTTTTTATCATTTAAAGCAGGAAAAGTATTATATAAAAGGGGGTAAATTATTTGATTATCGTAACGTTGTGCTGTGAGTTGAACTGAGCTAGACGAGGCATATTTAAATTTTAGGATATTAAAAAACAGAGCGGTGGTGATCAGCAGGAGGCTGAAAGTATAATTACATCAGCGTGCAGCATTATCATATCAATATATATATATATATATATATATATATATATATATTGATATGATAATGCTGCACGCTGCAATATATATATATATATATATATATATATATATATAAAATATGATCTGACAAATCAAGTAACGAACTGCTTTAAATATAAACTATAGGCTGTTTAATTAAAATTTTGGGAACTATTTAGTTCGAAAGAAATGCTTCAAGTAAGGTGTATTTATTTCTATTCCTGACGTTTCAAACCTCTTTGGGTTCTTTTTCGAAGGCTAAAATGGTGACACAGTTAAAATAAAATTGCTTAATTGAAAACTTACATATAAATTTACACTATCATTCTAACTTCAACTAGCGAAATCTTCAATAATCCAAACTTTAAAAACATTTAAATTATAAAAAATCTTAAAACTAAATATTAGCAATTAATGTGAAAAAATTTTGATTGAAACTTATCGAAAAATAATACAAAATGTCAAATTTAGAATAAGGCATACGCCTTCTAAAGAATCAAATAACTTAATCTATAGGATTGTATATTTTTAACTATTAAATTTGTAAAGGGAAGTGCAAACCGCATTTCGAACTAAATAGTTCCCAAAATTTTAATTAAACAGCCTATAGTTTATATATATATATATATATATATATATATATATATATATATCCTCTAATAGATATGACATATGGGGTGCACGTGGTCAAAAGAGGAACATTTCGAATTTGGGAGAAATTTTAGATCAGATGTGAACCGCGGACCAACGGTCTTACATAAGTAGAAGCAAGGACTTTATTTCGGAACCAGCCTAGAAATTTTGTTTTGAACCGATCCTTGTATTGGGTGTGACGACGGTGTTTATAAGTTTGTATGGGACTAGACATGCAAACAGAATTTAGTTTTTTTTATTTATTTAGGGGGTTTTGTCATTTATTTGGGGTTTGTTTATCACGGGAGTTGATTGAATTTTTGATTTATTGTTGATTTCTTTATGTTATTCCTGTTTATGTTATTTGTAATACTCGACCAAGTTACAGGTATTTTAAAGTGTTTAATTAGATGCTAGATTGAAAAGCATGCAAGATGTAGCAAATATGTACAGGGCAACAAATTTGTACATAGAGACGAGGTTATTAATTTAAACAAAATATTTTTAATCACGAGAGGTCATTGAAATCCCAATTCTAAAAATAAATCTCACCAAAATTTGATATAATTCGGAAAAGTAAAAATATTCCGTTAATTCATAGTTTCGCCCTGTATAATACATGCGCACTTTCATTCATTAAAGTGCCATGCAAAAACGCAAATTACTCGTGTAAAAATAATCACCCTGTATGATATAAACATATTGTAAATAAATAGCAAATAATCTAAGTCCTATATGTAAAAATAATTAATTGCAAGATACCGTAAAACGCATTAAATGCAAATGTAAAAATCGATCGTTTTAAGATTTATTTTACTTATTAATTATCAATATATTTTTGATAAAAATGCTATTTCATTTGCTGTAAATAGCATTAAAGAGTACTAGCTTTGCGCTTTTAGTTTAAGAATCTACAATCAACGTGTATTTTTAAACCCCTTTTGCATTAAAAAAGCAATTAAAGTATAAATTAATCACCCCGTGAATAACAGTAATCCATTTTAAATAGAGAATTTTCTAGAACATAAAGGGATGAGTCATCGGTATTTAAAAATACCTCTAATTCGTATAAACTAATTAATAAATAAACATTTTATTCTTAGAAGCGGCCGAGACACGAAAAACCTGCAAAATCCCTGTAATAAGTGATAAAAATAATTTATGATTTTCGCATTCACTGTTGGAGAGAACAGACACGCCACATTAATAGGATATGTGAAACAAGGACATATACAACGCGTCACGGATAATTGAAACGAAATAACAATGTAATAAAGCTGGACGATTTTAAGCGTTAATTGTTTTTTCCAAGAAACCTTGCACCATAATGTTTCACATTTTTCTAGTAAGCTTCTGGAAACAGATAAATTTGTATATAAAGGAAGTGTTTATTCATTCGAGATTCATTCATTCGTTCGATTTTAAGAAGTTTATTCAGTAATTTGATTCGCGCGCGAAATGTTACTTTAAGTCGCAAATAGTATTTGAGAATGCAGTCAGCATACTGTAATTTAATAGTGGCGAGGTTGCAATGAATAAAGAAGCAATGTTTTAAACGTAACTTATAAAGAAAAATGGAATTTATTCATTACGATGAAGAGGCAAAATTTCTCAATATAAAGCTATTTAAAAAAAATAATCTAAAGGAAGATTTAACCAAAAATCTACTTGTAAACTGATTTAACGTCAATTAAAAATAAGAAGATATTTTATTATGAGGAACATTTTTGTGGATTCTGCAAGTATCACTATTAGATTTATTTTTTACTGATTTATATTTAATGTAAGGTATACGCATTAAGATGAACTGAAAAATCTCATTTATTTTAAAAAATCATGCAAATATTACTAATCGCACAGATGTTATATTGGGAATTTCGAATTCTTATTACATTTAATCGAACAACGTAGCATAGTAAAATTTCGTTGTACAAACCACATTTGTAGGCCATAAAAACGCTATTAAAACAAAGCTGTTATTTACAGTTGGAGATTATTTAATTAAATCAATACAAACTTCATTTAAAATTTACCTATGAGAATGACGTCGAACTAGCAATATTTGAATTTGAAGTAGTTCATTGGTCATAGTGTACGTGCAATTTCTTAAGTCCTACATAGGGCGTGGCGTCCAAATTTCCTTCACGGAAGCAGTCTGTTATCGGAACTAATCTATATAAATAACAGTAGATGTACTAAGAGTGAATGATTATAGATTTTTCAACGAACCAATAAAGTAAAAAAACAGAAAGTACTACGTCTAAGTAATAATTAAAAATTAAACGTTGGAAAGTGAAAATTGAGTATAATTCGACTTAGCCGATTGAAATCGGTTTTTAATTACCAGCCAGGGTTCTAATTACCACCCAAAATTTCCAATTATCACCCGAAACTTTCTAAGTACCGTTATAAACATTATAAGTTTCACCTCAAATGGTTTTATTACATCAACGGAGAATTTAAAAAAAATAATGCAAATTCACTTCTTCGAGATTTAATGCGTTCCCTGTAAGTAATTGTTTTAATTTAATTGGTTTGTAACTACAAAACTAAGATTTGTGTTATGGACATTATATTGAATGTCAGTTTGGGTAACTTTGTTTGTATTTCAATGCTTGAGAAGAATAATGTTATTAGGTAACCGTTTATTTGGATCAAATTCAAGTCCACAGTAATCAAAGCCAGATAAGTTTATAAGTTGTGTGTTTTATGTAAAGGGAAAATGTAAATGTGCGTTGTGAATTGCATACTTTTGTAGTTGTAAAATTTTATTAATTCAATATCAATTTAGGAAATAATTTCTAACTAAGAGCTATTTACACGAATTTCTTGTTCGTTCAAAGGTATTTTATTTAAAAGTCGAAGGTAAGAGTGTTCTAACCATTAAAGCGAATTAACAGTATATGAGGTAGTGTAAATTTATGCTTTGGTAAATTTTAAATTTGCTTTGCTCTGCTTACTTACTTTGCTTTATTATTGGTATTTATTGTGAATTTTGTAGTTCTATAATTTTTGTGAGATTTAGTATATCAATTGAATTAGACAGAATATGTGTTTTACTCACTGAATAGCCGTGGTAGTGTTTTCTTTTATTTAGGTAAAAGATTCTGCGACTGTTTGAGGATGGAGGAGGTGATTTCGAGTCGGAAGTTAAAAATAGTTGGCGCTCAACCTAAGGAACGCCTTTCTAAGACTTCCAACATCTTGGTCGTGCGAATATCACTATTTTTTTACTGGCGTTGACAACGTAGGGGTTCGAAACACTTTGAATATAAGAACATTTTTATTGACGACCCAATCGTGGGGCTTATTCAATAGGTCCAACATCGCAACATTTCTTAATTGGCTCCCAATTCATGGGAAACTTCTTTATTGAGACGTAGATTTCACGTCTATATTTGTTGCACTGCCGTTAGCCTTGATGAATTGATGTCGCCCCTTTAAAACCTGGTATCATGTGCGTGCATATAATTGTATAATTACAGTTTAAAAATGTATTCATGATCGGTGTATAGTGTGTTGGCGTCATCTACATTCCGTGGGTCGTCCGTTTGTTATCGCTAATTTTTATGTAATGCGATCTAAAAGCAAGCCGACCTCCATCAGGAGACTTCAAAAAGGGTTAGCAACCTATACTTAGATAATAATAAAATACAATCAAAAGAAATAAGAGAATATATGAGAGGAATATTTAACGCCAGTTGAAAGAGTTGGGAACAAATAGAACAGGTCAAAATTTGTAAGGGTAGAGGAGAATGTTAAAATAAAACAGGAAGAGACTTCTATAGAACTCAAGAGAAGAATTAGCTATTATATAAATTTCAAGTAGTACGCTTTTTAAGGTTTTATTCTATAGTTATACTGGTTACAGATTTGCCTCTGTTTCTATATTTCTTAAAAGCTACCAATTTATCACTAGTGTTACATTAGACGTGCGTTTTCTTTTGGTTGCCATTATCATCGTTACCGTATTGCTCAATAAATAAATATTGAATTAAAAAGTGATCGGAAAAGCTGTGAACTCGCTTTTTTCTTTCTTATAAAATTTTATTTGGCGATGAATTCATGTAGCGCGTAGAGGTTACTTAAACCCGTGTAATGGTTGTTAGCACGTCGAGAAAAAACAGGGGAATTTTTTGTAAGTTTCTGACAACCTATATCTACTAATTCGTTTAGGTTTTAATAAATATAGCGGGACTGGAGAGTGTTTTTTTTCTTCGAATGGTACTCTTTGGATTTATGACATTGCGTACAATAAAAGCGAAAGTGTTGTGTTGCCATTAGCATTTAACAAATTAAATTGCGTTGATATACGTTTGTGTCGCAAAGTTATTTTGAAATTTTACATTTCCAGTGTACACCTTTGAGGCCCACATTGTCCGCAATACATATTTATATACGTAGCTTTCAGGAAGTATACTTTTCGCAATATGAGCAGCATTAATTCTTAAATCGTAAAATTATCATCAATTTCTTTTACCTTTATGTTTTCAGCTTTACTATGCGATTGTCCACCCCATTCGAAAACTGCTTTTCCTTCATCTGCTATAATTTTTGCTGGTACATAAATTTTGTCAAACAGAGTTTGTCCAAGGTATGTTTTAACGCCATTTTCTACTCCACCAGTAATTGCATCTTGTGGTACACTTCCTGTGTATTCTCTCCAGTAATATCCTGGAAATAAAGATTACATAATTACATAATTTCTTCTGGTTGAAAAGATAAGAGCAGTAACCGAATTTATTGGTTTTTGCGAAAATGCGAAAATTGAATTTTTTTTTATTATATCAACCTAAGTCTTTGTACTTTCTATAGTTCAGTCTGCTACATTCGATAATAACAATGTATGCTATATTCATCTTTTGAACTTTCTGAGCTAACAGATGGAAAATAGGTAAAGTATGCTAGTCACATATAATGGTTCGCCGTCTTATTTTTTTCTGTTATGAGAATGCTTTCGTCTTAACTGTCAACAAAAGAAATAAATAGACAAGGTGTGTGTATGTTATCAGCAACCTAAAATGTGAGAGTCGCGTTAATTTGTTAGCAACAAATGTTTCTATGTTTTAATAGCCTGATGCAGGATGTAAGCGGCTAAAATGCTTGCTTTTAATAGGAAACAATTATTTTCTGTAGTAAGTGTAACCGACCTGAAGATTGACCCAAACGCCCTTTATAAACGGCACACCGGGTTCTGTGATCTATCATCTAGTGGCAGTAGCTCGAAGACTCCTACGTTGTGTTGTTATAATGTAACCCAAATTCACACTGGGAAGATGGCGTTAAGGCGGGAAGGTTTGAAATAAAACTACAGCATTTACCTAACTTGACTTTTAATTAAAAGAATAACCAAGAAATAGGTCATTCGCATGAAAGCATAGAAAACTGACATTCAATGCAAACAGTGCCGTACTCAACCTAGGCGATTGGGGAAAGAGCACAGCAGAAAAAACCCCAAACTGCCCTCACACTTCCAACTGCATTTCGCACATCTCGGCAAGGACGGATAACGTACTAGTACCCAGATCACCAACACTGAAATTGACGGGATGTCACCTGTTACCTAGACATACCACACATGACAACTGAAGAAACGTTAGTGTAAACCAGCTAGTCTTTTCTGGTAGGTACTGAGGTCAGATAACCAATACTACCCAGCTAAAGTAGAAAGAGAAGGAACACCAGGAAGGTAAAATCTGCCTTGACTACCAATGTTCCTTTCCGCACGGACATAAAATGTTAGTAATATTTAACAAGGCTCGATCACAAGCGCCCACATACATGCATTAACAGTTTCCAGCCCGTGTTACAAAATATTTCACAATGGCTAGCCGACTTCCTATTATTTGCAAAAGGGTACAATTACAAGTACATTGACAAGACGACATGAATCGCTGCAATGAACTTATGGTATGATTGCGCATAGTTAAAAAGGCGCTGGTTATTGAATAGACTATCTCCAACATAGTCATAAATGCAAACAAGAAAGGCACGATATGGTCGGTCATACCAGAGGTTTAATTTAATTACATCACAATAATTATCACAAACGTTAAATACTAGTTAATTATATAGGAACATCGGCTAGATGATAGGATAAACACATAACAACTATATAATTAAGTTTAAACCGAGATATGAGTGATGCAGTGGAATATGTGGTTAACATGCTGAAATAAAACAATTACACATGGTAAAAATGCCAAATGAATCGCAAATATCAAAAATTATTAAATATGTTGGCAGCAAATACATACCCAAAATTCTATAGCGTAAATACAAGCCCAGATTCAGGCGCTAAATGCTTATAAAAATGCATGTTAGTTAAATATATTAAATCTAGTAGCAAACGTTAAAAACTATTCATTATGATTGCATTAGTTCAAACGTACTTTTTAAAAATTAAACACATCGTGGCATTACAAATTACAAACAAAAAAATATACACAACAACGTTGTGGTTAATTGAATTACTATCTTAAAACCAAAACGGATATACCATAGAACTATAATACTGTTCATATTCAAGCTTGCCCAATAATTTGCTTTAATATGATGTCAGTACTACTCATTGTTTGTCGTAAAATTACAGTAATGGTACCTCTGCTATTGATTTTGCAATAAGTGCAACGTAATTGTAGTTTCAGCTTCTGATTTAGATATTAAATAAACAATTTAAATAAATAAATATTAGTTTTCTGTTGTTAAACCAAACCATGCTCATTTATACATACAATAAAATCGTAAATTCACATATTAAACATCACAAGTAAAACAACCGGCAAGACAGCATTGTATACATCAATCTCAAAAAAGCAACAGCTAATCATAAAAATATTTCCTTCAATGGTTAGATAACTAACGGTTTTACAATAAGTACCAACATCACATCCAAAATAAGGCTGGAATTACCAGATGTAATCAGATTACCTTAAATGGCAACTACATTATCAACATAAAACATTACCTTTAATTAAAAACCACCAAATGAAATCTTTTAACCTGCCATCTTGAAATCTAAAAACAAAGTCGTTTAATCCTGCCGACTCGATCGATCGTCCTCTACACATGCGCCCCCTTATAATGTGAATTCTGACGTCACGAAATGCGTTCAGAAATCTGCAAGTGGTTACTGAGCTATTCTAACAAATACTTTCAAATATCGAAATGTACACTATAATATTTGTAATAATCATTAACCAATGAAAAATCTACTTAGAACCACTACGAATCACTACAATACTGTAGCGCAAACTCTTTTGCAATAACAACAGTTCTTTATTATCAAATGATTACATATGCCTTTGTAACTACTCTTAGCTATAGTAAAATTCTAATGCACTCATGACAATTTATTCCAGTTAATCACTAAACTGTATTATACTCACTTTTTAAAGCTACAATGCTAATCTTCTTAATTAATATCGAAGCACTATAATTAACTATCGAAGCACTAAGTGTTAATTTATATCGATCACAGCAATAATTTATATCACATGAGCTATTTAGTTTAATACCGTGTTCATCATCATTAAGTTTTCAGTCCTGGAACTGATTAGACACGTACCTACATTGTTTCCTATTCTGAGCTAACCTACATATTCTCTGAAATTTCCACAGTCTTCATCTTTTACTATCTGCCTACAATAGTCTGATTTAGGTCTACATCTGCCTCTCTTTTTTCCTATATCTGCTTGTAATATAGCCCGCACTATTCACAAAAATGCCTTAGAACGTATCCTGTCGTTCTATGTCTCCTATTTTTTTTGTTTTCCACTGATATTTTTATTCCCCTACTATTTCTATAACCTCTTTGTTATTAACTTTGTCTGTCCATGTTATCATCATTATACATCTGAAGCATAATATTCCAAAAGGCTTCTTCCTTTTTCTGTCTGCTTCTCTTATTGTTCCTATTTCATAGGCGTACAGTGCAGTGGTCCAACCATATGCTTACAACATTTTTATCCTTGTTTTTGTTTGTTGTATTCAAACATAGCCGCTGCTTTCTTGTTAGATACAGTTCGGTTCCCTTTCTATTGTTTTGTAAATATATACCCTATTTCCCCTATTTTCAGTGGTATATGAAAAGGGTTAAACAGCCTTTGGCTACCAATGTACCCCAACACTTGAACATTGCCAAATTAATAGTTTTCCAATAAATTCTTTCACACAATCAAGATTAGTTGAAATTATTGCATAACCAACACCTGTATTTGTTTCTAGTAGTCATCAGGTATAAGTGCGATTAGTTTTTTGTCATGAGGTTTTCGTCTTAGAACAGGTTGGACACGTACCTCCACTGATTTCTATTCTGAGCTAGCCTACATAGTTCCCTGACATTCTTCCAGCTTAGATACAGTTTGGTTCTCTTTCTATTGTTTTTTAAATATATGCCCTATTTCACCGATATTCAGATCCCCCAACAAAGACTTTTGCCGAATTGATAGTTCTCCATTTAATTCTTTCACACAATTAACATTCGTTGAGAATATAGCAAAACCAACACTCTTAGTAGCTTATACTGGTCATCGGGTTTAGTACAATTATTTTGTTTTTTCGTCATAACGTTTTCCGTCTTGGAACTGGTTGGACGCGTACCTCTATTGATTTCTATTCTAAGATAGCCTACGCATTTCCCTGAAATTCCCACTGCCTACATCTTTAGTTATCTGTATGCAATAGTCTAATCTAGGTCTACCTCTACCTTTTTTTTTCCTATCTCTGCATCTATTATTTTCCGCACTATTCCCTCATGCCTTAGTATGTAACGTATCATCATATCTTTCTAATTTTTTCCGTTTCCACATTTTTTTCTTCCCCTACCATTTCTGGAACTTCTTTGTTCTTAACGTTTCAAAGGCTGTCAGCATCTCCTACTGTCCAAATTTCACAGCCGTACAGTGCTTTGTTTTGCACTTATAGTTTTAGCAAACGTTTCCTTCTTTCTATGTTTGTTGTCTTTGAACACAATAATCGTTTTTTTCTTGTTAAATATAGCACAACCTTGTGCTAATCTTTGTTTTATATCTTTTGCGCTCTTCCCATTTTGTATTATTTGTCTTCTTAGGTAGCAGAAATTCTTAACCTCTTGTAAGTTCTCGTTTCAAATTTGTATTCCATTTCTTTATTTATTTTCCCCTCATTTGCATACTAATACTTTAGTTTTATTTTTGTTAATTTTCATACCGTATCTCTGTGTTAAAACTGTTTCTATTTTATTAAGAGTTGCTTCTAACTCTTCCTTGCTAGATGCTAATACCGCTATATCATCTGAAAATCTAAGCATATCAATCTTTTATCCCTGCATAATAATTCCAAATGTGTTTCTGCTTTTGACAGTATTAATTGCCTTTAAGATATACAAGTTAAAAATTAATGGGGATAGGGCACATCCCTGTCTCGCCCCTTTCCGAAAATTTACTTCTCTACATTCGTGCTCTAATTCTATTTGTTTGCTCTTTGTATAAGCTATGTACTATCCGTCTATCCCTAAAACTCATTCCAATCTTTTTGATTATTTCGAACATTTTTTTTTCCATTTCACATTGTCGAATGCTTTTTCCAGATCTATAAATCTTATATAAACGCTTTCTCTTTTCTTTATTGTCTTCCAGATTGTCACCCTTAGAGGTAAAATAGCCTCCCGTGATCCACGGTTTTGCCTA
This sequence comes from Platerodrilus igneus, assembly GCA_036346225.1. Classification (NCBI taxonomy): domain Eukaryota; kingdom Metazoa; phylum Arthropoda; class Insecta; order Coleoptera; family Lycidae; genus Platerodrilus; species Platerodrilus igneus. The sequence goes on from JARFIW010000957.1 coordinate 900,746, forward strand.
AACCCAAATTGATCTTCACCTAATACTTCTTCGGCCCGTTTTTAGATCCGTCTTTGTACAATTCTAATTAATATTTGTGATACGTGTGCTGTCATATTTATTGCTCGAAAATTTTCACATCTATCAGACCTCTCTTCTTTGGTATAGTGACTATGATGTTACGTTTGAAATCTTTGGGTATCTCGCCTGTCTCATACATACAGCTTACAAGTTGGAATAGACGTTCTGTTACGGCTTGACCAGCCGCTTTTAGAGTTTCTGCTTGCACCTTATCTATACCCTGTACCTTATCATTTTTCAGGCTTTCTAATGTTAATTCAAACTCATCTCTAAGTATAGGATATCCCAAGTCATCATTTTCATTGTCTGCTTCCTGTTCTAGTCCTGTTAGTTCCTATCCAGCTTACAAATTCTGTATATATTCTTGCCATCTAACCACTTCTCTATATTTTCTGTAATGATGTCTCCCTCCGCGCTCCTTGTATTTTTGCCATACGGTTTTATATTCCTAAAATTCATTCTAATTAGTTCGTATACTTTGTCTGTCTTTCCCATTTCCATCTTAGTTTGTATCTCTTTGCACTTTTCATCAATCCATTGCTTTTAGCTTTCCTGAATTTGCGAATAATTTTCCAATTTATGGCTTTGTATCTCTTTGTTCGGTTTGTGTTCGTTTTTTCGTCTTTCTTGTATTAACTTTAGGATATTTTTTGTTTTCCATGGTTTTTTATTTTCTTTTTGTGTATACCCCAGAATATCTCTTGTCGCCATGCACAGGCGGTTTTATGTACAAGCGGAGCAAGCAGTCGCTTGTAGCGCAAAATTGCAAGATCCGGCAAAATCTGTCTAAACAAACAATAATAAATTCGTTTCATGCATATTATTTCATAAAGGTCTCGTGGGATTATCATTTAAATTTGTAAAAAAGTATAGTAAATGCTTCTGTAGCTTTTTGAAGAATATGAATAAGAATATTAGAATGTTTATAGTTACAAATAAACGGAAACCCTTGCTACCTGCACATGAAATCTGTATCAGTTTTATTTTCCTTTAGACACACTGGATGGTGACCTGATTTAGTACCTGCTAAAAATTATTTTGTACTTTGGGATATAGATAGATGGTCGTGGGAGATCTAAATAAAACCTTTTGTGTATTTACATTCTTAAGTGTGACGCATTTTTTGGGTTAGTATTTCGTGTTACTTGAGGAAAGTTTCAGTTAGTAGTATGTCATATATGCGTATGAAATAGTATGACTCAAGTACTGCAACTTAGGGCACAGGGGCGTTCTGGTCTATAATAAAAACGCATTAGTGGTAGTGATATGATAAAAGAAGTGATTACGAATTTATGTTACGTACAAATTAACGCCATTTCGAATGAACCTGCACCTTGCCGAAGTTCTAGATTACTAGAACAGGTGAAATGGCTAGGGTGTTCTAATGAGCTAAAGAGCCAAACTACAGGTCCAACCAAAGTAGTAGGGTCGTTAGTGAGGAACCAGACTAAGACAGCTCCCCGAAAGAGGGCAGCGGCTCTTTCGGTACTTAGATTGGCAGAGACCATAGGGGTCGGTATGGCAGTCTAAGACACACTACCGCGATGAGGAAGGCAACAGGAAACCACCACATTATCTCCCAAGTACACAGCGTACTTAAATTGCTACAAACATGATGGCATTTTCTGGGGTAAAAGATTCCGGAGTTAAAATAGTCCCCCATTCGGATCTCCGGGAGGGGACTACTTCGGAGGATGCGATCGGAAAGTTAAAAATAAGAGTCGGGAACATTCTGCGAGTCGGAGCGTGGAATGTTAGAAGTATGAAGCAAGTAGGTAAGCTAGAGAACCTAAAAATCGAAATGAATAGGTTATCACTAGACATAGTAGGGATTAGCGAAGTTCGGTGGCCAGAGGCGGGGGATTTTTGGAGTGAAGACTTCAGGGTAATTCATACAGGAGCAGAGGAAGGAAATTTGGGTGTGGGGATAGTTATGTGGAAAAAGATAGGATACTGTGTAAAAAATTACTTACAAAAGAACGAAAGAGTACTACTGGTTAGATTAGAATCTAAACCGGCAAACACAGTAATAATACAAGTATACATGCCCACCTCTAGCTTCAGTGACGAAGAGGTAGAAGCAATCTACAAAGATATCGAAGACATATTAAGACACGTAAAAGGACATGGAAATTTAATAATTACGGGGGATTTTAATGCCGTGGTAGGTGAGGATAGGGAATGAGCGGTAGTAGGTTTATTTGGCTTAGGCACGAGAAACGACAGGGGAAATAGGCTGGTAGAATTTTGCGACAAGAACAATTTAATTATCACAAACACACTATTTCAACATCATGCTAGAAGACGATATACGTGGAAGATGCCAGGAGATATAGAAAGATATCAAATAGATTACATTCTTGTTAGACAACGGTTTAGGAATCAAGTAAAAGACTGTAGAAGCTACCCAGAAGCAGATATAGATACTGACCACAACATCGTAATTATGAAGGCCGCACTTAAATTTAAAAATCTGAAAAAAAGGAACGGAAAAAGGCACTTGGACTTAGAGAAACTAAAAGCCAAAGATATTCAAGTAAGATTCGAAAAAAGGTCAAATGAATTGCTCAAAGATATCGGGAAAATATCTGATACTAAGCAAGTAGAAACAGAATGGAATAACATTAAATCCAGTCTAGACATGGCGGCCAGAGATATTCTGGGGTATACACAAAAAAAAGAAACCATGGATAACAAAGAATATCCTGAATTTAATAGAGGAAAGACGAAAATACAAAAATAAATCAGACGAAGCAGGAAAACAGATACAAAGCCATAAAATGGGAAATTATTCGAAAATGCAGGAAAGCTAAAGAACAATGGATTGATGAAAAGTGCAAAGAGGTATAAACGAAGATGGAAATAGGAAAGACAGACGAAGCATACAAATTAATTAGAATGAATTTTAAAGATATAAAACCGTATAGCAAAAATATAAGGGACGCACAAGGAAACGACATTATAGAAAACGTAGAGAAAGTGGGTAGATGGCAAGAATATATAGAGAATTTATATGAAGGAGAGGAACTAACTGCATTAGAACAGGAATCAGACATTGAAAATGATGACTTGGGATATCCTATACTTAGAGATGAGTTTGAATTAGTATTAAAGAGTCTGAAAAATGGTAAGGCACCGGGTACAGATAAGGTGCAAGCAGAAACTCTAAAAGCCGCTGGACAAGCAGTAACAGAACGTCTCTTCCAACTTGTAAGCTATATGTGTGAGACAGTCGAGATACCCAAAGATTTCAAACGTAGCATCATAGTAACTATACCAAAAAAGAAAGGCGCGGATAGATGTGAAAATTTTCGAACAATAAGTTTGACAGCGCGCGTATCAAAAATATTAACTAGAATTGTGCAAAGACGAATGGAAAAACGGGCGGAAGAAATACTAGGAGAAGACCAATTTGGGTTTAGGCGAAACAGGGGAACACGGGAGGCTATTTTAGCTCTGAGACTGATAATGGAGAAAACAATAGAAAAAGGGGAAAGCGTGTATATAGGGTTTGTAGATCTGAAAAAAGCATTCGACAATGTAAAATGGAAAAAAATGTTTGAAATACTCAAAAAGATTGGAATGAGTTATAGGGATAGACAAATAGTACATAGCTTATACAAAGAGCAAACAGCAGTAATAGAATTAGAGCAGGAACGTAGAGAAGTAAACATTAGGAAAGGAATGAGACAGGGATGCGCCCTATCCCCATTGATTTTTAACTTGTACATAGAAGAGGCAATGAATACTGTCAAATGCAGAAAGACATTTGGAATTACTATGTAGGGACAAAAAATTGATATGCTTAGATTTGCAGATGATATAGCGGTATTAGCGTCTAGTAAGGAAGAGTTACAAGCTGCTCTTAATGAAATGGAAACGGTTCTAACAGAGAGATACGGTATGAAAATTAACAAAACTAAAACTAAAGTTCTAGTATGCAAAGGTGGGAAAAATAAATCAAAACAAGAATACAAGTATGTAACACGAACTTACAAGAGGTTAAGGATTTCTGCTACCTAGGAAGCCAAATAACGCAAGATGGGAAAAGGACAAAAGATATAAAACAAAGATTAGCACAAGGTCGTGCTACATTTAACAAGAAAAAGCAACTACTGTGCTCAAAGGCCACAAACATAGAAACGAGGAAAAGATTGCTTAAAACATATGTGTGGAGCACAGCACTGTACGGCTGTGAAGCCTGGACAGTAGGAGAAGCGGACAAGAAAAAGGTAGAAGCCTTTGAAATGTGGCGCTACAGACGTATGATGAAGATATCATGGACAGACAAAGTTAAGAACAAAGAGGCAGGGGAAGAAAGAAATATGTGGAAAACGGTAAAAAATAGGAGAGATAGGATGATAGGTCACATACTACGGCATAGGGGAATAGTGCGGAATATATTAGAAGCAGAGATAGGAAAAAAGAGAAGAAGAGGCAGACCTAGGTTAGACTACTGCACACAAATAGTAAAAGATGTAGGCTGTATGGGTTTCAGGGAAATGTGTAGGCTAGCCCAGAATAGAAATCAATGGAGATACGCATCCAACCATTCCTAAGATGAATAAACTAATGACGAAAAAATAACTGTGCTTAAACATGGTTATTATAAGTAACTACAAGAAGTGCGTGAAAGGATTTACTGGAAAACCGTTAGAAAACAATAGAAGGGGAACGAGCTGTATATACATGCTGTGTGAGAATTTCAGGGAACTATGTAGGCTAGCTCAGAATATAAATAAGTGCAGGTATGTGTCCAACCAGTTGTGAGACGGAAAACCTAATGACGAAAAAATAAGCGCAGATAAATCTGATGATTAGTATAAACAACTAGTTGTTGGTTGCGAAATATCTGCAACTAATGTTGACTGTGCGAAAAGATATATTGGAAAATATATTAAACCCGTAAATGGTTAAGTGTTGGGGGAACTTGGCAGCCACAGGCTGCTTACCTCTCTTCACAGCCACTGAAGCTCGGAGAAATAGGGTATATAACTGTAAAACAATAGAAGGTGAGCGAACTGCATCTAACAAGAAAGAACAGCGCCTATGAGGAAAGACAACAAACATAGAAGCATTGAAGCATATGTGTGGAGCACAGCACAGTATGCCTATGAAATACGGGCATTCTGAAACGCAGACAGAAAAACGGTAGCAGCCTTTTGAAATGCTGTGCTTCAGATGTATGAGGACGATAGCATGGACAGACAAAGATAATAGCAAATAGGTTATAGAAATAGCAGGGGAACAAGGATATTTGGGGAAAAAGAAAAATAGAAGGGCGGAATACGTTCTAAGGCATTTTTGGGGAGTAGTATGGAATATTTTAGAAGCAGAGATAGGAAAAAAGAGGTAGATGTAATTTGTCATTATCATTAGGTCTTCAGTCCTGGAACTGGTTAGACATGTACCCTCATTGCTTCCTATTCTGAACTAACCTACACATTTCCCTAAAATTTGCACAGTTTGCTTCTATCACTAATCTGATCTAGGTCTACATCTACCTCTTTTTCCTATCTCTGCTTGTAATATATTCCATACTATTCTCCAAAAATGCCTTAGAACGTATTCTGCCCTTTTATTTCTTCTATTTTTTCCCCCCAGATATTCTTATTCCCCTACTATTTCTATAACCTATTTGTTATTAACTTTGCCTGTGTATGCTAGCATCCTCATACATCTGAAGCACAGCATTTCAAAAGACTGCAACCGTTTGTCTGTCTGCTTTTCAGACTGCCCATATTTCATAGGCATACTGTGCTGTGCTTCACACTTACGCTTTCAACAATTTTCTTCTTGTTCTATGTTTGTTGTCTTTCATCATACCTCAATAAATGCTAAAAATGAGACAATAATTAATAAAGCAAAATTGTGCTGGCATAATGTCCTACACAGAATTGCAAACGTTTGCAAAACAATAGCTCAACTAAATTTAACTTATAGAGGAACATCTGATGTGATAATTACTCCTAATAATGGAGTATTTCTGAAAATCATTAATCTATTTAGTGGGTATAACTAGATTTTGAAAGAACATGTAAATAGAATAACATATCGAAAAATACAAGTGCATTATTTAGGAAAAACATTCAAAATGAAGTAATCCATTTACTAGCAGAAAAATCCAAAGAATTAATCAGAAATAAAATTAAATCTGCATTGTATTATTTCGTAATTTTGGACTGTGCTCCTGACATAAGCTACTTTCCATTAAAAAAGATTTGTTTCCGTTGAAGAAAAAGTTTAGGCAAAGGGTTAAGAGATTCACTTTTCCTTGAACTTTTGAATATGAATTTATCCTTGTATAATTGCCGAGGACAAGGTTATGATAATGGTGCAAACATGAAGAAACTTATTATAAATGAAAGTCCTCGAGCATTTTATGTTCCTTGTAGTAATCATACCTTGAATCTTGTTTTGAATGATGCTGCAAGCTGCAACACTGAAGCTGTTATATTTATTATGGACACTATTCAGTTACTTCATACATTTTTCATCTTCAACTTCCCGATGGTCTGTTTTCAAAACACTTCTGAAAGGTCTAACTTTAAAGACTTTAAGCTCGAGGTGGGCGAGTAGAATAGAAGCTGTACGCCCTCTACGATTTAATTTGGAAAAAATTATAATACTTTAGTAGAAATTTTTGAAGATGGATATCTAATTGGCACTCATGGTGCCAAAACAAGAAGTGAAGCAACAAGGATTTCTACAAAACTGAAATCCTCTACATTTATATGCTCGCTGCGCACATGGTACAATGTACTCAATAAGATTAATTTTGCTAGCATAATGTTACAAAGTGTAACATGCCATTTAGAAGACACTACCAAGACAGTTGAAAATGTTATTTTCAGTCTAACAAAGATAAGAAACGACAAAGAGTTTGAATTGATGCTCAGTCAAGCTACAGATATTGCAAGATTGTTAGAAATCGAACCACAGTTTAAGGAAGAATCTAAAATTGTGAAACGAAGAAAAAAAGATGGTTTGTGTACGTAGGCCATAACGATCCAATATTCAACCAAAAACAAAAGTTTTAAGTTGATGTGTATTTTTTCATATTAGATGTTGCCCTCCAATCAGCAACAGAACGTTTTGAACAACTCCAGGAACATAAAAAGCATTTTGGGATTTTCTATAATACAGCACAACTTAAAGATTTGAATAAAGAAGGACTACTCTTGAGTTGCAATAATTTAGAGACTATTTTAACACACAATGATTTAAAAGATGTGTATAGCAAAGAACTTTATGAAAAAATTGACTTTATCTCAACTCAGCTTAAGAACAGTGATGGTCCAGTTGAAGTGCTGTATTATATAATTCGTAATTACGCCCAATGTTTGTATCCAAATTGTTTTGTGACCCTTCGTATTTTGTTAACTTTACCCATATCAGTGGCTAGTGCTGAACGTAGTTTTTGTAGATTAAACCTGATTAAAACTTTTCTGTGCTCGTCCATGACTCAAACACGCCTAACGGATTTGACAATGCTATCCATTAAACATGATACTGTTTCTTGTATAGACATTGATGAATTTGTTACCGATTTCGCGTCGACAAAAGCCAGAAAATCTGCTTTCTAATAATTTACGCCAATTGTGTATACTGAAGAACAGAAGAACAAGAGTTTAAACTTTTTTGAAAATAATTTTGGTGTTTTTACATAGGTAGTGTTATATACTGTACGTAAATAAAATACACAATATTTAAATTTTTTCCTGAATTCAGCAAGTATACGAACATTGTCAGCGACAACTTGTATGGTAAGTTTGATATTTATATATATTGTAACGGGCTACTGCTAACGCGTTTCTTTAATTTAAAACAAGTAATAATAATGGTCTTTATTACTCACTGTTCACAAGTCTAATTAACAGTATATGCCTTATTTATAGATGTTTTCAGTCCACTCAACAATGAAGCACTATTACACTAATGAATTGACAAGCACTAATATCTTCTTAAACTAACTCCTCTACCATAAGTCCATTAACCACTAACACAACTATTTATTTATACACTTCTATTTATTTATGTATACTACAAGCTGCATGTACATTAGACACAGCATATCACATTTATGTAATACTTCTAAAAGCTCAACTACGCTTACTGTACACGATATAATTTATATTAGACATTCAAGAATAGACTGACTCTTGCATTCATTAGCGGTCTTATATATACTCTGGATTACAAGGATGACTCATGCTCCCGTAATTTCTAGAACAATTCTGGAATCCTTGAGAATACGCCGTGCCCCGAGCGTTTTGTGTGTAATTGATTGCTAGAAGAATTCTCGTATCCTGAAAAGTATGCAGAGGCTACAGCGCTTGTGTGTTTGATGGGTTGCCTAGTAGTAGCTCGCAACAATATATTGAAAGATGTTATGTTGAGGACGTTTATGTAGTAAAAAAGCTGAAATTGTGTTATTGAAGAAAATATTCATATTCACCATTTAAGATTGACTATAGTCAACCAGTTAAAAATCTATTACTGTTCTATATTTTAAATGTAATAAAAAACTGCTTACATGTGGGCGCAACAAATAACATTATTGCTTGTAGCGCAAAACATACTAGAATCGGCCCAGCCGCCATGTATAAGTTGGATTTAATGTTATTCCACTCTGTTTCTATTTTCTTAGTATCAGTAATTTATCTTTCAGCAATTCATTATACTTTTTCAAATCCTTCGTGGATATCTTTATCTTTTAGTTTGTCAAAGTCAAAGTGTCTTTTTCCTTAATCTTCTTTGGGAATTAAACCACTCAGAGATTTTAAAATCGTCTTTATTTACGTTTCGATCCATGACCTAAGACTGTTGTCAAGGTAATAAAAAATTTTAAGTTCGGCATTTTTAAAAAAATTATCAAACATCAAAATTGAAAATACACACACAATGGTAAGTTTTGATGTAGTAAATCTCTTCACAAATGTCCCTGTAAACAAAACGATTAATATTATAAAAAACAAACTACAAAAACATGACAACCTTAAAGAAAGAACAAAACTAAGCATATCATCCATCATGGAATGACTTGGTATATGCGTCAATACCACATATTTTCAAATAAATGACCAATTCTACAAACAGAACTTTGGAATGGCAATGGGAAGTCCACTATCGCCAATCTTAATAATATATTCATGAAGGAATTCGAAAAAAGATGTAATATTCACACAAAAATTGAAACCACTAATCTGGTGGATACGTAGATAATGTCTATGATATTTGACCTCTTGATGCAGAACTGATTAAAAACTTTGTAGATTCAATTAACAAAATAGAACCAACTATTAAATTCACTTATGAATTAGAGCAACATGGAAAACTTCCATTTTTAAATATTCTAGTTAGCAAAAACGATACAACAATAGAGTAAAACTAATATCATCAAACGAAGAAATTCTAAAGAAAAGGAAAGACCTATCAAATGGACACCAATAAAAAATAAGTATCCTATAAGAATAATAGAAAAGAAAATGAATAAAGTCCCAAAAAATAGAAAAGAAGAAAACAGAAACAACGATACGCATCAAAAATTGCTCTCAATACCATACATAAAAGCATTTTTCCGAAAAATCCAAAGAATAGGAAACAAATTCAAAATCAAAACAGTATTCAGAACTAACAATACACTAATAACACAACTAACAAAAACAAAACCCAAAAATGCAATACAAAGTTCAAAAAATTGCATCTACAAAATACCGTGCAAATGTAATAAGTTTTGCATAGGGGAAAGTTCTAGACCATTTGAAGTTCGATTAAATGAACACAAATCACATATAAAAAATAGAAAATTTGAAAAATCCATGATTTGCCAACATGCATGGGACTTCGGTCATAAAATAAAATAGGAGGACGCAAAAATTATTGACAAAGAAGTAAACTACCAAAAGCGACAAATCAAAGAAGCTGCTTATATAACCCTACATAAAAATAATGCGTAGCAAACGAATCAGTGACTTTGAGTAAACAATCTATTCCATTAGTAAAAGAAATAACAAATGAAAATCAGATGTCCCAATATCTAGGTAGCATTGCAGGTTTTTCCTGGGTTTTCCTTGAGATATTAATATGAAATACAGCCTACATACATGATTTCTATTTATACAAACAATAACTAATTACGTAACAATAGGCATATTAGCAGCCCCCTGCTGCTTATGTCTTACGGTATCGTAATCACACACTTCTTTAATAACCATCCCCTCAATTGTATAAATAGAAACATGTTAAAAAATGTTTTCCAATGCTAAGTTATTGAATTTATATGAAAATTACCTATATAAAAATTTATTCAGCTGATTTTACGTTAAGCGTATTGGCTACTTTAAAAGTCGCTCCAAGGCGCAACACAAATTAAAGGCACCCAATCTTCTAAACTTTCAAATTTTCACCTAATGCATTCAAATCAAATATAAATAAATTAAAGTCATCTTCAATTTGTGTCATAAATGTCAAACTTAAAATTTTTTTATTATTTTGACAACGATCCTAGGTCATGTATCGAAACGTAAATAAAGACGATTATAAAAACTGAGTGGTTTAATTTCCAAAGAAGATTAAACAAAAAGTGTCTTTTTCCGTTGCTTTTTCCCAAATTTTTAATTTAAGAGTGGTCTTCATAAATACAATGTTGCGGTCAGTGTCTATATCTTCTTCTGGGTAACTTCTACGGTCTTTTAATTGATTCCTAAACCGTTGTCTAACAAGAATGTAATCAATTTGATATCTTCTTATACCTCATGGTATCTTCCACGTGTATGATGTCGAAATAATGTGTTTTTGATGGTTAAATTCTTTTTGTCGCAAAATTGTACCAACCTATTTCCCCTGTCGTTTCTCGTACCTAAACCAAATAAACCTACTACCGCTTCTTCCCTACCCTCGCCTACCACTGCATTAAAATCTCCTGTAATCATTAAGTTTTCATGTCCCTTTATATCTCTTAGTTTGTCTTCGTTATCTTTGTAGATTGCTTCTACCTCTTCTTCGCTGTAACTAGATGTGGGCATGTATACTTGTATTATTACTGTATTTACCGGTTTAGATTCTAATCTAATCATGAGTACTGTTTTATTCTTTTGTAAGTAATTTTCTATTCAGTGTCCTATCTTTTTTCGTATAACTATTCCCACTCCAAAAATCTCCCGCTTCTGGCCACCGAACTTCGCTGATCGCTACTATGTCTAGTATTACAATTCTCAAGTTCTCTAGCTTACCTACTTGCTTCGTACTTCTGACATTTCACGCTCCAACTCGCAAAATGTTCCCTGCTCTTCCTTTAAACTTTCCGATCACATTCTCCGAAGTTGTTACCTCCCGGAGATCCAAATGTGGGACTATTTTTGCTTCGGAGTCTTTTATCCTAAAGGATGCCACTATGTTCATTACAATGTAAGTACGCTGCGTACTTGGGCCAGGGCGTACAGGACCACCTCCACGGAGGCGATCCTGGTGATCAGTAGGACTGTTCCTATCGAATATGTCGTTAGGGAGATTAGAGATAGGAGATTGATAAATATAGGGAAAGGGCGCGAAATTATCGAAGATATTCATCTTGGTAATAGGAAGGTAGAACGAAAGATCGTTGTATCGTAGTTGGGACACCCGGCCGATATTAGAGGAATCGAGTTTGTAGAAGGCGATGCGGACGCGACGGGTATCAGAATTTATACGGACGGCTCACGCATGGATGACGGGCAAGCAGGCGCGTCGTTTGTCGTGTATAAGCAGGAAAGGGAGGTGTTTCGGTTTCAAACCAAACTCGCAAACTGGAGCACTATTTTCCAGTGCGAATTGGTAACCATACGAGAAGCAATCGATTACGTAATAAACCACGTGGGCAGAGATGAATATTATATAATCAGCGACAGTAAATCAGCGCTGACAGCTTTAACAAACATTAACACCTCGACAGACCTCCAGGCGGACGTCTGGAGGATAGCGCATACGGCGCTCGAGTTTCGACGTTTAAAGTTCTGTTGGGTTAGGTCGCACGATGGTAAAGTAGGGAATGATAGGGCTGACGAATTAGCTAAAGAGGCCGCGACGGGCGACTTTCGGATATCACATTCATCGATACCGAGGTCTTTAATCAAAAGAAAGCTGCGCGAAAAATCAATTCGACAATGGGAAGAGAGGTGGAACAACGCTGCCACGGGCAGGTTGACCCACAAATTCATACCGAGCATAGAAGCTAGAGGTAGGATCGAGGTTAAGCTCGATCACAAAATGGTGCAGTTGATAACAGGGCACGGCGCCCTGAAGGCGTATTTACAAAGGTTCGGTCTAACCAACAGCGACCGCTGCGAATGCGGCGAGGGCGCGGAAAGCGCAGAGCACGTGCTCTTCGACTGCCCGCTTGAGGCGGGAAATCGAGGGTTGGCTGATAGCAAACTAGCTATCCTAGATCTGGCATGGCCAAAGAGCCTAGAGGAAGTCGGGGAAGTGGTTAACCAGAAGGCGTTCTGAAGAGCCTTAAAAGAATTCGCGGGAAGGTTCGCGAGATTAGACAATGACAACCGCGTGTAAAATTCGGTGGGGTTGGTGGGAGGATTGGAAAATTTTATTTTAGATTGACTTGGCGTGAGTAAGGATACGAGCATAGATATAACCAAAACCTGATTAAAAAAAAAATAACATGATAATTATACCCAAATGTCCAATATGCACGAGAAATCCCCACACTATTAATACAGTCACTGCCTATCTTCATAATCAATAAAATAAACAAAGATAATAAAATAGAGTGAAACCGCGCATCCCCCCCCCCCCCGCCTTGAAAGTGGAGTGATAGAGATAGTGATTCCCCCCAAGAACATTTAGTGCATACCCACCAGGACTTTAGCAGTGCACCCCCATCTTCCCCTTAGAAGTAAGTTACAGTTAGATGTAGGCAGACGACCAGATCTTTTTTATTATCGAGTTAAGACTTAAATTGTGGCGGCTGTACTCGCACAAGCATTGATTTACATTAATTAGTAGTTTTTGAAATAATTTAACAAGCACGTTTTGTCCGTAATGGCGCTAGCCGACATAATGCTTGTGCGAGTGCACCTGATAAATAGGGTGATGCTTTTGCTATTTTGTGCACTGCTATATGCTTAATGCTTATTAGACATTTATTTATATATTTATATAATTATATTTATTTATATTTTATATTTACACTTTATATTTATTAGCATGTATTGTAGTATTTTGTGGCATATTTGTTTTGTTTGACGTTCTGTCGCCATTTTGGTTGCAGTATATATTTGGGAAGGAGGAGTAAAATTGTGAAGATTGTAATCATAATATAAATCAGTTAGGGAATGATAGGGAAAGCTAGGGATAGATTTAAATTAGTTAGCTAGATTTGGATAGTTTTAAGACGACCCTTCAGGTCGCACTGGTAAGCAGAGCCGGCGTCTGCTATCCGGTATTACGGATCCCTCCCCCTCTCATTTTTGCTTGTGTCTTGTTGATCGGGTACACTCCAAAGTCAGCGCTAGGGATATCATTATTTACAACCCTGTTTTTAGCTTTTGTTTTTAGTTTTTGTTTCAGTTTGTCAAATTTTTAGGTTTGTTAGAGTTTGTTAGGTTTGTTAGATTTTTATTTAGTTTTTTATTTAGGGTGGATTAACTATGAAGTTAGAATGAATTAGAAGCACGATTATTTTTGCGTTTAAACCCAATGTAGTACCTACGGGTGGAGCATTGGGGACGTGGCCGCAAGTATAGCGACCAAATTATAATGTGTACTTGGGAGGTAATGTGGTGGTTTTCCGTTGCATCCCACATCACAGTCGTGTCTTAGAATTCTATACCGACGTCCATGGTATCTGTCAATCTAAGTACCGAAGGAGCTGCTGCCTTCTTTTGGGGATGTCTTAGTCTGGTTCCTCACCAAAGACCCCACCAATTTGGTAAAACCTTTGGTTCGGCTCTTTAGCTCATTGGAACACCCAAGCAGTTCTACCCGTTCTAGTAATCTAGAACTTCTTTAAGGTCTAGGGCCATTCGAAACGGTTGTGTTACAATATGCTTTCAAAAACTTCAGTCTTGCTTCAGCAATTGATGGTTTTCGATTAAAGCACGACGGTTGTCTTCTATTTTATACTAAAATAAAATGTTATGGAGAGTGCGATTTAAACTAGTACTGCTTATAACAATAGATTATCCAGACGTTCAATTTTAAGGTTTCGACTGATACATGTTTATAATAAACAAAATTTTGTTACGTCCATCTTTCGACGGTGTACTAAACCTTACGCCATTTTAGTTAATTATTCATTCGCATGGATTCTGTTTTTGATACTAATACACCATAGTGTATATTAGACATTCGTACAACAAGTAGGCTTTACTACAATTTCATTTAAACCTATTTGCTGCGAAATGAAAAGTTCTTCTATAATTTAAATAAACGGTACTTTGTTTCAAGTATCCATCGGCTTGATACGCATTACTATAGAGTGTAATTAATCCTTATAATACCCAAACCTCAAAACTCTTTGAAATAATGGATCACACTTCTTTGATAAAATTTGTTTCTAGTTTCTATTAACACCTGTGTATTTGATAACGCTGGAATTGAATTTTAATTTTTGTTATAAGACTAGTTCAATTCATTCTTTCTGCATACGACTCAGAATTTTTGTCGTTTTCATTATCTACAAAATTTCGTGCACACCGTCGTGTGCTTCCTCCGGTGGACATGACCGTTCATTCCATTGACCCCTGACTGACGTGTCAGTCCTGACAGTGAATTACATCTTTAATATAGAACTTTGAAAATGGAGCAGCTAAGAAACACTAAAACTTAAAAATTACTTTTACTATTGTATAAGGAGATGCGTAATGTCAGCTCCAGTTGTGAAACTCACTACCACGGTCGATGACTTCACTGGCAATAGATTTGTGATGGATCTTTTTTCTTTTTCAAGTTCTAGGTATTGGAAAGAGATTTCACTTTGCTCCAGATCGCCGGAATACAATAAGGCGATTGCTTAGTTTTGATCATAGCAATTAAATATAACCCTTACTACCTATAAACTTTCTTTTTCTTATATGATTTGTTTTAGAGATATCATATGGTTTAGGTAGTATAATGTTGTTACCTAGTCCTGCTGTATGAATGCATTCTAACAGCAGAAGATTGCCTGTAATCGCGATAAATATGTAAGTAAACTAATTTTCTTACCTATAAAGGTTAAACTATTTTAATAACAAAGATTTAATAATTGTAAGTATAGCAGGAGTCCATTCTAGACTTTGTTTAAATTTTTCTTGTTTAATGTGCATGTGAGACGTTATCATTTAAAATACTTTACATGAAATTTAGGAAGGTATTCATTATTTTTGCTTCCATTCTTTTTTAGACTGCGAAAATCTGGATATTTTGTAAAAAAACATCAAGAATATATTTATTATTTTGTGAAAAATTTTGTACCGAAAATCTTTTAGGATCATTATCATCATTAGGTCTTCAGTCCTGGAACTGGTTAGACGCGTACCCTCATTATTTCCTATTCTGAACTAACCTACACATTTCTCTGAAGTTTGCACAGTCTGAATCTATCCCTATCTGATCTAGGTCTACATCTACTTCATTTTTCCTATTTCTGCTTGTAATTCATCCCATACTATTCCCCAAAAATGCCTTAGAACGTATTCCGCCCTTTCTGTTTCTCCTTTTTTTTACAGATATCCTTGTTTCCCTACTATTTCTATAACGTATTTGTTATTAACTTTGTCTGTCCATGCTATGATCCTCATACATATGAAGCACAGCATTCCAAAAGGCTGCTAGCGTTTTTCTGTCTGCTTTTCCTACTGCCCGTATTTCATAGGCATACTGTGCTGTGCTCCACACATATGCTTTCAACAATTTTCTTCTTGTTTCTATGTTTGTTGACTTTCCGACATTCAGTAGCTGTGAAGGGGGTAAGCAGCCTGTGGCTGCCAAGTTCCCCCAGCACTTGAACATTTACCGATTTAATATTTTTTCCACTATATCTTTTCGCGCAGTCAACATTAGTTGCAGATATTTCACCACCAACACCTGTAGTTGTTTATAATAATCATCAGCTTTATCTGCGCTTATTTTTTCGTCATTAGGTTTTCCGTCTCAAAACTGGTTGAACA
Organism: Platerodrilus igneus; assembly: GCA_036346225.1. Classification (NCBI taxonomy): domain Eukaryota; kingdom Metazoa; phylum Arthropoda; class Insecta; order Coleoptera; family Lycidae; genus Platerodrilus; species Platerodrilus igneus. Next base: position 916,951 of record JARFIW010000957.1, read on the forward strand.
CGTACCTTCACTTATTTATATGCTGAGCTGGCCTACTCAGTTCCCCGAAATTCTCACACAGCCTGTATACAGCTCGGTTCCCCTTCTATTGTTTTCTAATTTTATGCCCTATTTCACCGAGATTCAGTGAAGGGGTTAAGCAGCCGAATTAATAGTTTTCCAGTAAATTCTTTCACACAAAAACATTATTCGAGAATATTGAACAACCAATACTTGTAGTTGCTTATAATAATCATGTTTGAGTACAGTTACTTTTTCGTCATTAATTTATCCATCTTGGGACTGGTTGAATGGGTACCTCCATTGAATTCTATTCTGAGTTAGCCTACACATTTCCCTGAAATTCCTACAGCCTACATCTTTCACTAGCTGTGTGCAGTAGTCTAACCTAGGTCTACCCCTACTTCTGTTTTTTCTTATCTCTGCTTGTAATATATTCCGCACTATTCCCCTATGTCGTAGTATGTGGCCTATCGTCCTATCTCTCCTATTTTTTACCGTTTTCCACATATTTCTTTCTTCCCATACATCTTTGTTCTTAACTTTGTCTGTCCATGATATCTTCCTCATACGTCTGTAACATCACATTCCAAAGGCTTCTACCTTTTTCTTGTCCGCTTCTCCTACTGTCCAGGCTTTACAGCCTTACAGTGCTGTGCTGCACACATATGTTTTAAGCAGTCTATTTCTTGTTTCTATCTTTGTTGTCTTTGAACACAGTAGTTGCTAGTAGGGTAAAATCAAGAAACCCACTACCTCATTTCCTCCCGAATCCCTCATTTCCTCACTCATTTACATGTAAATTCCCATAAGGAGGAAATGAGGAGGAGGGATCCCTCATTTCCTCACACATCTGGACCAAATAGTTTTCTTCGACTAGCCATTTTTTTATCTTTCATCTGAACCAAATAGTTTTCTTCGACTAGCCATTTTTTTATCTTTCATCTGAACCAAATAGTTTTCTTTGTCTAGCCATTGCATCTTTCGAGATAAACCTATCTTGTTTGGTATCAATTAACATTAGATTTTTCTCAGCTACCCGAATCTTTAGGAATTTTCAGATATCATCACCCCCAAGGGAGCTACCCCAATTTTAAGATTTCTTACCTGTAGCGACTTTTGAGCGTTCTTATACATTTTTCTCAGCTACCCGAATCTCTAGGAATTTTTCAGATAGCATCATCCCCAAGGCAGCTACCCCATTTTTAAGATTTCTTACCTGTAGTGACTTTTGAGCGTTCTTATAAATTTTTCTCAGCTACCCGAATCTCTAGGAATTTTTCAGATATCATCACCCCCAAGGCAGCTACCCCATTTTTAAGATTTCTTACCTGTAGTGACTTTTGAGCGTTCTTATAAATTTTTTTAAGCTACCCAAATCTCTTTAAATTTTTTAGATAGCGCCATCCCCCTAGGGACCTACCCTGATTTTAAGATTTCTTACCTGTAGCGACTTTTGATCGTTCTTATAAATTTTTTATACATGCAATACATCTTGTTAGTCTAGAATTTTATGTAGAATCTGTAAATAGATTTAAAACAGGACCACCCCTTACCATTTTACACACACCCTCCAAATTATAACTTTCCTGCAGCTCATATCTAAAAGAAAATCTAAAGCCCATTCTTAAAACTTTTTATTACAGACAATTTTTACTAATACAGTTTAAATTTTGTAAACCACATTTCTAAATACATATTCACAATTTTTTATTTTGAACCTAGAACTTCTCATATCGGCTCATACTTATTAATATTTATTTCTAAATAGAGCACTTTTCCAAAGACCAACCGGACCCCCATGTTTCAAATTCCTCTGATTTTGTTCTTATGGTCTCGCTTAAGCCCTTATACATATTCTCCAGATTACTAGAAGACGTTATAACCACATTTTTTGTGTTAAAGGATTTCACATCGGACTTCTCTTCCCCCATTTTGGTGTAAACGCCGTAGAGTTCGCAGTAGACTTTTATTGCTGTATGTTGTATTCTTTTTTCATTTATTAATCGAATAAATCGCTCTCTGCTTCCAAAGAAACTCGCGCACTCCATCGTCGACACTGGCGTTCTTTATGCGATAGCTAGCCATACGGTTGTTAAACGCTGTACTAACCATTTCTACACCATCGTCGTTAGTAGCGGTAACTGATGCATTTTTATGTTTGTTGCTCCTTAAGTGTGCGGCATACGTAGTTTTTTCCATTTCGAAATCGCATACTTTACACATAATTCGTGGTTGTTTCGTACAAGGCCCTTTAACAGCTGGCGGAGCTGAACGTTTACGGCTTAATGACATACCGTGCTTTTTTTGCTTGTGTCGCTGTAAGTTGCCCATTCTCGTAAAAGCGATACCGCAAGACCCACAGTTTAAGTACTTTGCTGCAGACGGATGTATAAGCAACCTGGACGATGTTACACCACAACATTTGTTCTGGTGCCGTTTGAGAGCATCCCTCCTGGTAAAGTAGACGTGACACAGCTCGCATTTAAAAACGTTTGCAGATACCATTTTAGTACAAAACAAAATCCGCACTATAGGACTTGACTTGTAAGCGAACTAACTTATAAATAAAAAACTTACTCTAGCGTACCTGATTTATGTACCCTATAGAATGCATACCGAAGGTTTCCAAAGACACCCGAACGAAGTTGAGGATTCAGCGGGAACTAAATGACGTCATAATCCTTGCTTCTGCTTGTCCAATACATTTAGCGCCAATGCATGCACCCGGTTCGCATCGTCGATGGTGCGAATGCAGTTAGTAGAAACACCGGAAAACGTCTTCCATGTTATACGGATCGCGTGCATATTAAAAATCCAAAAGGGTGGTAGCACACGCACACAAATTGTGTGCAAGTCGTGCTGTAGAAGCTGCAGTGCTACTATAACCAAAAACACTTTAAACCATTACTAAGGAAATACCAACTTGTTGTCTACAGGATACTTACTAATAAAGTAATTTAATTTTAAATAACTTCTACGTCATATTTTAGGAAATAGTGGGCTTGAATATTTTTTAAATGAATCACCGAGCAAAAGTATATGCTTAGCAGTATTAAAATTAGCCATTAATTTCCCATTTTTACGACCATAGTTAATTATAGATTAAAATTTAATTTGTGCACGTTCGAGGTTCTCGTAAACTAACAGATTTTATAGCAACAATGCGCTGTATAATACATGCATACCCCTTCGCCGCGCTACTGCTATTCTTGTAATTGCTAGAAAAAGTCACTCTCCTTTTTACTGTTAGGATCTATGCAAAGCGCCATTTTTTTATACTTTCTATAGCACATCGCTCACTTTTTCGTCTGATGATTAAATTTTGCTTCTGTAGGCTTTTACATTTTCGCATAGCGGTCGACCGCACGTACTGATTTCTAGAACCGGTAAGTACTTGATATCGTCCAAATAGAGAATTAAATGCTCGATGTCTGTCAACTTCCAATTCCCTCGTAAAAGGTAGAAAAAACTCAGTCAATCATCCATTAAACTTCGACCCGCTCCTGTTCTGATAAATTTCCAAACATTTTTCAAACGACAATGGGCTCAGAATTTTTAAACCTCCGAGGATCTATAAGTCGTGATCAATTACACGTTCGAGCTACGCGTAAACTAACAATGCACTGTATAATACATACATACCCTCCTCTGCGCTACTGCTATTCTTGTAGTTGCTTGAAAAAGTCAGTCGCCCTTTTTACGGGTAGGGCCGCTAAAAAGCACCATTCCATACTTTCTTTATAAGTGTAGCACATCGCGCACTTTTGTCGGATAATTAAATTTTGTTTATGTAGGCCTTTACACTTTCGCTTATTTAAACATCTAATACAATTGATTAACCACTTTCGATTATTCTAACGGAGACCACCATACATCCCGCCGCACTGTTCTTTTTGAATCCAACAATCCTATGGGCTTCCACGCACTAACACCTGACGTATCCTTCCTACTATTTGTTAAACAAAAACTACCGGCATCGCCATGTTCGTATACGAACGTAAGCAGATGTTTGTGGATATGTACGAGAATAGTAGTCATATACATTAACCAGTCTAAGCTATTTTATTTAGTCCACGAAAACTACTATTTTTCTAAACCATAATTAATAATCGTCTTTATAGGTTCCACATTTCTACCATTACCCAATGACTGGTGCTACGTACATGGAAACTTTAATTTCTTATTGGAGAATTCTTATTCTCCCACGCACTGCTGCGTAGTTGCATCTCCATTCCTTTTGGAGGTATATGCTCGTTATAGGTTGTAAGACCCTCGGTTTTACTTAACTACACTTCGTGAGACCCCTTTAATCTTTTTAATCGTATCTTTCTCGCCTACAATACAGTAGGACTTAACATTACTACCAACAAATTCTAATACTGGATCCCCATTAAATACGTCTTTAATTTTCCCTACAACTTTTTTTTGTTGACAAGTGTTATATTGTATTTATTATACGCGGGATAGTCACTCTTTTAAGATAAATATATTTTGCTAGGTATCAACTAATATTAAATTTTTCTAGGGACCCCAAATCTGTAAACAGATTTTAAATAGGACCACCCCATACAAAGTTATGCGTTTTAAAGACCCAAATCACTAATTTTTGCTAATCTTCCATCTTTAAAACCCTTTTTTTTCGCTACCCAAGACATATGCCTTAGCCAACCATCTCCCGAAAAATCTAAAACCGCTGTGTCCCGCGAATACCACGTGGAGATAACACGTATACTCCGTCAACCAGGATAGAAGCCGGAAGGATTTGGAAGGTGAGAGAAGAACTTAAAAATTATGGAATCTTAAAACTAATATATACAATAGATTTACAAAATCCATACAAATATAAACAACTATCTTATATCTTTACACCCCCATGCGTAGATTGTTGTACTATTAGGAATGATGTACCTTTTGTCATCTTCCCTCGATAAACTAATTTTATTAATAAACTGCGTATGCAAATCGTATTCTTTTACTCCGGGTACATACGCAGGCAAGTACTCGATACCATCCAAATAAAGAATTGGATGCTTGGTGACTGTTAACATCCGCTTCCCTCGTGTACGCCCAGACACATCCCAACCCATGCGCACCCCTGCGCGCGCACCCTGCCCATGCGCACCCTGCGCGTGCGCACCCTGCCCATGCGCGCTGCCCATGCGCACCCTCTCTGTGCGACTGCTATTTCGGGGTAACGTCACAGCCTTTTATAAATAAAGAGCAATGTAATACTATTATAAAATGTTTATTCTGACATTACACATACCAAAATCTTAAAAAATGTAATGCCAAGCATGGACCCATTTAAACTTAATTTTAATACAAAGTTATACACAGAAGACAGTCCTTTCTTTATGTTTGTTTGCAGTGGTTTTAATTTTATCTAATTTTATTCGCAGCTTAAAATTTAAATCGACACCGAGTCTTCTATCTCCTTTTCTAACCAATAGTTTGATACATAAAGACCGTCTAGGTTTTCGAATTGTAAAATGTACCGAAGTTTGCCTCTATATTTAAAGTCTTTGATTCCGCCGACAACTAGATCCATTCCTTCTTGTAATTCTTGCAGCTTGTGACAATCTTTTAATCGCAGCTTTCCACTATATCCTGCATACGTATCTTGTTAGCTTGATCGACTTCTTCTTGTCGGTATTGGAGGAAATCCTTTTTCTCCCACAAACCGTTGTGTAGTTGCATATCCACCACTTTTGGGAATATATGGTTGTTATAGGTTGTAAGACCCTCGGTTTTAAATGATCCGAAAGGTTCTTTACTAGGCAAATATACAATGTTTAACGGACCCCTTTGCGTGTGGTGTACGCAAAGATTACGAAACCCGCATTCCTTAGTTCGTCTTTGTTATCTGCCATTTTGATAAATACGTTTTTAGAATAACCTTTTAAAAAGTATACGGATTTAGTACCATCCTTTTCTGCAAGAACGCCTACATAACTAAAAGAGTCTTTCTTACTAACCGTAAATGCATACAACTTGTAGAAACCAGATGTATCTAAGTCAGTCCATCGGCACATAAAATAATCTTTTAATTCTTCCTCATTTTCTCTAATAAGATGTTCTTTGTCTAACACATCTTTGTATTGATCGCGTATTGTCGCAGTGTTTTCCATGTAGTCCAATTTTCGCCTTTTGCATCCATTTCCTCTAATTCCAGTTGTCTTTTCCTTCCACTTACAGCGTATGGTATACATAATGGGGCAATTTCCTTTAGCGTAAACGGACAGAGTTTACTACCAATATTTACGCGTTGTCGTACAACCTCTGGACGAATGTTAGGCGTATCTATCAATCCCAAGTCCGAAATTACTATTTCTTTTGGAATTGTAGAATATGGTGTGGCAGATTGTGTAAAATATGTACTACCTGCTTTAATATAGCACTTGTGTAAGATTTTTATTTTATCTTGGACATCTTCCTCTACTATCTCCAAATAATTTACAGGTAAATAGTTAAAACTAAAAGCCGAAAGCACATACTTTATCAATTTTTCCTTTTCCTCTGGTTTTTTGGACAACTTAATTTGCAAGCCTGTCAATTTCTTTGTATTGCCATTCCCCCAATACACGTACTGTAGCAGGTTATTATACACTAAACAGCAGCTATTTTGTAGCTTGTCCGATAGCTTACTCCACATTTTGGTAAGTGGTACCGAGTACATTGGCGCCTTTAGCAAGTATAACTTACTATCTTCCAATAAGGTTAAACAGTCTTTTAAGGGTTTATACACCCGTTCCGCACTGACATAGCTTCCAATTGCACAGTTGTATATTGTCGCTTCCAATCGCGTAATACCATGTTCTTTGGCCAAAGTAGACGCAAATGTTTCCCTTAAACGTACATCTGGACAACGTAAAAAATCTAGTATATGATTGCCAAGTTGTTTATTAACACCAGGACTTGTTATCTGGCACACAAATTTTGTTGTAAATCTTAATTCTTGCATTGGTTGTTAGCCATGTTAAACAATCAATCCCCGCAGTTTTATCGTTGTCAACTATAATATTACACTTTTCTTCGTATTCCCCCTTATAGCAAAAGTTATGCTTTGTAGTTAAATAATTACACATCTCCATCTTGCTAAATATGCCTGCAAAATCTTGGGTTACATCCATGTCAAAAGATAGAAATAATCTTTTCGATTCGTCTAATATATCTGGTAGTTCCTCCAATAAAGTTTCCAACTTAACATCTGCTAGTTCCACTTTGTATGGAACACATAGGATTTTGGAATTTTTATTAATGCATTCGAGGTCTTCTTTTCCGATAATTTCTTTTACTCTCTGGCCTATCTTGTTACTGCTTTCCAGAGAAAACGGAAGCTTAGCTTTAACACCATGCCTAGCGGAAACAAATCGGTTGAACTTTCTTCGTAGATAGCTGTTAAATGCACCACAAATTTCTTTTTAGGATAAACATCCGTTTGTTTGCAGATGCTTGTTCGGTGTCAGAAAGGTCGCAAATTTTAACCAACATTATATTGTCACAAAATGGTTCTGTAATTGGTGTGTAGTCCGCCAGTCAGCATCTTTTCGCCTTCGACATAACAAATATTACCAATATCTGTCACCAGATTATTGTTGCACATATTTTCTGCCAACAGCCATAATCCAAATCGCTCATTTGTCGGTTTCACTTTATTCCCAAGAAGTTGAGAAACGTTAATCACCTTGGAGACGCTCATGTTTACCGTTCTAGCTACCGTCAAATACTAAATTGAATACGAAAATTTGTTCCCTTATGTATCCTACAGAGTGGGGCGTATATTACCGAAAATAGTCGAATATGTCGGACACCGCCATATCGCTTACATTCTCTGGTTTAGGAACTGTTTTGTTATCCGACCTAGGTCGGCAGGGTTGCGCATCAACATATGTCCGGATATATGTAGGTTCCTTATATACCAAATTTAATCTCCCTGCTCACATAACCACATGACCATATGACCATATGACCACATGACCATATGACCATATGACCACATGACCACATGACCATATGACCATATGACCATGACCATATGACCACATGACCACATGACCATATGACCGCATGACCATATGACCTAATTGCTTTTAATGAGTTTTCTCATTAAAAACCCATTAGCACTAATTGCTTTTTAATGAGTTTTTCCATTAAAAACCAAGTGTGGACCTAGGTTAGATAAAAGGAAAAATTAATAGGTTAGGTCAGCGCCGCTGGCCTAATCTATTAATGACGGTAGCTAGAACGGTAAACATGAGCGTCTCCAAGGTGATTAACGTTTCTCAACTTCTTGGGAATAAAGTGAAACCGACAAATGAGCGATTTGGATTATGGCTGTTGGCAGAAAATATGTGCAACAATAATCTGGTGACAGATATTGGTAATATTTGTTATGTCGAAGGCGAAAAGATGCTGACTGGCGGACTACACACACCAATTACAGAACCATTTTGTGACAATATAATGTTGGTTAAAATTTGCGACCTTTCTGACACCGAACAAGCATCTGCAAACAAACGGATGTTTATCCTAAAAAAAGAAATTTGTGGTGCATTTAACAGCTATCTACGAAGAAAGTTCAACCGATTTGTTTCCGCTAGGCATGGTGTTAAAGCTAAGCTTCCGTTTTCTGGAAAGCAGTAACAAGATAGGCCAGAGAGTAAAAGAAATTATCGGAAAAGAAGACCTCGAATGCATTAATAAAAATTCCAAAATCCTATATGTGTTCCATACAAAGTGGAACTAGCAGATGTTAAGTTGGAAACTTTATTGGAGGAACTACCAGATATATTAGACGAAGTCGAAAAGATTATTTCTATCTTTTGACATGGATGTAACCCAAGATTTTGCAGGCATATTTAGCAAGATGGAGATGTGTAATTATTTAACTACAAAGCATAACTTTTGCTATAAGGGGAATACGAAGAAAAGTGTAATATTATAGTTGACAACGATAAAACTGCGGGATTGATTGTTTAACATGGCTAACAACCAATGCAAGAATTAAGATTTACAACAAAATTTGTGTGCCAGATAACAAGTCCTGGTGTTAATAAACAACTTGGCAATCATATACTAGATTTTTACGTTGTCCAGATGTACGTTTAAGGGAAACATTTGCGTCTACTTTGGCCAAAGAACATGGTATTACGCGATTGGAAGCGACAATATACAACTGTGCAATTGGAAGCTATGTCAGTGCGGAACGGGTGTATAAACCCTTAAAAGACTGTTTAACCTTATTGGAAGATAGTAAGTTATACTTGCTAAAGGCGCCAATGTACTCGGTACCACTTACCAAAATGTGGAGTAAGCTATCGGACAAGCTACAAAATAGCTGCTGTTTAGTGTATAATAACCTGCTACAGTACGTGTATTGGGGAATGGCAATACAAAGAAATTGACAGGCTTGCAAATTAAGTTGTCCAAAAACCAGAGGAAAAGGAAAATTGATAAAGTATGTGCTTTCGGCTTTTAGTTTTAACTATTTACCTGTAAATTATTTGGAGATAGTAGAGGAAGATGTCCAAGATAAAATAAAATCTTACACAAGTGCTATATTAAAGCAGGTAGTACATATTTTACACAATCTGCACACCATATTCTACAATTCCAAAAGAAATAGTAATTTCGGACTTGGGATTGATAGATACGCCTAACATTCGTCCAGAGGTTGTACGACAACGCGTAAATATTGGTAGTAAACTCTATCCGTTTACGCTAAAGGAAATTGCCCCATTATGTATACCATACGCTGTAAGTGGAAGGAAAAGACAACTGGAATTAGAGGAAATGGATGCAAAAAGGCGAAAATTGGACTACATGGAAAACACTGCGACAATACGCGATCAATACAAAGATGTGTTAGACAAAGAACATCTTATTAGAGAAAATGAGGAAGAATTAAAAGATTATTTTATGTGCCGATGGACTGACTTAGATACATCTGGTTTCTACAAGTTGTATGCATTTACGGTTAGTAAGAAAGACTCTTTAGTTATGTAGGCGTTCTTGCAGAAAAGGATGGTACTAAATCCGTATACTTTTAAAAGGTTATTCTAAAACGTATTTATCAAAATGGCAGATAACAAAGACGAACTAAGGAATGCGGGTTTCGTAATCTTTGCGTACACCACACGCAAAGGGGGTCCGTTAAACATTGTATATTTGCCTAGTAAAGAACCTTTCGGATCATTTAAAACCGAGGGTCTTACAACCTATAACAACCATATATTCCCAAAAGTGGTGGATATGCAACTACACAACGGTTTGTGGGAGAAAAAGGATTTCCTCCAATACCGACAAGAAGAAGTCGATCAAGCTAACAAGATACGTATGCAGGAGATAGTGGCGAAAGCTGCGATTAAAAGATTGTCACAAGCTGCAAGAATTACACGAAGGAATGGATCTAGTTGTCGGCGGAATCAAAGACTTTAAATATAGAGGCAAACTTCGGTACATTTTACAATTCGAAAACCTAGACGGTCTTTATGTATCAAACTATTGGTTAGAAAAGGAGATAGAAGACTTGGGTGTCGATTTAAATTTTAAGCTGCGAATAAAATTAGATAAAATTAAAACCACTGCAAACAAACATAAAGAAAGGACTGTCTTCTGTGTATAACTTTGTATTAAAATTAAGTTTAAATGGGTCCATGCTTGGCATTACATTTTTAGATTTTGTATGTGTAATGTCAGAATAAACATTTTATAATAGTATTACATTGCTCTTTATTTATAAAAGGCTGTGACGTTACCCCGAAATAGCAGTCGCACAGAGAGGGTGCGCATGGGCAGCGCGCATGGGCAGGGTGCGCACGCGCAGGGTGCGCATGGGCAGGGTGCGCGCGCAGGGGTGCGCATGGGTTGGGATGTGTCTGGGCGTACACGAGGGAAGCGGATGTTAACAGTCACCAAGCATCCAATTCTTTATTTGGATGGTATCGAGTACTTGCCTGCGTATGTACCCGGAGTAAAAGAATACGATTTGCATACGCAGTTTATTAATAAAATTAGTTTATCGAGGGAAGATGACAAAGGTACATCATTCCTAATAGTACAACAATCTACGCATGGGGTGTAAAGATATAAGATAGTTGTTTATATTTGTATGGATTTTGTAAATCTATTGTATATATTAGTTTTAAGATTCCATAATTTTAAGTTCTTTCTCACCTTCCAAATCCTTCCGGCTTCTATCCTGGTTGACGGAGTATACGTGTTATCTCCACGTGGTATTCGCGGGACACAGCGGTTTTAGATTTCTCGGGAGATGGTTGGCTAAGGCATATGTCTTGGGTAGCGAAAAAAGGGTTTTAAAGATGGAAGATTAGCAAAATTAGTGATTTGGGTCTTTAAAACGCATAACTTTGTATGGGTGGTCCTATTTAAAATCTGTTTACAGATTTGGGGTCCCTAGAAAAATTTAATATTAGTTGATACCTAGCAAAATATATTTATCTTAAAAGAGTGACTATCCCGCGTATAATAAATACAATATAACACTTGTCAACAAAAAAAAAGTTGTAGGGAAAATTAAAGACGTATTTAATGGGGATCCAGTATTAGAATTTGTTGGTAGTAATGTTAAGTCCTACTGTATTGTAGGCGAGAAAGATACGATTAAAAAGATTAAAGGGGTCTCACGAAGTGTAGTTAAGTAAAACCGAGGGTCTTACAACCTATAACGAGCATATACCTCCAAAAGGAATGGAGATGCAACTACGCAGCAGTGCGTGGGAGAATAAGAATTCTCTCCAATAAGAAATTAAAGTTTCCATGTACGTAGCACCAGTCATTGGGTAATGGTAGAAATGTGGAACCTATAAAGACGATTATTAATTATGGTTTAGAAAAATAGTAGTTTTCGTGGACTAAATAAAATAGCTTAGACTGGTTAATGTATATGACTACATATTCTCGTACATATCCACAAACATCTGCTTACGTTCGTATACGAACATGGCGATGCCGGTAGTTTTTGTTTAACAAATAGTAGGAAGGATACGTCAGGTGTTAGTGCGTGGAAGCCCATAGGATTGTTGGATTCAAAAAGAACGGTGCGGCGGGATGTATGGTGGTCTCCGTTAGAATAATCGAAAGTGGTTAATCAATTGTATTAGATGTTTAAATAAGCGAAAGTGTAAAGGCCTACATAAACAAAATTTAATTATCCGACAAAAAGTGCGCGATGTGCTACACTTATAAAGAAAGTATGGAATGGTGCTTTTTAGCGGCCCTACCCGTAAAAAGGGCGACTGACTTTTTCAAGCAACTACAAGAATAGCAGTAGCGCAGAGGAGGGGTATGTATGTATTATACAGTGCATTGTTAGTTTACGCGTAGCTCGAACGTGTAATTGATCACGACTTATAGATCCCTCGGAGGTTTAAAAATTCTGAGCCCATTGTCGTTTGAAAAATGTTTGGAAATTTATCAGAACAGGAGCGGGTCGAAGTTTAATGGATGATTGACTGAGTTTTTTCTACCTTTTACGAGGGAATTGGAAGTTGACAGACATCGAGCATTTAATTCTCTATTTGGACGATATCAAGTACTTACCGGTTCTAGAAATCAGTACGTGCGGTCGACCGCTATGCGAAAATGTAAAAGCCTACAGAAGCAAAATTTAATCATCAGACGAAAAAGTGAGCGATGTGCTATAGAAAGTATAAAAAAATGGCGCTTTGCATAGATCCTAACAGTAAAAAGGAGAGTGACTTTTTCTAGCAATTACAAGAATAGCAGTAGCGCGGCGAAGGGTATGCATGTATTATACAGCGCATTGTTGCTATAAAATCTGTTAGTTTACGAGAACCTCGAACGTGCACAAATTAAATTTTAATCTATAATTAACTATGGTCGTAAAATGGGAAATTAATGGCTAATTTTAATATTGCTAGCATATACTTTGCTCGGTGATTCATTTAAAAATATTCAAGCCCACTATTTCCTAAAATATGACGTAGAAGTTATTTAAAATTAAATTACTTTATTAGTAAGTATCCTGTAGACAACAAGTTGGTATTTCCTTAGTAATGGTTTAAAGTGTTTTGGTTATAGTAGCACTGCAGCTTCTACAGCACGACTTGCACACAATTTGTGTGCGTGTGCTACCACCCTTTGGATTTTTAATATGCACGCGATCCGTATAACATGGAAGACGTTTTCCGGTGTTTCTACTAACTGCATTCGCACCATCGACGATGCGAACCGGGTGCATGCATTGGCGCTAAATGTATTGGACAAGCAGAGCAAGGATTATGACGTCATTTAGTTCCCGCTGAATCCTCAACTTCGTTCGGGTGTCTTTGAAACCTTCGGTATGCATTCTATAGGGTACATAAATCAGGTACGCTAGAGTAAGTTTTTTATTTATAAGTTAGTTCGCTTACAAGTCAAGTCCTATAGTGCGGATTTTGTTTTGTACTAAAATGGTATCTGCAAACGTTTTTAAATGCGAGCTGTGTCACGTCTACTTTACCAGGAGGGATGCTCTCAAACGGCACCAGAACAAATGTTGTGGTGTAACATCGTCCAAGGTTAAGCTTATACATCCGTCTGCAGCAAAGTACTTAAACTGTGGGTCTTGCGGTATCGCTTTTACGAGAATGGGCAACTTACAGCGACACAAGCAAAAAAAGCACGGTATGTCATTAAGCCGTAAACGTTCAGCTCCGCCAGCTGTTAAAGGGCCTTGTACGAAACAACCACGAATTATGTGTAAAGTATGCGATTTCGAAATGGAAAAAACTACGTATGCCGTACACTTAAGGAGCAACAAACATAAAAATGCATCAGTTACCGCTACTAACGACGATGGTGTAGAAATGGTTAGTACAGCGTTTAACAACCGTATGGCTAGCTATCGCATAAAGAACGCCAGTGTCGACGATGGAGTGCGCGAGTTTCTTTGGAAGCAGAGAGAGCGATTTATTCGATTAATAAATGAAAAAAGAATACAACATACAGCAATAAAAGTCTACTGCGAACTCTACGGCGTTTACACCAAAATGGGGGAAGAGAAGTCCGATGTGAAATCCTTTAACACAAAAAATGTGGTTATAACGTCTTCTAGTAATCTGGAGAATATGTATAAGGGCTTAAGCGAGACCATAAGAACAAAATCAGAGGAATTTAAAACATGGGGGTCCGGTTGGTCTTTGGAAAAAGTGCTCTATTTAGAAATAAATATTAATAAGTATGAGCCGATATGAGAAGTTCTAGGTTCAAAATAAAAAATTGTGAATATGTATTTAGAAATGTGGTTTACAAAATTTAAACTGTATTAGTAAAAATTGTCTGTAATAAAAAGTTTTAAGAATGGGCTTTAGATTTTCTTTTAGATATGAGCTGCAGGAAAGTTATAATTTGGAGGGTGTGTGTAAAATGGCAAGGGGTGGTCCTGTTTTAAATCTATTTACAGATTCTACATAAAATTCTAGACTAACAAGATGTATTGCATGTATAAAAAATTTATAAGAACGATCAAAAGTCGCTACAGGTAAGAAATCTTAAAATCAGGGTAGGTCCCTGGGGGGATGGCGCTATCTAAAAAATTTAAAGAGATTTGGGTAGCTTAAAAAATTTATAAGAACGCTCAAAAGTCACTACAGGTAAGAAATCTTAAAAATGGGGTAGCTGCCTTGGGGTGATGATATCTGAAAATTCTAGAGATTCGGGTAGCTGAGAAAATTTATAAGAACGCTCAAAAGTCACTACAGGTAAGAAATCTTAAAAATGGGGTAGCTGCCTTGGGGATGATGCTATCTGAAAATTCCTAGAGATTCGGGTAGCTGAGAAAATTTATAAGAACGCTCAAAAGTCGCTACAGGTAAGAAATCTTAAAATTGGGGTAGCTCCTTGGGGTGATGATATCTGAAAAATTCCTAAAGATTCGGGTAGCTGAGAAAAATCTAATGTTAATTGATACCAAACAAGATAGGTTTATATCGAAAGATGCAATGGCTAGACAAAGAAAACTATTTGGTTCAGATGAAAGATAAAAAAATGGCTAGTTGAAGAAAACTATTTGGTTCAGATGAAAGATAAAAAAATGGCTAGTCGAAGAAAACTATTTGGTCCAGATGTGTGAGGAAATGAGGGATCCCTCCTCCTCATTTCCTCCTTATGGGAATTTACATGTAAATGAGTGAGGAAATGAGGGATTCGGGAGGAAATGAGGTAGTGGGTTTCTTGATTTTACCCTACTGTTGCTTTTTCTTGTTAAATGTAGCTAATCTTTGTTTTATATCTTTTGCGCTTTTCCCATCTTACGTTATTTGGCTTCCTAGGTAGCAGAAATCCTTAACCTCTGAGTAAGTTCTCGTTGCCTATTTGTATTCTAGTTTTTAATTTATTTTACCCACCTTTGCATATTAGTAGTTTAGTTTTAGTTTTGTTAATGTTCATACTGTATCTTTCAATTAGAACCGTTTCCATTTCATTAAGAGCAGCTTCTATTTCTTTCTTGCTCGGCGCTAATACCGCTATACCATCTGCAAATTTAAGCATATCAAGTTTTTGTCCCTGCATAGTAATTTCAAATGTCTTCCTGCATTTGACAGTATTCATTGCCTCTTCAATGTACAAGTTAAAAATTAATGGGGATAGGGACATTCCTGTCTCACCCCTTTCCTAATGTTTACTTTTCTACGTTCCTGCTCTAATTCTATTGCTGCTGTTTGCTCTTTGTATAAGCTATGTAGTGTCCCTATAACTCAATCCGATCTTTTTTAGTATTTCCAACATTTTTTTCCATTTTACATTGTCGAATGCTTTTTCCAGATCTACAAACCCTATATACACGCTTTCCCCTTTTTCTATTGTTTTCTTCATTATCACTCTCAGAGCTAAAATAGCCTCCCGTGTTTCCCTGTTTCGCCTAAACCCAAATTGATCTTCTCCCAGTATTTCTTCAGCTCGTTTCTTCATTCCTCTTTGTACAATTTTAGTTAATATTTTTGATACGTGTGCTGTCAAACTTATTGTTCGAAAATTTTCACATCTATCCGCGCCTTTATTTTTGGTATAGTTACTATGATGTTACTTTTGAAATCTTTGGATATCTCGCCTGTCTCATACATATAGCTTTCAAGTTGGAAGAGGCGTTCTGTTACTGCACGTTTCTGCCTGTACCTTATCTGTACCCGGCGCCTTACCATTTTTCGGAAACTTTAATGCTAATTCAAACTCATCTCTAAGTATAGGATATCCCAAGTCATCATTTTCAATGTCTGATTCCTGCTCTAATGCAGTTAGTTGCTCTCCTGCATATAAATTCCCTATATATTCTTGCCATCTACCCACTTCCTCTGCATTTTCTATAAAGACGTTTCCTACCGCGTCTCTTATATTTTTGCTATACGGTTTTATATCCCTAAAATTGATTTTAATTAGTTTGTATGCTTCATCTTTCCTACTTCCATCTTAGTTTGTAACTCTTTGCACTTTTCATCAATCCATTGTTCTTTAGCTTTCCTGCATTTGCGAATAATTTCTCATTTTATGGCCTTGTATCTCTATTTTCCTGTTTCGTCTGATCTATTTTTGTATCTTCGTCTTTCTTCTATTAAATTCAGAATATCCTTTGTTATCCATGGTTTCTTATTTTGTTTTTGTGTATACGCCAGAATATCTCTGGCCGCCATGTCTAGGCTGGATTTAATGTTATTCTATTCTGTTTCTACTTCCTTAGCATCAGAAATTTTCTCGATATCTTTCAGCAGTTCATTTGATTTTTTTTCGAATCTTTCTTGAATATCTTTATCTTTTAGTTTCTCCAAATCAAAGTGTCTTTTTCCGTTTCTTTTTTCAAGTTTTTAAATTTAAGTGCAGTCTTCATAATTATGATGTTGTGGTCAGTGTCTATATTTGCTGCTAAGTAGCTTCTACAGTCTTTTGCTTGATTCCTAAACCATTGTCTAGCAAGAATGTAATCTATTTGATATGTTCCTATATCTCCTGGCATCTTCCACGTATATCGTCTTGTAGCATGATGTTGAAATAACGTGTTTGTGATGATTAAATTGTTCTTGTCGCAAAATTTTACCAGCCTATTTCTTCTGTCGTTTTTCGTGCCTAAACCAAATAAAGGTACTATTGCTCCTTCCCTACCCTCACTTACCACTGCATTAAAATCCCAATAATTGTTAAACTTTCATGTCCTTTTACGTGTCTTAATATGTCTTCAATATCTTTGTAGATCGTTTCTACCTTTTCGTCACTGTAGCTAGAGGTGGGCATGTGTACTTGTATTATTACTGTATTTACCGGTTTAGATTCTAGTCTAACCATGAGTACTCTTTCGTTCTTTTGTAAGTAATTTTCTACGCAGTATCCTATCTTTTTTCCGCATAACTATCCCCACCCTCAAATTTCCTTCCTCTGCTCCTGTATGAATTACCCTGAAGTCTCCACTCCAAAAATCCCCCGCCTCTGGCTTCCGAACTCCACTGATCCCTACTATGTCTAGTGCTAACCTATTCATTTCGATTTTTAAGTTCTCTAGCGTACCTACTTGCTTCATGCTTCTAACATTCCACGGTCCGACTCGCAAAATGTTCCCGACTCTTATTCTGGACTTTCCGATCGCATCCTCCGAAGTAGTCCCCTCTCGGAGATCCGAATGGGGGACTATTTTAACTCCTGAATCTTTTACCACAGAGAATGCCATGATTTTATTATAATTTAGGTATGCTGTGTACTTGGCAGGTAATGTGGTGGTTTCCCGTTGTCTTCCACATCGCGGTAGCGTGTCTTAGACTGCCATACCCACCCCTATAGTCTCTGCCAATCTAAATACCGAAAGAGCAGCTGTCCTCTTTCGGGGGGCTTGTCTTATTACGATTTCTCACTAACCACCCTACTACTTTGGTTGGACCCGTAGTTTGGCTCTTTGGCTCATTAGAATACGCAAGCTATTTCACCTGTTCTAGTAATCTAGAACTTCGACAAGGTGCAGGTCCTTTCGAAATGGCCTTTAGCACATTTAGGAAACAAAGTGTTTTCTCGCAGGTTGGGTTTTTTCCTTTTCTTTTGTAACATTTTTTTCTAATTAGAGTTTTTTAACGGTTTTTTTTCTTATTATGGTTTTAACTAGACGTTTATAGATTGTAAATATTTTTTTCTGTTGGTATGCTCCTGTAGTCTTGTAGAACCCCGCCTACTCGCCGATTGAGCCCGGTAATTCTTTCATTGTCCCTTCCGTTTTCGTCTAGGTACGTAGAAATTTTATTTTTAAGTAGTTGAACATAATATTTTCACTTATTTTGGGCATACATATCATATAGAGTAACCCTGCTGCTCATTTTTGCACATTCAAGCAAGCTGATTGACTTTGTTTTCTTGCAAGGTCGTTTCTTTCTAGGACTACACAAAATTGAATTTTTCACAAGGTGCTTTAATTCGACTGACGGTAAACAAGCTAATCTTCAACGCATTTGCAACTCGCTAAAATAACATGGAATTTATTAATAGTAAGAAAAATGGGTTTATAACAAACTGTACCCCATGCACTTCACTTTAAAGAAATTAAAGGTTCACCGTTATGCCGTTCATGTTAGAGGTGTTCCAACAAATTCATAACTATTGTTGATCTTGTGAACCTAATATTTTCCCTTTTGCCGACACGAGACCGCTATTAGTTCGTATAAGACCTGCTATAATTATTATTCGCTAATTTCTACGAATTAACAATAAGAAATACGTATCTTAAATATCAAAGAGGACAAAGTAAACGAAATCAAAACAAGCAAATGAATTTATATAAAACAAATTTAATTTAAGCTACATTACCGCATAAGTTAAAACATGCCTGTTAGTCCGTTAATGATTACGTTTAGAATGTACTGACACATAACCTTCGCTGTTGTTTTGTCAGATGAACGTGTTTACATACGTCTTACTTCAACACGCACAAATCGTATGACTATCTTTATCATATGCATTGCAAAGCGTTTAAAGAAGCTTAAATGTATGTTGTGAAGTTACCCGGACCCTATGACGTAGAAACTTGAAATTTTATTCTTATTAAAAGGATTTGGAAACGTACCTTCGGGATCGGCATACAATGTTCCACTATTTCCAGTAATGACACACGCCAAAACGCACAAATTTAATAACTTGCTGTAAGGCATTTATTTGCCTGCTAAATTATATGAGAATAATATTGATAACACACAGCTATAACGTGAAGGAGATAAAAAGTTGAACATTGGACTTTGCTCAAATAGCTGGTTATTACATTTGGTAGAATACTCGTTCTTGTACAGTATTAAAAACTGGTTTAACCTCTAAAACGTAATACGGTTCTACTAATTTCAATGACATCTTTATTTTGAGGTTATTTATTACTTTTTATACCGATCATTAGCAAATAAATACATAATTATGCTTTATTGAAAACGTTCTTTAGTATAAAAAAGATTAGGTGCTAAATTTTATTTATATACAGGGTGTCCCAAATTGATTAGGCTACCATTGGGATTTCGGAACTATAAGAGCTACGAGGTCGGTTAAATAGGCAGTGTTGTGCAGTTTTTAGTGCTCATTCAGATTCCGTTGAAAAAAATTTAAAATTCCGAACTAAGTTATTCAAAAAATAATGAAAAATCGCGTTTTTTAAAAATGTCAAATAACTCGGTAATTATAAGAGATATAAAAAATGTTTCATATGAAAGTTACACTATTTAATAAGGTAAACTTAAAAATGTTGCCAGAATAAAATTCAAGATGGCGGTTTTCAAGAATTTAATAATCATATCCGGAAATATCGTCTCATCTTTTTTGTCTAAAGGCACTTTGTCTAAAGACACTTTGTCTAATGGACATTTAGTCTAATGGACACATGGTTTAATAGACATTTGGTCTAACCAACACTTTTTCTAACGGACATTTGGTCTAATAGACATTTGGTCTAATAAATAATTGGTCTAATGAACATTTTGTCTAATGGACATTTGGTCTAAACTTGGTCTAATGAAAGCCTCATATAAAATCACAATTTAATTGATATAATTATTCGAAAAAGGGGGAAATATAAGGTAAAAGAATATAAAAATATTGTATGTATGTGGTATACTTTTTATTAATTTAAAAAATTAATTAATAACCATTTGAGTAATATCTTTTTGTTTTAACATATATTTCTAACCTGGTCTAAACCACTTTTTAAAGCAAAGTTAATATTAAAATATATCAATAATATTAAAGTAATATTATATTATTTAGCAAAGGTACTACATTTATACTTCCGTACTAACTGCATTTTATTTAAATATAATATAATTATACTAGCTTCGTCTGTATAAAATTTTTATGTATAGGAATGTAAAGTATAAATGGTCAATGATCTCCGCGGCCCGGCCGGATAAATATTCATATTCATATATAGTACTATGTAAAAAAATCTGAGTTTCTTGAGATTACTTTATTATCAAAATTAATATATTGTTAATAAGGTCATTTAGGGATAGTTAGGACCAATAGTATAGCGCACTTCATATAAATTACTTGAGGGTTCAGAAAACGAGACAGTTTTCTGAAGAAGGCAAGAAATGCGATGATTGGGCTAGAAAGTAAATGACAACGCCCTGAATATAAACCATAATCATAATTAATTTAGCTAATGAAAATATTTTAGATTTATTTGAATAAACAAATTCGCAAGTCTTAAAACAACATGAACGGATGCTGAAACGCAACACGCGTGGATAACGCATCATTATTAGGCCAAGAATCCCAATTAAAACAAGCAGGTTTAAAAGTGCGTAAGATAGCAAACGCATAGAATTTAATACGTAAATTGTATTAAGTCTACGTGACTAGAAAACGAAAATCAGCACCTGATATATTGGAAACAAACACGGCATGGTGATAAAATCAAAATTCACTAAATTTATTGTACAAACAATAGTCTACGTGATCTAGAAATATGAAAATCCAAGAGAATGAATGCAATTAACTCGAAATGCTACGTGCCGAAATCAGCGCGTCAATTTTAATATATAACAAAATACGATAGAAATACCCAAAACCTGGTATGTAAGAATCACGTATAATAGCGAACTCTGCGCTTGTCAATAGATAGGCGATTCTTTTAAATACGACCGGATTTGTAAACAAATCAGTTCAACATGAATTAAGGCTTAGTCCACATCACTTAAAAAAAAATATTTACGTGAAGTGATTTATTGTGAAGTAATAAATAGTACAATGGTAATTGTGAAAAATTAAAAGTGGTTTGTCGTTTTAACTTTTTAAAACGTAAGTAACTGAAATTTGTTTTAATTTAAATTCTAATATTAACATTAATAAAAAGGACTCTGTATAATTACTGTATCCAATAAAGAAATTCAACTAGCATTTAATTCAATTATTACCAGGAAGTTTAACAAAGGACGCTAAAATAATTTAAAGCTATGCTAAAAAAAATACTGACCATATCTGAAACAGATCTGGATTCGACATTTTGGGAGTATTAAATCACTAAGCTGAATACGGGAGCAGTTGGTACAGGGACTGATTCGAGCTTGAAACAACAGCTTAGCCAATCTGAATATTTTATTATTTTTATTTGTGAATATTTCGTTGTATATTTTTAATGTGAATAATTTAAAAATTACTTTCATGAAAATTCTATGTGAGGGTCAACAAAGATCGGTTTTTTAATACACGTTATAAATTACGTAAATTTTTAAAGAAGTTGAATGAACGTTCATGAGGCTTTAGATAATAATAATAAGGGTGATTTTTGCTGACTTTTGATTAACTTTGGGAATGATAATTATTAAAAGAATTTTTATTCAATTATTAAAAGGAAGTTCTATTTAGAGAATTCCTAAAACTTTTCATACATTGTAAATATTTTTGAGAATATTCTAATAATTTGTGCTTAATGATGTTTTGGTTTAAAGAAACAGGAAGTAAAGGTAGAAGGTAAATTTAAAGACTTTGTTTGTCGTATTATCGCAAGCTCCGTGCGTAATTAAAAACTGAGCTAGCCGAGGTAATTAAAATTATATATTAAAAATAAAAAATTGACAGAGTAAAAATTTTAACCTTTTTAATTCACAAAAAAGGGCGCATCAGGTTATTGCTACCGTATCACAACAATATATGTTTGTATAAAATAGAGAAAATATGTTAAATTAGTTAATATACTTTGAAGGACATTAACTTTTCAAAAATCATTATGACTATTGAGCTTGATATTTTAAAATAACACATTATTACAAAAAAGCACGTACTTATACATTTTCATTTTATTAGTTTAAAGAAAAAAATAAAACAGTTTTAGAAAGTTGATTAAATATATAAATTTAACTCAATCCAAACTAAGATTTTATATTATACTTAAAATTTTAGCTGATATTTGTGTATTTGATTATAATATATATTTATTGTATTCATATATTCTTACATATCATAAAGCGACTACATATATATATATATATATATATATATATATATATTAATAGTTATTAAGATGAAATGAAAACCCAACTTTGTATTTTAAAGTTGAATTACCATTTCAAATCGAACTAGTAATTGAAAACCACTAAAAGCACGGTTACAGCAGGACTTGAACCTGCAACCTCTGATTTTCCGGATCAGGGCTCTAACCAATTGAGCTATCTAGCCTAATTGTTTAGATGATGTTATACTTAATACTACTGAAGCTTGGCTCTTGTTAACGATTTTCAATTACGTCTTGCATTCAAGGAAATTGAATCTAGTTATATACATAATTCATGTACTAATAACTTGATCATCCCATTTTTGCAACGTTCGGAATAATACAAACATGTAATTATATTATTATTAATAGAAGAATAATCCACATTTGGAATGCAAATGAATGCTTAATATATATTAATAGTTATTAAGATGAAATGAAAACCCAACTTTGTATTTTAAAGTTGAATTACCATTTCAAATCGAACTAGTAATTGAAAACCACTAAAAAAACGGCTACAGCAGGACTTTAAAATACAAAGTTGGGTTTTCATTTCATCTTAATAACTATTAATATATATTAAGCATTCATTTGCATTCCAATTGTGGATTATTCTTCTATATATTATATATATATATATATATATATATATATATATATATATATATATATATATTGCTGTGTTATACGAGCCCCACAACTTGGGCGTCATAAATATGCTGTGATAACTCTCTCAGCCCCTTTATATTAAGCCCCACGACTTGGGCAGACCATAAAAATTATACTGTGATAACTTTCGGCCCCTATGATTGGGTGCAATAAAATGCTATGATATTACCCTTATACCACACAAACACTTGTGAAATTGTTAATTTATAATTTTCTTTTGCCTCGACTAGCTGATTCAATTAAATAAAGCACTTCTATAATACACAGTATAATGATTGAATATTTACAACCCTTTTAAATATCTTCTCCCCCTTTTTAAAACAATATACATCTGTCAAATTATTAGAAAATCAAGCCAGCAAAACGAGCTTTTTATTACTTTAGAAGACCTATTGAAACGTTTCAAGCTGTTTATAACTTTTCATAAAATTTACGCAAGAAACCCCCAAATTGGCGGCTTTCACACTTTAAATTATGATTAAGATAAAACAGTTTAAAAATAAATCATATCAAAAATATTTGAGATAAAACAGTTTTAAAAATAAGTCATATCAAAATCTCTAACCTGAAGTGGTTTTTCGGTGCTCCTAAGAATTGAAGTCAATATCCAAATCGTTATTGGTGCGTTTATTCCAATGAAAGGTTTTTCATTTCCGCAATAGAATATTTACCATTAATTTGCTTGAACAGGCAGCATTCTCCAAAATTGTATTTTTGATCGTAATGGCTCGTAATTTAAAGTTCTACAGGAATTGTAACATTATTTTGATTTTAATCTAAGATTGTAATTTATATCGTAATTGAGATGGTCATTCCGATGGACATTCAGATAGGAATTCAGATCGACACTTAGAGAGGAATTTAGATAAGAATTCAGAGCCATGTTTTATTTATTATTAGAAATGTTATAATTTCCTAAATCTTATTTACTTACGTCTCAGAAGTACGGCACAATTTTCACAATTATGTACTCTAGAATTTTACTGTTAACAAATATTTATTATTCACGTAAATATTTGGCACTTTCAAGTATAGTAACTGCCCAGTTTCAAAGTATACTAACTCGATATTCAATTTTCAAGATATTTATAGGATCGTCCCCTTTTGTTTGTGATTTGCTGACTTCACGTGCTAGGCGAGGGCAAGCATATATATTCAAACTGAGCAACGACTGTTCAAAGGTGTTAAAAACTTACGTAAACAGTGCAGTATAAAGCAAAATTAAATCAGAGTTAAAAGTGCGAGTAATTGTGCAACGAAAATAAGCCGATCTGTAGATAGACGTAAGTAAAACGGCTTAATTAAATTCATTTCTAATATTAATAAAACAGGGCTTTTAATTTTGACTTTAACTTGGGACATATTTGATTGAGATGGCTTTAAGTTGGGATATTTAATTGAGATGACTTTAATTTGGGATTTCTAACTTTGAACCTACTCTAAATTTGGAAATAATTTAAAATGAACGTATTCTAATTTTGACTTGGTACGATTTTAATTGGAAGCGATTTATGGGAGCCGATTCTTATATGGGGCCGACACATCATATCAAACCGAACACAGAAACGTGATGCAGATCATAGACTATGAATAGATTAGCAATCATACTACACTTTATTATTGAAAACTGTTTTTGATTTAATATTTGTCACATTGTATATTTGTAAAGAGTCATCAAAAAGGGTCACTTAAAAATATATGAAAATTGAATAGGTATCTTGGAACGTTCGAAGGTCCCTGAATATAATTAAAAGCTATTTTTACTGGCTTTCAGAAAAACATAAATCTGGTATATGTAGATATTCTGTACAAAAAGGAAAATTTTGAGTGTTGTAAATATTATCAATTATTATATTGTGTATTATAGAACTGCTTTATTTGATTCAATAAGATCTATTCAGTAAGCTAGTCGGGGTAAAAATCCTAATTTAACATTTCATAATATTGGGTGTCAAAATAATAATAGGGCAAAACACAACCCAACGCTGGGGCTCGATTGTTCAGGTAAAAACACAGCATTTTTCGTTAATCCTAAAATCGAGTATCATAACTATATATATATATATATATATATATATATATATATAATATCGACTAAAGCACTGGTTATGAATATATTTGTTATAATTAGATAAAAGTAAAAATTTTAAATTATATAGAGATTATGACGATATATTTTGATGTTTGACTTATCTCGTTCAAGTTAAACGTCAAAATATATTGTCACAATTCTAAATAATTAAAAATTTTACCTTTATTTAATTATAACTTATATGAATAATTAATAGCGATGGAATACGAAATGGTCGCTAGTACGAAAAGTGTCACGGTAATTCTGATGAAAGCTTACAAATGTGGGTTCGTTAGGGTAGATACGGTGACTTATTGCACCTCGGCTAATAAAGACTCTTCTGCAGGGGTGGATCTTGATTCCTGCCAGTAGGCCGTTAAGATCCTGAACAGACCTACAAATAAATACAGTATAAAAGGCGCCAAAGACTTGATTAAAATGCCGAAAGAACTACGAAACCCCAAGTCCCAATGGTTTCGGATAATATCACACCTAAAGAGCAAAATAACAATAACGACGGTAGCTACTACAATCATATAACTATATTTTAAAATGACTGAATTACAAGCACGATCAAATTATCTGGAATTATATACACACCACAGTAGCAATGCAAATATAAACGTATTTTAATAATACACATAAAGGATAATATAAACCGGGGTATCCCACTAAAAGCATTGAATTTAAAGTATCTTTCGCCTGTCGGTGAGTACAAATTGACATTAAACTAGTCGCAAAATGTTTCCCGCTAGTAAGTAAATTTCAGAAAAACAGAAAAGAAAGGCCTTACAATAATACACACAAATGGCTTTTCATTTACAGGTTAGCAATAAATATTAATTAATGTAAACGATTACTCACCAGAAAGCGGCATAAATTAAGCATACCTGGATGATGCAAGCTAGTGGAACGCTGTTCTCCAGTGCTGACCTGTAACATGAGTAAACACACGAACAGCTGGTGGTGGGATACCAAGAGTTTGATATAGTTTACCAATAACAACACAATGATATAATCAGCATACTGCTAATTACACGGATTCAATCGAGAGTAAACAATAATTACGCCAATACTTGCGTAACGCAACACACAGCAAATACAGCAATATAACTAACTTCTAAGTATAGAACCTGGAGTCTGGATCACAAATCAATGCTTTCCGCTTTTAACGATTCTTCAGTACCTAAACCACTGAATGAAGTAATATTTAATCTTGAATTTAAACAGGAATCCAAATGGATGATTAGTACAGAATTGAAATGGCCTCTTAAGGAGCACCCAAGAGCTGGTATAAGGATCTATTTCTGGATCACTTATACGTAAAAATGAATCAATATTAAAACCCTGAAATAAGTAATATTAGTGCTGAAATTTCTGGAAGTTATACTTTACTACAGAAGTGGGTTTCAATGAATTAATAGCTAACAAAGAGCAACTTTGATATTCGTACAATACAAGATTCTGAAAGATAAATAATTAACATCAGAAAACACCTAACAAAAAACTTGGCTCACCTAATATAAGTAAAATGAAATACCAAATCTACTCCACAAATATGTTATTTAATACATCCAAAACCGCTATAAGGCGAGATTAAGATGGATGCATCAAAAGCGACGTTCGTTGAAAGAAGAACAATGGCTTCATCAACAGGTTCTTATCAACAACCTTCAAATTGAAGTTATTTATTTAACCAACATAAAAGGTATTACAGACCATGAAGATCTGAGCACGGAAGAAAAACCAAATTACTATGAATAATGGGAAATGTAGAAACTATAAAACCAACCGTTTCAAAGGAAAGCCATTGTTATCATTAAATGGATTCATATATAGTCTAAATACCAAAGATGATATGACATCATATTGGCGTTGTGTAAAAAGACCATACAAAGGTCGTGCAATATTATCTAATGACAGTCTTCGATTCCAGAATCCATAGAAATCCATAAAAATTCTAATAACCTAAACAAATACCATGGCTACTACCTTTCTCTCATTTGGAAAACAAGCCTATGTTTACAACAGCGGAACCGTGACGTTCACTGA
This sequence comes from Platerodrilus igneus, assembly GCA_036346225.1. Classification (NCBI taxonomy): domain Eukaryota; kingdom Metazoa; phylum Arthropoda; class Insecta; order Coleoptera; family Lycidae; genus Platerodrilus; species Platerodrilus igneus. Next base: position 944,202 of record JARFIW010000957.1, read on the forward strand.
TCCGCTGCGACACTTCTCTCTATTCATTATCGCTCATGCATCAAGTTCTCGTCCTATATAAGCTACCACTTTCGCTACTTTCACCAGTTACTTCGCCACAAGACACTTTTTGGCTTTGAATGGGCTAGTGAGTCTGCTAGTTCAGGAGTAACTTTTCTCTTTACACTTTAACTTGTCTATTTAATATTATCATTCCTATCTTTATTATTTTTTTATATTTTTATTTTTATTATTTATTTTTTTGTCCTGATGTAGTCCCTTACAAAAGTGGGGAAACGTCGACCTTAATTTATAAAATAATGACACGGTCCCAACCCGGAACCATAAATATTGATAAGGGAAAAGGATTTCTCCTCTTTGATTCTGGACCTTCTGATGAAAGAATTCTTATTTTTTCAACGCATGAAAACTTTAAAGTTTTGGCTAATTTGGAGCAATGATATGCTGACGGGACTTTTAAGGTTGTTCCACATCTTGTTGGACAAATGTACACCATTCACGGTGTCAAATCAAATTACGTCTTGCTACTGGTCTATTCTTTGTTGCCAAACAAAACTAAAGCAACTTATAATTCGATACTAAATTCTGTGTTAAATATTTCAGAAACATACAACTTAAATCATCGACCAAAATCAATGTTAACGGATTTTGAACGAGCTTCAATCAACGCATTTTCTCAGGCTTTTCAAGATGCGATAATGAAAGGTTGCCTCTTCCATTATTCGCAATGCATCTGGTGAAAAATTCAACAGTAACCTAATGTCTTAGGAATATTTAGTACTAATTCAGAATTTGCCGTTGATTTGAAACAACTTCTAGGATTGGCTTTTGTTCCTTCATATGATGTAGTATCTTCATTTGAAATCCTGCCCGAATCCAAGTTTTTTAAAAATAATCGAAGCCATACTTCAATCCATTTTAGATTATTATGAGGACAATTGCATCGGTAGACCACAGCGAAGCAGAACACGTGTTCCTCCTAATCCACTTGAGCACTGGAACTATTTTGACATTACAGCAGTTGGTTATCCTCGAACAACTAATATCATCAAGGGCTGGCGCAGAAAATTTAAAGATTTAGTTGGCTCTTATCATCTCTCAATCTGGAAGTTCATCCAAAAATACAACTAGAACAATCGGTTACTGAGCTAAAACTCCAATAAATTGAAGCTGGAAATCCAGAGCCATTACGAAGTAGGGAATATCGAAATTTGGAGGCCCGACTTATTAAAATTGTTGAGGAATATGGAAATCAACCATTAACCGACTATCTGTCAGCTATTTCTCACAACGTTGGCTTTTATCCATAACTTTTCTTTTTTTCTTTATTTTTGGTCTTTTTTATATTGCAATTATATACCTATAAAAAACCTTTGTGTGTTTCCTTTATCCCATTTAACCCACCCTGGGACAAAGGTTCTATAATATTTTATCTATTTTAATAATGATAAATTTTGCAAAATCTTATGAACACCTGCACGTGGTCGTTCTGCACGTCAATTAATATTTATAACTTATAATTTAATCTGACAATATACGTGTTACGTTCCAACCAAACACGTTCGCCTACAAACCATACTACTTCAATCGGAATTAGCACTCCACTTTTCTACAGTTAATATACTAAAATCGTGCCGTGTTTGTTCATGAACAATTTGAAAATTGATAGGCATTAATTCTCACTATTGTCAAAGCAAAAAGAAGCAGTATTTTCAACGTAATTAATATATCGGAACCAAGAACAAACTACAACTGCCCATCTGTTTATATCACTCGTTGCTATTACAACCTCTTATCGTCTCTTATCTAGACTTGTATATCCACATAAGCAACAAAATTTATACGAACGGCAAGACAAGAACGATGCAACCCACTCAACGAGTTAATATATATAAAATATAGAAATAGTAATTGCAGAAATGTATTTACGAATTGGGAAAAAGCGTAAAATGTTTAAGCTATAAAAATGCACGTTACTTACGTATATGTGCAATTTTAGAATATGTAAGAATATTTTTATTAGAAAATATTAGTTGATGACTGAGTCTAAACTTAATGTATTAAATACCGGACAATATTAAAATATTAATTATTTTCTTTATGTCTGCCGGATCGTGAATTAGGACACCGGAAGCTGTATACGTACTAGAACATTCATGACTCAAATAGGTAGGTATTCTTTAATTAGGTAATAGTATATATTTAAATTGTCCATTAGATAAAGTTCAGACAAAGTGTTCGTTAGACCAAGTGTTCATTAGACCAAATGTCCGTTAGTCAAATGCCCGTTAGTCCAAATGTCCGTTAGACCAAATGTCTATTAGACCAAGTGTCCATTAGACCAAATGGCCTTAGACAAAGTATCTTTAGACTAAGTGTTTTTAGACGAAAGTTCCGTAAATCATTAATAGCAACTTTCTTATTTTAAATGGGCTACATATTGGATTTTGACATGATTAAATAGAACTTTTTTTTTCTCTTTTCAACGATGTATAATAAAGTATGTTTACATTAAAATTTAATAAAAATATTTGTTATTACGCAGAGAAAAATTAAATCAATAATTTTCCACTTACTAGTAATTCGACCACGCTGATGATGCCAATGGGATAACAATGATATGATCTTCGTTAGGACTGTATTCTAGGTTGCTTCCATGCCGGTCACTAGTGGTTAATGACGACACAGATGTTTATTACGGAGATTAATGTCACTTGTTGTAAACACTAATTGTAATAAGTATGAAACGGACACTCGCGCACTTGGGCGACAATGTGTACCTGTTTGTAAAGTCCAATCTGATAACAGCGACAAATACGTCTATAGTTGTGTCTGTCTTGCAGGACAGCTGACGAACGACTCCTAAAGGTTAGTCCTGACAGGAACCAAAGAAAACTAGGTTCGGATTAGTTCGTATTGTATCGAGTAGGGTTGGGTGAAATATAAACAAGTCAGGGTTATATCTGTGAGTGTATGAATTATAAACCAACTTACATGTATGATAAGATAAACAATAAAAAAGCAGTAACAATATTAATTATTTCAATTATATAACTAATCAAACAGGCTTAAAAGTGTAAGTGAATAAGGAACCAAACAAAATCTGTTATAACAGTGAACTGTCATAATTAAATTTGTTGTATTCCTTTATTCAATTGAATTAGTGAATTAATTTATTTATTACATATTTTAAATGCCCACTTTTTCAAAATTAGAGCAGTACGATATGTTTTGTACATACATCAAATGTAATAAAAACTCTCGTCTTGCCGCACAAACTTATTTCGGTAACTTTCCGGAGAGAAGACAACTCCATGATAAGGTGTTTAGAAGGTTGGACATAAATATGCAGCAATATGGATGTTTAAAAAAACCTACTCGTGACCCACAAAGATGAAGAGTTAGTACTGGCATATGTAGCGGTTAACCCGACCATTTCAACTCGGGAAATAGAAGCCCAGGTACATGTATCTAAGTCGAAAGCGTCAAGAATTCTTAAAGAACATAAGTTTCGTCCTTTTAAATTACACGTTGCCCAGATTTTACGACCAAATGATCATGTCCGCAGATCAGTATTTAAAAGATGGTTTACTAACCAAATAAGACAAAATAATGATTTTATTAAACACATTTTATGTACTGACGGATTTGGCTTTTCTGTGGCCTATTTAATCGTCATGGCGAGCATTATTGGGCACGAGAAAATCCGCGCCTAGTGATTCCACGGCGAAATCAACATAGGTTCGGATTTAATGTTTTTTGTGGCATATTGGGAAATAATTTAGTTGGTCCTATAATTTTTGATGGAAACCTAACTGCACAACGATATTTGGAAGTTCTTCAGACACCCCTGGAAGGATTTACTGGATGATTTACCTTTGGCACAAAATTACCGAATTTGGTATCAGCAAGATGATGCTCCTGCTCATAATGCTAGAAATGTTATTAATTATTTAAACAATCGCTTTAATAATACAATCATAGCGACTAACACACCCATTTCATGGCCAGCTAGATCTTACATGTGATTTTCCAATGCTCCACCCGAAGGTACTACATTGGCCAGGAAGTGAGTTTTTTACCTGGAAAATTTGGAATTTTACAGAACCTTTGCTGTTCCAAGCAAGGTAGGGATCTTTTACGTGCGTGACAACACTCACACACGGGACCTCCATTTTACCTCTCATCTGAACGAGGGTATATTTTTGCGAAAATTGCTCGCCTAACATTTTTCTAGCGGACCGTGTCGGGATTCGAAAGTTTTAGGGATAGACGGATAGTACATAGCTTATACAAAGAGCAAACAGCGGTAATAGAATTAGAGCAGGTACGTAGAGAGGTAAATGTTAGGAAAGGAGTGAGACAGGGGTGTGCCTTATCACCATTAATTTTTACATAGAAGGGGCAATGAATATTGTCAAATGCAGGAAGACATTTGGAATACGCTCTTAAACAACTGCACCTAGGCGATACGATATTATAAACATCAACTTATTTTAAAATACACTAATATTAAAATATAACTTTATGAAGGCTTCTTAGCGTGTTACAGTATTTTGAATATTCTGACGGAGATCCTAAGTTTTAGACGTCCTTATAACCATAATACGAAGTAGTTTAAATGCAATTTAGTAACAAGAGCAGATATTTAAAACACGAGAGAAAAATTTAATGAGGGGCCGCTGAAAACTGTACAAGACCAAACACTTTGTCGTCTATTATCAGTAAGTGAACTGAAAAGAAGGAGACAGAGGAATGTTGTTCGAGCTAAGAGGAAAAACTCAAAATCCGTACGAGCAAACTATTTTCTTCGGATTAAAGGAAACAAATCGGTGCTTCCAGTTTTCCAATGATTTTTTTAGTAGTTTTTGAAATAACAAACAACTACTATTTTAAAGGGTATTTATTTATGAGGAAAACATTCCAAAAGAAAAAAGGGGCGGTGATAGATATTTCAAACGATCTGGTACCGCCAAAGGAAAAAAATAAAAGAATTCCTAAAGCAACTGCCAGAATCTGAAAGTCACTATAATAGAAAAATTATGTAGGGCATACCTTTCAAGCGATCTAAATGTAACTTATTTAGAATGTTTACCTAAAAAATTCAAGTAATGCTGTGTCCCTATCCATGTTTGAGAGCGTATTCTACAACGAAATTTAATATTAGATTTTCATTTACAGCATCGGGCGTTTGTCGTACATGTCTTAAGATAAAGAAACCTATTAAACAAAAAGAACAAACCGATAAAGCAACACCGATAGCTAAACCAAGGATTTATAAACTTCGTGCAAATGCGTTATACCCTTTTGAAGGAATTTCCTTCAAACAGCTACTCCTTTTTTTACTTGCAACAGATCCACTCATTATCAAAGACGCCAATTCAAGACGCATTTTATTTGAGACAAGTTAGTTTTTGCATTCTCTTGCGCTGATGTAAAATTCAAAAATTGAGTGTTTTACGCGTGGACCTTGGACAGAGGTACAGGTAAGTCGCGGCTCTACGGAAATTGGTTCGGCTTTGTTGTCGCACCTGAAATCGCTAAGATTTGAAGGTATAGAAACTCTTAGGTTATTTTGTGACGGATGTGGCGGCCAAAATAAGAACGCCCAAATTGTTCACGCCTTAGCATTCTGCCTTAGGAAGGATGCTCTGTTATCGTTCGGGTGGGCGGCGTCTGAAAGCATGTAGACTTTGCTTGATTATTGGCTTAATAGTATATGCAAAATATAATTATAAGTTTCATAAATATATAAAAATAAAAGTGAAATCGTTAAATTTGAATGAGTTTAATAGTTTGAAGCAGTTCGGATGTCTTCTGTAATCTTCGGAACTCTTCGGAAGTCTTCATGGTTGCTTGTGGAACCAAAACAAACTTAAACACTTATTGAAGGAACGTATATACAGTTAAAGGCGGTGTGGTAGTCTTCGGTAGTTTTCGGAACACTACGGAAAACTTCGGAATTTGAGGCTCAGTGAGAACTTGAACAACGATAATTAGAGGATATTTACAGTTTGAAGAGGTCCAGACGTCTTCGGGACTCTTCGGAAGACTTCGTGTTGTACTTCTGGGACAACTTCAAGTTACAAAGAATTATGATATGAAATTACAAACTACTAATTTACAATATATACATGTATAGAGGGTTCAGAAGTCTTCGGTACTCTTCGGAAGGCTTCCGAATTTAGCTGTGCGCCCCAGTAAGAACTTGAACAGTGAGGGTTAGAAATTATTTACAGTTTGAAGAAGCCAGACGTCTCCGGTGATCTTCGGTACACTTTGGAAAGCATCGTGGTAGTGTAGTGGTAGTGGTAGTAGGCTTCGTCGAGTGCGTCGTCGTTGAACTCTACGGGGGTTGTCGTCTCAGTGGTAGAATTGACAGACACAATCACAATAGCAATTTGTCGGTGAAGTATGGAACGGAGCTTAACGTCCATACGTAGTTTATTAACTATTGATTGATGAATTATAATGACATGTCCTATGTACGGCGGCGGACAGCGTCACCGTCGGAGAATATACAGGCTATGGAGAGCACTGCGTGTCGAAGTATAGCAGGCTATGGAGAGCGCTGCTCGTTGAAGGTTTTGCAGGTTGTTTGGAGCACTCCAAGGTGATTCCTTAGGCTATGGTGAGCACTAGCGAATGTCTTTCGGAGAATTTGAAATTATATTTATACACCTCCATTTCCTATTCTTGTAACATGCCTTTTTGCTTATATTTTAGCATGTTACATCTGTGCTTGGCACTATTAGCATATAAATGCTAATATCTACATTTAAATATAAAATTACTCTCTTTATTATGTATTAATATTTTCTATAAGAATTTATCTCGCACAATCCTGGATTATTAGTTTTAATCCTCAAGTTACTAATTTGTTTACATAAGTACAAGTAAATATATCTATATGAAATTTTCCTATTGGGTATTTCTGAAGTGTTTATTCCAAAAGCACAACTGGTGTGGTTCTAATTCTGTATTATAAATATATCTATATGAAATTTTCCTATTGGTTATTTCTGAAGTGTTTATTCCAAAAGCACAACTGGTGTGGTTTTAAATTTTGTATTATTGAGAATAATCGCTAGTGATCGTCCATCCCGAAGATGGCCGAAAATAATTTATTTGAAGTGTCAAATTTTCATTTCTCTGATATCTGTTTGCTTATCTGGCACGGTTGAGCATTTGTGATTTAACTTTTACTTTTGCCTTATGTGTTACCTGGTATGTAAATTTTCTAATCATAAATCCTAAATTAACATTTAAATATATTTCTAGATGTGTTATCTAATGGATGAAGAAGTGTTTTATTCGTTAAGCCCATCAAATATGTATACTGATGGTAAGATATTAATGGATTTAATTTTCCTTTGCACCTCGTGTTAGTTTTTCACTTTTGTAACACAACTGAATTTTCTAGGGTGCTCCTGTAACATATTCTCCTCCGGTTTATTCTCCGGTCAAGTATGCGTCACGGCGACGTGTTTTCTCTCCTTCGGATTTTCCACATGGAAAAGTTGCTTGTCGCACAACCAGATGATGTAAAATAACACTCATCACAAGAATTTTATATTTTGTTTCCTACTACCTTACATATTACTGCTCAGTTATTATCTTATTGAAAAATATCTACAAATTTAATTTTATGGAACAGAAGTCTGTTAAAGACAACATTTGAAGTTGACCACATTTTGTATTTGTACCTACACTAGGAGATCCTCCAACGCAGGACGTTTCAGTTTCCTGGATATTGAAGGATTCCTGTAAATTAAGTAACTTAGTATTAGTTCAATTACTGATACTACAGGTAGTATGAAATTAAAACTTTTACCTTACTGTTTTTCTGTTAAAATAAAGAGGCCTAACCTCTATTTAAATTTGTCTTTGTCACTACAAATATTTTGTATTGATTATTAATTACCTTTTACTTACCTTAATTGATTTCAAATAGAATTCTCTAACATATAATCTTATCTTAAACGATTTCAAATAAAATTCTTTAATACATAACCTAAAAATATGTAAACATTCGAACTTCATGAAGCTTCTTATGGTGAAAAGGTTTATTACTTGAACTTGCATTTCATGTGCAATTTGTTACATGACATTATTACAATTAGGATCGCTTTTTGATTTACTCTCGCATTAAGTAAAATTTTGAGTTTCTAAACAGAGATTATTTATTTTGATTTCTCTATAGAAATTTCTCGTGTACATTTATTAAATATCTGAATTATATCATGTTAAAATATATAGGGATGTCTACTATGTTAATGACACAAGCATATATCTTATACATGCCTTTGGAATTGTAATAACTTGAGTATTAATATACATATTTAGTCGAATTTCTCTTATCGTGTTTTAACTTTTGTTTCTCTAAGTTATTTTACAGTTGTGTAAACAGGTGTCTTGATATTTAAATCTTTAACATTCAGATATTGTCTAAACATCCCCCTTACCCTGATGATTTCAAGTCTCATGCAGCCTCCGAAACCATAAAGGTCGATGCAAGCTGTGCCGAAGTATTTCTTATACTTCGTCGTGCGCTTACTCTTTTTATAACATCGAGAAAAGAGTAATGTGCATTCTTCGTGTGTTGAAAAACGTTAATGATGTCTTTAACGAATGGAATTGTGTATTTCGATTTTGAAATGTAAAGGAATATCCAAATTTAGCTTGACCAATGAGCGTGCTGATATTTGGGTACCACAAAAAATAAGTTGGAAATTTCTCGCAATTCTTAGTTTGTTCTATTTCCATTTCGTGTACTTTGATATAGTCAACTGCAATTCCTCAGTCTGTTCTGTGTTCAGCTCGGGTGCGGTGATATAATCAACAGCTCCCCTTTCTATTAAGAATTTTGTGCTCCATTTGCCAGTTAGGGAGCCACTCTTACCTGCCAACTGACCAGGTATTCCTTCGCATCGAAAAAATGTTGATATAACACACAATCGTTCTTACTGATGAAGACTATGAATGTAAAATAATATTTCTTGTTTAAAGTTATGCCTCTGTTTCAATTTTGATAACAATTTACGAATACAATGTGAAATTGTTATGAAACAACTAAATTCAACTTTAAGACACTGTATCCTTTTCCACAGCAACATTTTATTAAGGCGTATTTGGTCTTATCTTCCTATTTTGATCCAAATAACCCAATAGTTATGACACCCTGTATAAAACTTCTGTAACAGCTTTTTTTCCTAACTACAATCTCATATTATATTGTAAACCGGTCATTCGCTATACTATATTGCGGGTAATTGATATACTATTGCGCAATAGCTAAATCCGCGTAATTCCTACAACGCGTATCACCACGTTTTAAGTATTGCGCAATAGACAAAGTTTCAGGCACATATAAAGTCGAATTTCCGACACAATATAAGTAAAACGGTTACTCACTTGAATTTTTTAACACCTCAGGATCCATGTTTGTGGGTAGATTACGCCATTGCTGAGTCAAATTGCCAATCCGTCCTAAACCACTTTTCCTCTCGTAGCGGAATGATAGGAACACCCAGGTAGAGGTACACAAAGGTAAGGTAAAGAACCCACGCCCCTAAAAAGAGAAAAAACACCCTCACACCACAGATAGATGTTCTTGACTTCAGGTCTCGTCGCTTAATGGCGTCCTTTCACACACTCCGCACCTGCGCATTCTTTTGCGCAAACGTAACTGTCCGGAATGACGGAAATTGACAAGTTCATTTAAAAATATCCACGGGAATTTATTTACAAATTATACTTAATCTAAATATATATACATATATATATATATATATATATATATATATATATATATATATAGCCAATTTTGGCATGTAACAATTACATATCGAAAGTATTTTCAATGACTAAACATAATTCACCTGACTAAACAGCTGCTAGTATATGAAATAGAATGTAACTTTACTTATACTACATAAAACATTATATTTCTTTAAAAACATTCACAGTCAGTAATTTAGTATTGCAAGGCGTCGTCGGTGCACCATTGCGAACATCCATATCAGGAACCCATTTAACGGGATTGTACAAAAGAACATCAAACTCGCCATGCTGAAACCCCTTTCTATCTTTGGAGGTATTAAGCGTTGTTTGGAGTTTAGTGGAAATAACTTTGCCTACGGCAATTTCGCCGTCAAGAAGTTTGCGTCCTATGTATAAATTTGCATTCTCTTCATAACCACCAGAAACAGGCTGCTTGTCCTTTACATCGTTTAAAAATGTTGTAAACGTTGTTGAAAGCCATTGGAAGTTTTTGGGTTACGTGTACATAAAATCTAAAACATAATGATATTAGCAAATTTTTCTCACTTAGCGTGTGAAGTCTTTGATCTTGAATACATGTAGTCGCTATTTTTGTGTACAAATTATAGTGGATAAAGTAGTTGGTTTCTAAAGTAAGGATCGTTTACGGGCACCATGTAGTGTATATAAATTTCTACTAATCGAAGTCGGTTGTGCACATCTACATTCACAGTTTAGGAATTTTTAGAAAAAGAACTATGCCGATTTCTGATACATTAGTGTAATAAGAAAAGGAAATTTGTCATTAGTAATAAATCACATCGTTATTTTTATTATTGATGCTTTTTAATATTTAGTCTTTTAAAGAGCAGCAATGCTATTTTATATGTTCATAGTATCTATACATATTGTAACAATAATTAATATGGATCATTCTGGAAAGTCCGCTTATTCTATTTTTACTAAAGCAGCCTTACATCTGTTAGCGATAAAAAAAAATAATTTGCAGGTATCATAATACAATCGTAATATTAGCACATCTGTCTAGCAACAAGAATGCCTAATTAATATTGTATAATACGATAGGATTGTTTTCGAAAGTTTGGATGACACTCTAGATTTCTCTCTATTTTCTTGAACAAAAGATTATTGTATATAAGGGCGAACCCCGTTGTGATAGAGCAGTTTCGTTTGAATTCCGTCCTAATAAACGTTCGATCTACAAATTCGCTTGCGTGGTATAAATGTGTTAGATAAATAAAATAAAATACGTTCAGTGCTACAATAATGTTTAATTAATCGTATTTATTGCCTACAAACAGTGATTAAGCTAGTGCTACCATATACAAGACTGTAAATGTTTGTAATTGTGAAAAATAGTTATTAGATTTGTACTTATTAGAAATAAAGGGAAAATGACAATTAGAGAATTTCTTACAATATAAATTACAAATCAAATTTAACATTGCTTAGGTACGTACCATTTTCTTTCACAATAATTATCAAACGCCTAATAATTTATCAGTTCTGGCAAGTTACAATTGTGGGCCTTGATGTCATGCTCGACACTGTCCTAGTGTTTAACGCATCATAGCTCAGATGTATAGTTTAAAGGTATTGATTGAGACAATTAAGGACCTAGAAGGGTCGCATCTGAGTTACACACACTGGATCTACAAGGTAAAAGATATGTCTAATACCTCTCTTTCGATGATCATAAGCAAAAGCGGTTAGTAAAAGTATAGACTATTATTATCTTCAGCGTTCAAACATTCCTGATAAGGAGATGAAATCAAAGTTATTACGCAAAGTTCTGGTCCAGAAAATTAAGCAGATATCCCACATTCAAACTCAGTAAAGTATCTCACCCTATTTGTGTAATGCGGAGAATTACCATGGATCTCAACAGCAAAAAGCAAGATAATGATTGCCAACTAATTCAATGACTGTATGACTATTGTCGAAGAATACCTATTTACGTTGATGATAGAGTTGAGCGCAACATTAATTTTGCTTAGTTTTGAGAGCTCTTTCTAGAGTATCCTCGAATTGGAAAAGTAGAGGTTATTTGTGTAAGAAATTAGGTAAATGAATGCAGCAGTGTTCTGCTGGGTGGTAGTATAATTGAAAACACGTAATCTAAAGTTCGCTCTGAACAGTGATTGATGTAAATCGCTTGTAATATGTAAAACTTCCTTAACCCTACTTCCAGTGTTTTGCATTATTATTTTCTCTTAACCTAACTTCCTTCACATCGTTCATTTTACTTAACCCTAAAAGTTTGAGATTCATAATATTGATCTTTTTTCCTGCAATGTATTTGTCCCCAATTATCGATGTCGTTAAAAATATTTCCTTTCACTTCTTTATACTGACAAACCACAACTCTGCATTTTTAATTATAATTGTCTCTTAGGAACACATCGCTTACCAACTTCTGGTAATATTGAATTTTGTTGTAAGGAGGATTTGTTTTAGTTGGTTTTTGCACGCGTCGTATACCCAATTATCCTATTCATGTTTTCTAACAAATACGCAGTTTATTCTCTGCATGAGACATAGATTGCAAAATTTCTATTCCTTCCAAGCTATTTGTTTGTAATTTTATTGAATGTTGGTGAAAAATCAAGATGATTTCGACGCGTGAAGCTCTGCACTAAACCCCTTTTGAAATCCAACGTCAAACAAGTTAGACGATTTAAGCGTATTCGATTGTCTGTACACTAAATCTACGATGTTTCAGACCTTCTGCAGACAGCTCAATGTCTACGTTTTGGTTGTGTTTAGTTCAGTTTGTAACTGTCGCTTTGGCGGATATTAGGCTTTATTTAATAGCACCATCTACCCTAATTTCGTTATTGATTTGTGCTTTCGCCCCAGAATTGCTGATAAGTGAATAACGTTTTTGTTCTATCTGCTGTAGTAGTAAGTTATAAGGAATTTCGGTTAGGGGATCTATGCCCAAACCACCCATCCTGTAGTTGGACCTGATGTATTTGAGTGTTCCCTGTTGTATAGCAGCTACTGATCCATACCATATAGCGAGATCTCTGGTGCGGCATTGTATCCCAGATAAATAACACGTTTTTTCGTTATTCACCATTATATTTACAATTTAAGTCTATCATCATCATTATTAGGTCTTCAGTCCTGGAACTGGTTAGACGTGCACCATCATTGTTTCCTATTCTGAACTAACCTACACATTTCCCTGAAATTTGCACAGTCTGCATCTATCACTATCTGATCTAGATCTACATCTACCTCCTTTTTCCCATCTCTGCTTGTAACATATCCCATACTGTTCCCCAAAAATGCCTTAGAACGTATTCTGCCATTCAATTTCTCCTATATTTTTTTTTCCACAGATATCCTCGTTCCCCTACATTTCTATAGCCTATGTGTTATTAACTTTGTTTGTCCATGCTATCACCCTCATACATCTGAAGCACAGCATTCCAAAAGGCTGCTACCGTTTTTCTGTCTGCTTTTCCTACTGCCCGTATTTCATAGGCACACTATGCTGTGCTTCACACATTTGCTTTCAACAATTTTCTTCTTGTTTCTATGTTTGTTGTTTTTCATCATAGGCGCTGTTTTTGCTTGTTAGATGCAGTTCGGTTCTCCCTCTATTGTTTTACAATTATATACCCTATTTCTCCGACATTCAGTACTTGAATATTTACCAATTTAATATTTTTTCCAATATATCTTTTCGCACAGTCAACATTAGCTGCAGATATTTCACAGCCAACCCCTGTAGTTGTTTATAATAATCATAAGATTTATCTGCGCTTATTTTTTCGTCATTAGGTTTTCCGTCTCAAAACTGGTTGGACATGTACCTGCATTTATTTATGTTTTGAGCTAGCCTACACAGTTACCTGACATTGTCACACAGCCTATATACAGCTCGGTTCCCCTTCTATTGCTTTCTAATTGTATGCCCTATTTCACCGAGATACAGTGAAGGGGGTTAAGCAGACTGTGGCTGCCAAGATCCCCCAACACTTAGACATTTGCCGAATTAATAGTTTTCCCGTAATTCCTTTCACACAATCAACATTATTCGAGAATATTGCCTAACAAATACTTGTAGTTGCTTATAATAATAATCATGTTTTAAGTAGAATTACTTTTTTCGTCATTAATTTATCTATCTTGGGATTGGTTGGATGCGTACCTTCATTGATTTCTATTTTGAGCTAGCCTACATATTTCCCAGAAATTCCTACAGCCTACATCTTTCACTATCTGTGAACAGTAGTCTAACCTAGGTCTACCTCTACTTCTCTTTTTTCCTATCATTGCTTCTACTATATTCCGCACTATTCCCTTATGCCGTAGTATATGGCCTATCATCCTATCTCTCGTATTTTTTACCGTTTTCCACATATTTCGTTCTTTAGCATTTTTAGTACCTCTTCGTTCTTAACTTTGTCTGTCCAGGATATCATCATCATACGTGTGTAACACCACATTTTAAGGCTTCTACCTTTTTCTTGTCCGCTTCTCCTACTGTCCAGGCTTCGCAGTCGTACAGTGCTGTACTCCACGCATATATTTTAAGCAATCTTTTCCTTGTTTCTATGTTTGTTGTCTTTGAACACAGTAGTTGCTTTTTCTTGTTAAATATAGCACGACTTTGTGCTAATCTTTGTTTTATATCTTTTGTACTTCCTATCTTGTGTTATGTGGCTTCCTAGGTAGCAGAAATCCTTAATCTCTTGTAAGTTTTCGTCACCTATTTGTATTCTAGTTTTTAATTTATTTTACCCACCTTTGCATATTAATAGTTTAGTTTTATGTTTGATAATTTTCATACCGTATTTCCCCGTTAGATAGGTTTCCATTTCATTAAGAGCAGCTTCTAGCTCTTCCTTGCTAGATGCTAATACCGCTGTGTCATCTGCAAATCTAAGCATATCAATTTTTTGTCCCTGCATAGTAATTCCAAATATCTTCCTGCATTTGACAGTATTCGTTGCCTCTTTAATGTACAAGTTAAAAATTAATGGGGATAGGGAGCACATCCTTGTCTCACCCCTTTCCTAATGTTTACTTCTCAACGTTCCTGCTCTAATTCTATTATTGTTGTTTGCTCTTTGTATAAGCTATGTACTATTCGTCTATCCCTATAACTCATTCCAATATTTTTGAGTATTTCGAACATTTTTTTCCATTTTACATTGTCGAATGCTTTTTCAAGATCTACAAACCTTATATACACGCTTTCTTCTTTTTCTATTGTTTTCTCCATTATCACTCTCAGAGCTAAAATAGTCTCCCGTGTACCCCTGTTTCGTCTAAACCCAAATTGGTCTTCTCCTAGTATTTTTTCAGCCCTTTTTTCCATACGTCTTTGTATAATTCTAGTTAATATTTTTGATACGTGTGTTGTCAAACTTATTGTTCGAAAATTTTCACATCTCTCCGCGCCTTTCTCGTCTGTCTCATATATATAGATTACAAGTTAGAAGAGACGTTCGGTTACTGCTTGTCCAGCGGCTTTTAGAGTTTCTGCTTGCACCTTATCTATACCTGCGCCTTTCCATTTTCAGAGCCTTTAATGCTCATTCAAACTCATCTCTAAGTGTAGGATATCTCAAGTCATAATTTTCAATGTCTGATTCCTGTTATAATGCAGTTAGTTCCTCTCCTGCATATAAATTCCCTGTATATTCTTGCCATCTACCCATTTTCTCTACATTTTCTATAATGACGTTTCCCTGTGCGTCCCTTATATTTTTGCTATACGGTGTTATATCCCTAAAATTGATTTTAATTAGTTTGTATGCTTCACAGTCTTTCCTACTTCCATCTTAGTTTGTACCTCTTTACACTTTTCATCAATCCATTGTTCTTTAGCTTTCCTGCATTTACGAATAATTTCCCATTTTTGTATTTTCGTCTTTCTTCTATTAAAATCAGTATATCCTTTGTTATTCATGGTTTCTTATTTTCTTTTTGTGTATACTCCAGAATATCTCTGGTTGCCATATCTCTAGGCCGGATTTAATGTTATTCCATTCTGTTTCTAGTTCCTTAGTATCAGATATTTTCCCGATATCTTTCAGCAATTCATTTGACTTTTTTTTTTATCTTTTTTGAATATCTTTATCTTTTAGTTTTTCTAAGTCAAAGTGCCCTTTTCCGTTTCTTATTTTTTAAATTTTTTAATTTAAGTGCAGCCTTATAATTACGATGTTGTGATCTGTGTCTATATCTGCTTCTGGGTAGCTTCTACAGTCTTATACTTGATTCCTAAACCGTTGTCTAACAAGAATGTAATCTATTTGATATCTTTCTATATCTCCTGGCTTCTTCCACGTATATCTTCTTCTAGCATGATGTTGAAATAATGTGTTTGTGATGATTAAATTGTTCTGGTCGCAAAATTCTACCAGCGTATTTCCCCTGTCATTTCTCGTGCCTAAACCAAATAAACCTACTACCGCTCCTTTCCTACCCTCACCTACCACTGCATTAAAATGCCCCCTAATTGTTAAACTTTCATGTCCTTTTACGTATCTTAATATGTCTTCAATATCTTTGTAGATCACTTCTACCTCTTCCTCACTTTGGCGGGATGTGGGCATGTATACTTGTATTATTACTGTATTTACCGGTTTAGATTCTAATCTAGCCATGAGTACTCTATCGTTCTTTTGTAAGTAGTTTTCTACACAGTGCCCTATCTTTTTCGCATAATTATCCCCACACCTGAATTTCCTTCCTCTGCTCCTGTATGAATTACGCTGAAGTCTCCACTCCAAAAATCCCCCGCCTCTGGCCATCGAACTTCGCTGTTCTCTACTATGTCTAGTGCTAACCTATTCATTTCCATTTTTAAGTTTTCTAGTTTACCTACTTGCTTTATACTTCTAGCATTCCGCGCTCCGACTTGCAAAATGTTCCAGACTCTTATTCTGGACTTTCCGATCGCATCCTCCGAAGTAGTCCCCTCCCGGAGATCCGAATGGGGGACTATTTTAACTCCGGAATCTTTTTTCCCAAAGAATGACATTATGATTATTTCAAATTAAGTATGTTGTGTACTTGGGAGGTAATGTGGTGGTTTCCCGTTACCTTCCACATCGCGGTAGTGTGTCTTAGACTGCCATACCGACCCCTATGGTCTCTGCCAATTTAAGTACCGAAAGAGCCGCTGCCCTCTTTCGGGGACCTGTCTTAGTCTGGTTCCTCAATAACGACTCTACTACTTAGGTTGGACCTGTAGTTTGGCTCTTTAGCTCATTAGAACACGCAAGCCATTTCACCTATTTTAGTAATCTAGAACTTCGGCATGGTGCAGGTCCATTCGAAATAGAGCCAGAAGTTACAGAAAGATAAATCGATAAATAGATGGGATGTTTGGTTAGTGTGACTGCTTTCACACACATAATCGTGATGTAAAGAAAGCCCTTTAATTATAGAGACTTCCAAGAATTTTTCAAATGTCCAGTTATGCATCAAGAACCGCTGACTGTGTGTTATTCTTTCATTTGTAGACTTTTTTTCAAATTAACATTTCCAGAAGAAAACGACTAACATAACCGTTTTAATGGCTTGTTTGTTTTTGAGACTGCGGGTGTTTGCTATCTTCGTGAACACACGAGACTTCTGACGAACAAAGTGCACCGTGAAACAGTATGAAAGTTTTGTCGCCTGTTTTGGTAACAACTCGATGACCACTTTTTCCTAGGTTTCTAAAGCCTGCATACTGATTTGCACTCACTTGATTTCTGAAATTTGAATAGTTTTTAAGGTATTCAGCGACAAATTAATTTTTTCATGTAAAATATTTGAAACTATAGACGCAGTGTTTTAGATTCTTCCACTATCTTGATTGTACCCTTTTACTGCCTAACTAGCCATCTAATATATACGACAAAGATTTTGCTACGTGCATTGACGTAGCTTAGAAAATAACCGAAAAAAAGAAATGGACAAGGCTCAATCGGCGAGTGGGCGGGGTATCATACCTACAACAAAAATTAAAGGAAGGCCTGAAATAAAAAAAGAAATTACACACACTCATTCATACTCAAAACACAGCATATCAACAAAAGAAACCTATAATTAAACACAATATGTACATGCAATAAATAGTTACCCACTAAATCTAAGAAAAAGTATCAACCAAGAGAACAAATCTTTTTTTTGATTGTGAGCTGCCGGTTTTAGGTTACTCCCTAGATTGATTTTCAACAAAAAAAAGAAATTAAGCGAAATTACCCCTCTAAAATCAACAGTTCTAAATCAGCATGGTAAATCTAAACCTGAGGATATACATCTAATAGCAACAATATTTTCAAACGTGCCAGCTAGCCTTCAAATCATTTTCACTTTAATAAGTTGTACACTCTTAGTTATTTAAAACCAATAGTAATGCATTCATATAGTCTCAATAAATCTCCAACTAATTCACTAATTGTCGTCTAAACTGATTAAATTTAGGAATGCATGAGCTTAAACCGAAAATTCCAACCGATATGGTTGCAATCGTAAATGATGGAGAAAGAAAACACTCACTCTCGGAATTGCTGACGTCGGGGTTTTGAGTCACTAGCTGATCCACGGCAACGACTAGGTGGGCCTACCCCCAGAAAGAACGTACTTGGCTTCCCATTACAGCAAGGGATGACCATTCATCGTGGCTTTAAGGGCACCGGAAGAAGCTAGAGCAATTACCAGTCAAATTAATTTAATTTTGACGAAAAATACAATTTTCCAAAAAGCCTAAAAACTAAAGGACGCCGTATTGCGTGCGCGAAATTTTCATAACGAAAAACGGAAACAACCAAACATTCCCACACGTGTCTCCGTTATGTAGATTGGAAAGCAAATAAAATCAATTTCGTTGAGCCAGTGACCAGAGTTCAAAGTAATATTTCTATTCAGAATTAACCTGGAAAAACACAGTTTATATTGGGATAATACGCAGCTTTAATTCGACGAATTCTTCCGACGGAAAATACATAAGAAGCAATTATCGGATACTTGGAACACGTTATCGACTATCTGGGTATAGCGTAAACTTTACGTTAGAGAATTCTGGGAAGTAGAATTTAATATTAATTAGCGGAAGCATTTACCAAGTAAAATATACAGGATATTTAATTTATCAAATAAAGTTTCGTTTTAGAAGCATAGTGGATTTTAGTTGAAGATTATTAGCCAGCGTATTTCTTTTTAATTATGAATCGACGATTTTATTTAACCGTAGACATGAAATTTAGATAAACGGATAATTAATTAGCAAAGGATTTGAGTTGAAAATTATTGAAAATAAAATAACCAATTATTGCCGAAAATGAACGTAACAATTTTCTAGCGTTAACGTTATAGGTCTTCACCTACGTAACTATTCATTTAGGGAATTCCGCAAACCTGCGATTAACTGTCGGTTTTTAAAGTGACTTTATTAGAAGAACCAAATTAAATCAAACTAAACACACGTAATCACACTTAAAGTTGTAATAAATTATCACTCGAAAAATGTGCTATGCCTAACTTCGTTGCGTTGATAATTTAAATAATTTTGTTGTCAACATATTTGATCCCAACTCAGCAACCGTCTGAAGAAACTAATATTTATGTACATTTAAGTTTTTCATCATGCAACAAATGTGCCTGTATGATACATCAATTTTGTGTATCTAAAAAAACTCAGTATTTTTTATTTTTGAAAAACAAGCATGTGAGATAAAGTTTAGAAAGACGTACGCAATATTACAATTTAAGTTTCATTTCTTGTGTTTTATTATTCTGTTATTTGTTTACAATTCAAATTTATCTTTTATGAACAACTGATCAAAGATGTTAATTGTACAGCTGATCAAGTTAATTTTGCGCAGAAAACAACCAGGGACGTCTCGGTTCGCCAAGAAGGTAGTTTCCATAATCAGTTCATTTATTTTAAATTTTCAAAGATTGATTTATTTTAAGTGTTTACCACATATTTTACTATTTTATGAGTACACGCTTGCTTCATTTCCAAAACTGTGTATTCGTATTTGCTTTTCATGCTCGACTATTATCACCAAAATTAATTTTGATTCTCAAAGAGCAAAGATGTGTTACAGGCTAAACTGATATCTTATTATTATTCTTTTAATGAATAATTATCTGACGGCGTGTACCGGGATTAGTTATAAGAGGTCCAAGTATGCCAATTTTAGATAGTTAATTTTGGTATTTGGCATGATGCTAGATCTGGTGAAACCAGCAGTCTTACAATGTAAACGATGTTCTGGGGATTCCTTTCTTTTAATCTGTTATCCTGCATCTTGCAGAGAACATCTTTATTGTACCAGACACCAGTTAAACAATCACAAAAATATCTATTAACAATACGAATAAATAAAGGGTTCTGTACAAACAAGCAAAATAAATAAATTAAGCGTTACTAATTCAAAGCAAACAATTATGTGATATGAACAATTTAGTACTTTAGATACGAAGTGCGCATCTCGTATTTTACACAAAATAAAACTATTCAGTAAAAATAAACACGCGAGAGCTTTTGCCAAGCGTTTTTAAAATTGCACATAATACCTTTAGTAAAATAAACTAATCAGTAGAAAAGAATTAACGCGTGAGAACTTTTGTCAAACATTTTTAACAATGGTACATCACACCTGTACAGCGATAATATCGAGTCGCAGCAACAACAATAGTCCTACAGTGTCACGTTTCTTATCACGTATCTACACCCAACGCTGATAAGAAATATTCCCTTGATATACACAAAAGAAAATAAGTGGTATACCTGCATGTGTCGGGATACTTAGCTAGCACGCCCTCGAGAGTGAATCAACACCGCATCGCCACGGTTGTCGGGGTCCATTTACCCTGTTACCATAACGGCACTAGCAATCTACAAGCAACGGCAGTTGGTCTGTGTCATAGAGCAGTTGGGCCTACATAAAAAAGAACCAATTTGGACTCCAGCTAAGAGCGATACACGCAAGATACGTCCTACATGTCGAACAAAAAAAACGTGCGTCGCTCTTGAAGTACTGAGACGAATAATGTAGAAAATATATCAACGCACAAGCTGCAGAATCAAATTAAAATTTGGTTTCAATAACACGAATTCGAACTGTAATCCTCGCGTTATCAAAGCGCGATTAGCAAACGAAAACACGCTATCAAATAATAGTAGGATCCATTATTTCGGCAAGTCTTTAGATGAGAAACACAAGAGAAAGCAATTATACGTTATCGGAATAATTAACAAATTGGCGGATTCCTAAAACAAGGTATTGACTATTTAATTTATCGAATAAATTTTCGTTTTAACAGCAAAATGGATTTGAGTTAAAATTATGTTAAAGCGGGCTTATTCTGAACAGATACACTATATAGGGTATTGTTGGAGAATTTAAGAATAGAATTGGAATTTATTCGAGCGGGTAATGACTTAACCAAGGAAAAAAAGGTATAATAATTTATGTTGAAAAATAAACGTAACAACATTTATAAGCCGAATGTATGTAGCAGGTAATATTTATTGGGCCCGTATATTTGGCTGGGGAGAATATTAGGCGAAGGTTATGTGGCGAGATTACTTATCCTAATTGTACAATTTAATCACCTAGCTTTCAACCTGTTAAATAGCTTGTAAATGAATATTTTATATAACTTTCTTGTTGGTTTAGTGCAGCAACGGGCGATGAACCTTGTCGACCTAGAAATCAGTAATTTTAATTTTGGAAGGTTTTGACAGTATTTTTATGTACATTTTTTGAAAGTAATAGCAATATTCAAATAATCCGAATTTGCTAGAAATTTACATGGTAATTTGTGTAAAACGCTTTGAGGACGATTGCAAGGAAGAAATATGTTTACTTTTTGTCATAATGGTCTCAGTGAACTTACTTTAATATTTTTTTCGGCAACAAATTCCTGGTATCCCCATTCGTATGTCACACGTTTTGGATCTGTTTCTATTTTTGCTGGAATTAGTTGCTCCTTATGAAGAACTTGTCCTATATACGTAAATTTACCGTTAACACTTCGACCTCCAGGTAGCGCATCTTTTGGTATTTTGTTGGTGTAGTCTCTCCAATAATAACCTAGAAAAGATTTAATAGTTGTAAAATGAAATTACAAGTTGACATCTTGTATATTACTTGGAGTTTTGATAGACTAAACCACAATTTGTGGTACAAATTAATTCCCATTTTATCATTTTTTTAACAGTATTGGGGATTTCTGTACATTGTGGAAGAATTTCAATTTGGAATGTAAATTTTATTTCTAAATAAATATTTGAATTAATTAAATCTTGCAACTACAAAATTTCACACTAAAATTATTGAATATAAAATGAACTTTTCCAATACTTCTTTATAGAAAAACATAAAACTTAAAAGCTTATCTAACCTTGATTGCAGTGGTCTTAAATTATTTTAGTTAAACAGCTTCCCAACACAGGCTTGATATCTAAACGAAATTACTGACAACTGACACCAAATTTAAATTCAAAACTCGATTGGTAACAAATTTTATTGCAGCAGGACCAAACCAGAATTAATGTTTGCAGCAAAGTTAGAAATTTTCGAGTGAAGCTATGAAAGCATTAATAATCGAAGAAATATTTGTAGTAACATTTAAAGTTTTCAGTTAAAACCTATTTTGAAATCTTAACAGGAATCGTGCATAAATCGTATTTGGGATACTTAGTGGTACTTAAAGCTTTACCCAAAGTCGATTTTAATTCGGCAAAGTTAAACTCACTTAACTACACTTTTCAGGTAAAATATTTTTATTCTTACTTTCTTAGCACTTAATTATTTTAAATCTTCGCTGGTTCACTGAAAATGAAACAATTATACCTTTCAAAGCTAATCAACTCTTATTTATAGTGTTTACTTCAGATTACAGTGCCATTTTGATCCAGAAAATCTCATTTCCCGCCTCGTGCTAAACTTGGTAAGACGTACGTACGCTCTGACCAATGAGCGACCATTCTTTCAAAATAGAAGATTTTATTCATCGAACGCTTTGATTATTGTTAGTTCGACGTCATTATCATATGTAAATTCTGGTAATTTAAATTTTCTATTAATTTGTATTCCTACCGAGTGTAAAAAACAATTTTGTTTTGATATCGCTGTTATCGTTGCACGTGTTGATTTTATACGACGAAATTAACTAGCATACGTTACTTTGGTAGTAGTTGTACGTTTTTAATAAAAATTTAAGCCTCCGTATAATCTTAACGTTTGCGTGACTTTCTCTAAATTAATGCAATTTGTAGCTTGAATAAATGCGTCCATCCTATTAATAACTTTTGATGCTAAATGAATGAAAGATGTGCTCAAAAACTGATATAAGACGTATATGCCAAGCGCTTTTAATAGAAGTTTGCTTCTTTATAATTAATTACTGTGATTTTGATTTAGCCCCTATAGACCAAAATTGTGTCTATCTCAGCAGTGTATATATATATATATATATATATATATATATATATATATTGCTGTGCTCAACACTCTGAAAATTCAACCATTGGATGTTAACACCTGCTATGTACGTCTTTTCGAATTCTCAGTAGAACGCCAATATCTGCTACGATATTTTTGGAATACAAATTTAACTTCTAATGCGCCTCGCAGTTAGCTTATCAAATACCAGAATAACCAAAATCAAATACCATCAATGAGATAATACAAATAAAGGAGTACAAAATAATCTTCTCAAAACAATATTAAGCACCCAATTCGCAGATATTTTCTACACTATTCTAATAAACAAATTTTCAAAGGCATGAGATTTATTTATCAATAAATTTCTAATTAAATATTTTTACTAGAATTGCTATTTACACAAACTACTTTCTATTTACACCCCTTTTGAACAGCCAGTTTCATCGATAGGCTTCTAATTTAATAACCATTTTTCATACCGTATTAAACCTTCTGAATATTCAGTCTGTTTATACTTTCCTACATAATCACAAATGCTTTACGTAAATTTGAAACTCCAAATGAAATTATTTTAGTTGATTTTGTACACAGATATCTATTATGAAATTAAATTATTAACCTAATAAAAACCTTTTATGAGATAATACTCAATTACAAAATATTTCATATATCTGACCTTCTTTAAAACAGCCAAGGGTCCTTTAATTATCAAATGTGGTTTGCTTTAAATTTATCAGTCCAATATTTTACTCTTTACAATTCAAATATAACGTATAGCCAATTTTTATAAATTCACTAGTAATGATTCTTTTTCTCTTATTGATCGTTTTATTCTATCAAACCTTAAATCATCCATAGACATAAATTTCAAACTTCAGTTTCAAATGTTTGATTTTATGAGTCTAACTCTAGTATTAAAGTTGTTGTATTCTTTGCATTAAACTGTAGATCTTTCATTTTTAAACAATATACTTTAAATAACAACTCCCTGCAAAATATTTTCTGTTTTACCTTTAAAATTAGATACGTAACGTATCTCGACTATAGACAATGGCGTGCTTCTTTACGGCGTTTCAATAAGTTCCTACCATCGCATACTACGTCCATGTATTTATATCCATTTCCCACATTACGTCATTCGTTTCCCAAATGTCTCGTCTGGTCTTAAATATTCTAGGCTTCTTCCAATGCATTTAATATTTGATACACGCTTTGATTTAAAGTTAAGAACTTCTTAGTAGTAAGAAAATTTAAAATTAATAAAAATCAACGCTTTCATGTAGAAATTGTTGGTATTCCTTTAAAATTAAGATCGATTTAGTTACTTAAATGAAACTTTTCTCTTAAAATATTGCGAATGCCTTTAAAATGCGATCTTTCGGTTATTAAATATAAATGAAATTTTCTTTTAAAATAATGCTTTATGTGTTAAATGCAACTATTACGTATTTATACAGTGTGTTTCAAAAATACGTTTCCAATGTAATGTATTTAAAATGACCAAATAACTTGCTATTTTTTGCATTTTGCTAGTTTGAATGAAACCTGCATTCCACGTTATAATAATAATTTTACTGTGATATCGTAGCAATAACCCGGTGCCCCTTTTTTTATAAAAAAAAATTTCTCTTTGTCAATTTTAAATTTTAATTTTAATTTTTAGTACTTCGGTTAGCTCAGTTTTAACCACGCACGGAGCTTGCGACAATACGACAACTAAGAATTTTTAACTTTTTTCTTTTGCCTCTACTTCCTATGGCATTTAAGCAAAACACCATTAAGTACAATTACTATAATATTCTCAATATTTATAAAGCGTTTATAATATCTTTTAATAGAGCCTCTTTTAAATAATTGAATTAACTTCTCTCAATAATTATAATTCCCTTTAAATAAACAAATTTAGCAAAACTCACCCTTATGTGAAGCCATATGAACGTTCATTAAACTTCCTTCAATATTTACGTAATTTATAACGTGTACTAAAAGAATCTTTGTTGACCCTCACATAAAGTTTTCATGAAAGCAATGTTTAAAATATTCATAAATAAAAATACAACAAAATATTTAGATTGGTTAACCTGTTGCCCTTTTGTGGCTTAGCTCATTCCCCCAATTCGGACCAGTTTCCGCTCCAACTGCTTGCTGTTTCAGTTTCAGTTTAGTGATTTAACTAGTTCAACGTTAATTCCAGATCTACTTTAGATATGGTTTGCATTTTCCTTTGTATAGATTCTCCTGATTAATTCATAGATTATTTTAGTCCTTGTTAGATTTCCTGGTCGGATCCAGTAAATGTTTAGATGCCTATTATGTTTCCTCGTAGGATTCAGTAATTGTTTAAATACTTGTTGAATTTCCACGTCGGATCCAGTAATTATTCAGAGTTCTTTTGTTAATGTAAAACTTAGAATCTATTTAAAAACAACCTTTTGTTACTTACGTTTTTAAGGATTAAATGACGAACCTAATTTAATTATGCACTATCACCATTATATAATTTATTAACTATAAATTCACTTGTAATTCTTTCACGTAAATATCTTTTTTCAGGTGATGTGAACCATGCCTTCATTCAAGTTAAACTGATTTGTTTACAAATCCTGTCGTATTTAAAAGGAACCCCTATCTGTTGACAGGCGCATAGTTTAACGATTAAAGCTTTGGACGTGATACTTACATGCAAGAGTTTGGGTGTTTCTACGAATTTTTGATGTATTGTAACAATTTTATTTTCTGGCAATATTTTCACAAATATCTAATTTATTTAATTCATTAATAGTCAACTTAAATATAATAACACAATCTACGTGATAAATATTATATATTGTTGAATACAATATAAGCTTTCGATTTGAGAATATAAAATTTTAAATTAAGCGGTGACAGAAAATGCCATTTGTTAGTGTCACTATAAGAGCTCCCTCCTTTTGATGATTGTAAAATCATAACTGTTGTCAGACGGCAACATACGTCAATAAATCACTTCCAACTGAGCTGTCGTTAGAGAAAGTCAATTGTTCTTTAAATCAAGGAACATGACGTTGTTGCAGACCACATGTTGGAAGCACCAAAAGTTTAATGTTGTTTTTCAAGATGATATCGTCTCGGCGAAGCTCATTTTATGTCCACGCTTGGCTGGTATTAGTTCGCATAAGACGGGACGTTAAATTGTTTTAAATGGCTTTAGTGCATCTTGGGCAACTTGTATAATTTGGATAACTGGTGAAATTTGTGTAACGTATATAACTTAAGCAAATTACATTGATTTAAGAAGCTTACTTTAATTTGAGAAATGTAGGAAATTTATTTATCAATCTGGCGTGGTTCAACTATTTGAGGTGGACACACCTGATGTTTTATTAGATGTTCAATATCCAGCTGAATTGGATTGTGTGGTAATGGAAATTCCTAATTTGTAAATGCTGAAACAGGAAGATTACAATTTATTAATTATTATTCCGGGTATGGTCCTTATGCCTTGCAAGTATTTTTCTGATGGATTAACATCTGGTATGTAACTTGTGTTTTTTAAATACGTCAGCTGTAGCATTCGGCATGGCAGACAGATAAGTGTTGTTTGTTCACGTGGAAATTTCCTAGTTCATTAGGTGAATGACAAACAAGTTATTTTTAAATTTTGGTGAAAGGAATCTATAAAGCTTCACTTTTAATCTTTGCATTAGTACTAACAAAAAAACGGTAGATGTCGATATGAAGATAGAAAAGGTTAACTTGCATATTTAAAGAAAATTAAAGCGATTATTTGAAATACAAATTATTTTATCTTAGAGAACTAAATTGTTACATTTTGCATTTCATTGAATGTTAATTGGAATATTTTGCCATAGAATGTCAGGTCCAAGTAGTACTACCCAGACCAAATGACCAAATAAAGTTGTAATATAAATTTAATTATTCAGAAACTCAGATTTAATCATTTTTAAGTATAAATTTTGCCAGACCTTACTAATATAAAAACTACTATATTTTATTTATGAGAGATACTGATTATTACCAAGTACATACGTACATATTTTTTATTATTATTATCTAATCAAATTTTTTAAAGAAGATGTCTTGTAAATAATTTAACTGCAACTTAAAGGAATAGATTTTCATTTTGGTCAAGACTATTATTATTAGTTGGAATGAATGAGGTTTGATTCTTATTAATAACGAATTTTTTTGAAATGAATGCACAAACTGTGCTATCCTTGTTTTAATCTGTTCACAGGTGTAGCAGTGCATCTTTAAGGTCAATATCGAGCCATAAGGTAAGAAAACTTTAGGGATTGGGTTCCTGTAATATTTTATATAGCGGTATTTGAGTATAGGTTTCCGCATTCGCCTTATACAAAAGACTCAAGTAAGGTCTTCTTAGTATACAAAAATTTGGTGGCGCCATATTCACTATATTTTGGTCGCAGTCCAACCCCGACCCAAAGGTCATGTTCTAGCCAGAGCAAATAACTCGACTAGCCGCTTAGCCTTTGGAGGTTTCCTCATCTACGAGCCATTTTCCACTGAAACTTACCATGGGCTCTTTACGTCTACTGGAAATCCTCGTCATCTATCCTTGTGCCTTTCAGCTGGTCATATAGGAGTAAAAACCTTATAAATAGCCCCCCTTAGTAAGGCAAAACGTTATAGTATAAACGAAATTGATGCGCGATTTCTTGCACGTAGGACTTCAAGTTATTGGCATTGGTTCTCTTGGATTTTTACTTTCCTTGGTCATGTACGTCTTGTTTGTACCGTAAATTTGATGAACTTTGCATTTATCACCAAGCCGTAATTATTTCTAATCTATCAAGGTGTTGTATTTTACCTTTCTAGTCACGTAGTCTTACTTTAATTTATGTATTAAATTATATGCGTTTTCTATCTTACGCATTTTTAAACCTGCTTGTTTAACAGGGATTCTTAGTGTAATGATGATGCATTACTCACGCGTATTGTGTTGCAGCTTCCGTTCACGTCGTTTTATGACTTGCCAAGTTGTTTATTTAATTAAATCTTTTAGAGTACTTTTCATTTCTTAAAATAATTATTACTATAGTTTATATACAGGGCGTTGTTACTTGCTTTCCTGCCTAATCGTTGAATTTCTCATTTTCCTTCGTAAAATGTCTAGTTTTCTAAACCCTCATGATGTTTACATGAAGCGCACAATACTAGTGATCCTTTCTACCCCTAAATGACCCTATTAACATAGCAATATAT
This sequence comes from Platerodrilus igneus, assembly GCA_036346225.1. NCBI lineage: Eukaryota > Metazoa > Arthropoda > Insecta > Coleoptera > Lycidae > Platerodrilus > Platerodrilus igneus. The sequence continues at coordinate 972,629 of JARFIW010000957.1, forward strand.
ATATATATATATATATATATATATATATATTATATATATATATAGTAACTAAAAGCAAGGACTACTAGTTCTGAAAATGATTGATGTGATTGAATTGCCTCACGAGAAGTAATCGAGATAATCTCATTCTATTTTTCTCATTACATGCGTTTATTTTTTCGAGTTTTTGGTTTTTAAGGTAAGTAGTATATAAGAAGATACCGACATCGCTGACAATAATACATTTGAACGATCAGAAAATTTTATGCGTAGCTTAAGTCATCCAACATACGTGCATTGACGATGTCTCTCTTAATGTGGTCCGAAAAGAAATAGGATAAAACGCACCAGAGTTTTCTGGCATATTGTGTCGGATCCTGATATAATATTTTAAATTTCTAGTATTAATTCCATAATCCATTTTATTGGTGAGATGAGTTTATGTTCGGCTTACAATATATTGGATTTGTCTCAATTACAAACTTAAATTTTATTATTTAATTTTATGCTTTAAATTGCGTATAATAAATAAAATTTATTTTTTCAATTTCTTAATTTTACACTTCTGCGAAATAAATTTAGAGCATTTCTATTTTCAACCACACCAGGGTTGTAAATACAATAATAATACAAGAACCATTCTTTTTTCTTCGAGGGCTAGTGCGTGAATTTATCATTTAATGCTATTTATAAAGTGTTTTTCGTATTACTTTTAATAAAATTAATACTACAGTTGCTTGTTAGGATTTGTTATATTTAATCGATAACCTTTTGTTTGTTGCATAACCTTGACTTACCATCGTCTTCGTCATCGGTAAATACTATGTCATCCTTAGCCCATGCGGTAGTACTTAATGCATACACACACAAAACTACCATTAAACCTTTAATAAACATTTTAGTCTAATTGTTAGAATACTGTAATTATTATAAATTATACACACAATTTAACACAACAGGAATCATTTGGGAATGTTGTAAGAACAAAATGTTAATGCTAAATGCGATTATAGTCTACGATAAATTAAGTCGTAAACTTCCAAATGACGTTAAACATTTACATAAATTCTTCGTTATAAATAAAATACAGTATATTTTATGCCAGCAGTAGAGCACATACTAGATAGTATGTATGCCTATAGCGCAGGGGCGAGAACTAAATGTTTAGTGCGTGTTTTTGTCATTTGCAATGTATGTAGTTTGAAGTAGTTTAAATCAAATGTATTACTTAATACGCGTAATAACTTTTTTTATAAAATAAATTGGTTAGTATTTAAGCTTTTTAATGGCGGGTGTGTTTCAAAAATCAAATCAATAAAACGAAAGACATGGGAGAGAAATTGATTACATTTTGGTCTCTACTGAATAAGTAATTCTAATTTTTTGCTTCCATATAGGTCGGGTCGTAGCGTAAAATCCAAGTTCTCAGCCTCCTGACCCTAGTTGCATTCACCCCCTCACGTTTAAAACCTTTGCCGTTCTAAAATTTCAGACGATTTTCATTTTATAGATGATTTGTATCCTTTTACCATATGCATTTTAGAAGAAAACATTATAATTTAAATTCTAGAATATTAAAGTTGCTCCAAATTTTATTTGCAAGTTATTTTTGGTGGAACTAGGTACAAGTTACGCAGCATCAAATTTGCAAAATTTAGTAGACAAAGACTCCTTTTTTATTTTTGTTGTAATTTTTCGAAAGTATTTCCATTAGTACCTTGCATATACGTTGTCATCATCAATAGGCTTACAGTCCTGGAACTGGTTAGACGCGTACCTCCATTGTTTCCCACTGTGAGCTAACCTACACATATGCCCTAAATTTCTGCAGCCTACATATTTCACTATTTGCGTGCAAATTTTGATCTAGGTCTACCTCTCTTTTTCGTATCTCTGCCTGTAATATATCCCGCACTATACCCTAAATGCCTTAGAATATGCTATGTCTTCTATTTCTTCCATTTTTTTTGTTTTCCACATATATCTTTCTTCCCCTACTATTTCCAGAACCTCTTTGTTAATAACTTTGTCGGTTCATGCTATCATCATCATACATCTAAAGCAGCACGTTTCAAAAGGTTTCTACCTTTTTTCTGTCTGCTTTTCCTACTGCTCCTATTTCATAGCCATACAATGCTATGCTCCACACATATGCTTTCAACAATTTTTTCTTTGTTTCTATGTTTGTTGCCTCTAAATATAGCAGCTGCTTTTTCTTGTTAGATACCAATCGGTTCCTCTTCTATTGTTTTTCAATATATACCATATTTTACCGATATTCAGCGTTATGTGAAGGGGATTAGATAGGATTAGATAACCTGCGGCTACCAAAATCCCTCAATACTTAGACATTTGCCGAATTAAAAGTTTTCCGATAAATCCTTTCGCACAATCAAGATTAGTTGAGGATATTGCGAACTAACAACTGTTGTTGTTTATAACAACCATCGCGTTTACACATTGAGTGCCAAATGTAAAAAAAACATTACACCAGGGGCCAAGGACTGTTCTCCCGTAATTAATTCACTTAATACAAACATATTAATATGTTTGCGGTTTATGTTTTTATATACTTTTTTAATTTTGAAATTTTTTGTCAATTTTTTGGTGTCATACATTTATGAATGAAGTGGCCTGTCAAGAAAGTTTTCTATTGGCAATCATGTCATTTAAATAAGTATGACATATTTTTCCCTTTTTTTTATCTTTTGTTGTAGATTTTGAGAGTAAAGTTTCATTCGAACAGTTTACACCTAAAAATGTCAAAACGTCGCAAAACATTGACAGAATCCGAGCTGCAAAAACTTGCTGAAGAAATTGACTTATACGCTTATAGCACTGACGACTATGATTCAGATGACTCTTTCCTAGATCCAGGATGTGAGCCTGATGATTTCCCATCACTCTCACGAGAATTATCTAACAATGAAATCGATGATAATAATGAGATATGTATCGAAAATTATCTTCAGGAATTAGCCATGGAAGAAATTACAGAAGAGGCTTTTCAGGAACAAGTTGAGGAAGCAACAGCGGATTCTGTTTGGAGTGAATATGTTGGAAGGCACAAAGTGTTTCACTTCACTAATTCCCAAGGACTGCAAAGAGATCTACCAGAGAACATCTCTCCCCTAGAAGCTTTTTTTCTAATCGTGGATGACGAGGTTATAGATCTCATTGTCACTGAAACTAATAGATTTGTGCAGGAGACTATAGCATCAGCAAAGGAAAAGAAAATATGCTCGCATCAGTAAGTAGGTACCAACTGATGCAGCAGAAATAAAGAAATTTTTAGGATTGACACTATGGATGGGTTTAGTTAGACTAAGTTCTTTGAAAGATTATTGGCTAAACAAGGCATTTACCGGCTAGACATTCCACGTTCAACTATGTCAAGAAATAGATGTCAGTTATTACTAAGTATGTTACATTTCAGTAATATCGAAATAATTCAGAGGCCAACGTCTTAGTAAAATTCAGTCATTAGTTGATATCCTGCAAAGAAAATTTCAAGAATTATTTTATCCTGGTAAACATATAGTCATAGATGAAACTTTAGTACCTTGGAGACGACGTCTGATATTTAGACCATACATACCTAACAAAGCACATCGCTACGGCATAAAATTGTTTAAATTGTGCTCCGTGGATAGGTACACATGGGCGCTAAACATTTATTCTGGGATATCTGCAACGGAACAAGTTGAAGTGGATTGGCCAAGGGTGTTTTTTTAGATCTGTGTAGAGACCTTTTGAACGAAGGCAGAACTTTATATGTAGATAATTTATACACTAGCTTCGAACGAGCCAATGCCATGCTTGACAATTAAACACACCTTGGGACACTCAGAGCAAATAAGAAACATATGCCCAAAGAAGTTATTATGTCAAAAATTAAAAGAGGTGAAATTGTATCACGAGAGGATAAAAATGGTATCGTAAGATTATAAAGTGGAGAGACACTCGAGATGTAAGGCTACTATCAACAAAACATGCGCCTATAATGTTACCAGTGCAGTCCAAATACATTCAACAAAAATCTGGGATAAATCAGGTACAGAATCCTAACATCCAAAACATTGCGAATTCTTCATCTTCACATCTTCAAACAGCCAAACTGAGCCAGCACTTAAAGCTAGAAAACGTAAATCTCAGAAAAACTTATGACTGTTGTAGTGTACAATAAAGGGAAGGCAGGCATAGACTTATCGGACCAAATCACTTCGTATGCCACAACTCTCCGAAAGGGGGTAAAATGGTATAGGAAACTTGGCATTGAACTACTTTTAGGCACTGCAGTTATTAACTCATGGAACCTTTACAAACAAGCTTCCAAAAAACGAATTCAAATACGTGTATTTTGAAAAAAATTGGCGGCAGACTTGTTGAATATGCCAGGACGAGTACAACAGAACACATCACGCTCTCCTAAAAGTTCCTATCACCACCTGTTTGATAGAGTTAACGCTGACGGTACGAAGATTCGAAAAAAATATAGTATGTGTTACGCAAAACTTCAACAAAACAAAGGGCGTAAAGAAGCCAGAAACTGAGCGAAAATGGTTTTCACTTATTGTAGTAAGTGTCCCGAGCAGTCACAACTATGTTTAAAATGTTTTAATATTAAGCATAAATAAATTTTGTTTGATTTTTTAGGTTATAAGAACAATATTATTTTTGCATTTCATATCATCAAATTTTTATTTTTACGATTTTGGTCGAACCAAGTATAGCTGAATGTTCTCCAGGGGCCACGTTTTTAGATCAGTGTACAAGTTATATGGTGGTGCCATTCATTACTGAACGACGTAGACTTAAATCGTTCGAGGTCTGTCATACATATATGAATGACGTAGACTCCTTGGATAAAGCATTGTCATACACAAATGAATGACGTGGCACGCAATGTGTTAAGTGTAATTATTTAATTCCTCAATAGGTTTTCCGTCTTGGCAGTGGTTGGACGCATACCTCCATTGATTTTTATTCGGAACTAGTCTACACATTTTCCTTAAATTCTCACAGCAAGAACCAGCTAGCTTCCTCTTCTATTGTGTACTAGATATATACCCTATTTCACCGATATTCAGTGGTATGCGAAGGGGTTTAAGCAATCTGTGGCTACCAAGATCGCCCAACACTTAAACATTTCCCGAATTAATAGTTTTCCGATAAATAACTTACGCACAATTAACAATAATTGAGATTATTGCAGACTCAACATCTGTAGTTGCTTATATTAATCATCAGGTTTAAGTATAATTTATGTTTTCACCAGGTTTTCCGGCTTGGAACCTCCATCAATTTCTATTCTGAGCTAGCCTACACATTTCCCTGTAATTCCTACAGCCTACATCTTTGATTATCTGTGTGCAATAGTCTACCCTAGGTCTTCCACTATCTGTCCTTTTCCCTGTCTGCTTCTAATATATTCCGCACTATTCCCTCATGCCTTAGTATGTGACCTATCATCCTATCTCTCATATTTCTTTGTTCCTTACCATTTCTAGAATTTCTTTGTTCTTAACGAAGCAGTCATATATTTTCAGTATACATGTAGTAATATGGTTTACTTAGTTACCACGTATTACGGATTGTACAAAATGTGTAAACAGTGTTAACGTGCTACTGAACTATAATTGAGCGCATTTTGTAAGAAACAGGAGCTGAACGTAACAAGTTGCATAGTAAGGAATGGCATTTTTTTTAGTAAACTTTAAGTGTATGAAGTAATTTTGAATTCGTTAAATGCACCTCAAAGTTGAGCTTTTAAAGTTGTTAAACAAGTTCCGTGCAATATGACATCATTTTCAAAAGATAATGCTATAATTATAAGAAAGGAGAAAGTCACACATTTGGTATTAACAAGACAAATAAGCAGAATATACTGACATAGGATTACATAGACGAGAACATTGGCTCTGAGACTGATGAAAATGCACATTATATTATACATTTTAATAACAAACGCTGATTAAAAATATATGATTGATAGTAGGAAGAAAAGGTTTGGTTGGGAACAACGAGTTAGAGTTAATGTCATGAAAACGTCAAAATGTAGCATATAATAAAAGTAAAACGGGGGTCTTACAGCTAGACTCTCCCAATGGTGTTAATTTAAAGGGAGTTTGAACTTAATACAAGTGATTATAGTGAAAATGTTGTGAGGTTCGGATACATAGAAAGTAAAATGAAACATATAAATCGGAGGAAAATACGCGGCTAACGGAACGCTTCGATTTGACGCCGGGTAAAGTTCGAAACGCTTGCGGGAGAAAATTACTTCGTTGTGACCGGTTGTAGGGAGTGAAATTCCATTGGTTCATCCCCCCATTAATTTGGGAATTTTTGAATTATTATAGTCGCTGTTGTTCTAAAAACGGACAACCTGGTGGGGCCTGGACATTAGCTGAAGTGTAGAAATAAAATTGTAAGTGAAAGCGTAGTCTTATGGACAAGTTATATATAAATGTGAACGTGAACATGTTAGTGTTAATGTAGCGCAGAATTTTACTTGAAAACCTGGTTATCTTTTCTTTTTGTATTTCTTTAGTGTTCTCTATAATCTTTTCATTATTATCTGTAGGAATTCACTCCCGACCACTGCAGTTAACGGACGCACTCTTTTTATTGTTACTGGGTCCCCACCCCTTTAGGGCAAGTCAAAATTGAGAATGTTTTACCCATGCCAACAGAAAAATTACAGTCCGTAACAATAAAAGGGGTACGTCAGCTAACAACAGTGGTCAGAAGTGAATTCCTAAAAATAATAACGAAAAGAATATAGAAAACACTAAAGAAATACAAAAAGAATAGATAACAAGGTTTTCAAATTAAATTCTGCATTCCATTAACACTTACCCCGAAAGGTCTTGTCTTCGTCAATATCGAGAAACGCCAAACAGTTGGTAGTCGCAAGCTTTGTGGTGTCTATGTCCATGTGGAAGACTTATTCTGCACAAACTCCCGCGCTTTAGCTATTCCTACATTCGGTCGTCACGTTTCTCTCTTCAAATCAACTACTCCTCCCAGATCTGCCTAACACTGGAGTAACTGTAGATACTTTACAAATTACTACTCATTTGCTAAATGAGGTAAATAAAAAAAATCAACGTTGTTACGTACCATGATGTAGCCGGAAGAAAACGTAAATATACCAGGCTAACTACCAATGCGGAGAGGGGAGGGGTTTCTAGCAACACAAAAATAATACATCGCCAAGGATTTTCTATTTACAATAAAAAAACACAAATATAGAAATTTCTATCGAAACAGCAAAACAAAATGAACTAAGGTTACTATTTAATAAAACAATTTTACTCTATGGACAAATTCACTAATTGTTCCACGAAGTGCGCAATTCGTAGCTAACATGCAATAAATCTAATCACTACCAAAAAGAATAACGGTGATACTTTCATATAAGCGGATGGGTTAATTAAAAAAGCAAAAGCATTAAAGTTCGAACTTTTCTAGTAACGATTTTACCAGAACAAACAACGTATCTAATTTCAAATTGGGTTTAACCCTGGGTATGTTAGAAAAGGAAAACAAGTCACATACATGTGTCGGGATACTTATCTTGTCATCCCCCGCAAGCGAATTGACACAGCATTGCCGCGGTAGTCAGCAACAACCATGCTAGTACCGTAATTGAAACAGCTATCTATATGCAAGAGCAGTTGATTTACATCAAGTAGTAATCGGGCTACGCAACAAGCAATTTAGCCTCCAGCTAAGAGCTAAAAACAGGAAAATATTACTAATATTAACAACTCAGGAGCGCTTATCGATACACGCCAAATCTACACATTTGATAGAGGAGAAACGTGCATCGCTTTTGGAGTACAGAACGAGTAGTTTTTGCAAGTGCATCAACGCACAAGTTGCAGAATCAAAGTTTAAGAGGAGTTCAAAATAACATGAACTCGAAAAGCAAACATCCGCGTTATCGAAATGCGATTGAAACTAGAAAACACGGTTTTACCGGAGAATAGTAGGATATATTATTTCGACAAATCTTTAGATGGGAAACCCACTAGAACGCAATTATACGTTATCGGAAGGTATAACGCTCTCACGGATACCTAACCACGATCTTGACTAATTAATTGTAGCATAAACTTGTCGTTTCAAACAACTAGATTTACGTTGAGAAATTCTTAAAAAGAGTATTTATTATTAATTATACGGAAGGATTTAACCATAGACTTGGAATTTATATGAATGGATAATGAATTAACAAGGGATTTGAGTTGAAAATTACGGTAAAGCGAGCTTATTTGCACAGATACAATATATCGGGTATTATTGGAGAATTTAATCCGAGAAAAGGAATTTATGTAATTAAAATAACCAATTATTGCCGAAAATGAACGTAACAACCTGACAACCTCTATTATCATAAAATACATCGTCATATATATGCATAAAAAATACTTTTCTAACACTAGCTTTATCTACAATCTGACCAGGTGATATTAAACTAAACTCTAAAGCAAATCCTAAAGAAAACAGCCTAATCCAGCGACAAAACATTCGACGCTCCACATTTTCTAATTTCCTATTGAATTACACATTTATAAATTCCAAATGAATAGCAATATCGTTCCTCCGACAAGAAAATATTCCAATACCAATGTTACACTCTTGTCCTTTCCAAATACATAATACCTACATATTTTTTAGTATTTTACTACTAATAAATTTATCCTTCGACTAACTTCCTCTGTCGAAAAGAATGTCAAAACATATTTACGTCCACTTTCACGTATAAATTATAACGAATCTTACATAAGTCTATACTATTACTTACAGCTTGCTCTTCAAATTTAGGTAATGTCCCAGATCACACCAGGTTTTCCATTTTTAAAACAATGGCTATAACACTACTTCAGGATTCCTAAATTAATGACGGGATAAACAAATACAGTTTCACTCTCGACACACGGTCATAATGAACAAATTTCCGCCCGCAAGCGTTTCGAATTTTACCTTTCATTAAGCGTAGTAGGTAAATAGGGCCGGTTCTAATTCAAAACGCGACAGACGTATTTTCCATGTGTAGAATACACCTGCACCGTTTTGAATTAGGATCGGCCCTATATAATTTCAATGTAAAATAGTTGTGAAAACATTTCAATGTAAAATAGTTGTGAAAACATGAATTCTTATATACTTTCAATGTAAAATACTTGTGGGCACGTTTTGAATTAGGATCGACTTTATATTACTTTCAATGAAACACACGTATGTTGAAAAATGTAAGTGCAGAGAAAAATGTGTGTAGCTGTTTTGAATTCGGTTTTCTAGCGAGAAGTTACACGTGCACCGTTTTGAATTAGGATCGGCGTTATATACTTTTAATGTAAAATGTGAAAACCTGAATTCTTATATACTTTCAAATGTAAAATACTTGTGAGCACGTTTTGAATTAGGATCGGCTTTATATTACTTTCAATGGAACATATTTCAAACCACACGTATGTTGAAAAATGTAAGTGCAGAGAAAATGTGTGTAGATGTTTTGAATTTGGTTTTCTAGCGAGACAGTATGACAGATGCAAAATATCGCATTCAAGTCAATTGTGTTTAATTAAAGTGGATTCTGATTTATGTTTAGAGGCTGCAAATACACATGGGCCGGTTTCAATTCAAAATGTGTTCACTCTTGTGATAGGTTGAAAAGTGGGTTGACAAAGTACGCAGATGGTGGTAATCTGCTATATAAGGAGATTGCTCCTAATATTAATTTAATTAGTCGAAGTTTACTGCATATATTTACATACAAACATGTATATAATTGATATTCAGGGATTTAAATACAAGAAAAACGAGTTTGTGTGTAAAGAAATTGCAGTTTTGGACTTGTTGAAAGGTGATGTTTGGCATCAAATTTTTAAACTGCCAATGCAGTCCAGTTGTTTGAGCCAAGATCATATAAAACATAACGACTGGGTGACAAGGAATATTCATGGTCTTTCTTGGGATGAATCTTCAACGGCTGGAATGTTGTCATCATATATAGCGCTTTATTTGAAGCAAATTATCCGACCCGGTGAAGAAGTATTTGTGAAGGGTCTAGAAAAGAAGAAATTGATTGAAACATATATAATGCAAAACTTTGTAACTGATATGCTTGCACTAGGTTGTCCTAAGCTATCGGAGTTAAAATCAACAATCGTTTAAAATATAACATCCATTGTTGTAGACACAGCAATAATAATTTGCAATGCGCAAAACAAAATACCTTTTATTAAAAGAATGGCTTGATAATAATAATAAACAATAGAAAGATTTTGTCTGTATTATTTATTTTAATATAATTTTACAATGTTAGCCTTATTAACTATTATTACAACAACTTCTAGCAAACATTATTTTTATCGATCCAGCTATTGTGTACGTTAGAGAAGCCTAACCATTTTACAAATACTTTATTTCCACTCTTTCTTAGGACTTTTTCTACCAGGTAAATTCCTGGATGTTTAACCTTTTGCAACTCCGTTTCATAAAATGCACCTTTGATTTCTTTCTCATCTTAATCTTCTAATATATATGTTGTAGGATTGGTTACGTTTACCTTTTTAATCTTAAAAATTTCATTTGACCAGTTTGGCGTGTAACCTTTCGTAAATGCTTCCCTGTGTTTACTAATCCTCACACTGTCTTTAATTGAATATTTTGGTATTTTGGTTGCAAGTTTGATGTGGGTAAATGATGATTTAAGAATAGTTTTTTCATTTGATTTATCAACTTTTACAGGTTTGACTCCGATAGTATTGTGGACTGTATTGTTGTATTGTTTCACAATATCGCTTAAATTTTTTATCCAATTGTAAGAACCGTTCAGGTTAAACAAGCGCCACATTTTTCCCTTTAAAGTTCTAATTACACGTTCCACAGTGCATGCTTTTTTTTGTAGAAAAAACACTATAATGGTTTATGCCATATGTCTGCATTAAGGATTGAAAGTGTTTGTTATAATATTCTTTACCAAAATCAGACTGCAAATTTCTTGATGGATTTTTAAATTTATTTAAAATTGTTTTCATTGCAGCAGTAACATCAATACCCGTTTTACTTTTAAGTGGTACAGCCCATACGTATTTGGAGAAACAATCAATAACTACTAAAATGTATTTAAATCCTTTGTTTGTTTACGAATATGGTAGCATTTCAATCAAATTGGTCTGAAGAAGGTCATTTAAACCTTTTACTATCACTTTGCTTCTCTTGAAATTTATTCTTGCTGGTTTATGAAGTTCATTTACTATATCCTCTTTCACTTTTGATTGAGCAACTATCACAATACTTTTTTCTAATCAGGATTTATTAAATACAATTAATGAAATACTTCTATGTTTGAATGTTGTGGGCTCCACTTGCTTTGAAAGGAACTTTTAATATAAAATCAAGAAACATTGTGGTATTGTTTATGATAGCACCGCTGTCACGAAAGCTGATTACATCCATACGTTTAAGCAAAAATCCTTGTAACTGTGCAATTACATAACTTTTTTCGTTTATAAGAATTTCAATGTCTTGCGGGTATCCTTTAATATTCTCAATGACTGCTTCCTCATAAGGAAATTCATAATTATGTTTAATGTTGAAAATAAGGAATGTCTTGTCACCGTCGAGGAATGTATTAGAGTAAAACGTTGCTACTACCGTGTAATGTAGCATATGTAACTTGTACTCAATCAAGGTTTCAAAACCTTCACTTTTGTTTTCATATTCCTGTTCACTTATATTTATTTTACGGTTATGTAAGTGCCTTCCAAATTTGTCAATTGTCATATCATCTAATTACTTTCGCCTCACGCAATTCTTCAATGATCGAATTTATTTCGTTGCCGTGACCTGTGTGTCCAGCAGTCTGAGATGAAACTAAAAGTCGTAATCTATCAACAAGTTCATTGGGATCATTCCAATATAAATAATCTATAGCGTTATTTGATACTTCCATTGTCATACTGTCTCCAAGACGCTTTCTATAGGGTAATGTTCTAGGTCTACGGGGTGTTTGGGAAGTATGTTTAATGTAGATATTATATTTTGTACTTATATGAAGTATTACCCTGAATTTGTTCTGTTTCAGAATAATATCTTCTATTAGCATTTGTTCTTTTACAATATCAAGGTACGACTTTAGATCTTGATGACTGTACCCGACAGGATATTTTTTAAACAGTAGTTCGTATAATCCAGGAGTACCTTTATATTTCAAATCATTTATTAGAACATTTTCATCATCCAACGCGAAATTCTAATTGCCTATCATAAGACCATTTGAATCAGGGTTAAACCTAATACCATATTTATGATCAAATTCGTTCTTAACATCTTTAAACATATTGTAAATATATTCCAGAGGTAGCGGATGTAGCTGTTCGAGATAATGTGTCATACCAGGTGAATCGGCAAAGCTTTGAATATATTCCTGGGGTTCTTGTGCATTTCGATTAATTTCTGCTTCGTATTCATTCTCAACATCATCATCATCATCATCATCATCTACCTCTATGGCATCATTTTTTATATTTGGTATATGCTGAGCAATAACCGGCGAATCAATATAGTCAACGTTCCTTTCTAGCAATTTAGGTTTAATTTTTTTTACACTGCTATGAGGCAGTTCTTCTTCTTCTTTAAATTTTTCTTTCTTTACCACACTTTCCCCATCCAGTTTATTAGCAATAGTTTCTAATCGTGATGTTATGGGTAAGATTGATTCTACTTGGACGACTTCATTATCTTTTAACTGACGCAATTTGTTTTTTACAATGTTTCTTTTCTTAATTAAAATTCTTTTAAGTTTTATCGCCTCCTTGTTTATTGCGTAAAAGTTTATTGTAGTAAAAAAAATTCTTCGATACTTAAATGTAGTATTAAATGTAGTCTAGATGTGGATTTTACCAAAAAGGATTCAATTGGTTCTCTACTTGGTTTCAATCCGCGAAAATTGCTAGCATTTGTCACGCATCAAGCAGACTACGCGATCAACATTTGTAATGTGAATGCAGTTTTAATCGATTGTAATATTGCAAGTGGATCCTATTTAATTAGTAAACCAGCCCATGTAATACACGAATTTTTTCCTCAAGTACCTGCAGGTTTTAAAATTGTCGAGTGCCCACCTACGATTATATATCTACCAATTAGGTCACGTATAATAAATGAAATAATAGTTAAAGTGTTAGATCAAGATGGAAATTTAGTTAATTTCAGAGGAGAACTGCTAACTGTAAGGTTGCATTTAAAAAAAATCTGCAATAGTCATGGGTATTAAGTATAATGCACGCAACATGTCAAGAATTGCTATAAATGCTGGAAATTTCAAAGCAATCGACACTCGATTGATTGTTTCAAGACCGCTAACAACACAAAACCGGCAGTTTCTACAATCGTTAGCACTGCATTTATTTAATTAAAAAGTAGAATGAATAGTGAAATACTGAACGTGCGTGAAAAAGTTTACTTCGACAATGCAATTGTTAATATTGAAAACATACTCATCAACCTTATGCTAACACATCTTTAAACAATAATGATGAAATTCGAATCCCTATACAACAACAAGATGTATACACCTTACCATCGAAGAGCATGCTGTACATAGAAGGCAAATTAATTAGAACAGATGGAACGCCGTCTCAGACAGCAAAGTTTGTAAATAATGGAATTTTGCTGCTTTTGATGAAATTAGATATGAGATTGGTGGTATCATTGTAGATCGTGTTCGGAATCTTGGATTAACGTCTATAATGAAGGGATATGTTTCATATAATAGCAATCAAAGTAAACATTTACAAAACGCTGGGTGGTTTCCTATGGATGATTCGCAAATAGTTGATGCCAATGGGAATTTTAATGTTGCAATAAACCTTTCAATGGTTCTCGGATTATGCGAAGATTTTAAAAAAATTATTTTAAACCTCCGTCATGAGTTAGTTTTACTACGTTCTAGTTTTGATACTAATGCTATAATTAATCCTACACCCGATGAAGAAATAAAAGTTGTTTTAAACAAAGTTTAATGGAAAATGCCGCATGTAGCCGTGGATGATACTCAACGAATTAATTTAACAGAATGCATTGCACAAAATCAGGATTTGCATATTCCGTTTAGAGGATGGGAGTTGCATGAATATCAACTTCTACAAAAAACGAAACGTCATACATGGAACATTAAAACAACAACACAATTAGAAAAACCAAGATTTGTGATTGTTGATTTCCAAACCAACCGAAAAAATTGATACATGAGCAACTACAGTCGTTTTGATCATTGCTATTTAACCAACATGAAACTATATTTAAATTCAGAAATTTTCCCGTACGATAACTTAAATTTGAGGTTCGAGAATAAACAGACTGCGTTGTTATATGAGATGTATGCTCAGTTTCAGCAATCATACTACGAAAAGGAAAATGAACCACTTTTTAATCCTGAAGATTTACGAAGTATTGCACCATTAGTAGTCATAGATTGTTCTAGACAAAACGAAGCGTTAAAATCTGGTACTGTCGATATTAGATTAGAATTTGAAACTAGCAGAAACGTTTTGCCAAATACATCTTGTCATTGCCTTATACTTCATGATAAGATAGTCAAATACAATCCACTCTCAAACAGCATAAGAATATTATAATTACTTTATTATTATTATTACTGTACCTTTACAAATTATGAAAAAACAATAAATCATTTAGCAATCACAGTCTATTTATTAATATTTTTACATGTTTTTACAATATCTTTTACATGTTCGAATTATTAAGTGATTTAGTAAACAGCCATAAACATTGACAATTTTAAATAAAAGTTTTGTTATACATTTCTCAAATAAACTAACTGGTATGTTATTAACAAACTGGATTTTTTTAAACAGAACGGTTACTACTACTACTATTTTTCTCTACAATATATTTATACTAATATATAGTTCAAACTCGGGCAGATTGAAAGGTATCCTATTTTTAGATACATCCAAAAACGAAAATCGGCGTACTTGTGCAGGTATAAACATAACACTGAAGTTTTATAACTAAAAAATATTATATGTTAATCTAGATAAAATAAATTGCATTCTTTATTTGAGCCAGTGGTTGAAGCTTTACAAGTCATTTCTTTGTGTATAGTTATACCTCCAAGGTTTAGTATCAGTGGTTGAGGTACTAAGAATTCTTTTATCATCACTTGGATTAAGAACAATTTTGTTTTGTTTAATAGTACAGACATCATGTTTGACTGATCTAATTAAACATTGCTGTTTCTGTACAGTCTGTTTATAAAACAAAGCATTCTTATAATCGTCAAAAGAAATTTGCTTAATACTTGCTAAGGAAGATCCCTTTGACTTTTTTATTACACTATCCTGAACTCTGTAAGTGTACATTTTAGATCTAAGTCCTACAAGCTCTAGCATGATGTCACCATTGTTTTCATCTTTCATAATACCAGGAACCTTTTTATTTGATAATGGAATATGATATTTGTTATGAGGATCGTAATCGGAAGTATCAAATCTATGAATATCTTGTTTGATATAAGAGTAAATATCTTCAACGCTAAACTCGTATATCAAACTATCCGTATCTGTGTACAGCAGCTTTGCTTTGTTAGCAAATTGCGATTTTATATAACTATAGTGAAATTCATATAAATAGGTTTTTTAAATATCTAGAATAGAGAAACCTACATAAATGGGTTTGTTTAAGTAAACCTCTATTTTATTCATTTCTATTAAGACTAGATATTTGTCTAACACGGTGCAACTATTAAAATTAGGCTTCGCTATGTAACTACGAGCTCCAAACCGTCCTTCCCATTTGGCCACTAATTTCACATCTTTCCTTTTCCGTACGTTTTCCATCATCTTTCCATAAACCGAATTTATCATATTTTTATAAAAGCATATATCGAAACTGTTTTTGACTGTTGTCTAAATTTCGTATTCAAATCAATGTATTCTTTTAACCAAGGAGCTTGTTTAAACCGAAGAACCTTATGAATCTTTTTCAGTTCTAAACCGTAGCTTAAATACATTTTTAAATTCTTGTAGTGAATAATATAGTTGAGTTTTGGATATAAAGTTGTAAGTAATTTCTTTAAGTTTGATTTATTAGAAGGTAATGGTGGTATCATATGTTCAGGCGCCAAAGGTAAGTCACTGTGAATTTCATGTAAAGATACTGGATAGTGTAAATCGCATTCAAAAATATATCCTACATCAGAATCATCGGGAATATTAAGTATGTCTAAACGTACTATATCTGGACTGGTACCATCTAAAATTCAAATTCTCCATATGGAAGATATTCAGACATTGCAGCCCCATATAAATTATTAACATCAAAATACATTAAATATTTAGAATCGAAATTTGGATCATAATCTGCATTCATATATTTGTTATTTGCTTTAGCATATCTATTCGAACATTGAGAAACACCGCCACAAATTCCCCGTTCTAAAAACATTATTTTTTCAATATCAGTAAACAGCTCGAGTTTAACGTTCGTCGTTTTTAACATCGCATCTAGAGCTAAACCAGGAGCCGTAAAGTAGTGAAGCGGATCTAACTTATACGTGAACATACAAGTTTTTCTAAAGTTTTCAAATATATCAGTCAAGAGCAGTACATCTGTTTTAAATATAGGTCTGAATAGTCCCCTAGTGTTTTTATATTAAATGTTTGCCAAACGTGTTTAGCATGATTGTAGTCTTCATCTGAGATTTCTTCATTGCGCAAACGATTAAAGAATGCTGTTTTACAGGGTAAATCGGTTTCATTGAGCCTATCCCAAGAGTTAATGTAATCATAGGGAAATATACCTTTACGCGTAAGTAACTGAAACTCATTATCGGTGTTACAATTTTCCCTGGTGATGGATTTTTTATTATCATCTAAGTTGAAGCTAATTTTTCGATGCTAGATGCCATAAACCTGAATGAATCGATAAATCTAAAACTAACTTTCGTACCATTTACATATTTTGTAAAAGATATGTATTTTTCCTTATTTATTGGTAGAATTCTTACCAAACCTGAAAACCCTAACGCGATTTTTTTAATAATGAAATGCGAATCGTAGCCTGATAAGTTATGAAAAACTACTGGTATCATATAAGAATTATGATAATTGATGTTGCAATCTTGATGAGCCGCTCCTCGAAATTCACCTGTAAAGTGGCAGTGATCGCGAACTCTAATATCATCTATACTAAAAGGTTTATTACAAATGTGACAGTGAAGGGCAAATTTAAATGCTAACTTTTGTTCTTCTGTTAAAGGATTCATAGGTTTTGGGTTACAGAAAATTTTATTAGTCGTTTCTGAAATCAGTTTCAATTGAGCAACAAACCATTCTATACAATCCTTTCCGCGATACAATTGAAATTTGGAATATTTATTATCATACGAGCATTTCAAATAGTACGCTACACTAAAGGGTATATGCCTTTGGTAAGAGACTGTGTTTAGTATTACCTCCAACTCATTGCATGGTTCTAATATACATTCGAAATCTGCATAAACTACAAATGATACTTTTTCTTGATAGTGGAAATGTTTAAATGTTAGATACTTTTCAGATTCTTCGGGTAATCTTATTGAGCAAGTATTCTGTTTTTCGCAATAATTCGAATGACGCTTAAGTAATGCTGCTGTACTAAAATTATTTAAACATCTATAACAAAAAAAATTTTCTATGGTGATGTGAAGACAACTGTTTTGCAAATAATTTTGACATATCCTTAATCCAAGTAAAATGAAAGTGATTCTCATTAGCATTTGTCGGACGAGAATATTGTAAGGAATCATTATTTAAAACTAACAGATTAATAGGTTCAATTTTTTTAAAATTTTCACTTAAACAAAATGGTAGTATTTTAGTATTTTCTATACAATATAGGTTAATTGCGAGATTGTTAAGCTTCTCAATTTTTTTTGTCTTTTAATGTGATTGGAAACTGAATTGAATTGTAGCGTAATACTGAATCAAAATGTGGATAGCTAGATATTCTCTGACTATTTTGTTTAGCAGGATATAAAGCGGAAACCAAGCTCCAAAGAATGCAATATTGGTCGTTATTTATTACATTTACCACAGCTTTTTTTTTTTTTATAAAGTCCGGAACCGGTATAAACGTTGAACACCCTCCTTTAAGCGGATCCTGATTGTTTATATTTACCTTCAAGTGTAAAACTTCTTGGATTGCCCAACCAGAATCCTTCTCGCAAAATTCTTCTAATCGCTTCGAAATCTTGTTCAATACGTTCTCCTTATACCACAGCTTGAGATTGGTATTTACATCGATGTGACTATTTGCAGTAGGAAACGTTTTCAAATCTATTTCGCCAGTTGTAGGCTTAACAAAGTTAGCGGCAAATATTACATTAACTTTCAACATTGACTTTTTTTAAGCAAGCAACAATCTTGCGTTTAAAACTAGCGAACGCCTTGTCTAAGAACACTAGAGGATCTCTATAACTTAAATTGGTAATAAGTCCCGTAATTATTCGACTTCCAAAACATGATTGTACATCATGCCAAATCAAATTTTTTCGAATATGACCTCTAGAAAGCGTTGCATCAATACCTTTACCTTTATATTCCAAAGAGCGTTTCAAGTGTCTCAATCGTACAAGGTAGCTTTTAAGATGTGCCAAATTAGATTCCAGCCTACTAGGATTTTCTTGTCGATTGTCTTCGTATACCTTATTTCTAATAGCAAGCTTCAATATACTAATATTTGCTTTGATAATTAAAATGTGTTTCGTTATTTCATTCACTGATTTGATTAGATTCACGCATTTTACAGTTAATCTCAAAATAGCACTACTAATTTCTGATACGGTTTCAGAATTCATGATTATATACAAAATCAAATACACTACTTTATACGTATAGCTCTATTACTATTTATACAAAAATATAATCTGACGTAAGCAAAACAACTGTAAAAGGAATTAGCATACAACATCATTTTTCATTCAGCTGCGTTAACGACAAAAAATTTCTTGTTTGCAGTATAGTAATAAAATGTTTTATACGACCTTTGATTTATGATGTGTGCACAGAAAAATACACTATCATTACAGTGCTATTTTTATGGTTACATATTAAAATCTTTAAATAAAAAAAAACAAAGCAAATTTGAAAAAAAAATGTTTCAGATTAAACCGTTGATGCGGTTTAATAATTACACGCACTCATGGTTTTTTAAAAAACCCAGTATTAAAAAAACATTCTGCAGTTTTATCATATAACAGTGCCTTTAAAGAATTTCTTATTTGACATAAATCGTGCGTTTACTACAAAACATTTCTTGTTTACAGTATAGTAATAAAAACGTTTTATACGACCTTTGATTTAATGATGTGTGTACAGAAAATACACTATCATTACAGCGCTATTTTTTATGGATACATATGAAATCTTTAAATAAAAAACAAAGCAAATTTGAAAAAAAATGTCTCAGATTAAACCGTTGATGTGGTTTAATAATTTTACACGCATTCATGTTTTTTTTTTTTAAAAACCCAGTATTAAAAAAACATTCTGCAGTTTTATCGTATAACAGTACCTTTAAAGAATTTCTTATTCGACATAAACGTATAAACACACAAATTACCTATATATGCATATAAATTGTGTCAGCGGTAATCTAAAACTTATACTATATATATTACTAGTTTAAGGATCATTTTTTGCATTTGCATTATTTTAAACGAAATTAATCTAAATAAAAATATAATAATTTACACGCACTCATGGTTTTTTTTTAAAACCCGATATTAGGAAAAACATTTTCCAGTACGTTGATGGAATTATAGAATTTTTTCTTATTCAGCAATGATTCGCGTAACATACACACAAATTACCATATACCTATATATATATATATATATATATATATATATATATATATATATATATGCATATAAAGTCAATTTTTTGTTAGTTTTTTATGGAAAATAAAATTATGCTAGCAGTAATATAAAACGAAATTAATCTAATTTAGGTTTTATTATGCGCATTCATTGCAATTTCTTTTTCAGGCAATGATAGTAATTCATTATTTCTGCTGAGCAGTACCTTTAAAAAATTTCTTATTCGGCATAAAATCGCGTAAACACACAATTACCTATATATGCATATAAATTATGTAAGCGGTAATCTAAAACGAAATTAATCTAATTTAGGGTTGTATTATGTGCATTCATTGCAATTTCTTTTTCAGACAATGAAACTAATTCATTATTTCTGCTGAGGTATAATTATATTCGCTTACATACTGTTTTGTTCATTAGAATAGATTACAGAGCTGAATTTTTTCAGAAAACGATGCAAATTTTTAATTTTTTCTAACAGATCAGTTTATTATTTAATATAAATACTTCACGTAGATTTTACCAACAGTATTCAATCAGATCTCTTGTATAATTATTAGTTACTATTACTAGCAACTTTTAAAAATGAGTAACTTATCATCAATCAAAAATTGTAATAGTACCAACGTAAAAGTTCTAGAGCAATTTATATTACATTCTGACGAAGACGTGATTAAAGAAGTTTTTGGTTGTTCTTCGCCTCAACTCAACACTGCTGCTATTTTTGATAGTGACGTAATAGATATATCACGGTAAGTGCTTTTTCACATTTATACATGTGTTTTTAAAACACTACTAATTTATAAGTTACATTAGATCAAAAAACCATTCTGTAAATTCTGAGGCTATCATCGGATTGTTGACACACTCTGATCCTCTCAGAAACATCAGGTAGTATACAAAAAGAAAAGGTGAACCTACAATAATCTTTTATGTTATGCTCGCAGATCAGGTAAAAAACATGTTGGCTATGAAAAAAGTTATGTACAGAATCTAATATGGCTGTTTGCTGTGAAGATGACAAATCCTACGAAGATGATACAGTAGAGTTGCTTAACGCATTTAAAAAGCGTGGAGAGAAGCTACTGCGTCGTATAGATTTAGAGCTAGAAATAATAAAGCAAAACAGAGAGGAACTAACAGCGAGGGAGCAGCAGATACTTCAAGAACGGGAGTTAATAAATACTTTTTCGTTTATAAATAGTTAGATCAAAATAAAAAAGTATTTTATAAAAGTTTCTCTTTTGAAACAAGACTTTCTCTAAACAAGGTAGTAAACTCAAAGTAAAACGCACATAAATCAGAACCCACTTTAATTTAATACATCATTCTTTATACAATCGACTTAGATGTGTTATAATAATTTAAACAGTAAAGAACAAGATGTATATTATTATAATAATAAACTAATTTCTTAGATTAGTGACATATTATTCTGAAAATTCTATGTTGACAGTTAGACCGATCGATCCCTTACTAGTTATGTATACGTGTTTGTTCGAGCCAATACTTTCATTTAATTGTTTCACTCCATATGCTTGAAGGTATTCAAAATATCTCAATGGCAATATACTCTTGAACTCTTCTGTTTCCACTAATACTCTTTCTCCATATTTTGTCTTGATTGTTTCCACTTTTAAAACTTTAAACCTCTTATTCACTATAAGATCTTTTGAATTTACATAAGGTTTGCGATATGTGGTTTTATTAAGAGTATTAAAATCCATATTTGCTTTTCTTTGACTAATTAAATTAATATTAGCAGCAATCTCTTTATATAGCAGATTACCACCATCTGCGTACTTTGCCAACCCACTTTTCAACCTATCACAAGAGTGAACACATTTTGAATTGAAACCGGCCCATGTGTATTTGCAGCCTCTAAACATAAATCAGAATCCACTTTAATTAAACACAATTGACTTGAATGCGATATTTTGCATCTGTCATACTGTCTCGCTAGAAAACCAAATTCAAAACATCTACACACATTTTCTCTGCACTTACATTTTTCAACATACGTGTGTTTTGAAATATGTTCCATTGAAAGTAATATAAAGCCGATCCTAATTCAAAACGTGCCCACAAGTATTTTACATTTGAAAGTATATAAGAATTCAGGTTTTCACATTTTACATTAAAGTATATAACGCCGATCCTAATTCAAAAGTGCACGTGTAACTTCTCGCTAGAAAACCAATTCAAAACAGCTCACACAGTTTTCTCTGCACTTACATTTTTCAACATACGTGTGTTTCATTGAAAGTAATATAAAGCCGATCCTAATTCAAAACGTGCCCATAAGTATTTTACATTGAAAGTATATAAGAATTCATGTTTTCACAACTATTTTACATTTGAAATTATATAGGCCGATCCTAATTCAAAAGTCAGGTGTATTTCTACACATGGAAAATACGTCTGTCGCGTTTTGAATTAGGACCGGCCCTATCTACCTACTAAGCGTAAAATAGAAAACTCCGTACGCCGCGCCGCGTATAACGTTTAGTTGTGTTTCTTTCTATCATACCTGAACCTCACTACATTTTCAATTCACTTATATTAATTCCAAATCCCCCTTAAATTAACTTCGCTGTGGGATCTAGCATTAAGACCCTCCCCTTACTGATTTAATTATAATACTACATTTTGATGTTTTCAGATGACCGGTTGTTATACGACTGTTTTTAACTCTAATTCGTTGTTTCTAACCAAACTCTTTTTTCCTACTCCAAATTAATCAGCATCTATCTTACTACAATGTATAAATTGCATTTTTATCAGTCTCAGAGCTGATGATCTTGTCTATGTAATCCTATGTCGGTATATTCTGCTTATTTAATGTCTTGTTAATTCCAAATGTGTGGGTTCCTATTTATGATAATTACAGCAGTGTCGATTTGATATTATGTCATATTGCATGGAATTTATTCAACCATTTTGAAAACTCTAATTTAGGGTGCCTTTTAATGAATTGTCGAATAAAAATACGTATTTAAATGCAAGTCTAAATTTTTTAACATTATTTTATATGAAATTAAAGATTCTACAAGATGCTTCCATAAATACTCCCTGTATGTTTGTTGTGGTTTGTTTAGCATTCTTCTTAATCTTCTTTGGGAATGAAACCACTCATAGTTTTTAAAATCTATTTTATTTACGTTTCGATCCATGACCTAGGATCGTTGTCAAAATAATAAAAATTTCAAGTTTGACGTTTATGACATAAATTGAAGGTTACTTTGATTTATTGATGTTTGAAATATTTGGTTTGAGTACACTAAGCAAAAATTTTAAAGTTTAAAAGAATGATTGCCTTCAATTTGTGTTGCGACCTGGGATTGACTTTCCTATGGTAGCCAATACGCTTAACGTGAAATCAGCTGATTAATTTTTATTGGTGAATTTTATATAAATTCAATAATTTGGGAAACATTTTTTAACATGTTTCTATTTATACAATTGAGAGATTTCTAATTTTATGTCTTATTTTACCGAGATTCAGTGAAGGGGGTTAAGCAACCTGTGGCGACCAAGATCCCCCAACATTTATAATTTGCCGATATAATGGTTTTCTAGTTAATATGCTTATTGTTATGTAATTAGTTATTGTATGTATAAATAGAAATCATGTATGTAGGCTGTATTTCATGTTAATATCGTAAGGAAAACCCAGGAAAAACTTGCGATGCTACCTAGATATCGTGGGCATTTGATCTTCATTTGTTGTTTCTTTTGTTATTTCTTTTAGTAATGGAATCCATTGTTTACTGAAAGTCACGGATTCGTTTGCAACGCAGTTATTTTTATGTAGGGTTATATAGGCAGCTTCTTTGATTTTGCGTTTTTGGTGGTTTTCTTCTTTGTCGATAATTTTTGCATCTTCCCATTTTATTTTATGACTGGAGTCCCATGCTTGTTGGCAAATCATGGATGTTTCAAATTTTCTATTTTTTATGTATGATTTATGTTCTCTTAATCGAACTTCAAATGATCTGGAAGTTTCTCCTATATAAAACTTATTACATTCGCACGGTATTTTGTAGATACAGTTTTTTGAATTTTGTATTGCGTTTTTGGGTTTTGTTTTTGTTAATTGTGCTCTTAGTGTATTGTTGGTTCGAAATACTGTTTTAATTCTAAATTTGTTTCCTATTCTTTGAATTTTTTCGGAGAATCCTTTTATGTATGGTATTGAGAGCATTTTGTGGTGTGTATCGTTGTTTTTGTTTTCTTTTCTTTATTTTTAGGGTTTTATTCATTTCTTTCTCTATTATTCTTTTAGGATATTTGTTTTCTATTAGTGTACATCTGATTAGGTCTTTCTCTTCTTTAAAATTTCTTCGTTTGATGATATTAATTTTGCTCTATCATACATGGTTTTGATAATTCCTCGTTTGACACATTGTGGGTGGTTTGAATCGAAGTTTAGGTATCTGTTTGTGTGCGTTGGTTTTCTATATACCGATGTATTAATTGTTGTATCGTTTTGCTAACTAGAATATCTAAAACGGAAGTTTTCCATGTGTTCTAATTCATATGTGAATGTAATAGTTGGTTCTATTTCGTTAATTGACTGTATAAAGTTTTAATTAATTCTATATTATGAGGCCAAATAGCATAAACATCATCAACGTATTTCCACCAGATCAATGGTTTCAATTCTTGTGTGAATATCACATCTTTTCGAATTCCTCCATGAATATATTACTGAAGATTGGGGATAGTGGACTTCCATTGCCATTCCGAAGCTTTGTTTGTAAAATTGATCATTTATTTGAAAATATGTGGTATTACGCATAAACCAAGTAATTCCATAATCGATGATATACTTAGTTTTGTTCTTTCTTTAAGATTGCCATCTTTTCGAGTTTGTTTTTATAATATTAAGCGTTTTGTTTATAGGGACATTTGTAAAGAGATTTACTACATCAAAGCTTACCATTGTGTGTGTATTTTCAATTTTTATGTTTGATAGTTTTTCTAAAAGTGTTGGTTGTTTTAATGAAAGAATCCGTTTTGCCTGCTAATGGATTTATAATTTTAGTAGAAATTTTGCTAAATTATGGCATGGTGAATCTATTGAGCTTACGATAGGTCTTAAAGGAATGTCTTTTTTATGAATTTTTGGTAGACCGTAAAAGTGGGGTGGTTTACTGTAATGTGGGACTAGTTTACTTCTTTCTTTGTCTTCGAATTCATTTTAAATTTAAATAGAGTTTTGTATATTTTATTTTCAATTGATTTTGTTGGGTCCGTTTCTAAACTGGTGTAATTCTCAGTGTTCAATAGTTCGTTGACTTTTGTGTTGTAATCGTTTTTATTCATTATTACTGTTGCATTGCCTTTGTCAGCAGGTAGAATTATAATTGAGTTATCGTTTTTTAGATTGCGAATTGCTTTTATTTCGTTATTACTTACATTTGGCTTTATTTTGTGATTCTTTTCTATTTCGATTTTACATCGTATTCTAAATTCGTTTGCCTGATCTTCTTCGAGTTGGTTTGCTGTTTCTCAATACAGCTAATTATTTCAAAGGTTGGTATTGATTTTGGTGTTACTGCAAAATTAAGGCCTTTTGAAAGAATTGATTTTTCTGTGTCGTTAATAGTTCTGTTTGATAAATTTATCACGGTGTTTAGCATGGTGTTCTTGTTTTCTAACGTTTTAGTTTGTGTGTTATTTTTCTCTATAAATAGGTTATTAAATTTCTTTATGTGAATTTCTTTTGTTTGGAAAATACTGATTCGTAGTAGGTTTTGCACTAACGAGAATTTTATCAAAATCATATTTTGTTACCTTTATTCGTATGAAATTTATAATGCCCTCAATATCTTGTTTTAACTTATAAATAATGTGTCGGTGGTTTTGTAGTCTTTCCTCATCATACTGTAACTTGCTCTTTCGAGAATTCTTGATAGTTTATTGCTTGTCTTTCCAAATTTGATTCTAAATCCTTTTGGTATTATTTCGTTGTTTCTGCACTTTATTAGGAATGTGAGTGAATTTTTGGAATGCGATAGCTTTAGGTTTAGATTGTCCAACTGTCTAAAACAAATACAAATTTCAGGCCCATACCTGACTTGTAAATACTCCCTGTATGTTTGTTGTGGTTTGTTTAGCATTCTTCTTAATCTTCTTTGGGAATGAAACCACTCATAGTTTTTAAAATCTATTTTATTTACGTTTCGATCCATGACCTAGGATCGTTGTCAAAATAATAAAAATTTCAAGTTTGACGTTTATGACATAAATTGAAGGTTACTTTGATTTATTGATGTTTGAAATATTTGGTTTGAGTACACTAAGCAAAAATTTTAAAGTTTAAAAGAATGATTGCCTTCAGATGTACACTAATAGAAAACAAATATCCTAAAAGAATAATAGAGAAAGAAATGAATAAAAACCCTAAAAATAAAGAAAAAGAAAACAAAAACAACGATACACACCACAAAATGCTCTCAATACCATACATAAAAGGATTCTCCGAAAAAATTCAAAGAATAGGAAACAAATTTAGAATTAAAACAGTATTTCGAACCAACAATACACTAAGAGCACAATTAACAAAACAAAACCCAAAAACGCAATACAAAATTCAAAAACTGTATCTACAAAATACCGTGCGAATGTAATAAGTTTTATATAGGAGAAACTTCCAGACCATTTGAAGTTCGATTAAGAGAACATAAATCATATATAAAAATAGAAAATTTGAAAAATCCATGATTTGCCAACATGCATGGGACTCCAGTCATAAAATAAAATGGGAAGATGCAAAATTATCGACAAAGAAGAAAACCACCAAAACGCAAAATCAAAGAAGCTGCCTATATAACCCTACATAAAAATAACTGCGTTGCAAACGAATCCGTGACTTTCAGTAAACAATGGATTCATTACTAAAAGAAATAACAAAAGAAACAACAAATGAAGATCAAATGCCCACAATATCTAGGTAGCATCGCAAGTTTTTCCTGGGTTTTCCTTGCGATATTAACATGAAATACAGCCTACATACATGATTTCTATTTATACATACAATAACTAATTACATAACAATAAGCATATTAACTAGAAAACCATTATTTCGGCAAATTATAAATGTTGGGGATCTTGGTAGCCACAGGTTGCTTAACCCCTTCACTGAATCTCGGTAAAATAAGACATAAAATCAGAAATCTCTCAATTGTATAAATAGAAACATGTTAAAAATGTTTCCCAAATTATTGAATTTATATAAAATTCACCAATAAAATTAATTAGCTGATTTCACGTTAAGCGTATTGGCTACCATAGGAAAGTCGATCCCAGGTCGCAACACAAATTGAAGGCAATCATTCTTTTAAACTTTAAAATTTTTGCTTAGTGTACTCAAACCAAATATTTCAAACATCAATAAATCAAAGTAACCTTCAATTTATGTCATAAACGTCAAACTTGAAATTTTTATTATTTTGACAACGATCCTAGGTCATGGATCGAAACGTAAATAAAATAGATTTTAAAAACTATGAGTGGTTTCATTCCCAAAGAAGATTAAGAAGAAAAGATGCTTCCATAACAAATTAGTCCGTTCAAAATTAAATATTATTTATTTTCTATCTAATTGATCTTGCGTAACACACGGTAGGTCACCATGGAGAAAGCAATGATATATCTCTCTCGGTTTAGCATGGCATCAAAAAAGAATGCACCAATTATTTTGTGTTCCCCAACAATACCTGTCCAAACGTTGAAGGACCAGGTTCGTTGACCCTAAACTTGTTTTGCCCATCTTGAATTTTGCGCCGACCAATAATTTTTAGTTATGGAGATTTAAGTTGTTCGTGGTTGGTAAAAGTTGACTCGTCAGTAAATAACGCATTGGGGATAAATCTTGGGTCTGTCGTGTTCTCTTTTGTGCCCATTAACAAAAATCAATAGGATTTTAGAAGTCATTCCCGTCTAGTTGTTGATGCAATGACATGATATCAACGAAATTTATAGTTCTTTAATATTCTAAGAAAATTTCTCCGAGAAATTCCGGAACCAAATGCTATGTCTCTGCAGCCAATATGAAGATCATCATACTATTTCAATTGAGTATTAATTTCATTCAGTATAAATAAAATTATTTTTTTTGTTAAAGCAAAATTGTGTATCTTTTCTTTAAAAATTCAACATTATACAAAATAATTCACAGGGAAAAATACGTTTTATATAAAAGTAAATTGTTTCAGATCGTAGATTAAGAATGTGTAATCAAAAGTATGTTTCCATTTGAAAAATAAAGCCGTTTTTAGAATTGCCTTTGAAACATATAATTAAGAATAGACATGACTGTTACATCAGCCCCTCCTTGACTTAAGCTTTATATTGATAATTTTTTTTTTTGCAAAATTTAGATTTTGAGATATTCCAGGTGGTCGGGTTAAATGCCCCATCTCGTATATTCCAAAAACAAATTACTACAAAATATACTCCTTTTCTATATAATTAAAACATTTAAATATTGCTTTAGAATTCCAATTAACTCGCTCGTATATTACTACCTTTCGAAGTTAGTTTTGATGGATTTTTTACTTAATTACTGGGCGTATGCCAATTTATTCTGATACGTATATTCATTTTGCTATTGAAAACTTACACTTTCTAGCAAAATTATACTTTAAAGCTTTTAGTACTAGCAAAAACTGATCTTTTGTGTCTGCTTGTAGCTAGAGGCGTAGCTAAAAGTAAGTAAAAATATCATTTAGCTTTCGGAATCTCATTATCTTTTTTTAAACTAAAAATTACTTTTGAAAAGAAAAACGTAGCTTAAGGTGCGTGTCATTAAACATAATAATTATCTAGAGTGCATGGCTTAGTTCTTCGTTGCTTTATATATTTATATCCTAATTGATTCTGCTCTATTTATATCTTTATAATCAATCATTAAACCAAAAACAAATTGTCATTATAGTAACATATGATAGAAAGTAAGAAGTAACGTTTATTTTATGCTGAACTCCACTGAGTTTCACATTTTTACAATTGATGCACCATTTATAAGAGGTTGGTCAACATGCACGCTTTATATGCATGCAGTTGTCCTTTTTTTTATTGCAGACGTTCACATTGCCGGTTTTTATTTAATCCTAAATCGAGTTACTTGATGTAACGGAGTGCGTATAAAACATATAGTGCACTCAGTTTGGTATGAAACGTATCACACACAACACAAAACGTTATTTGGAATTTAGTTACTGTCCCATCAAATTTTGAAAAATGTAAACCACGCGAGGGTCGCTTGAAATTACAAATAAGGAGTTTCAATTAGTGACTAACTAGTCGGAAGCAGTAGTTGTGCACTATTAAAAATAAAGTTTACACATTCAATTTAGTCACTATGTACTGTAACGATTCCTCAAATTGTCCTTTATATATTTAATTCCAATAAATACAAGTCTAGTAAATATTTTTCACAATCACAAATGTTTACAGTTTTATTTACATTATCACTATTTAAGCACTATTTGTGGGCACTAATTTAATCTTCTACATACGACGAATTAAACATTATTATAGCACTGATCTTACTGGTAATTTATTTATCTAACATATGTATATCACGTAACAAATATCTTTACATTAAGTTATGTATATATAATGTTTATTAGGACCGAGTTCAAATTAACACTCCTCTATTGCAACGGGGCTTATGCTTATATACATTTTCTACTTATTTATTTTCTAACCACCTTTCAGCATGCTGTACAATTTAAGCAAACATGGCCCAGTTAAAACGATGTTGGTGCAATTGGTTGTGGGTTTGTTATTTGAATGTGTGTGTGTGTGTGTGTGTGTATGTGTGTATGTGTGTGGGAGAATATGTGTGTGCGTGTGTATGCGTGTGTGTGCGCGTGTGTGCGAGTGTGCGTGTGTGGTGTGAGTGCTCTCACTAGTATGTGTGTGTGTGTGTGCATGTGTGGGTGCGTATGTTTCTTTTTCTTAGTGTTATGTTTGTACTTGCTGTCTCGACCATGGGCAACCGGAAGTCAGACACCGAGCTGTCCGCGTTCGTGTGTGTGTATGCGTGTGTGTGTGTATGTGTGGTGTGTTCGCGAGTGCGTGTGCATGCGTACGTATAGTGTCTGTTGGTCTGTGTATATGTAAGTGGTGCTTTTTTTGTTTTACCATCTGCAGACGCAAATCAGAGACTGAGCTGTCCGCAGTCATAGTACACGTCCCCGACCGTCGGCATCCGGAAATCGGGGATTGCTGTGCATCGTCCCTGAACTAGAGCGCGTTTGTATGTGTGTGTTGTTTTGTTTTATGTAAAGTTGTTTTTATTTTGCACATCTATGTTTCGAATTGTTTTTCTATTTTATGTTAATTCTATGTTAGTGTATAATATCCTATTCTACTACAATATGAAAACCAATTTATACCTATTCTAAATCTACGATTAGTATTAATTTAGAGACGATTTGGTGTACCTTGGTTCATACGTTGTGTTGCAATTGTTCGATTTCACGGTCATAAGGAGAAGAGTGCACCTGGAATATCCAGTGAATGTTTGTGAATGTGATGTGTTCCTTTCGGTAACGTTTGTGCATAGTCTTTGTGATTTTGTCGGCAAGTGTATGCAGGTGTTTAAATGTGTATTCGTTAAAGAGTACTTGTGGTATCGGTATGTTTGCTATTGTGTTTCTTTCGTTGTGTGTGTTAGGAAAGCCTTCACAGTCGAAGAGCATGGGCTCTGATGATACAACTTGTCCACGTCCACACAAGTGCTGTAACATAATTTTTTGCCGTTTTATAAAATAAAGTATCAATGCTGTATTTAAAATAGTTTAAAGTAAACAGTTATAATTTTATTGATGCGAAATTAAATTGAGAGAATATTCTCACAGTTCAAAATAAAAATACAGAGTGTTTCATAACCAAAACACGATTCCGAACGCATCGATATTGATACAATAGGCTTGCGCGAGTTCATCACTGATGCCCAACGATTTCCGGTCGAACAGATATTCACGTCGTTACACGAAACAAGCAAACATGTCTGATAAAAGTAAGCGATGTGACTTTAAATTCTTTAAGTGCTTGTGGTAGGGTCTCTAGTTACACGGCATTTATCAATGCGCAAATTTTGATGTAACATTCCGCAAATCTCAAAGACCAGACGTACTTTTATAGCCATCTATAAAATTTATTATGTAGTTTCGATTCAATTCTGTACTTCCACACTTAGTAGTGTTGGTGTTTTATCACCTGATGGCGTTTTTATTTACTTTTGCCATAGTACAGAGATTGTTTTAAAATTATATCATTATAATAGCTTCGATTACTTCATAGGATTCTTGGAAACTATTTCACTCTGATGAGGCTTAACAAACCGAAACCGCCGGTCAGTGGATGTTTCCTCCCCTGTGAAGTAATAAAGCTAATGTTTTGTTAATGGCTATATAACTACTAGCCCGATTTGTATTTGTCAATAGCTCTTATTATTTTCATAAAAGTTGTTTACAGATACATCTTACTTTATATACTACTTTATATACTATTTTTTATTGCGGACTGCAAATAACTTGTCTTTTATATATATATATATATATATATATATATATATATTGCTGTGATATCGTTGCAATGATCCCATGCGCCTTTTTTTCTTTTATAAATAAACAGATTAAGAATTTCCCTTTTCTGAATTTTTATCTTTAATTTTAATTTTTTTATATGTCTCGACTAGCTCAGTTTTTGACCACGCACAGAGCTTGCGACAATACGACAACAAAGAATTTTATTTTTCCCCTTTTTATCTCCATTTCCTATGTATTTTGATCTAAACACAATTAACCACAATTTATATAATGTTTTCTAAATATTTACAATGTAGAAAAACGTTTAAGAAATCTTTGAATATAACCTCCTTTTAATAATTGAATTAAATTCTTTGAGTAATTATCATTCTCGTTAATTAAACAAAAAGCCAGGAAAAATCACCCATGTTATTATTATGTGAAGCCCTATTATGAACGTTCATTAAACTTTCTTCAATCTTTACGTAATTTATAACGTGTACTAAAACGATCTTTGTTGATCCTCACATAAAGTTTTCATGAAAGCAATGTTTAAAATAATCCAAAATAAAAATACAACAAAATATTCAGATTGGCTAACCTATTGTCCCTTTGTGGCTTGGCTCATTCCCCCTGCTCGGACTAGTTCCTGCTGTTTCAGTTTCAGCTTAGTGCTTTAAATAGTCCAACGTTGAATCCAGAGTCTACTTTAGATATGGTTTGCATTTTCCTTTTTATAGCTTCTCCTGATTAATTCATAAATTATTTTAGAGTCCTTGTTAAATTTCCTGGTCGGATCATGTAAGTGTTTAGATGCCTATTATGTTTCCTTGTAGGATCCAGTAATTGTTTAAATACTTGTTGAATTTCCACGTCGGATCCAGTAATTATTCAGAGTCCTTTTATTAAAACTTAGAATCTATTTAAAAATAACCTTTTATTACTTACGTTTTTGAGAATTAAACGACGAACCTTATTTAATTTTGCTCTATCACCATTACACAATTTATTAGCTATAAAATCACTTGCAATTCTTGTACGGAAAAATCTTCTTTCAGGTGATGTAAACTTCAAGTTAAACTGATTTGTTTACAAATCCTGTCGTATTTAATTCAACGATTATAGCGTTGTACGTGATTCTTACATGCAAGATTTTGGGTATTTCTACTAAATTTTGATGTATAAACGAAGTTAATGCGCTATTTCCTGCACGTACGACTTCAAGTTATTTGCATTGGTTCTCTTGGATTTTCACTTTCCCTGTTCACGTATGTTTTGTTTGTACAATAAATTTGATGAACTTTGCTTTTATCACCATGCCGTATTTATTCCTAATCTATCTATCAGCCTTAATTTAATTTATGTATTATATGCGTTTTGTATCTTACGCATTTTTAAACCTGCTTGTTTAGCTGGGATTCTTTGTGTAATGATGATGTATTACTCACGCGTATTGTGTTGCAGCTTCTGTCCACGTCGTTTTATGACTTGCCAAGTTGTTTATTTAATTAAATCTTCTAGAGTACTTTTCATTTCTTAAAATAATTATAACTATAGTTGGTACTTGCTTTCCAGCCTAATCGTTAAATTTCTCATTTTCTCGGTAAAAATGTCTAGTTTTCTGAACTCTTATGCTGTTTACATGAAGCGCACTATACTAGTGATTCTATCTACTCCTAAATGACCCTATTAACATAGCAATATTTTATATATATATATATATATATATATTATACCTCCTGATTTTACTTTGTTTAATAATAGTCAAGCTATCCGCCGACACAGCAGGTTTTCATAGTTCCATCTCGTACACGTAAAAATTTTAAGTGCCTTTAAAGCTCCGAATTGTTGTGCTATTTTCGTCCTAGAGGCAAGATCACAAAACGCGTTCTCTAAATAATTAAAACTGTTAAACTGACGCCCAATGCTTTGAGGCTCGAAATAAGTAAGAATTTACGTTCACCATTACAAATTAATTTTGCTACAATCTATGATTATATATTATTTCCATTCATCTTGTTGTCGCTGTACATCGTCGCTAAGGTGAACCTTTTGCATCGCTATTAGGTTTTGAGTAATTTATTGGTTGAAAATATGTATTGTTGTCGTGTTAGTTGAGGATATTAAATTTATTGGTATTAATTAGAATTAGTAGTATTTAGTTTTATTGTAATTAGTACTTTAGTTGTTAAAGCTTTAACCAATTTAAACATTAATTTTTTTCTTTGGATTTTAATTTTGTTTTTGGTTTAATTTTTCATGATTTGAGAGATTAGTTTAATTTATTAAGATTATGTATTGCGTTTCTTTTGTTTGTGCTACGAAGACGACAATTCTTTGTTAGATTTTGTATAACAAATTTCAGGTTCAGGTATTAAATAGGGTGGCCTATATCTATTTAGGCCTATATTTAATCCCAGAAAAATGTTCTAAGTATTTTCAAGCACAAGGTCCCATAACGGCATAAAGCACAAGAATAAACAAGGGATGCGCTTAAAAAGTTCTAAAAAGTCATTATTATTCACCAAGAAGTTTTATAGATTTTTTAAATGACTTTTATTAAAATATTTGTGGCTGTTAAATTTATGCACCGACTGGTAGCGATCAACTTATCAACTAGTACCTATATAAACTGCTCGTTGTTTTAAGTAGCCTGATTCCATTACATTTCAATTTTCAATGACATCCTTTGAAATTGTCATGGATGTTTCTGAACGTTTCCTTATGTCGATCTATCTTGCAAACACATTCTATGGGTGTATTTTCGATTATGTATATGAATGAAGATGATTTTTTTATTGGCCAACAGGATGATTTCTGGTGTTGACTTGTGCGCTTTCTTTTAGCAAAAAGTCATTATTCTTTTAATGCTGTAACATAATTTTTTGCCCTTTAATAAAATAAAGTTGCAAGGCGGAATCTAAAATAGTTTAAAGTAAACAGTTATAATTTAGTTGGTGCGAAATTAAATTGAGAGAATATCTTACAATTTAAAGTTCATAATTGCACAATTTAAAGGTTTATAATAGCAATCGCGCAAGCGCGGAAAAAGCGACGCCACGGGCGGTTGGTAACGCTAATCTTTGTACAGATTTTGGCGCTCCCATCTGTCAATGACGTCACCAATGCACAAATTTAATACCCTGAGTTAAAGTTGGCTTCTGTTGAAGTCCATCAGGGCTACTGATGGCCCTTTTAAGGCAATTAACGGAGGGTACGCCTAACGTCCATCCAAATGGCTTCGACTGGATCTCAGGGCTCCACTCCGGAGTGATTAAAGATGGTGCTCCGGCGTGGAATGCGGTTCGGCCAACGGCTACAAATTACCTCTACCTATGTAGGGAAAGGGCAGGAACAGGTATAAGGGCGACAAACAAAGACAATCAGGCAAGGAGATCTACATAAATAAAGATAAGGCATGATACGATACCTGACAAAACCGCTCTTCACGAAGGTCAGAGGCAAAAAGCCCCGTTTTCTAAGCGTCTTTCGGAAACTCCCCACATTTGTCTTTTTCAAGCGTCGGCGCGAAGTTCCCGTTCCGGTCGAACAGACAGTCACGTCGTTACACCAAACAAGCAAGCATGTTTGGTAAAAGTGAGCGATGTGACTTTCATATTCCTTAAATGCTTGTGGCAGGGTCTCCAGGTACATGGCATTTATCAATGCGCAAAAAAAAATAAGAAAGGAAATTATCAAATGTTAAATTAAAATAATATAAACTTGGATTACAAAATGTAAAAACTCCCACATTTAAAGAAAATCTACCTTAGCAACGCAATATGGCGGAACCACATTAGGCGTTTTACACGAGGTATCGAAATGCAA
Source organism: Platerodrilus igneus (assembly GCA_036346225.1). NCBI lineage: Eukaryota > Metazoa > Arthropoda > Insecta > Coleoptera > Lycidae > Platerodrilus > Platerodrilus igneus. Next base: position 1,007,888 of record JARFIW010000957.1, read on the forward strand.
GATGGCAACAACTGTTTGAGGATTCGTTTGGTGAAGCTTGAATATTGCATCTTATGTCGATGGTTAGTTTAACATGCTATGAGGATGGTGTATCAAGTATAAACAGCTGACGAGGATTTTTTTATATCGGTAACGTACAATGATGATGAAGTTATTTTGAATTTTAAAATGTCACGTGCGATTATGTTTGTATTGATGTTGGTTAGCTTAAAAATTTAATATCTCTTTTTATTACGTTCGGTAGATAATTTTGAAAAATATTGCTAGAGCATTTCATTAAGGAAATTTTGTTGAATGAAGATTTAAATTATAATATTAATACCTGTTCGGCCGTTATCATAAATGTTAATTATACAAAAAGGAAATTTAAATGAATAAATCTAAAAGTTTGTTTGCTTAACAAACAAGTTGCATGTGTTGTTGACAGTTTTGAAATAATTTAACCTTCAGTGACCTGAATTTTTAGTTGTTCATGTTGCACTTTTTTAGTAATTTGTTATTTTAACTAGAAAATTAGATAATTAACAGAAACATATGTGAACCAATTTGTCAGATCTGATTCTTAGGCAATTTGAAATTTTTAATTGTTACCTTATAAAAAGAAACTTAATTTTTGACTATTTAAAAAGTAGATAATTATAACTTTGAAAATTGCTCATGATAAAATATTTTTGTACATATCTGTCTTATGAAATAAAGAGAATATTTATTTATTTTTATTATAAATGATGAACCAATTTGGTCATTTAATTTAGTAAGACTGATTTAAAGAGATGAATGTAGTATGATGTTAAAATCCAGTGAATATCTTAAGTATCCTTAGTTGGTTTTGAAATGCAAACAGCTGTCTCCATTAATTTGTTTTAATATATTTATGCATTTATTACTGTTACGCACTTTGAAAGGTTTCTGCACTTCCCTTTCAGGTTTTTCTATCACAAATTGTTACATTAAAGGTGTAGTGGCGTCTGGCAAATCCGTCCTTTCACAGAACCCCTGTGTCTCATCAAAATCCCCTGAAGTTAGAGTTCAGAGTTAGACCGAGGACCCCATAAAGGACCTTTGGCAGAAAATTTACATCTCACGTGTAATAAAAGTCTACGTAGTTTTCTCTGCGAGTCTCTTTTCCTTTATTGGGGAGGGTATAATTATTTTCTATAAAAGAAAATAATATAGATTACAAAAATACACATTTCAATGCCATTTAACATTTCAACAATCATTATTTACTTACAAACAAATTTGTGATTTATAGGAAATGATAATGCAATTCCGTCAATTTTGATAGCCTCATGCACTGCAAATTGTGGAGGATGTTCATTATGGCTACAATTTGATGGATATAATTCTTTAAGCCATTGTCAGTGAATAAAACACGCACTGCTCCAGTTAACTAACTCTGCCCGGTTGGGTGCGTTTTGTATTCGATGTATTAATGACTAAATTGTATGTAACATTTGTAACTGTTGATTTATAGATTTAGATCATAATAAACAAGTTGAAAATGCAAGGCATTGTCGCAACGAACTTCCACATGTAGACTTACTTTAAAACAATTTAAAGAAATTAAAATTATTATGTTGTAATAATTATAAGTATTCAGATAAAATACAAAAATTTATAAACAACAAAAGAGACATTTTAATATATTTTATTTTATTGAATAAATATTTTAAAAGCTATATATTAGTTCTCATCAATAAGATAAGAAATTTTTTTTTTTTTATATGAATCTAATTATTTTCGGTAATCAAAATTTAAGTTTAAACAATGTCTATAATATTGGAATAATTGGCATGAAATGCCATAAATTGTTCAAATATGTGTCGCATATTGATTTTAAACTTATTTAAAATTTTAATTATCCCTGTGGATTTTCCCGGGGGCTCGGCGTCCCCGTGGCCCGATTTTAACTGACATCAAAACTTAAGCTCTGAACACCGAGCTGAATCGATTGATGTATCACACATTGATGTCCGACCATTAAAAAGGCCTCGGACACACAGACACACAGACAAATAGATTTCATAAACGAACGAAGTTCGTTGAAAAGAGTTAGTGATGCGCACTTTCAGTTCACTTATTCCGGGATGCTCGAAATCGTAACATCAAACTATGTAATGCATTCTTTTTACTTGTAAATACGTTCTAATTAATTCATCAATAAATGTTTGTTCTTACCTTCTTTCAAGGGACACAAAGTAGATTGTTCATTGTCAAACCCGTTCGACGATTATCCTCGAAATATATGTGCAGAAGATAGAGCTTATCAAAAGAAGTACAGCATCTTCCTATTTCAAACACCAACGTATAGTTCCATTGTTTTCATCCCTTAGTCTTGTAGGAATCAAATCTATAAAATCAAATTAGAATTTTTGCTCCTACATTTTATGCAATGTCTATTCCAAGTGTTTACAACTTTATTTCTAAGCTCACTTTTGATTTCGATCGTTACATAAGAAACGCGTTCTCATGCGCACACACACTGAAACTAAATACATGCAAATTACTTCCTTACATCGTATAGGAAACTTGTATATTATTTAACATAATATGATCCTTAACCTTAGAACTAGAAATAATTAATATTACTAGAATATTTAAAATGTTTTTTACTGATGTAATTAGAATCATATTCCGTCTATTGCAATTATAGAAATTTATAAGGGAATGATACTTTCTTTCATACCGTATAAAAGTTAATGTAATTACCTTTTTAAACATTGATTAAACATCAGTTGCAAATTTTATATACAACGATTGTAGTTTCACTTCTGGACGTTTCACGCTAATCTACAAACTTGTAGGTATGTGTAATTGCTTATGTATTATTGCTTGTCGATAGGTTTCACTTTTCTAGAAATTCACTGTATTCATTAGCGGCATTAGAAAATACTAAAGGTACGCATTATTACGCAGGTTTGTATCGTATACCATTGATCATCGAATAGAACAAATTTGTGCAAAAAAATCTACCTTCCAATTCAAAGCATTTCTTCTTGGCATAAACCTAACATCATTCACTTTACACTTAGCCCCAGCTAAAAAAGCTAGCACTTTGAAAACAGATACCACATTTTTTAAACAATTGCAATTGCAAAATTGAAACTCTGGCACTAGTTTGCTATTAAATAGCACCAAATTTGAGAGTTATCACCAATGCCATTTCCGAAATATAACGTACGAAGGAGAATTGATGTATTCTTAGCCTACTATTGAAACAATTAAAAGTTGAAACTTAGAATACTTTATTGTTCAACATAGTCTCCTTTTAAACGATTACACATAATACAGCGATACTGCAACGCCTTTGACCCTTTAAAAAAATATTCTTATTGATCTAAAAACCAGCCTCCACAGCTTCTATTACCTATACATAAAAATTGATGTTTTTTTAAACTTTTTTCGGTCATGGAATAGGGTGCAACAGTAAATTTATGATCCACTAGTAATGACAACTAATTAAAACTAGTGTATGCCGCACTGAGTACGTCGTACGTTGGGGTCCTAGAGTAACTTTTTTAATTATCCAAAGTGAGTTAACAATTTATTGAATAGGGAACTGAGACTAAAGGGGTTCTTGGAACAAAATCGCCCCTCGTTGTAGGTGCTAGTTAATCAATAATTATTTAAAAGAGATGAAACAAGGTTATTAACTTAAGTGGAACAAGCGTGACCGCGGCATAACTCGGGCATGAAACCTGCAAAAGCACAAGAATCGTCGTAGATTGGTTGTTAACACGGTTCGAAAAGATTTTAACGCAAGACGATAGTTACTATTGACATTGACATAATCTTTATTGAGTTTCAATTAACAAATTTTTACTCTTAATCTAATTGGTTTTTGATTGAAATTTGGAAAAATTTACATTTTTGATCTGACTATTGCGAAAATAAGTGTTTGCTTGCTGTCCTAGTGACAGCCGACTTAAGATATTTCATTTATAAACTAAACTATGCTAATCTATAACTACGGTCTTGGGTCTTCTGTACTTCGTCGGTGCGGTCTCGTCGTAGTCCACGGCTGTCCTGATGAGGGGGATAGTTACTATACCGAATGTTGACTATATTATCACCACACGCGAGCTGAGCACAGAACACACTGGCAGAATTGCAGTTGACTATATCAAAGTACACGAGCTGGAAATAGAACAAACTAAGAATCGCCAGATATTCCAACTCATTTTTTGTGGTACCCAAAAATCTGTACTTTCATTGGACAAACTAAATTTGGAGGTTCTTTTACATTCAAAACTCGAAATACACAATTCCATTGGTTAAAGACATCATTTACGTTATTCAACACAGGAATAATACGAAATGGAAGTGTGAATATATAATTTCAAATTCTCCGAAAGACATTCGTTAGTGCTCATCATAGCCTAAGGAATTACCTTGCAGTGCTCCCCATAGCCTGCAAACCCTTCAACGAGCAGCGCTCTTCAGAGCCTGCTATATAACAACACGCAGCGCTCCCCATAGCCTACGTATTCTGCGACGGGACGCTGTCCGACGCCGTACCCAGGGCACGTCATTGTAATTCATCAATCCATAGTTAACAAACCACCTATGAACGTTAAGCTCCGTTCCATGCTTCACCGACAAGTCGTTATTGTGATTGCATCTGTCAAACTCAACCACCGGGACGACATCCTCGTAGAGGCATCATTACCACGAAGCCTGCCGAAGAGTTCAGAAGACAACCGAAGACCTTCTGTGAACCCTCTATACTTGTATATATTGTAAATTAATAGTTTTTAATTTCATATCATAATTCTTTGTAACGTAACGTTGACGAACAATTAAAACACGAAGCCTTCCGAAGAGATCCGAAAACCACCGAAGATGTCTGGACCTCTTCAAACTGTACATATCTCCTAATCATTGTTGTTCAAGTTCACACTGGGCCTCATACGCAACTTCCAAAGCATTCCGAAGAAATCCGAAGACTACCGAAGACTCATACAACCCGTTAAACTGTACATACATTTATTTAATCAGTGTTTAAGTTTATTTTTGGTTCCACAAGCAACCATGAAGGCATCCGAAGACTTTCGAAGATTACCGAAGACTTCCGAGCTGCTTCAAACTATTAAAATCATTCAAATATTAACTATTTCATGTTTATTTTCATGTATTTATGAATTATTTTTGCTTGTAATTACTAAACGAATAATCAAGCCAAGCCTACATGCTACACACTCGAATGATAACACGAAAAAGAAAGGTGCGGATAGAAGTGAAAATTTTCAAACACTAAGTTTGACAGCACACGTGTCAAAAATATTAACTAGAATTGTACAAAGACTGATGGAAAAAGAGGTTGACAAAATATTAGGAGAAGATCAATTTGGGTTTAGGCGAAACAGAGGAACACGGGAGTTTTCGGGGTGATAATGGAGGAAACGATAGAAACATGAGAAAGCGTGTATATAGGGTTTGTAGATTTGGGAAAAGCATTTGACAATGTAAAATGAGAAAGAAGGTTCGAAATACTCAAAAAGATTGGAACGAGTTTTAGGGATAGACGGATAGTACCTACCTTATACAAAAAGCAAACAGCAGTAATAGAATTAGAGCAGGAACGTAGAGAAGTAAATATTAGGGAAGGTGTGTGAAGGGGATCTGTCTTATCCCTGTTAATTTTTAATTTGTATATCGAAGAGGCAATGAATTCTGCACACTTTAGGAAGACATGTGGAAATACTATGCAAAGACAAACGATTAATATACTTAGATTTGCAGATGATATAGCGGTATTAGCATGTAGCAAGGAAAAGTTAGAAGCAGCTCTTAATAAACTAAAAATAGTACTAACAGAGAGATACGATATGAAAGAATAACAAAAATAAAATGTTGGTACTAGGTTGTAAAGGAGGGGAAAATGAGTCAAAAACCAGAATAAAAAAAGGAAACGAGGATTCCAAGAGGATAAGGATTTGTGCTATCTAGGAAATCAAATAACGCAAAATGTGAAAAGTGCAAAAGGTATAAAACAAAGATTATCACAAGGCCGTGCTGCATTTAACAAGAAAAATCAGCCACTGTGTTCAAAGACAATAAACATAGAAATAAGAGAAAGATTGCTGAAAGCGTATGTGTAGTGCACAGAACTGTACAGTTTTGAAACGTAGACAGTAGGAGAAACGGACAGAAAAAGCTTTTGAAATGTGATGCTACAGACGAATGATGAAGATTGTAACATATAAATTTTCCTGCAAATTTATTCGTCGACTTTACCGCTGTGCATCTATTATTTTAGTCTTTATTCAACAACGTTTATATTATTGATTCATTCGGTATTGCATATTTAATAACCAACAATCTTCAAGGCACACTACAATTTTAATTACAATTACAATCTACTACATATCACATTGTCCTTATTGATAACATGAATACAAACCGATTCGCGTGCTCCTACGTCTTTGTAATATCTAAGATTTTCAAGTTGTTCCGACGATCCGTGACAGATAGTCACTTTTCGTTTCCTTCGTTGAACTGAAAGGTCGCTTGGTGTGTTTAAAAAAAACACTCAAGATGGTGAGGAAATTAAGTTTTCATGGCAGAGACGCCGTAATAAAGGCACAGTATTCTAAAAGTTGTCCGTGACAACTTGTGTGAAAGTGTACTGTACAAACTCTTCTTGGCGACGGTTTGTTTAAATGTGTAATCATATTAAAATTAATTATGCAATTTATTACAGTGCAACTCCGATAACTCCGATAACTCCGATAACTTCGATAACTTCGACAATTCCGACAACTTCGATAACCCCGACAATTTGATAATTCCGATGTAATACTATGTAATTTCGATACAGCTTTAGGTTATCTTGAACATTTTCTATTTGGTCTGGTTCAAGCAAATTTTATGGAGCTCGTTTAATATATAAATGCGTAAGCAATTTGTTGGACATATGGTGCCTTTCGCTATGCAGCTACACCTGTCGTGTTTAGTCGATGCTTGACATGTCATTTGAAGGTTAAAGGTCATTGCCGCTGTGGGTAAGAACGTTTAAAATTTTAAGATAAGGCTGCCGTAATAAAGTTCATTACGTAATCTACGTATGTAATGAATTATTTTTTGAAGTTTGTAATTACCTCAGGTTGTTGTATACAATTCATTATGGCTCGTGCGAATAATTTTGTTAATTAATTTGCTAAAAGCTTATTTTGTTAAAATGTAAAGTTACAATGAGTATAACATTTTTTTGTATTAAATGGAGTGTAGAACCTTGGAAATTGTACCTCACCGGTTGTATGTAGAGGATAGTAACATGTGCTGACAAACAATCGTGATAATCATCTTGTTTGCCATAATTTGAAATACCAACATGCTGATTTACTACGGTCTAAGTCCTGTATAATGAAGTTTGAACTTAGATTAATTAATTAATTGATAATATTTGCCAAAAGTTAAGTAAATTTTTTAAAGAACTGTAAAGTCTTAGTAGCGCTACCCCAGACTATAGATTATGAAAAATAATGTCCAAAAGTTAAATATCTAATTCAAGAAACTAAATTCATAAGAATTTTATATTTTTTTATTTAGTACACTTATAATTTAAAATGTTCATTACTTGTCTTAAAAGAGAATATAGAGTTATTTTTGACTTCAGTTCATTACTCAGTAATCATTAAATTTCTCCAAAGTTTGTTAGGTATTTAAAAGGTTAAACTTACCCGAATGTGTACCACGATATAGTGGAAACTAATTGAAACTAAATCAAAGATTACCTGCTCATACTGGTTCGTAAGATATATAGGGTATCTATGTTAGTAGTAATTATGTTTCAGAGCCGCCCTAGTCGTCGTTAGTTCATTAAAGAAGACGACCAGATGTAAGTATCATATTTGTGACAATCAAACGTATTTAAAGTGGTTAGCGATAATCTAGGTTTCCAAATTTTCCCTTTAAGCAAATTGATTTAGTCAGTTGCTTTATAAAAAATTTAGGTGGCGTCCATTATCTTGTTTTTTCCAACTTTAGTAAACCCACTGACCCAATCTCATGCGACCGTGGGTCAAAAACTCAATTATCTAAAAGTCTTAAGAGTTTTCTTTTACTAAAAGCCAATTACCATCCTAACCTTACCCTGGGTTTGTTACAGTTACATAAGAATTCTCGATAGGTAATATAAAAATCTACCAGGATTTATTTTACTGTGGATTAGATTTAATATACATAACAAGATATCATGAATAGACAAAATTAAAAACAAAAAGGTTCTAGGACTGGTAGGAGAATAAGGAAATGTGTGGAAGGCAGTAAAAAATAGGAAATATGGGATGATATGACACATAATAAGGCATGAGAGAATAGTGCGAAATATATTAGAAGCAGAGGAAGGAAAAAGAGAGGTAGTGGTAAACCTAGATTAGACTATTGCACACAGATAGTGAAAGATGTAGGCTGTGGGAATTTCTATGCAGAATGGAAATCAATGGAGGTACGTGTCTAACTTCCAGGACGAAAAACCTAATGATGAAAGTTAACTGTCTTTAAACCTGTTAATTATTGTAAACAACTGCAGGTGTTGGTTTTGCAATATTCTCAACAAACGTTGATTTTGCAAAAGGAGTAATTGGAAACGTATTGATTCGGCAAATGTCTAAGTGAAGGGGATCTTTGTAGCCGTTAGGTTGCTTAAACCCCTTCGCGTACCGTTGAATATCGGCGAAATAGAGTATAGTTTGGAAAACAATAGAAAGGGAAAGTAAAAATACAAGGAAAAAGATTAGTGCAAGGCGGTACTTTATTTAACAAGAAAAAAGCAGCTGTGTTCAAAGACAACAAACATAGAAACAAAAAATCATCTACAGGGGGCGGTGTGACGTAACAGTTAATTGGTGCACCGAGTAGCTTACAGTGGTGCGGATGGGTTCTATGAAAAGCAATAATACTTTTAGGGGTATAGAGGTAGTGACACTATTACCAAATACCTGTATGCTTATCTTGAAAGGTTTTTGAACTCCTAGCCTTTGAGCGCTAACCCGTCTGAAAAAAATTAATCTAAGCGGAAGGTGGGTTTTCCGAATAGCTGTATGGCGGTTCTTGCTGCCGTTGGAGTTGATTGAGTTTCTCTTACACCTTGAAAAATACTCACTTCTGCTTAGAATTATAAAAAAACTCCACTTCGTCTATGTCTAACCTATATTGCCAAACATGATTTGTAACAGCAAACAACAACAAATAACAAACATACTAACATCTTTACCTAATTGGCCAAAAATGCGGGTCGCTTAAAAAAATTTCGTGAAAACTTAACTAACAGAATTTTACGTACTAATTCGATTTTACAATAATATTATTTTTATGAAAATGAAATATACACAACAAGCTTTATTGTCCTTGTCGTGCAACGCATTAAATAAGCATGTACTACGTTGGTAGTCCGTTTTAGTAAGCTTTACGCCGTATTATTACAATTAATCACAGATATACAATAGTTATTAACTAAAACAAACGACATGTGATTATCATAAGCTGGGTAAATAACAAGATAATCGACTTGTAGTTCTATTCGCAACTCAATTTTCTTGTTCACAAAATTCCATCGACAATCAATGCTGGAGATAGTTGCAAGTAAAAATTCAATTGTAGTTGAACAGAAACTCTCACTCTGACAACTTCTACAAGATCGGAAGTTTTTCACATGCGTATTTGCTCGCGTACCGAAACCCGTTTTTCACTATCAGTTCTGGATATAAACATTGCCACGATCTATCATCGTACCTGAATTTCAACATCTCCCGCATCGCGATGGATGCCCGCGTGTAGATCGAATTCAAGAATTTGACATCTGATGATCTGATATTTAATATGTAAACCCTATTTACTATCCGTTGGTTTATATAAGTGTGCTTCCTAGGGGTACATTGCATACTGTTCTCGTTCTCACGAGTTGTGCGTGTAAAATGTTATGCTTTTGAGGTCATTGTGCGTTCAGTCTGTGTGAACCCTAATTCATTCCGATGATATTATATGCAATGCCGGTAGTCTGCGGTATTCGTTCTGTTCTCAACATAATTGATACAGATATTTTATGAGTATTGTGGGTTTGGGGTGTCGGTCTCATGGTTAACTTTTCCTCTAACTTGTGTGAATTTGTACAAATACCTTGAATATGGACGGTTATTTCACGGTTCTATTTGTAATTTTTTTAATTTAATACGAAGGGATGTAATGTACCGATATTTACTAACGTTTGTATTTTAATGTTCCTGGTGCTTTCCAATTTAATTTGACATTGAAATAGAAACGTTATTGTATGTAAACTACCATCGCTTCTAAACATTACAGAATGTTTTTGTGCTCAGTTGCCTATTTGAAATTAATAAACCTATTTCTAATACCTAGTATTTACGCAAGTAACGCGCTAGCGTTACAACTGCCAACAATGCACCTTAACGCATTTACCGTCACGACAAAATCATCGCCACGACAATTTACTACCACCACAATTTACCATCACTCCCTACAATAACAAGTTGAATGACAAGCTGGCATTAATCAGGTAGATGATTAAATCAAAATATTTAAATTTTACCACCAAAGCACAAAATGTGAAAATGCCAAACTGTATGTAATATTCAAAGCAATTTTTGGGCAAGACAACCGCTTTTTAAATTAGATAACAAAGTAAAGGTCGAATTTGGTTAAGTGAACTTAGCAGAAACCATCTGATCAACATTCACTAAATTCGCTGTTCATTTTAACAAAGGATTATTTAAGCACATGATTAATAAACCGCAAAAATATTCTTTAGAACGTTTTGTGAAATGGTGGTTGTTAGAACAGATTTCAGTAATATACATTTAAAGAATAACAAAAGCTAGATATATTTTCACAAATGATTTCAAATATTTTGGCAAATGTTTTTAATAGAATATACTTTCTACCTCCCCTCTTGGTATCTTTAGCACAATGTAGGTGCTATGATGAACATGAACAGGAAGTTCAAATATACTGTAGCGGGCTACTACTACCGCGTTTCACTAATTTAAAACAAGTAATAACAAGAGTCTTTATTACTCACTGTTCACAAGTCTAATTAACAGTATATGCCTTATTTATAGATGTTTTCAGTCCAATTAACAATAAAGCACTATCACACTAATGAATTTACAAGCACTAATATCTTGTTAAACTAACTTCTTAACTATAGGTCCGTTAACAACACTAACACAACTATTTATTTATTACACTTTTGTCTATTTATGTATTCTACAAGCTGTATGTACATTAGACACGTTCACATAATATAACATTTATGTTTACTCGTGGACTTCAAAATCTCAACTATTTAACTTTACACAATATAATTTATATTCGACATTCTGGTATAGACTAAACTCTGTACTTCCTTCGGTCTTATTTATACCCTGAATTAAAAAGGACGATTCATCCTCCAGTAATTGCTAGAAGATTCTCGGTCCATGGAGAATATACAGTGCTTACGGCGCTTGTGTGTTTGACGGGTTGCCTAATAGTAGCTCGCAACAATACTTTATTCGATAGTTTTTGGAATGCATTAAAGCTATTGGTACTGCATGTATCTTTAGGTTTGGTGGTCTTAAAGGTGTGATTATGTAGCCAGATTGTAACTCTGGTGCGTTACTTCAGGAAACATTATGCAGTAGAAAAGGATTTATTAAAATAGGTTAGTTAAATGAGCTTTTAACACAAAAACACCCTGTAAAATTTAGAAGTTTTAGTAGTTCACATTTAATAACGTTGCTATATTAATGAAATATTAAATTAGCTGGAACTACGTACAACGGGAGATGTAGAAACCCTAGCGCAATACTTATCTTGAATGTACTTACAGATTACGACTACCATTCACAAATAAAGAGACCACAACTGAAGAGGAAATTACAGTTAGAACATATATTGAGATCACTGTTTGCGGCCCAAAAATAATATAATAAACATATAAATATGTCATTGTTTCATAACTGTAGAATAACCAAAGATACTAAAAGAATTTCAACAAAATGTTTCCGTTATTAAAAATAAGTTAAGTTTCTTTTCAAACACGTATTTTCACATAAGTACTTACAAAAATTCATATAGCATTCAATTATAATTGTAACGAATTGATTTTATTTCATAAAACTTTTCGTAAGCAAGTTAATTTAACAAGTTACATTTTGAACTAAGGGACTACCATATATGCTAGTTTTACAAAACATACAAGATAGTTTAAGATAAAATTAATTTCTTATAATTTCAAAAGGAACGAGTACTTTGATTTAAGTAAAAGATAAAATATGTATTTTAACTTTCCTAAGTATCTGGGCGCAGCCGGAAGAAACGTAAACGCCAGACTAACTACCAACCGCGGAGAGTGGGGGTATTCCCCTACATACCAAAAAAAACAAAAAATAAAGTACATCGCCCACGATTATCTATTAACAAATAAAAAAAATTAAATACATACTTTGGTACAAACAAGAGAACGCAATAAAATAAGCGTTATCATTTCAACGCCAACAATTATATTATACGGACAAATTGGATAGTGGATCCACAAAGTGCGCATTTTGCGATTAAACATGTAATAAAACTCAGTAAAAAGGAAAATTAATGCTTAAAATTTTTCAATCGCAAGTATGTTAAATTTAGGTATTAAATGTAAATTTACTCCCTAGGAAGTATGGTAAATTTTGAAATATTAAAGGTAAATTTAGGTTTTCCATCTAGTACAGGTGTTAAACTTAAACATTAAATACAGCCCACGTTATAGCAAGAATTAACGACGTATACCCAGAAGCACCAGTGCAACCAGGTATTCAACAAGTATGGTGGACTGGTTTTACACTATCCACCGTTGATAAATAAAAATCCTTGCATGCATAACAGAACACAACGCACACACCTCTCTGCATTAGGATACTTAACTTGCCAACCGCCGGTGGGGAGGAAGTCAGCATAACAACGTATCTACCATCGTAACTACAGCAACTGGTCCACGGCAGCTCACAGGTGGGCTACACCTAGAAAGAACGCCATTGGCCTCCAGCAAAAAAAAGACGCAAGACATCTTTAATTGGCAGAACAACAATAAACGTGCGTTGCTTTTAAAGTGATAGAACGAGTAATGTAGAACATATTTCGTCGCACGGGCTGCAGAATCAAATTCAAAATGAATTTGAATGACACCAATTCGAAATCCAAACATCCGTGTTATCGAAACGCAATTCAAACTGGAAAACACGGTTTTACCGGAGAATAGTAGGATATATTCCTTCGACAAATCTTTAGGTTATGGGAAGGTATAACGCGCTCACGGTTACCTAACAGGATATTGACTTATTTAATTATAGCATAATAAACTTTACGTTTCAAAGCAAATAGATTTAATTTGAGGAATTATTCGAAAGCGTATTTATTGCAGAAAAATAAAATATAAAGGATGTAAACTATTTAATTGTAGCCTAAACTTGTCGTTTTTAAAGCAAAAGAGTTTTGAGTTGAAAATTATTGGACCGCGTATTGATTATTAACCGGTAAAAATTCACCGGATGTTCAAAATAAACGTAACAACTATAGTTCGGCTCTTTAGTTCACTGGAACTCTTAAGCCATTCCACCCGTTCTAGTAATTTAGAACTTCTTCAAGGTGCAGGTTCATTCAGAAAGGTTTTAATAGATAATTCACTAAAATAAATATATAATATATTCAAACATACACGTGGTTAAATTTCCCCCGGGGCGTCAAATGCCTTTCAAATTTCAAAGCTAATACTTGACACGGTTATTACCCTGATCCTGGCGCGTCTTTCAGCTTAGGAGGGCGTCCAGGTGTCCCTCTGCTCGGTTGGCGGTAGCTCTCTTATCGACTAAGCTCCGGTATTTTGTATAACGGGAGAGGAAAAATGGAACGATAAGGAAAGAGACCATTTCGTCGACTGTCGGAACTCTACCAAAACACGTTTGCACTTGCGAAAGATCAATAATACAGTGCGCTTGTTTCGACGCATCGGCTTCCACAAACCATCGTACCCCTTCCAAGGTAGTCTAATATTTTTAGGCAAACTGTTAGGTGCGGTTGCACGTTAAGTATGAGAAACGATGGGTTAGCGGTTTCTCACACGACAAATCATAAATCAATATCCGGAATTACACGAGAATCAAATCTTTCTGTGATTTTCATGTAATGCTTACATTAAACATAATAGTAATGAAAAATTTCCCCGTGCGGGGTTAAAAATCCCCTGAACCTAAATAATACAATAAAAGTTGAAGTCTTTTTAAAATAGCGCTACACGTCAGTCAGAAGTTTCTGCATCCTCTTCTACGTCAACAAGTAACGCCTAAGGCATTCTCCATATCAATGTAGTACCTTCGAGTGGTGCATTGGGACATGAAATGTAGGTCATCCTCCAAAGGCAGTTCGGTGGCTGATTTTGGATGAAATTTAAAATATAGGTCCCGTGTGTGAGTATTGTCACGCACGTTAAAGATTTCTACCTTGCTTCAAATAGTAAGAGGTCGGCAAATTCAAAATTTCCAGGTAGAAAAAACTCGCTTCCTGGTCAAGATAGTACTTTCGGGTGGAGCATTGGAGAGTCAAAGTAGGATCACCTGTAGTGTAAATGTAGACACATACGACTATTTCCAGGTGTAGGAGTGAATAAGTGTCGTCACAAATACTATTGGACATTCTTCTTCTTCTTTTAATTTCCGCCAACTATGGACCACGTGAAATAACTTATGACGATTATCTTTCTCCCCTTTTTCTTCTCTTCTAGTATTCTTTCATTTTTCTCTGTGTTGATTTTTTCTTTCTTCTGTCCATTTTGCTCCCGTGTTCTTTTTTTCCTTTTCTTGGAAACCTTTGAACCATCTTAGTTTTACTCTGTGTTTCTCTTTGTTCTACCTCTTTTCTATCTATTTTCATTTCTTCCATGTTTTTTCTGATTTCCTTGATCCATGTCATCTGTGCCTTAGGGTTTCTGTCGAAGTAATTGAATAGTCTCTTTGTTAATCTTTCATCATTCATTCTTTTAGTGTGACCGTAAAATATCACTCTTCTCTTTCTCATTGTGTCTTATTTTCTCTGTTTTTGAATAAAAATCCTTATTGCTTCTCAGTTTCCATTTTCCGTCTTTACATTTTAGTCCCAGGATTTTCCGTAAAATTCTTCTTTCTTTTTTTTCTACCGCATCTAGCAGTCTGGCTGTGTTCGGTATAAGGTGTTCTGAGGTATAGAGGCCCTCTGGTTTGATAACTGTATTATAGCGCCTTATCTTTGCATTGATGCATATGGACTTCTTATTGTGTATATTTTTTGTCAAGTGGAATGCTAGTTCTATTTTTCTTGCTCTTGTTAAGATGGCTTCCTTGTTAAGGGCATTTGGTTGAATTACTTCTTCCAGGTATTTGAACTTGTTTACTCCCTTAATTTTCCCATATTTTGTTGTGATCTGTTTTGGTATATCTTTTCTATTAGTCATGTATTCTGTCTTTTTATATGATATTTGTAGTCCAGCCTTTTCTGCTGTCTCTTTCAGTATATTAATTTGTTTTTTGCATCTTCCAAGTTTTCCGCTAGTATTGCCAGATCGTCTGCAAATGCCAGACAGTCAATTTCCAGATTATCTTTCTTTCTTCCTATTTTATTTTAGGAATTGCTTCTTCTTCAATTCTTTTCCTCCGCTCTCTCATTACCTTCTCCAGTACACAGTTGAAGAGTAGTGAAGATAACCCATCTCCCTGTCTTACTCCTGTTTTGACTTCAAAGGGTTCTTAAATTTCTCCTATAACTTTTACTTTTGAGTTCGTGTTTGTTAGAGTATTTTTTATAATTGCGATTGTTTTGTCATCGGTTCCGAATTCTTTTAATGAATTGAATAGTGTTTCTCTATCTATAGAATCGTCTGCTTTTTTAAAATCAACAAATGTTATATGTATGCCCTTTGCTCTTAGTCTTCTGTACCGTATTATAAGTTTCAGGTTTGGTTTAATATCTGTTCAGCACAGGATCTTCCTTTCCTAAATCCTCCCTAGCAGTCGCCTATTTGTAGGTCCATTTGGAACTCCAATCTATTTTGTAGTACTTTGGATAGGATTTTGTATGTTACTAATAGGAGCGAAATTCCGCGATAATTATTTGTATCTGTTTTATCTCCTTTTTTGTGTATTGGGTGGATCATAAGTGTTTTCCAATCTTCTGGTACTTTCTCCGTTTCCCAGATATTTTCTATTATTTTATGTAGGCTTTTGACTGTCTCGGTATCTACGTTTTCCACATTTCTGCTATATCGAGTCTTCTCCTGGGGCTTTGTCATTTTTTAGTTCTTTAATAATAATCTGTTGAATTTCTGTTAAGTCTGGTGGTCTGGAGTTTTCAAATTTATAATTTGGATTTCATTTTGGAAATTTTGTTTATGGTTCTTCACAGTTTAATAGTTTTTTGAAGTATGTTGCCAGTATTTTACAGTTTTCTTGGTTATTTAGGGCTATTTTTCCTTCTTCGTTTTTGAAACATAGGTTTGGTGGTTGGTATTCCTGAAGTTTCTGTTTAAAGGTTTTATGGAATGTTCTTGTGTTGTTCTTTTTAAAGTCTTCATCTAGTTATTGTAATTGGATCTTGTCAAAATTTCTCTTGTCTGTTCTTATTGTTTTTGCAGTTTGTGATCCCTGTTCTTTGAACAAAATATAGTCTTTGTCATTTTTGGTTGAGTGCCATTTTTTCCTAAATTCAAGGGCTTCTTCGCACTGTTCATTCCACCACCTGTGTTTTCTCTGCCTCTTGAGTGGAGCTATCTCCATTGATGTCTTGACTATTTTTGTTTTGATTTCATTTCAATCTTCTGTTTCAATGGTTAGTTTTTTTTGGAATTCCCGTCTCTTTAGATTTAATATTTCTGTGTAATTCTCTGTATTTTAGAATTATTGTTAATTGTCTTTTTTTGGGGAATAGATTTCATTTTTAGTGAATTTAGCTAGTGGTCTGTCTCAATGTTTGCACCTTTCCGAACTTTTACATTCATAATTTGCTTTTGGTTATTGATTGAAATGGCGACGTGATCGATCTAGAATTCCCCCAAGTTGTGATTTGGTGATTTCCATGTTTGTTTTCTTGGTAAGTGTCTAAAATTTGTGGACATTAGTTTAAGATTAGCACCTTTGCACAATTCTATAAGTCTCACTCCATTCTTGTTGGTTCTTTTGTGGGCATGGTATTCTCCTACTGTTTTTTTATTTCCTTTCTTTTCCGATCTGTGCGTTAAAGTCACCTAGCAGGATCTTAATATTTTTCCTGGGATCTGATAGTTTATGTTCTAAGGATTCCCAGTATTTATGAACTTTCTCTGAGTTTCTTCTGTTGTCTTCGTTAATGGGAGCATGACAGTTTATTAGGGTATAGGTCTTATTTGCACATCTTAGTGTCATGATTGCTAGTCTTTCATTTGGTGAGTAGAAATCTGTTATAGAGTTGATTATAATCCCGTTCACGATAAAGCCGCTTCCTAGGTGTGGTATGTCTTTTCCCATTGGGTTTAGGCCTCTTTTACCCTTGAAGATCCTATATCTTTTCGATTCCATTATAATTTCGTGTGTGAATCTCTTATATTCATCTAGGATTTTGGTTAGTTGTTTAAGTTTTCCTGTGAGTTTAGCAGTGAGTTTATATTTAGCGTTCCAAAAAAATATATTTTTTTGTCTTGATCTTGAGAGTTGGTGTTTTCTGTGGTTTTTATTTTTGTTGTTTGTATGTTGTTTCGGGCTCTCCAGAATCCGATGGCACGATTGCGCCGCTTTTCGCGACGTAGAATTCCCCGTTTAAGATCTCTCCTAGAGTAGTTCTAATTAGAGAAATTTTCATCATGCATTATTTGATATTTGGTTGGGGAAAGGATTTGTATCCATTCCATGGTTAAAACTGAGATTATTAGTCCCAGAGTAGTGGTTCATCCGCTCCTAGCATGGTGACAGCCGACGTTTGCTGCCATTTATTATGAAAATAGACGCAGCTCTAGTTTTGGTCCACCTCGGGTATATCATTTCCCCGGTACCACCCATATCTGGCAGGCTTTCTCCTATCCGCCACCTCGGGAGGCGCACGATGGAGGACTAGAATCCTCGCACGCGCTATTGATCATTATTATTGTTATTAATGAACTTATTTGTAAATTTATTGTTATTATTATTATTTTATGTATTTGCCTAACACTTACAATCGACATAAATAAAGGAAGATGTTTGTGTGCTCTATAGCTTATTCGATTCAAAGCATTCGATTGGTAACAATCTATTGAATTTGTCTAATTTAAATTTCACACATGAAGCTTTTAGTTTCAGGACTCATCCTGCCTAAAATGCTATTTGAATAAAGCAGTATTCTCTTTGCAGTTAACATCGTTGAAGTTAATTTTCTATAATTCTTATCCAACTATATATTTTTCCTCTAAAGTTCTACTGCTATTTGAAATTATTTTATTTATTTACAGATAAACAGAACTCGTTTAATTGTAGGTTTTAAGGTGCTATTTAATAGCTTAACTAACGGTACCGTGGATAAATGTGAGACGTTCAGTCTCGATCTAACGATATCAAACCTTTTAACACCGACACTTGTTCAATAGTGCAGGTAACAAAAACGAAAGTAAAATTAATTGTATTACGCGTAAGCTGGTTTATTACTTTAAATGGCTATAGGAGTGCCGCATCCTGTACTTTGTCAGATATGTGTACGTTCTTACACCTGCAGTATTTTATCGAATCGATTTATTGTAATTACACCATAACATTTTTCTTCAGGAAGTATTTAATCAATGGGAAATTCTTTTCTTGTGTTTGATAGCATAAACTTCTACTGAGCGGAGATTATTATGTACAAACCCAATCAGGAATTACTTGAGAAATAGCATTTCACATAAAAACTTATCTTCTCTTGCAACGTTGTTAATAGAACATAATGTGACTGCCAAAACCCAATTTTGAATATACTTTTGATAATTTTGATTATCCGAAACAGCAGATGCTGTTCCAATTGTATTTGGGACCTTTTAAATTTATATAGTTCCTTTTTTACCTGAATACCATTAATGCCTTAATTCAAACAACACTCTCGTTATTGTAAATTTTAAACTATACCTCCAAGGAATTAACTGTAGTGGAGGGTACGTATTGGTTTTTTGAGAGATTAGAAGCATCTCCTGTTATCGTTCGAGTGGGCGGCGTCCGAAAGCATGTAGGCTTGGCTTGATTATTTGTTTAATAAATATAAGTAAAAATAATTATAAACTTCATAAATACATAAAATAAAAGTGAAATTAAATGATTTTAACAATTTGAGCAGTTCGGAAGTCTTCTGTAATTTTGGAAGTCTTCGGATGGCTTCATGGTTGCTTGTGGAACCAGAAATAAACTTAAACACTGATTAAATGAATGTATGTACAGTTTAAGGGGGTGTATAAGTATTCGGTAGTTTTCGGATATCTTCGGAATGCTTCGGAAGTTGCTTATGAGGCCCAGTGAAAACTTAAACAACGATAGTTAGGAAATAGGTACAGTTTGAAGAGGTTCAGACATCTTCGGTGATCTTCGGATCGCTTCGGAAGGCTTCGGGTGTTAATTGTGGGTCAACGTTACGTTACGAAGAATTATGATATGAAACTAAAAACTACTAATTTACAATATATACAAGTATAGAGGGTTCAAAAGATCTTCGGTTGTGTTCTGAACTCTTCGGCAGGGTTCGTGGTAGAGATGCCTCTACGGGGATGTCGTCCCCGTGGTAGAGTTTGACAGAGGCAATCACAATAACGACTTGTCGGTGAAGTATGGAACGGAGCTTAACGTTCATACGTGGTTTGTTAACTATGGATTGATGAAGAATAATGACGTCCCCTGGGTACGGAGTCGGACAGCGTCACCGTCGGAGAATATGCAGGCTATGGAGAGCACTGCGTGTTGTAGTATAGCAGGCTATGTAGAGCGCTGCTTGCTGAAGGTTTTGCAGGCTGTGGGGAGCACTGCAAGATGATTCTTTAGGCTATGGTGAGCACTAACCAATGTGTTTCGGAGAATTTGAAATTATATTTATACACTGCCGTTTCCTATGATTCGTGTGTTGAAAAACGTTAATGATGTCTATAATCAATGGAATTGTGTATTTCGATTTTGAAATGTAAAAGAATATCCAAATTTAGTTTGACCAATGAGCGTGCAGATTTTTGGGTAGCACAAAAAATGAGTTGGAATTTTTTCGCGATTCTTAGTTTGTTCTATTTCCAGCTCGTGTACTTTGATATAGTCAACTGCAAGTATGTTCTGTGCTCAGCTCGCGTGCGGTGATATAGTGAACACTCTCTAACTTAACAGTGGCCATCCAAATTTTACTATTATTTCTAATAATTTTAAAAACCCACTGAATGCTTTTATAAACTATGAGGGCATATTTAGACTGTCTATAATACTTTTAAACCCTTTTTTTTATGAGTTACTTTCAGTTGTCCTTAACTAAGCACGTTCAATCATAGGTTAATATTGTAACGAAAACTCTATTTGCAATAGAAACTTCTTTATTTTCAAACTGATTACACAAGCCTTTTCAACAACTCGTAGTTACAGTAGAATTTGGCAAAAGCTCTCCCAACAATTTATTTTCAGCTAATCGCTGAAGTACAAGTATTGTCTTCTTAACACTACGATGCTATCTTCTAAATTACTATCGAAGCACTATAATTAGCTATCCAAGCACATTAGTTTATATTATCACTACAAAAATTTATACCCACGGTAGTTTATACCACATCCTTCTACCTTTAAACTAGAATATATTGTAATCAAAACTTCAATCAGAACTGGACTACAATATCCACGACGGCCAAACCTTTAGACTATTCTAAAGCGTACCAGTAATTATACAAATAACTACGCACATGTATGTAACTCTTAAATGCAAAACTCTTGTACCTGTCAATCAAAACCATCTGAAAGATGAAGTGCAGCCGGGACCTATCAATCATCTGTTGTGTACAAACGTCTGGCTTACTTATCAATGTAGTTATTCTGGTTAGAGACAGACCTATCGGCGCTACACTGTCCCAGTTAAAACTGTTCTGTCGCGGAACACTCAATGGCCCGGAAGCTGTAAGTCCCTGTAGCGGTAAGGACAATAGAAATCATTTCTGCAGTTCCTTTGTTGATAGAAGCAACCATCAATACTTTTCGTAGCAGGCGCTATATCAATTGGATTGTAACCTGACACCAAAATTTGGACCCCCGGTGTTTCTGGAACGGTACCTCTAGCCTATTTCGTTCCACCCTTTAGTCCAACCCATCGAGCCCACAAACGATCTTGGGTATGGCCGACTTCTACTTCGAATTCGATCATCTTACCATTGAGGTTCCCTAATACCTTCCACAGATCGTGATAAACCGATTGCGTACTCACCAAGTAGTGGATGCCCTTTTAGTGGCATGGTCTTTGGTCTTTCCAACCTCTAGTTGTTATCGGCGAAGTTGATTCGGACCACCAAGTTTATTTTTAAACATACGAGTGGCCCCTCGCGACTTATCAAAATCTGCGGCTACGCAATGTGCCTGGGAGGATTCCGATGCCAAATCAAACAGATCACCTTATATCTCTTCTGTGACCCCATACCTCGCTTTGCCCGTGCCACTGTACAGAGACATGAACCAATCATACGTCGGTCAAGACCTTTGTTCATCCTCACCAGCGTAACTGCTTATTTGTCTCACTGCTTGCAGTTCTTTGGCATTACTCGCGTCATCACTATCGTGGGGTTCTAACCGAATAAGGTGCATCACTATTGTTCTTTCTTTCGGAAGCGTGCGAATCCTATATACCACGTCGTTGATCCTTTTACAACTTTGAACGGGCCCGCCTAATGTTTTTGTAAGTTCCGTGACAGTCCACGCCTCCGTCTGGGGTTGTATAGCCAAGCGCGGTCGCTTTCTTGAAAACCAGATACCATAGATGTTGTGCATCGTACGTTTGAGCTTCTCGACGTAGCTTTTGCTCACGGTGTTATCTATGGGTTTACAACCGAACTCTAGATCACACAGTAGACGTACCTCACGTTCCAGCACAGCACAGGTTCTCGAAAACTCTCAAAAACCGAAAACCAATAGGCCAATCAAAATAGATGTAAATATTCGTCCCAGTCTCTCTGTTGCTGGAAGACCACCTTGGGAAAGTTCTTGCCTAAGGTGCGGTACATGCGTACTACTATACCATCCAACTGCAGGTGCAATGGTGTTGTTCGGATTTTTTCTTCTCCAGTAACCTACAAACTTCTAGGAATAACGCTGACTCACAATTTCTACCCTGATCGGCTTGCAACTTCAAACGAATTTCAAAACGGCACAAATGTTGCTTCAGATGCACGTCAGCCACGGTTGCAGCTTGTTGGTTTGCATACACTTCGATCCACTTCGTAAAATAGCCCATGGCTACCAAGATGTACTTATTCCCGAAGTCGGTCTCAGAGAGTGGGCCGACAAAATCGATTGCTACTCTCTCAAAGGGCCCCTCTACGTTGTATTCCCTCATTGAAATTTTACGGTTCCCAATGGTGCACGCAACTGACACGTGTGGCACTTTTACATCGTTCTTGCAACCTACTCAGCAAAATCTCTCCAGGATCTTCTAACGCCGAAGTTTCCTCCCGAAGTCCCACTATGCAGACGTCCTAAAACCTCCGGCACTCGGCTTTTAGGAACAACCACTTGAAGTGTATTCACGCATCCATCTCATTCTTCAAGAATCGCACCAAGGTCCCATTCTCTACTTTTAGGAAATTTCATTGTGCTCAGTACGACTACAGGGTACTACTCAACAGGCTAATGTCCTTCCAGGAGGGACGTTCTCCTTTGGTTTCTCAACCCAGAATTAAACCTAGGTCTTTGTCATTCTTCTTTTATGTTCGCGACTGTAGAGGCAGCCAATCATCGTTGATCATTATAGTCCGACCAACAAAATCATATTTTACTCGCGTGACGCGGATGATTATTTTCGGAGCAGACGTTGTGCATCTTGATTTTCACCCCGCTCGTCGTTCCCCCTCCCCCTCCCTATTAATTTCGACTCCTCGCGTTCTTACTTAAACCGTTTACATCGATTCTGTCGGTGCTTAAATCTGCGGTTCTGGTGCCGTGGCGTCGCCATGGATCAATGTAGTAAGCGTATGACTACGGATCCCAAGGTCCTGGGTTTGAATCCCGACATGGCCGACTGCTTGAAAAATCGCAGATGAGCATTTTTCATAAAAATTACGCCCTCGTTCGGATGAGAGGATAAATGGAGGTCCCGTGTGTGTGTTGTCACGTACGTTAAAGATCCCTACCTTCCTGGAACGGCAAGGGTTCGGCAAAATTCTAAATTTACAGGTAACAAAAACTCGCCTTCTGGCCAATGTAGTACCTTCGGGTGGAGCATTGGAAATGTAAATGCACGGTTCTGGTGTCGTGGTCCCCATTTTTTCGACTGCTGGTCACGCAATACCCGTCGAACCATATTCCCCACGCTCTATTGGCACCGCTCCTAGCCAGAGACCCTAACCCCACTTTATATTTGATCCTCCACGCCCATGCCTTCGTACAATTAGAGTAAGAACTGTTACACTTGCGACCACGTCTCCAATGCTCCACCCGAAGGTACTATATTGGGTTTAAACGCGAATAATTTCGCGCTTCATATAAATTTGACTACAAAATTAATTAATTATTCAATATATTTTATAAACTAAAACTAAAATTAATATTTGAATAATGGTGCCCATCGCGTTGACTTTAGAGTGCCTGAACCACATGACACTAGCAAAAAGTAAGGAGAGAGGGATCCTTAATACCGGATAGCTGCCGCCGGCTCTGCTTACCTATGCGACCCGAAGCATCGACTCAAAACTATCCAATTCTAACTAAATTAGTACTTACTAATGGATACGAATTTCTAGCATACGCCAAATTCCCCAACAGCTTATCCAGCTGTCTGTTTCTACTGTATAAATTTTCAATACTGTACGCCCTAGTCTAAGTAATTTATTGCTACTTCGGCCTAAATTCGTCCCTAACATTCATTATCGTATCCTACCTGACTTATTCTAATTTCAATCCTCCTTTCTATAGATAATACGACAAAAAAACAGGCAAAATGCCAATCAAAACAAATCAAGCGACAGAACAATAAAATATTTAATGTACAATACAGGTATACCATGCTTCCACGGATTTGATCTCAGCTAGCCATAACTTAGGCCTGAATTTTTCTAAATATTGTTGGCCATTATTTCCATCTGTATTTGACCGCGGACCACTTTTTACTTACCTTCGGGGGTGCATTGGAAAATCAAATGTATGAGCCCATTTTTTACTGAAAATTTCGCGTTAGCATCTTTTTGACACCTTTTAGCAGAACTCTGCCAAATATTTTGCCAAATTACCAAGTAAAAGAGGTTTCCATATTATAATGTTTGATGCGTTTGGACACGTTTCTTTTATTATCCCTGCTTTCCTTAGTTTAATATCTTGGTCAGGGTTTTTCTATTTCACCGCATTCTTAGATGTTGATTTCTTTTAGTATTGTGCGTTCTTTGTAAGTTTGAGTAAGGCCGTACTCAGTTAAATCTAAAGTGTGATTTTAAATACTCGCTTGACTTAAAATGACTATAGAACCTTTGCATAAAAATTTCATAATTACCTCATTAAGTAATACCGTAATATTAAAAATCAACTGCTATGTGTATCTACCGATAAACTCGTATTAATACTTTTCCTATAGCCATAAATTCGAGGATACCACTTGTTTCTATTTGACCTAACGTCAAAAAAGTTGATGTTCAATATACCGACCTTTTTAAAAAATCACAACACACTGAAGTTGATCGATTTTAATAAAATTTTCATAAAATGTTTATTTTGGCGAAACAAGCAAATGATTAAAATTTGAAAACAAAAGAACAGAAATAAAAAAAGTTTTTCAATAACCATGATTTGCTATGCACTCGTTTAAACGGCGGGTTATCAAGTCAATATCAATCAAGCGATTAATTTTTTCCTGCGGTATATCATTTCAAGTTCCTAAATCCAAAGCCGGCAATGCTGCAAGTCGTTTGGTAGGTGTGGAGAAGTCCTTTAGAATACTCTTTCAAATGATACCTCACACGATATATTTATTAAAACTTTTTTTCTTTTGACCTAATTAATTTTTTTCTCTTATATGACTGTCGATATATGTGCGCGCCATAAAGACCTAGCATTGTGTCAAATTTCAAATTCCTGCGTTACATAGTTTTTGAGAAAAACCTCTGTGACAGACGGACAGACGGACACGAGAGTGGTCTTATAAAGTTCCGTTATACCTTATAAGGTACGGAACCCTAAAAACATTTAAGAAACCAAAAGAATTATTTGTTATCTAAGAGGGGTACCCAAGAAATATTTCACAAAAGAACTTAGAAAAATAAAAGAATGCGTCACCACCGAAAGGAAATAGTTTTTATTAGTAAGTATGTCTGTCTAAAAACTAAAGGAAATAAAAATCCTTTAATTATGAAGAAAAAAGATAAATAAAAAAATATTAACATTTTCGTTTTATTGAAATAAAAAACACGAACTGTTTACTTTTTTGAAAGAAATGAACAATTTCGTAACAATGAAGTCCCGTAACGTTATGAAAAAATAACACTACAACCTATTTATATGAATTTTTAGTGAAGCGAGATAAAAGAACAAACTGCCTAATGTTTTTGATGACCTTATCTACTCGTTTTCATTAATTACTTGATTGCCATTCTCATGTAATTGATTTTCAATACTATGTGTAGAGGATCGATTGTGTTTACCAAAATATTCATGTATAACTCTCCCACTAGATTATCATCAATAAAAATAGAACCAATTACTGAATTTTACAAAATATACCTGCCCACACATTTATTTTCTACGGTGAATGGGCCTCGCGCAATAAATGCAAATTTTAAAGCTACCGATATCTGACGTATTGTCTGTTAACAGTCTAGTTTAGGTAAAAGATGCACTCATCGCTAAAATAAATATTTTTCAGGCAAATTTCCTTGTTAATTTTTTCTGCCATGATTTCACACAACTCCAATCGCTGATCGTAATCATCTTCTGATAAGTGTTAAACTGGAATCTTTTTGTATGGTGAAATATGTGCATCTTCAAACTTTTGTGCACGGAACCTAAAGAAACATTGGTTAAACAAAAAAGTTTACTTGTTGAGAGTTTGGGTCCATATCAAAATTATAGGTCTTTCAAAATCTCATGGGCTGTGAGATGCGCAATGAAGGAAGCGAGAGGTATCGTATAGAAAGAAAGAACAATACAATATAAGTAAAATCTAAAAACATTGAATTTCCGGATGCGTATTCTGAATTAACTCAACTGCTATGCTATGTGGATTGCATAACCAGTAATTTATCAACATAATATAAATTATAAAACTACAATGTTTGTATGCGTAACTTATAATTTTTTTGGTGTATTGTTTATTGTTCTTTTCGTGTGTCATGTTTCCGTGCGTGTGTGGATAAAAATAGACAGGCTAAATTTTTTAAAACTTTTGGCAGCCAAAATACTGTTCTCTTATTATTTTTTAAGAATGCATATTTCATAGAATCATAAAATTACTATCACAATCCTCAAATTGGCCTGCATTAGATTTAGGACTTCTCTTATGAATTTTCTTCCTTCTGAAATAATTCGCTCGACAGTGTTTAGTCCAACTCCAGTTGCTGTTGCTACTTGTTCTTGTAAATTATTCATAGGAATGTCAGGCATTCCATTCTTTTCTTTTCTCATAAACTTTACACACTATAAATAATTTGTCTTCCTTGATTGTGAACTGTTTTCTTGCGGTTACTCATTGTAAAATTAAAAGCTCAGAAATAACAAAATAATCTGTAAAACCAAACATTATTCCTCCAACTAAATTGAAACCTTCATTATACCTACAAATAAAAAACTAGACTGAGTTGCAATAGTTTTGAAAAAACTGGTTGAAGTTGAATCAAGGCTGAAATCTCATAAATAATAATCAAAAACAAAAATAGTGAACCACAAATCTTAGTACGCAACAGCTGAGTTGTAAGTGTTTTTAGGACGCACTTTAACGTAAATAACGTAAATTGGTTTCTGCGCAACAGCCCATGAGGTTTTGAAAGACCTCTACCAAGAATCTCCGAGACCGTTGCGGGGCCAGAGAGACAAGGCCGGTAATTCCTTGTCCATGTTGATCAATTTCTTTTGTAATTTCCAGTTATGTTGTATGCCTTATTTTAAAGTTTGATCAATTCGTATTGAGGTGAATTAAAACGGTGTTGATAATATGATATTTGTCCTTGGTTTTTAGTTTTTAATTTTTTTAATTTTCATGGTTTTCTAAGTAATGACGTATTTGTTAAATAACATGTTCTGTCTATATAAATAGGGAGAGATTATGAGCGTTATTTTCATATATTGTTTACAGACTGAAAATGTTATTCTATATAATAAGTAAACCAATTTTTACATAAGCGTTCGAATAGTTCCCGAATATAGAAAAGCTCACTTTGCCCGAGAGTCATTTTGAGTTTTGTGGTTTTTCTTTGACAATCATGAACTTCATTTCGTTTGTTGAATTCAATTTTCACTTTAAACAAAATGTAATTATTTTTTATGCAGTTTATTATAACACTGATTTGATAAATAATTTTAAATATTATTGAAGCTTTGTTATCGCATTCCCAAGTTATATGTTTTAGGTATTTCTAAAACGAAATTTTAATTTCTACAACTAAGTAGTATATTATTAAAGTGTGTGCGTGCGGGAAATATTTAAATCGGACTTTAAGATTATTAGTCGATAATTATTATCATTGAAAATGTAATTTCTGTTTAAATTTGCTAATAATTAAACGTATGTAAACTGCACTGAAATGCTGCTATTCATCTAGTATGCATTAATGAGCATCTTTTTCGTAATTGATATAATAAGAATAATTGTAATAGTATCTCTACAAATAAATTGCACATGAAGGTATATTATTTGACTCGAACATGAAATGACATAATTATAGTATGTTGTGTTTCCTTATTAGTTCAAATTAAGGTTTGTAGATCAAAAAATTCTCTATTCATTCCTTGCATTTCTCATGGACACAACATTTTTGAAAAGAATATATAAAAAGAAATTTTGGCTCATCAATTAGCAATAGGCAATTACAAATATTTTAAATTTCGTATAATTTTAATGCAAACATAGTAAATTAATTTACCACTAATATCCTATCAGCTTTACTTTGAAACTTTTTTAGCCCGTGGTGAAATAGAGATTTGTACACTACATTTGATTTTCCAATGCTGCATTGGTCAGGAAGCGAGTTTTTACATTGAAATGTTGAATTTAGTCGAACTCTTGCGGTTCCAAGCAAGGTAGGGATCTTTAACGGGCGTGACAACACTCACATACGGGACCTAATTTTACCTTTCTTTCGAAGCAGGGCGTATTTTGTGAAAAATGCTCGCCTAACATTTTTCACGCGAACCGTGTCGAGATTCGAACCCGGAAACTTGAGCTCAGTAGTCACACGCTGTGGCAAACTTTTGTTCTTTTTTGAGAACTTAAAAGATGAAGATATCCAAGAAATACTTGCAAAAGAGTCAAATGAATTGCTGAAAGATATCGGGCAAATTTCTGATACTAAGGAAGTAGAAACAGAATGGAATAACATTAAATCCAGCTTAGGCATGGCGACCAGA
Source organism: Platerodrilus igneus (assembly GCA_036346225.1). NCBI lineage: Eukaryota > Metazoa > Arthropoda > Insecta > Coleoptera > Lycidae > Platerodrilus > Platerodrilus igneus. The sequence goes on from JARFIW010000957.1 coordinate 1,036,633, forward strand.
GATATTCTAGGGTATACACAAAAAGAAAATAAAAAACCATGGATAACAAAGGATGTCCTGAATTTAATAGAAAAAAGACGAAAATACAAAAAAAAACAGACTAAGTTAGAAAACAGAGATACAAAGCCATAAAATGGGAAATTATTCGCAAATGCAGGAAAGCTAAAGAAAAATGGATTGATGAAAAGTGCAAAGAGGTACAAACTAAGATGGAAATAGGAAAGACAGACGAAGCATACAAACTAATTAGAATAAAATTTAGGGATATAAAACCGTATAGCAATAAGGGTACGGAACGAGACATAATTATAGAAATTGTAGAGAATATGATTAGATGGCAAGAATATAGAGGTTTGGGTATAAACTTCACGTTCTGGACTTTGGACTTTCTAGCAACGCGGAAATACCCCTTTCTAAACAAAGATTAAACAACTCGGGAAAGACACACAGGGCTAACAGGCACGCCTCTATAGCTGCGTCTGAAGTGATTCCGTCATGCCCCGGTGCCTTCATAGGGTTCATCCTCCTAAGAGCCTTTACGACCTCGTAAACTAGGATGCTTTCTCCAAATTTTTGTTTAAACCGTTCCCAATTTTCTTTTTTATTACAGAACTGCTGAAATATAGTTTGCTACTCGTTTCCGCTTGCTTTTGTTTCAACATCGCATATTATTAATTTATGCTCAGATAGCGTTACCTCGTTCTACCTTAATTCCCAATTATAAATGATCCCTAACATCTTGTGCGAGGCTGCAGTAATATCTATAAAACTGCTGCCTCTGTGCCCCTCAAACGTAGATGAATCATTAGTGTTTATCACACTAAGATCCCATTCTGTCAAAAGATCGGCAACCTGCGAGCCTCTATCGTCTTCGATAGGGCTACCCCATAACGGCGACTTGGCATTGAAATCTCCGCCAATGTTAAAATTTTTTTTATTTCTGCCAATTTTGCGAAATATGCTTTCTATCTGATTAACTAAGTCCTCGCTTTGGCGATTTTCCCGCCGGGAATCGACTTATTACGTAGAACGTATTTAGTCCTGTTTATATTTCGGCCGTTGTTAAGCACTCGATTGACAAATTATTTAATATAATTCCAGCGCACGTCGTATTATTTATTATTATTTCGCTACGCGGTCGTTTGCTATCCGTGTTTAAGACGGTAACCCCCTCCCAAAACCTGTTATTTTGTGGCTATACAGGTGCGGTTCCTGTATAAGCCCGATGTCGATATTGTTTTCGATGAATAACTTTACGAAGTTATTTTTTGCTTTTTTACCTTTCTCGAGATTTAGTTACGCGAATTTAATCTTCTCGTTTCTTATAGACTTTCTTTTATCTTCACAGTCCATGATCAATGTTAGCTGCAATTTCGTTCTTCAGACGTAGCATCGTGGGGCATCTACTCGACTAGGCTTCGTGGTGCGTATCGACCTTTGCGCCACCGCCAGTTCTGTCGTTTGCCCTTACGCAAACCACACAGCAGGGGACTTCTTTCCGTCAATGCTTGAGCTCAAGCTTGGTCTCGGCACAGTTACCGCACCACTGTACCGGAATAAAGACCCGTGGGCGCTTTTTCTCGATCGTTTTCGCTACAAACTCTTTGCAGTGCCCGCCGACCTTCGACTGCAATTTCTTCGCGTCTTCACGACCTACACACTCAACTACAACACCGCCCCTACGCGTTCAACGAGCTCCGACCACAACAAACCCATCACGAGCGAGATCGACCTTCTGCTTCAAGGTCGTCATCACGTCATCCTTCTGACGTCGACTCTGACGGCAAACGTAGGCGTAGCACCTGAGGCTGCTACGGCATACGAAATCTTGCGCTGCACCGACGTTCACTGACTCTGCAAACCCTGGCCCCCCGAAACAACAGAATTCTCCGCCGGAATTCCCCCGACAACACTAGCTCTCCCAGACTCAATAACACAAAGACGAAGCGCCCTAACCATACCTATAAACTGACTCGTTACGTCGCGGATATCATCCGCAGCGTGCCAAATCGCTTTCCTGTCGACTACGATGTGGCGGAGGTCGTCGACACTCCTGCAAATGGTCGCTACCGTTGCTGCTAGTCGACATCTTATGCTGGGCCCTTGAAGTGGAGGGCAATTCCGGCGCCGCAATCTTCGCAGGAGGCTCCAACTCCCTCGACACGACCGCCGCAGGCGCAGGCTCCTTCTCTGTAAGCGCTCAACCTCCTCCTGGTCCCTAACATAACGTCCTTCAAAACGACCTTCAGCTTTTTCCCCTCAACAGCGCCCTCAGCCTCCGAAATAGCAAACTCCAACCTTTTAACCCAAACCTTATTTAGGAGATTTGGATGTTACCGGTGCTATGCTTTAGACTTTACTCTAAGCGGTAGAAAGCATGGTTCAGGGGTGGGAATTGATATTAAGAAAATTAACAAAATATCGAGCGCCACTACATTCAGAAAAAGGGGAATGCAGAACCCAGAAGTTAACTACAACGATGAGTTACCTGAAATAAATTACAAGATTAAAAATTTAACGTATGAGGCAGCGGCTTGCTTCTCTAATATATTTCAAAATAACATGATATTATAAGTATCTTTATATCTTGTACCGTTAACCTTTGTGAAAGTATTTTATATACTCAAAGATTATATATCTTTTTGTTTAAATAAAAGTGTTCTAGGTTTCTTAGAAAAGTATAATGTAGCATAATATCTTTTAACAAATTTATATGTTATAGCAAAAATGGAACGTATATATAATTTAGGTATTTAAAAATGTTTTTGCAATAGTAACTTAACTTTCTTTAAATATATATCAAATGAAAATATGACTCTCTTGAATTTAAATTTCACGTTAATGCTAAACCTTAACGTTTGATTCTAATAAAATGCAACAATTATTATTCTATGTAGAAATCGGATCCGTTAACTACTCACAATTGGAATGTATAGATATTAAATACATTGATATTGTAAATAAATTGAGCAACGTTTCATAATCAGATGACAAAAGAAGCAAAAATATCTTTAGTCAAAAAAATTAAATCAGCTGTATGATTTATACAAGATAAATATCAAAATAAGTTGAAGTATGGAATGTTGATAAACAAATAAGCTTTAATATAGACTCTTTAAAGTATTATAAGGTCTCTCTTTAATCATAATAAGAGGTGAACAATATAAAAATTTACTTGATAGCTGTTATAGCAAGTTATAATTAATTAAGCTAGAGCTAGGGTAATGTTTAAATGTATTGATCAATATTATCAAATTACATAATCAATGCGAAATACGCCCTGTTCCTAATTTTTTAAATTCACTTAAATTTCATGAAATATTTATGGCTAAATTAGGTTTTATGATACTATTGTTGGAATGTAAACAAAACGAAGTTGACAAGTGCCATCTTTCGAATAAAATTATAAAAAATACGCACCTTGAAAAATCCAGTTCAACACCTGTTACACCAATCAGTTTTAAGTATCGCTGACGTGCTATTTATGCGACGAATTATGGTTGAACGGACTTTGACCATGCCTCTTCGCAGATAATTAGTTCATTTATTTAATTCAGACAAGGTGAAATCTTGCAATCTTGTACCAAGCAATTGTACTGCATTGTAATTACGCACATCCAGGATAGATGTAAGTAAATATCACGGCGATTCTTCCAAAAACCAAATTAACAATCTTGTGTGTGCATCTTAAACGAATTGTAATATTAGATCTTGAACTAACGTACCGAAAAATTTTTGCATTGTTAATTTCCTACGGAAACATCACGTCGATCATTCTGGACGCTTCACTGCCTTTCTTTTAACTATCCCGATCCTCAGATCCGAGGATGCTAAACGAGCCATGTTGGTTTGATGGGACGCGACCTTAGACTCCTTTTCCGATTAAGAACAAATTGTCATCTACTCTACAGCTTCATCTTCGTATATTTACGGCAGATGGCTGTACATATTACCAAATATTTCATAAAGATGTAAATTAGGAATGTATTTATTTTATCTACATTATAAATGTAATAATAAATTTTTATTAAATCACTTAAGAATATAAATTAAATGTTGTAAACAACAACTGGGTCAATTGTTGGGATATAATTATTTTGTCCCAACATATTAATCATAGCTGATCGAATATACCAACTGTGTAATAGGTATTGTAAAGTGTGTTGCATATATTAGGGGTTATGTATGACTACATAATAAAAGTTATTGGGGTTATTTTGCAAACGTAGCATTTGAAAATGTTACAACCTATCTCCCCGCTTCAACCTCGGCAACGGCACCATGCTGACAAAAGAAACGACAAAAGAACAACGGGAGCAAACAAAATATCCAGATCAAAAAGACGTAACCGTTTCGATGCTAAATGAACTCACAGATAAAATGGACCGCTAAAAGTCACAGATAACAGCGAGTACAACACAAAACATTGGTCCAATAAAAATACCTCGATTTAAAATGTACCGTATACTGTATTTATTTATTTAAATTATTTATTCATTTAAATTTCAAACCGCCAAATCAAATTTCAAATTTATCAAAGAAACACTAAACGTCAAAATAACAAGGAGACAAAATAAAATCGCTAACCCAACAAAAATATCTGGATTAAAATTTATCGTGAACAAAACTATATTTATTTATTTAAATATTTAAACCGCCAAATCAAATTTGAAATTTAAACAAACTAATTACTTCTAAAAATCAAATTTATAAAATACTTGACTTTAAATTTAAATACACCAACAATCAAATTAAAACGCGCGTTATTAGAAAGCGGTACCGGTAACGCACTTATCACTTATTTACTCGGTGCCTGGTAGGAATTTCAAGTGTTACACCACTAATTACACCAAAAGATCGACTTAAGGAATCTTTAAGTACGCGAGTTACATATCCCCCAAATCTATATATGTACAATTAAATAGGACTTATTAAGAAATTATAAAGAAACTTATGTTAGATGCAGCATTGTAATTCAAGGATAAATCAAGCAAAGGTTATAAAGTTCACAAGCAAGTTGAGAGAACGGATGTGAATACATTGTATTCAAGGCATAAGTGATACTGCCGGTGCAGGTCACAGACGGTTAAGAAACCGCAATTATTAGAATTAAGATTATTACTTTGTATTAAATGAATTGAATAAAGAAATAAGCAGACATGAGCTCTGCAAGTTCCCACAGACATGTGAGGGGCAGGGACAACATAAATACCCCGGGAGCCCCAAATCAAATCAGTCAGTCTTGAGTATTTCAGCTTTTACATTGTTGTTTGCTTAGGCTACTCGCCCAATTTCACTTCAATTATTATTAATTTCGACTTAGTTTAAAATTATATAGTTTGTCAAAATTCCAACTGTAATTTCTGTTAAATAAATTCGCTACAAGAAGTTTGAAAGAAACTTTTTTTAAAAAGGCAGCTCCTAAGGCCCAAAACGTAACTCACGTGCACTTAAAATATGGAATATTTTTATTTAAAGTAACACAAAAATTTATAGCTTTTGAGCTATTTATTTAATTCAAAAAGAGCCAAGATTTTGGTTTTATGCTTGTTATTTTATTATGGGTTTACTACAAAATTTTTTCGAATTTATTTGATGTTTTTACGCGGTTTTTACTCGATTTACGCGGGTTTTTCTATAAATTTATTATGAACGCCTTCTAAATTATTTTTGAAATAGTTGTGGGTATTTATTTATTAGATTTTTGGTTTATTATCCCGAAATTTAACTTAGTTTGTTTTTAAACCTGGATTTTACTTTAAAATTCAAAGAAAAACGCGATTTATTTATTATTTAATCGATTAAATTAGTTTTTTTATTTTATTTCACTGTTTTAAAAAACTAATGCCCACAATAATAAAAATAAAATATAATAAATAGCAAATCTTCAAATATAACAAAAAAAAATAAAAATTTACAAGTAGTCCTGTATCCGGGAGCTTCGTGAAACACGTCCGTTCACTTCAACCGCTAACTAGAAAGCCCCTCTGGCTTCACATACCACAATAGAAGGGGACCGAACTACATCTAACAAGAAAGAACATTGAATATGTTCAAAGACAACAAACATAGAGACAAGAAGGAAATTGTTAAAAGCATATGTGTGGAGCATAGCACAGTACGTCTATGAAATAGGGGCAGTAGGAAAAGCAGACAGAAAGTGATAGAAGCCTTCAGGAATATTGTGCTTCAGATGTACGAGGATGATAGCATGGACAGACAAAGTTAATAACAAAGAGGTTATAGAAATAGTAAGGAAATAAAATTATCTGTGGAAAACAAAAAAAATAGGTGAAATAGAAGGACAAGATACGTTCGTTCTAAGGCATTTTTAGGGAATAGTACAGTATACATTACAAGCAGAGATAGGAAGAAAGAGGTAGAGATAAACCTAGATCGGACTATCGCACGCAGATAGTGTTAGATGCAGACTGTGCAAGTTTCAGGGAAATGTGCTAGTTAGTTCAGAATAGGAAACAATGAGCGTACGCGTCTAACCAGTTCCAGGGCTGAAGACCTAATAATGATGATGTTATTATTTGTAATATTGCGGTGTCGAGTCTTACAGATTGGAACGATTAAAACTTATCTAGACCGCTCAAATGTCGCCGTTGTGAAAAAGGGGGTTGCAAAACAATTAATAGATCGTTTTGAGGTCCAGCAAAAATTACTCACCCTTATCCACTGGCTACCTTTAGGCTGGTTAGGCACATGTTCCAGTTGGATAACAAAGGTGTCGTCCACAGACTGATGTGGTACGTGATGGATGTCAAAAGTGTTGGTCGGCTAGAGGGTAAATGAAGACTATCCAATAGCTTCCACTCCTACAGCCTATTGTCTGGCTGTTTCATGATAGTGGATGTCACTATTGGGTCTTTGTAGTTGTTAACCCTACTGGAGGTTTTGTTCTGTAATAAAAAAAGTCACTTAAAATTTTTGGACCGTAAATCTCATCGTCGTCCACTTTCCAACTTGCTTGCCTCGAAGATAATGTGAAAGTGAGCAGATTTAGAAAAATTACATGCAAAGACATTTTAAGCGGAGGAAGTCTTATTAGAACAAAATTTTTAATGCCAACGCGAAATAGGTTTTGGGCCCTTGGGAGCTTCTTTTTAAAAACATTTATTTCCCAAAAAACTCTTCTATCGATTTTATTCTCAATTATACAATTACAAAAATACTTCTTTCTGTTACAATCAACTTAAACGTTTATATTTACTAAACTAATTGAATCGACAAAATACTTGAAGTTAATAATCAATAATTAATAATTAAAAATTATGGTGAGTAGCTTGAACCACCAACAGGGTATTTATGTAATCCCTGCTCTCACATCATCTTGTGGAAAATGTAGATCTCACCGTCTGCTATTTCTTGATAACATACAATGTCTTACTTCTTAGTAACCTTAATTAAGTCTGCTTTTATTGCAGTTCATTGTATCCTGCACCTACAGTATCAGGTTGCGTCTGGAATACAAAGTAGTTGCTTCCATTCTCATGTCTAATATTAACTTTCGTTAACCTTTTATATTATTACCTTCAATTATACAATGTAACATTCTATTTCTTAAGACATAATAATTGCATTTAAGTTTATATACATATTAATTGGGGATGTGTAACTCCTAACTTAGATGAAAATTAAGGGTTGTACTTAATTTTTAAAACTCATTGTTCCTAAAGTTTCATGTGTAGTTTCTTTGTTCACATTTGTTTCTTTGTTCCTATATCTTATGTACATTTTATACAATAAATATTCAGTTAATAAAAATAATTCAATGATCAATAAAATTGTCCAAACACTGATATTGTCATAGTGTAACTTTGGCACTTTTAACTCACTTAATTGTTCTTTATAATTGTCCATTAATTTCACTGCGTGGTCGAGGTCGTCGAGGTCTAGATTGTGTAATTGCATCGGTTTTTTGATAATTTCGTTGTCTTCGGTTTGTGGAATCTTGAACTGTAGTTCGGATAGATTTGCAAATTTCTTCGTCACTGCTGGATTTTGATATACTCGAATAATTTCGCTTTTTACCTTTTAATAACAATCCTCCTCTATGATGACTTTGCTTCCAATTAAGGCTAAACTGTTTTTGTTTTTGTTACAATTGGCGGTCGCTATTACTTCTTGAGGAAATACAGCAATCTATTTGTTGTCCGTAACTGTTTAAATTTTCATATCTGTAATTTGTACTGGTTTTGGCATACAATTCTCGTAGTGATTAGAGAATCTTAATAGTTGTACTTCGCAGGGGCTATCTGTTTGAATAGCTGTTGTTGTTATTGATTGACATAAGTATTGGTCTGGTGCCACTTCTTTGCATTTCTCATTTGTGAATCCATACTTAAGTTCATTTAAGGAAAGTAACTTTCATAAAGAAAGCAATTAAATGATAATAATTATAAGTATTAATCTCTACAATGGGAATTTTTATTAAAAGGTATTATCATGATTCTTTACATAACCTTTTACTATTGCTACTTCTTCAAATACAAGTATATTAGCTTCTATTACTTCAAATGGTAGTTTACCATCAGTTATAAGTGATTTGATTCCTAATAATTCATTTAATAAATCAATTGGTTCGATAATACTAGCATGTAAAGCATTTACTTTAGCAAATGTTACAGCATTTTCTAATGTAGCTAAAATTTGATGAATTACAGTGAGGGTTGATATAATTGGTTAAATATCGTGTTAAATCTTATTAAATGTCGCATTTCTAACATTGTGGTTTGCATGTTACTTTCAAGAGTTAGTATTCTATTTGTTATACTGTCTTGGTTCTTTACTAATTTTTGTAGTGTATCGTTAAATTTTACTATGGTTGATTGAGTTAAGGAAATTTGGTTTCTAACAATAGTTTTTATATCACGCTGGCTGTCAATCAATTCTCGTATTGCATTGTCGTATCGTTCAGCATCTTGGTTGTCTAAATTACCTGTGATAGCTTTTATAATATTACCTAATTCGTTAATAAGTTCTCTTTTCTGTCTTGTGGCTTGCTCTGTTGGTATTAATCGTTGAATTGGTCTGCTGTGTTCTTTCGTAATTAAGCATTTCTATCGCATATTCTTTTCCGAATATGGCTTTGTCCATTGATTCTTTGAGTCTGTCATAATTGTCTCTAATTTTATAAAATTCTTGTTTTAATTCAGTTAAATCAAATTTCTGTGCGGAAGTCCAATAGTCTACTGTGTTTTGTATACTTTCTAATTTTACTATTCTACTATTATTTCGTTGTCGTCCGTTCTACCTGGGTGGAGGTTAACGGCAAGGGTGATGGTTGTCCATCTGAAATTACAGGGTGTCTTAAATTCTTTAAGTGAATATATTTTACTATTATTCTATTATCTACCACGGCTACAGTTATATCTGATATTTTTGATTTTAAACGGACCTAAATTTCTGGGGGCCGTCTTGTGTCTCTTACCTTTAAAATTTTTTTCATACACATTATTTCTTTTAGATACACTGTAAACGTGATAGTTCAGGTCGATGGCTTATTTTAAACAGCAAATGTAAATTTTTTAAAATGTTGTCAGTATGTATGCATTTTCCATGAAAAAGATAATTTACAATTGACAGATGTTGTTCGCCTCGATCATCGAAGACGTGAAAATAATACCATATTACAACACTAATAATATTGTACATACGCATCGATTAAAATTGGTACATTGTATTAACGGATACTGAACGCAAAGAATAGGATTTTTATAGAGGGAGAAATTTGACATAACACACTCTTGACAATTTGAAAGTTAACTTAAAACAGAGAAGTCGAAATGTAAATACCAAAAATATAGGTCACACGGTGTTTGAAGGTGTACCGCGCGCCACCGGGGTGTGATTTGATTTGTAGAAAGGCAATAAATCACTTGCACGTGGTCGTGGATTTTTGTCGCATCAGTGAAATACGTAAATAATAAAAGGGTTAAAACTTGCGAGTTTACCCGTACAGAAATAGAAATTTTTTATTATTGTGTTGGAATGTCGGGGCTTACTAGACCTGCAGGACCCAAACAACACACAATAAGAACGTGACAGACCCAACCACCATTTACAAAGCGGGAAGACGGTAAAGGACACCATATGGGTTAAAGACCTATTCTGACATATGAACTTAGCAACACAACACAACCTGTACAGATCATAAACATACAAAAATATAACAAAAACGAAACAACACCAACCGACAATCCCTAGAACTACCGGTGGCGATACCGTTGAAGCCTACCAGTTGTCGTGCTGCTGAGGCACCAAGGATTAACCAAAAAGTACTGAATACAACGAACCACCAGTTAAGACCTAACAACACTACGCAAGTGATTTGTGCATCGACTTTATGTATACATAGCAATAAGTCTCATTATAATCAAACACTAACGCGAGTTAAGGTTCGGGCCTTGAGAGCTGCCTTTTAAAAACCAGTTCTAAAACTTCTTAACAAATTTATTTTAAACAGACATTAATTACGGAATTTTACAAAACTAGATTTAAATTACTCTAAGTTCGAAAATAACTATTAAATGTACTATTGTGAGTAGCCTACGCAACTGCAATGTTAAAGCTGAATACTTTGACTGACTGCCGGGTCCTTGAGCTCCCTGGCTTTTTATAATATCCCTACCCCCTCACATGGCTGTGGGAACTTGCAGATCACATGTCTGTGTATTCTTAATACTATTCATAAATACAATGTTGTAATCTTAATTTCTAAGTAATCACGGTATCTTGACCGTCTGTGACCTGACATCTGCAGTGTCACTATCGTCTGCGATACAAAGTATTGCATCCGTTCTTATGAACTGTTAATAAACTTTATAAATTGTTTTTGTGTTACTTTCTAATAATTCCTAATTATTCTATTTTATAATATAGGCATCAATTGGGAGTTACATAACTCGCGTAAGATGAGATTAGTAGAATAAGATTTTTTAACTACCACTATCTTATTTTAAAAAAAAACTAGAAATATCTACACCAAATGTGGCAACTCAATACTTTATGCAAAAATCACACATAGATCTAGTTAAGTGCAAAACATAGGAACAAACATAGAAATACATACCTTTGTAAATACACTGACACAACACACAAACACCCAAAACAAAACACACAACACAACTTAGACCGCGCGTGAGTTCTCTAGTTACCGGCTGCCGATGACAAGAGCACGTGCAGTAGTGCCCAACTTTCGATCCGGATTTCCGGCTGTCGATGGTCTAGGACTGAGAGGAGAACACACTTAACGCCAATACACACCACAAAGACACAGCACCCAAACACCCCAGAATAAAACACAACACAAACACACACATTCACGTACACACACTGGCATACACACACACCACACACACGCACACACATACACACCAAGACAATGCAACACGTTTTGGAATGTGCATGAGCCCACTGGTTTTCAGCTGCCGATGGCCAGAGCACATGCGATAGTGCTCAACTATCATTACTGAATTTCCGACTGCCGATGATCTGGTACTGAGAGGGAAGCACGCCCAAAAACGTAACATTAACATAAAACATTAACATACCATTAACACACACACGCCCAAAACAAAAAAAATACACAACACACAAACACACATACGCTGACAAAGCTCACAAACACCCAAAGCAAACTACACAACACGTCTTGGACCGCGCGTGAGCTCTCTGGTGTCCGGCTGCCGATGGCCAGAGCTTGTGCAGTAGTACTCAACTTTTGGTCCCGAATTTGCTGCTACCGATGGTCTGGGACTGAGAGGGGAGCACACTCAACATCAACACAAACACAAACACGCGTACGCATACACAAACACACAAAGACACATCACTCAAACACCCAAAACAAAACATAACACACAAACTCAAACAGTCACGTACACACACACATTAGTTAGGTATAAGGAGTGAAACGGTCCTGCTTAAATGTTAGGCATTATAATTTGAATAAGGGCCGCATCCCAATGCTCCACCCGAAGGTACTACATTGGGTTTAAACGCAAAAATATAAACGTGCTCCAAATTATATCTAAGTTCAAAATTAATCCATTCTAAATAAAAATCTATCAAACTGAAACAAAAACTAAAAATAGGGTTTGAATAATGGTATTCCTAGTGTTGATTTTGGAGTATGCCCGATCAACAAGACAACCAAAAGTAAGAGGGGGAGGGATTTGTAATACCGGATAGCAGCTGCCAGCTCTGCTTACCGGTGCGACCTGAAGAGTCGACTTAAAACTATCCAAAGCTAGCCAACTAATTTTAAAATGGATTCAAATTTCTAAACATTCGCCAAATATTTGTAATAGTGAATCCAGCTATTTTGCCTGCTCTATAAATTTACAAATTCATCTTTCCTGGTCTAAGTATTTATTCTAATTTCATCCTAAATTGTCCCTAGCGTTCCATATCATTCCCTAACTGACATATTATAGATATAATCTTCTTTCCTATATATACTGCCACCAAAAATTGGCGGCAAAACGACAAACAAATAAAATCAAGCCACAAAACAAAAATACAGGCAAAAATATAAATATAAAATAAGTATTAATATATTAATGTAAGTATATATATATATATATATATATATATATATATATATATTGCTGTGAAACCTCTTGGATCACCTGGTCCGTTGATTTTCTTCTGTTAATCGCCTCGGCTGCTCCTCTAGATAGCTTTCATCCTCATACATAAAAAAAACAAACACATTCCTACCACAAACATCAACGTTAACTCTATTTACATCAATATTCAGAATACATTAAATTTTCAAATTAAATTTCAGCATAAAATTCAGTTTTCAAAAAAATTTCAAGATTAATTTTATTATCATTTTAATGTGCATCCAGAATTAAAGTCCTTGTTGGATGCCTAGTAATTAATATAACAATATAAGCAGACCGGAGTCTGAGTATAAAGGAGCATCTACCACCCTTTACGTTAATTAACCAGGATCGTCTAATTGAGCTCAAAGACATACCCACATTTTCATCATATTCCCGAACATCAAAACAAAATACCCTTTTACTTAAACAAGCAAATTTCATCTTAAAATTAAACTTTTATGGTTAGAACAATTTCACTAATGTCCATTTAAAGTAAATCAATTATAAAGTCATTCAATACACACAAAATGTCAAACAAAATAGTATAATTTACCTGAAGGTTACTGTCCTCATAGCTTCAAAGTATCGTTTCTTTAGTTAATCACACCATTCAACAGGATTATATTTACGGCTTCTGATTCTCTACGCTTTTAAAATTTTCTCCATCACCATCCCTTCAAAGTCGTTGCTGGGCCTTTCCGGAACTCCTCTGTGTTTATCTGACCCTTGTTTCATGGATCCAGACACGAATTTGAACCATTTAATTATTAACACCCCCGAAAATAGCAAAGAAATTCTTGCTTCTGTCAGCAATATACGCCAAAACTGCCTACTTTTGTGTATACATTCGTCGTTGTAAATTTTGCTGATTGGTACAGTGAAACTAAATTTTATTACCTTGTATCTGAGTGCACTGAAGTACATTCATGTTAGCACGTAAATAACAAGCTATTTTGAATCACTAAAATATACTAGCAAACTTTAAATCAAACTAAAATGCACGGTTTAACATCTTCAATCAAGTCGCGTATATACGAGCTTTTAACGCATCGAATCGTCAAAAGTCTAAGAGGGCTTGTTTATCTTCATCTCGGTATATATAGCAAAAAGCCTGTCTGTCGGTCGAGTCTCTAAAACGGGTAATTCTAAAGAATTCCTCATTCTATGTTCCTAGTCTGTTGCTCGCACGTCGATTTTTACGAATTTTCACTCGCCCCATTCAAATCTCAGAAAATTTCCACACGGCACGCAAGCATGTCCGAGAAAAACTAATTGATTTTGTACAGAAATTGTTGTTCTACCTCTGATATTTGCATCCTATTTTTAACCAATTGTGACCCCGTGACGTTGCTTAAATCCGCCTTCTACAATATGTGTCTTTGCTTGACGCATTTTCTCTTTCCTTCTCTACCGTGTTCTTATTGGTGCAACTTGATATTCTTTATTATCGATTATTTTAGTCCACATGGAGTGTGAAATACCCAGCTTTAGCAATTCTCGTAACTATTATGCGACGTTTTCCCAAGATTCTTTGAAACATTAATTATCTGCAAAATTTACGCCGAATGTGATATTTAAACTACGCAGGTGTTCAAAATAATATTAATTCTCAGAGCTTTATTCCGTGGTATTTTAATCTTGGGTTTTACAAGTTTCTATAGGTATTATATGTTATTAACGGTTTAATTAACTCAATTAAAATTGATTTCTATCCTTTTCATTTTAGCGAATACAACTTAAATATTAATTATTATATGTACACTTTGTTTTACTACCGGTTACTTAAATAGAGTTAATTAAGATAAATTTTGCACGTAATTTCTCTTTGTTTAGAAATAATTACATTACACGCAGAGCTTTTCAATACTGCTTCTTTTGATATAAAGCGTCTTATAAATAATTTAAATTTCTTATTTTACTGAAACAACCGAGTTTATTTATGCTTCATGGTTTTAATAACGCGTATTATTTAATGAAATTCCTTATACACGGTGATTAAAATTATTTGATGTGATTATTTAATTTTCTATCCTGGTCTAAATATGAGTATTTTCCCCCTATTTGAATACAAATAATCCCACTTATTTGACTTCAAATATAAAGCATTTAGACAAAAAAAAATTACAAAAAAAAATTGCCTATCTCTCTCTACCCTTATCTATCTAACTTACCAACTTTGTCTCCAATCAAAAAATTATTTACACCTATCCTATATCCCTATCCTATTCCTAACTTTTAACTAATCTTCACTATACTTCACTTCCCTACCTAATCCTATATACCTATCCTACTCTTACTCTATTCCTAACTCTCCACTAATTTTATATGAAATATCTATACTTAACCTATCTTATTTTCTTCCTACATTTCCTCTTTATTCTCATCCTAAACCTATTTCTAATTATCTCCCATATTTATCCCATACCTAGCTTTATTTTCTATAAACACTTACTTCTACTCTTCTATCTACACCTATTCTATCCCTATCCTATTTAAATCTAACTCTCTTCTTGACCCTCCAAGTCTTTCTTCTCACCAACCTAATACTCTTCATTCCTATTTCTCCCCCTTCTACATCTACACTTATCATCCCTATTATCTCACATACAATAAACTTATCATCCCTATTATCCTGACTCTTAAATACTGCTTCTTCTTCAGTCCCTACACATGTCTGTTTCTCATTTATTCTTATTTTCTTCTCTGCCGACAAACCAAACGATACTACTTTACAATTATCGATTTTTCCCTCTATGGAAAATCCTATGTACCTTCTAGAATTTTTGTGTAATGGAATCCGCCAGAATGAATCCCTTAAATCTACTTGATTAAAAACAAACTTGCCATCTTTGCTTAATTTCGCCTTCACCTGCTCCTGATATGCTGCTGTTGCTTCTACCCCCACTACTTCTGCATGTTTTTGTACTAAAGCTTGAACCTCTACTCTCCTCTCCTCTGGACATCTTATTGTGTTGATCTGTTTAACCTCATCATCCTCTACCTCTACTACATTAATACTAAACCCAGTGTCATCCTCTGTGACTTCATAACTGCCCTTCCATGGCACTACCCTATCTTTAATCCTTACTACCTTCCTTTCCATATCTATCAAAACCCCTAACTTCATCATACAGTCAACACCTAAAATGCTCTGAAACTTCAGTCCAGGTACAATTACAAACTCCTGTTCAAGCTTAAACCTCCTATATCTATCCTAAGCACCACAACACTATTTACTACAGCAAACTTCTTTTATTTGGAGCTACTAAATGGCTACGTTTTATAGGCATAATTCTATCACAAACCTTATCCCTAATTTTGCTGACGAATTCCTCCGATATTAAACTCGCCTCTGCCCCTGTATCAAGTAATACTTCTACATTATTTTCAAAATTTCTAAATTAATAATTGGCAAACATAATTTTTCTACAGTTTCTGGCTCTACTTCCTCCTCAATTTTGAAAAATTCACGTGGATGTTCGTATACATTTACACAGAAATCTAGTGGTCTGTCACGTTCTAAAAATCCTGTCTCATCCTGTTTTCCGTGCTTGGTCCTGGTTGTCCTTCTACAACCTGTGCGTACGTCCTCCTCGTGTTAATATCCGTGTCCCTGTCTCTATTCGTCGTGCTGGTCACAGTCCTGTTTACTTCCGGTAAACCGTTCTGTCTCGTGTAACTAGGTCTTGGCGTCGGTCCCCTAGTCGCACTATTGCTCCTGTATTCCTGTCCTCGTCGTTCCCAATTCGGTCGAAAATTTCTGTTGTAGTCAGGCCGTCTCGGATAATTCGGTGTCCTGTTGTCAAACCTAACTGTGTTAACGTTTCGTTCTCGTATCTCTCTTGTCCGTCCTACACATACATCGTCATATCTCTGCAAATACTCTAAAATGTCTCCCGTTCTGTGATGTTTTGTAAGGCCACGTGTTGTCTAATTTCCAGTTCAAAATGTCGTGATAGGTACTTAATAATCTGTCTGTCCGTCAATGGTGGATTCAGTTGTTTGGCCACACTGTACTTGTGGATGGCATATTGCTCCCTAGAACCTGCAAACTCTCCCTTAAATTTTCCTGTAATCAAGTCGTCCCTAATCTGATCCTGTTTGTGATCACTCCAGTAATGTTGTAAAAATTTGTCTTCAAAGTCCTGATACGTGTCTATGTCCTGTCCTACTAAATTGTACCATGCTTCCGCGTTGTCCTTTAATAAAGCCTTTATCGTATTCAGTTTAGCCTGTTCGTCAAATAAATTTCCCACTAGATTTCTTACACTATTAATAAAAATTTGTGGATTTACCCTGTTATCGCCATAAAACTTCATGTGTTGGTCCAATGATACTCCACCTGTAGAAAATCTGGGACCATCCCCCGTTAAATTTGACATGTTGTATTTGATACTACTAACTTCGCGTTCTACCCTGCCTAACTGATCCCTACATGAGTCCGTCACTTCAGTCATTTTTATATTAATCTCTTCTTCACAAAAAATGCGTACTTCGGACCTTAAATGTCCCATTTCCTGTCGAAGACCTGTAATATCACGCTCATTTTTATCAACCCTATTTTCAACTTCCCCCATCTTTACGGTAAGACTATTTTTAAATTCTGAAACTTCTTGATTCGTCTTATCTATTTTCTGACTAATCTCCTCTAACTTCCTGTTCGATTCTTCACTCATTTGCTCAAATTTTCGATTTGAGTCCTCTCTCGCTCTATTCGATTCATCCCTAGCTCTATTAGCTTCCTCGCTTAGCTGTTCTAATTTTCTATTGGATTCTTCGTTCATCCTCTCCAGCATTCTCATTATCATCTCGTTTCCTTGATCCCTGATTCCGTCCTCGACTGATCTCTACTGCCTCCAGCTTCTTCCATTTTAGAATTTTCTCACACAATGCACTATCGTCACTTCCAATTTCCACTCCTTGACTCCTTAACCACTCCTTTCTCTGCATACGTTCTAATCACTCACACGCACTCTAAATACTCTTAAATTTATACACACACAGAAACTCTCTCTCAGATCGCCAGTTTCCTGGAATAAAATAACAAAATTTTATTTGGAACTCGAGCCTCACTTTTGGGTCGCCAAGACTGCTGTGAATCTTCTCATATCTGCAGGTACTGGCCCTTTCAAAAAAAAAACATTCGAGCCCCACAGTTTGGGCGTCAAGACTGCTGTGACACCTCTTGGATCACCTGGTCCGTTGATTTTCTTCTGTTAATCGCCTCGGCTGCTCCTCTAGATAGCTTTCATCCTCATACATAAAAAAAACAAACACATTCCTACCACAAACATCAACGTTAACTCTATTTACATCAATATTCAGAATACATTAAATTTTCAAATTAAATTTCAGCATAAAATTCAGTTTTCAAAAAAATTTCAAGATTAATTTTATTATCATTTTAATGTGCATCCAGAATTAAAGTCCTTGTTGGATGCCTAGTAATTAATATAACAATATAAGCAGACCGGAGTCTGAGTATAAAGGGAGCATCTACCACCCCTTTACGTTAATTAACCAGGATCGTCTAATTGAGCTCAAAGACATACCCACATTTTCATCATATTCCCGAACATCAAAACAAAATACCCCTTTTTACTTAAACAAGCAAATTTCATCTTAAAATTAAACTTTTATGGTTAGAACAATTTCACTAATGTCCATTTAAAGTAAATCAATTATAAAGTCATTCAATACACACAAAAATGTCAAACAAAATAGTATAATTTACCTGAAGGTTACTGTCCTCATAGCTTCAAAGTATCGTTTCTTTAGTTAATCACACCATTCAACAGGATTATATTTACGGCTTCTGATTCTCTACGCTTTTAAAATTTTCTCCATCACCATCCCTTCAAAGTCGTTGCTGGGCCTTTCCGGAACTCCTCTGTGTTTATCTGACCCTTGTTTCATGGATCCAGACACGTATTTGAACCATTTAATTATTAACACCCCCGAAAATAGCAAAGAAATTCCTGCTTCTGTCAGCAATATACGCCAAAACTGCCTACTTTTGTGTATACATTCGTCGTTGTAAATTTTGCTGATTGGTACAGTGAAACTAAATTTTATTACCTTGTATCTGAGTGCACTGAAGTACATTCATGTTAGCACGTAAATAACAAGCTATTTTGAATCACTAAAATATACTAGCAAACTTTAAATCAAACTAAAATGCACGGTTTAACATCTTCAATCAAGTCGCGTATATACGAGCTTTTAACGCATCGAATCGTCAAAAGTCTAAGAGGGCTTGTTTATCTTCATCTCGGTATATATAGCAAAAGCCTGTCTGTCGGTCGAGTCTCTAAAACGGGTAATTCTAAAGAATTCCTCATTCTATGTTCCTAGTCTGTTGCTCGCACGTCGATTTTTACGAATTTTCACTCGCCCCATTCAAATCTCAGAAAATTTCCACACGGCACGCAAGCATGTCCGAGAAAAACTAATTGATTTTGTACAGAAATTGTTGTTCTACCTCTGATATTTGCATCCTATTTTTAACCAATTGTGACCCCCGTGACGTTGCTTAAATCCCGCCTTCTACAATATGTGTCTTTGCTTGACGCATTTTCTCTTTCCTTCTCTACCGTGTTCTTATTGGTGCAACTTGATATTCTTTATTATCGATTATTTTAGTCCACATGGAGTGTGAAATACCCAGCTTTAGCAATTCTCGTAACTATTATGCGACGTTTTCCCCAAGATTCTTTGAAACATTAATTATCTGCAAAATTTACGCCGAATGTGATATTTAAACTACGCAGGTGTTCAAAATAATATTAATTCTCAGAGCTTTATTCCGTGGTATTTTAATCTTGGGTTTTACAAGTTTCTATAGGTATTATATGTTATTAACGGTTTAATTAACTCCAATTAAAATTGATTTCTATCCTTTTCATTTTTAGCGAATACAACTTAAATATTAATTATTATATGTACACTTTGTTTTACTACCGGTTACTTAAATAGAGTTAATTAAGATAAATTTTGCACGTAATTTCTCTTTGTTTAGAAATAATTACATTACACGCAGAGCTTTTCAATACTGCTTCTTTTGATATAAAGCGTCTTATAAATAATTTAAATTTCTTATTTTTACTGAAACAACCGAGTTTATTTATGCTTCATGGTTTTAATAACGCGTATTATTTAATGAAATTCCTTATACACGGTGATTAAAATTATTTGATGTGATTATTTAATTTTCTATCCTGGTCTAAATATGAGTATATATATATATATATATTAAAAAAAATAAATAAATAAACATCTAAATAAGCAAAAGCATGTAACAGTCCATAAATTAGCAAAAGCATTACCCAAATTTTCAGTTGTTCTCGCGTAAGCATTATGATGGCTAGCGCCATTACACACAAAAAACGTGCTCCTTAAATTATTTCAAAATCTTCTTATTAATACAAGTCAATGCTTATGCGAGTACAACCGCCACAATTTTATTCCTACCTCGTATATAAATTTCTCCAGCATCCAAAGATCTGGTCGTCTTCTTATGTCTATTGATATCTTACTTTTAAGGGGAGTTGAATATGCACTGTTAAAGTTCTGGTAGGTATGCACTAAACGTTCTGGTGGGGTTCACATCACTAACATTTAAAAAGTCTGTTACCTTCATTTTCGTAAATAATTGATTAGTTTATATGCAATCATTATTAACTTAAATTCCTTTGGCGTTAAACACGAAAATTAATTCTGTAAATTAAAATAATAACGCGTGTTTAAAATTGTATTTCAATTAATAATAAATACCCTATATATTTTACTTGATAAATCTTTCTGCTCATTAAAAATAAATATCCTTTCTAAGAATTCCTTAACGTAGAATTTACGCAATAATTAGATAGGCGAGAACGTCTTTCCAAGTATTCAATATTTAATGCTGGTGTGTTTTCCCTTTTTAAAGAATTCGGCGAAATTATTTCAATAAATTCGGGTTTTCCTGTTTTATTTCCTTTAACAAGATTACCGTGAGCTTTGGTGCTTTAGCTAAATAAATTTAATATTCACTTTCTGTTCGAATAGCAACAAGAAAACATCCGTCCGGTTTTGCTTCGTTCCGTTTTTCTTTATGCGAATTGCTGGCACGCATTATAGCGTGGTGAGTATTTAGGGTTTATAAAACGCGACTTTTCGGTTTTAATCAATTAATCTATTGTACGTAATTATTGTAGCTTCCTGCGGGGGACACGTTAATCCCTTGAGCTGTCGTTTCTTCTGGTAATGAGAGGTCAAACGCGTTCTTCCTGGTCGTAGGCCTACTCACTCTCTGACGTGGACCAGCGACTGACTCAACCTCGACGTCAGCAACTCGAGGGTGAGTTTTTCTTTGTATTCGCTACTTACTTTGGAACCCGAACGTCTGGGATTTTACCGTTCAAATATCATTCATTTCCAAATTTAATTCTTATAGACGAAAATTATTGAACTATTTTGGTCTTTACTGCTCTTTTATTTGTTTATAAATAACTAAAAATATACTCTTTATTAATGTAAAAACGGTTTAAAGACTTGCAGGCACAGTTGAAAATGTTGTTGCCATTATGTTTGTAAATATAGGTTAAGTTTATATTTACGATGATCTAGAGCTGTGGGTTTTAGGGTTGTGTTTGGTTCTTTTTTACTAATTAATGTCAGGGGGTAATTACCTAAAAACTACAGCTCGCCATTTTCATGACTAATTTTTTGGAATGTTTGGAGTTTCTCATAATGTATATGTAAATTGGAGACATTGACTTTTTTTGGGTTGGGTTTGGGAATATTGTGTTCTGTAAATATTTTGTTTAATTATAAGTTTTTTTTCCTTTGTATGTTTTGTTCTGAGTGTGAATGAGTGAGTGTATATAAATTTTCTCTCTATTTATTTCAGGTTTCTTTTTAATTTATATATAGGTAAAAGCTCCGCCCACTCACCGATTCAGCCCGGTCATCCTTTCTTTCTCTTTCTTGGTTTTTTTTGTAGGTTACGTCAACGTACGTAGCAAGTCCTGGGGGGGATGCGCGGTTTCACTCTATTTTATTATCTTTATTTATTTTACTTATTTAGTTTAATTAGGGTTTCTGATTTAATTTGTTAATGTTTATTTGTTATTATTTATTCCCGATATTCCACGCCTTTAGGGTTTGACAGTGATTGTTTCAGTGGCGTGAGGGGTTCGCCGTGCATAATAGAGTTTGGTTACTGATTTTTGGTTTGTTTTTGCATTTAATTTCTTTTTAATTTTTTTTAACAGGTTTTAACTCGTGCTCATATATCGTGTTAAGTCAAATCATAGTTTTCCATTCCTCCTCCCACCCTCCGATTTACACGCGGTTATCACCGTCCAATCTCGCGACTCTTCCCGAAAATTCTTTGAAGACTGTCCAGAACGCCTTCTGGTTAGCCATTTCCCGAACCTCCTCTAGGCTCTTTGGCCATGCTAACCCTGCGATAGCTAATTTCATATCGGCTAACTCTCGATTTGCCACCTCGAATGGGAAATCGAAGACCACATGCTCTGCGCTTTGTGCGCCTTCACCGCATTCGCAGTGGTCGTTATCGGTTAAACCGAATCTTTGTAAATACGCTTTCAGGGTGCCGTGCTCTGTTATAATAGTTGCACCATTTTATGATCAAGTTTCACCTTGATCTTATCTCTAGCCACAATACTCGGAATGAATTTGTGTGTCAACGTGCCCGTGGCAACGTTGTTCCACCTCTCTTCCCATTGTCGGATTGACTTTTCGCGCAGCTTTCGTTTAATCAGAGGACTCGGTATCGACGAATGTGATATCCGGAAGTTGCCCGTCGCGGTCTCTTTAGCTAACTCATCTGCCCTATCATTGCCTACGTTGCCATCATGCGACCTAACCCAACAGAACTTTAAACGTCGAAACTGGAGAGCCGTATGCGCTACCCTCCAGACGTCCGCTTGGAGGTCTGTCGAGGTGTTCGTGTTTGTTAAAGCCGTCAGCGCCGATTTACTGTCGCTGATTATATAATACTCGTCTCTACCCGTGTGGTTTATTACGTAATCAATAGCCTCTTGTAAGGCTACTAATTCGCACTGGATTAAATGTTAGGCAGCAGACTAACCAGAATGTTAGAGAAATAAATAAAAATGAATACACAACCGAGCTGGTGAAGGTCAAAAAATCACGCAGTTTCGATGATTCGTAGATGTTGTCGAGGATGGTGTCATCGTAGACGATGTAGAAGATGGCGCAGTGTGCAAGACTGGCCCGAAAATGGTAAAAGCATCATTTGAATCCGGTGATTCGTGGAAGTTACTGCAGAAGGTGCCGTCGAAGACGACGTAGAATATGATAGTGTGGGTCTGAACGGGCCGCAGAGGTGGTGGTGTGCCGGGCAGTTCGACTGCTGGTGCCGAGGTGCTCCAGTCTTCTAATGGGGTTGCCGACGTTATCCTGAGCCTCTAAAAGTTGTTGCCACAACGCCCAATCTGTTAACTCCGTGTGGTTGGACTCGGCTAATGATCTGCCGATTTGACAAAATTTACGTATGCAGATACGTTAAACAATAGTTGAGTGTTGATTTCTGAGCGAAGCTTTTTTGAAATAGGTGGTGCTCCCCGTTGACTGTTGGTTGTTGCTTACCTGAGCTCATTAACGAATGAGATGAAGTTTCGTAATAAACTATTCTACGCGAATCGACAATAGGACAATCACACGTATCCATAGAAAACAACTATATGTTTGTTTGTTTGTTTATTGTTGTACGTTATTCCTGGGCCCAAGGCCTAACGTAGTGAATATGAACAGAAGTTTTATAAATTTGCAATATATATTAATTTCCGATGTAGTACGTTGATAATCTCGAGTTTCTTCTCTTTTTTTGTCGATTTAATCTTGGGATGTTGGCAGAGAAGTTGGTGTGCTGTTTAGTGTTGTAGAGGTGGGGATATTGGTGTGGAGGGAATATTATTATTGGATGAGGGGTTTTGTGATAAGAATTTCATTTAGGAAATGGTCAGATTGGAGGGGATAGTTAGTTGCGAGGAAATTGATACTAGGTAGTGGAGTAAAAGAATCAAGTTGTATTGTGTGTATTATGTAGGTTTGGTGAGGAATGGAGTTGGGGTATAAATATATTAAATGGTGGGTGATTTCAGTAATGTTTTGGTTCCAGCAGTGTTACAACCCCGCGTCGCGCGTTCAGAGCCACTTCTGCAGTTGGCAACACTGATATTATCCAAGTTCACATTATTGCACAACATAGATATTACGCCATAACTACGTGTCAAATTGTATCACATGCCAAATATGTTTACAATGATACAAGTTGCACCTTAAAATAAGATAAAAAGTATTCACTTAAAAATGTGGAACGCTTCACGATTATGCGGTCATCCTTGCGTAGGGGCCATGTTGATTTCCGGGTATCTCGTTTGTTTGGGGTGGGTTACGTTATGCCATCGTTGAAACCAGATTTAGCGTCTTCCCTCTTCTTCGTTCGTAGGTAGGACGAAGGAACAACTAGGTAAGGAACGATAATGCAAGATAAAGAGGAAACCTACACTCTAAAAGAGAAAAGACAAAAGAACGACACCGGTGAACTTCACCGTTCGACGTCTCGTTGGCTAATCATATCGTGTCACACACCGCGCACTTGCGCCATCACTCCGCGTCTGCGCATTCCTTTTGCGAAAACGCAACTGTCCGAAATGACGGAAATGCACAAGTCTATTTTCAAAATAATGGCGGGAATTTAGTCACATATTTAAAAAGTGTACATCTCCAAATTTGGAATGTAACAGCAGGGACAATAAGGAGAGGGGATTAGTTGGAAGGAGTGTAGTTTTGTCGGAATTTGCCGTGTCCGGTCAGAAATTGAATAGTGGATCGGTTGGAGTAAGGGATATGTTCAGGGATGTTTGTTATATCTGGCTAAATGTCGCGTGTATGTCTACCTGTGACTTCGTTATTCCATTGGTCTTGCCAGCTGTGGATTAGGATTTAGTCATTAGGTTTTTTATATTTGTCTTACTCATTGTTTTGTATTCTGTAGGTTGTAGGGTTTGGTCATGTAATTGTATTGGCCTTCTTTTCTTTATGTTTCGAAGTTGAACTTTGGAGTGGAGCAGGATGTTTAGGGGTGGTTGTTTCAGAAGTATGTATAGTGCTGAGGTGGGGGTTGTTCTGAAGACTCTTGTGGAAAATAGTAGGAAAGGTCTTATGTACCGATAAGAAAATAATCGCATTTATAAATATAACCCCCACCCCCACATTTAATTGTCCAGTGCTCCACCTGAAGGTAATACATTGGCGAGTTTTTTTTACCTTGAAAATTACGAATTTTGCCAAACCCTTGCTATTTCAAGCAAGGTCGGGATCTTCAACGTGCGTGACAACACTCACACGTGGGACCTCCATTTTACCTCTCATCCGAACGAGGGTGTATTTTTGTGAAAAATGCTCGCCTAACATTTTTCAAGCGGACCGTGTCGGGATTCAAATCCGGGACCTTGGGCGTAGTAGTCACACACATAGCACTACGCCACGGAGCCGCCCTAAGTACTCGCAGATTAGGGACCAGCTCTCGGGTTTCACATCAGAGGAGAACACACACGTATGGAACCTATATTTTACCTCTCATCCGAACGACGGCATATTTTTGTGAAAAATGCTCACCTAACATTTTTCATGCGGTTCGTGTCGTGAATCGAATCCGGGACCTTGGATCTAGTAGTCACCCGCGAACCAACTAAGCCATGGAGCCGCCTAATATAAAACCACCGCACGCACATTACCAACAAGCGGATTAGGACAAATTACTTGAAACGCGAAGTTGTTAGATTTCTTCAGTTATTACCCTGAAGAAGACACATTAACTTATTGATATCATAAAGTGTGGAGTGCCAACTCCAATTAATATTAATACTGTTGTATCGTTAACCAGAAGTTGGTATTGAAGTTTTGTGGATTTGTTAGGGTACAGCATCTCTTCTTAGAAAATTCTGCATCCACCACTTGGTACTACAACCTGTGACATGCATACGTAATATCTTTATAATATAGTTACGTTACTTTTACAGTATTAATGTTTTACAAACGTTACATTTGTTGTATCATAAACAAGGCGAAATGTTTTAATTCTTCTACCATTATTAGATAAATACGTCTTGAACTTGATAGTAACGTAATTACAGTAAAAAGTGCACGAAACTGCACTCAAGCAATCATTTCATGATACCACTATCCATATATTGGAAAAACTTGCATACTTTACGTATAACCAGCCAGCCATATGGCATTGCCGCCTATGATTAACCCAGATAATAAACTGCTGGACAACACTGGGTCAGTGTAACTATTAGAGCTCATCTAACAGGCTTCACTTAGCATGGCGTGAACTTGGTAAGGTAACTTATCCTCACCACATGTTCTACGATGTTCCGCTCTTAGTTGTCCACGAATAAAACGTACATTATTAAAGTGATTGTGTACAAGTGCGTTTCTACGATATTAATTAATTTTTCTTCAGTGGAAACAAGAAAAATGCAACTTATTGTTATCCATTCGTTTAAAAAAGTATTTCAAATATTTTAATTGAAGTAAAAGGAAAATGAATAAAGTGGAGTGGCCGTCAAACCCTTCAATTATGACCTCCAAAAACTGTGTTATGCAATCATCCATGAATAAAGCAAAACATTTTCATTCTTCATTAGATAGTTTAGCGAATTCATCGGCTCCTAGTGAAAGTTTAAGTGATGATTCTCACGAATCTGATTCTTCCGGTATTGATACGAAATCGAAAAATTCATTCGCCGTGAAATGTGAAGTGTATTCTCAAAATTTATGTGGAAGTATACGTTCGTGGGCAAAATCCGAAAGTAGTAAAGACGCGATTTCAGAATTTTCGTATGAGTCTGTTTCGCTCGAATGTGTAAATTCCGATAATAAAAATGAAAAACGCGATGCCGCTTTAACGCGTATGGAAACTATACCTGAAGAAAATATTGGAACAGAACCCAAAATTTCTGTTAAGGAAATTTTAGCAAGATTTGAAAATTTAAAGGATAAAAAAAACAAGGAAAAACATTTGAATACCATTAATAGTGTCAATAATTCTTGTGCTGGAACAATCAACTCCAGTATTAATTATTCAAGTAGCAACAGCGATAATGAGGTAACTATTCCATTTTTTGTCTTTACCGTAAAAAATTAATAATTTTTTAAATACCAAGTATTACCTGCGTAGCTTTTTCAAAATATTTTCCTTTATTATCAAACGTTATTATGTTTCGAAGCTTAGAAATCAGTATTGTAGACACCTGCATTTTTAACACATTTTGATACGAGAAACTAGTTGTTCGAACCTCTATTTTTAAACAAAAGCAATTGATTCGATGAAACAACAAGATCGAAGGGAGAATGGTTCGCTCATCGTCATCAACTTCAATTTTCTGTCCTTGGTCTGGTTCTGCGATATTCTTGGATATTTCCTTGTATTTGTTCGTTACAGGGACGAGAGAACAACTTCTCGCCCCCGCACCGCATGTGTATCTAAGATTTACTCTTGCACTTTTATTCAGGATTTACTCTTACGCTTATAACTAGTATTTTTTCAACTTTGTTGAGTTTTGTTTTAAGATTTTTTCTGAATATTACTTGGCCGAACTTTTACCTTGGGATCAACTATTCATTTCATAATTCGAAAAACCCTTCCGGGGTATATATAAGCATGCGGCGATTTACTTCTTAAAAAATTAACACTTAAATTTTATTTTTATTTTTAACGTAAGAGTAAACCACATACCCAAAAAAGTATTTTTTTCAATTGTTTATACTGTGTGTGTAAACCGATCTGATATCAATTTTATTTTGGTACACAATAAGGTAAGTGGCTAAAAAATTTTAAACGCAATAAACGCTAATCTCCTCCCTACGTGTGATTTTCCAATGCTCCACCCGAAGGTACTACATTGGCTAGGAAGCGAGTTTTTTACCTGGAAAATTTGGTATTTTGCCGAACCCTTGCTGTTCCAGGCAAGGTAGGGATCTTTAACGCGCGTGACAACACTTACACACGAGACCTCCATTTTACCTTTAATCCGAACGAGGGCTATTTTTGTGAAAAATGCTCGCCTAACATTTTTCAAGCGGACCGTGTCGGGATTCGAATCTAACCTCCTTCGTCGGATGAACCTTTATTTTAAAACCTGATATTTTAATTTTTTTGCAACGGCAAACCAAACTTTCGCTCCTGAATGAAGGTTTGATTTATAATCCTCCCCCAGTCTAAAAATGCTCTCATGTAATTTTCGAGCATGTGGCACCATTTCTCACAAAATGTGACTTCGATTTTATTTTTTATAAAATTTTAACCTAAGAGTAAGCTTGTTACGTTCATTTTCTGCCGGTGACAATTTGTCTACTCCTAATTAAATATCACGTTGCTGCTATATTTTTTTGCTTATTCTAAATTCAGGATACGTTGTAAAACAATACCTGAGTGAAACGTTATGTATGAAGAATCGGTGTCTATTAGGAATAATCGGGTCCCACGTTGGGCATGCTCAACTTTTTATGTTACGGTAAAGCCGCAGCATACACGAAAAGGATGCCGGACTCGCACTAGTCGTAGATTGGGAGTAGGATCAAGCACGGACTAGCCGAAATAGAAAGGTTGATATATGTACAAAGGTCGACAATGACCGCACCTTGGTCGATCTGATAACAGTAAACGTCCTTATTTGCAAGTCCAGATTTTTGGCATTTCTTCTACTGGTCTCTTTGATTCCGATGCTACGCGAACTATTCTTGGCGATCCCGATTGGCACCGCGTAAGTTCTCTTAATCTAGCTCTCAACCCTTTCATTTCTTCTTTCTGTAGTTTTGCCGATGGTTCGAACTGCAAAATGCTAGGTTCTGTTGCTCTCCCCATAACTCTACTTCTATCACTACTCTGGACGTTCTTGTAATTCTAGAAATTTCGCATCAACTCATTCTTGGTGTGGATTTTTGGAAATCATTAAAATGTGTTCCTGACTTTCGTGATGGTTTGTGCACTTTTGCTCCTCCGTTGGCCACCGTCACTATTGACCCGGCTCACATTGTCTCTGAGTTTAAACTGGAACGTCTTCGTTTAGATTCTCTGATTTCTGCTACTTTTTTGAAGCTCTCTTCTGGTCTTTGTTGTACTAACCATATTCGTACTTCGTCAGAACCGATAAAACAACGATATTATCCTCTGTCTCCTCCACTCTTTAAGATCGCTCATACCGAGCTTGACGAGATGCTCCGTCTTGGAGCCGTCGAGCCTTCTATTAGTCCATAGCCAAGCTGTATTGTATTAGCGAAGAAGAAAAATGATTCTTACCGGTTCTGCATTGATTTTCGTAAAGTCAACCAGGTTACCTAGAAGGCTGCGTACCCACTTCCTTATATCTCGACCATTATTGATCGTCTTCGCAATTCTCGCTTCCTCTCTTCTTTAGATATTCGCTCTGCCTACTAGCAGATTCCTTTGTCTTACGAGTCCAAGCATATTACTGCTTTCACTGTACCCCAGAGGGGCTTGTATCAATTCTGCCGTATGCCGTTTGGTCTTCATAACAGTCCCACTACTTTGCAACGACTTATCGATCGTGTACTAGTAGCCGATTTGGAATCCGTTTTTTGCGCATATTTGGACGATATACTTATTGCTACGCCGACTTTTGAGAAACACATGGAAGTTTTATCGAACATTTTCGACAGTGGCGACTGCTGGTCTTACTCTACGCAGAGACAAATGCCATTTCTGCTTGCCTGAACTTCGCTACCTCGGTCATATGGTCAATCTTAATGGCTTATTAGTTGATCCCGATAAGGTATCTGCGATTCTCTCCACTCCTACTTCTACGAATGTTTCTGAGATCTGACGTATACTTGGTATGGCCAGTTGGTATCGTCGTTTTATTCCTAATTTTGCGACTCTTGCTGCTCCTCTCACCGCCTTAACAAAAAAGAATACTCCTTTTATTTAATCATCTGCTTGTCAGTCTTTTCTTATTTCTCTCAAGCAACATCTAATCTCCTCGCCAATTCTCTCATGTCCAAATTTTTCCCTGGATTTTGTCATTCAAACGGATGCCTCTGACTTCGGAATAGGAGCCGTCCTTACTCAAAATACTCCTGAGGGCAAAACTGTCATTAGTTACATTAGTCGTTCTTTGTCTAAAACCGAACGCAATTACTCTACAACCGAAAAGTAGTGCTTAGCCGTTTTGTAGGCTGTAGAAAAATTACGGTCATACGTCGAAAGCACGCATATTACCTTCATCACGGACCATCAGTCACTTCCCTGGTTGAACAAACTGCAAAGCCCTCCTTTCCGGACGCTTAGCTCGCTGGTCTCTTCGCCTCCAACAGTATAATTTCTCTATTCTTCATCGTAAAGGCAAAGACCATGACGTACCTGACACTCTCTCTTGTTCTGTCCCTGTTCTTGAGCCTGTTTCTGTTTCAGCCATTTACCCTCTCGAAGTGCGTCTTCTTACTCCGGATCCGTGGTACAATAATATGCTTCAAAAAGTTTCAAAGTCTCCTAGGCGCTACCCATTCTGGTCCGTACTAAATGATAACCTTTTACGTCGTCATAAGGCTTCTATCGCTGTCAATTCGCAGGACGATTGGAAAATCGTCGTACTCTCTGAGCAGCGCCAACATATGATTTCTCTTCACCACGATCCGCCCACTTCCGGTCACTGTGGTGTGACCAAAACGTCTGCGCGTGTTTTTCAAAAATATCATTGGCCTTGTCTCCGAGCTGACGTCGCTCGCTACATCCAACGTTGTCCGATTTGTGCAACCTATAACGTTGAACAATTACCTCCTCCCGGGTTCTTTGCTTCTAGGGCCAAACCCTCTTACACTTGGCAGGTCATGTCTTGTGATCTGGTAGATCCTCTTCCCCGTTCTACCAAAGGCTATTCTTACCATTTTGTAGTAACTGCCTATTTTACAAAATTCTCTTTTCTTTACTTTACGCAAAGCCACTGCACCAGCCGTTACTAAACTCCTGGTGGAACAAGTCTTCTTACTTTTTGGTGTCCCGCAATATCTCATCGCTGATAACGGCTCACAGTTTCGTAATCGTCAATTTACTTCCTTATGTGGCCGTTACCATTCCAAAATTCTTTTCACCGCCCGGTATCGCCCCCAAGCCAATCCGGCGGAATGCATCAACCGTACTATCAAGACCGTGATAGCTTCTTATGTCCGTAACAACTCTCGTCACTGGGATATCAACCGTTCCCAACTTGCTTGTGCCATCCACACATCCAAACATGACATTATAGGCTGTACACCTTTCTTTGCGTTGTTCGGCAGAGAACACATACTCTCCGGTGATCATTTCGGACAATTATCAGAATTCAACAAAGTGCGTATTCCTGATCCCTTCTCGTGTTCCCGAATACGTCAAAAATATTCGGTCTTATGTCCTAAAGTTACTTTCCGCTGCGTACCGCGACACACATAATCGCTATAGCCATCGACGTCGCCCGGTTAAATTTCAATTAGGAGATTCTGTTTGACGTCGTAACTACAATCTCTCTGGCGCTTCACGTCATATCAACACCAAACTCGCCCCTAAATTTGTCGGCCCTTTCCCTATTAGTAGAGTTATGTCTCCTTGGACTTACGAACTTACGAATCATGCCGGTGCCAAAAGCATTTGGCACGTTAAAGATCTTAAACATGTTCATTCTGACGATCTTGATGTTCCCGATGTGGCATTGCTCTTCTTCTAGCGACACAGAAAGCGAAATGTTGTACAGATGTCTCCTCTTCCCACTTTCTTGCAATGACTCTGCTTTGTCTTCTTAGTTATCTCTAAACTCTTTACTAGTTGCTGTTTCGAACTTGTTTTCTCCCTTTCTTGGACTCTGTTGTTCTGCTGGTTTTCTTTGCTGTCGGCCCTTGTGCTGACCTGGTGCCACTTTACCGTCTACTTCCTGTGGAATGCTTTGTAGACCCCGCTTACTTTTCTTTGGAAACTGCGACTCTGTTGAATTGTCAGGTCTATTAGCTATTTTTTTGTTTTTCTCCGTTTGAAACGACTCTTGTTTCTAAAGGAAATGGCACATCGTTTCTTGGTTCAGCATTCTTTGACCATTCCGTGGAATACTTGAGGCTTGACATTTTTGTCGTATTTAGCTGTTACTGCTAGTTTCTTCCTCGCTCCTATTCTTCCTTTTTGGGTTCTTCGTACGGGAAACCGAACCTTTTCTTTAGGTTAAAACTTCAATGTTTCTTTATGAGACATCCGTCCGTTGACGATTTTGCAGTAGTGATGCCGCCCCATCTTTGTCCTTGTTGATTGCCTACTCCATAACCTTTCCTTTTCCCTTTCTTTCTTTACTTTGGTATCATTTTAATTGGCGTTTTGTTCAACTTTCCCTTGCGGCTATGAAGGTATGTGAATAGTTTCGTTCCTTCGAACCAAATTATTTTTTCTTGTTTGTCCGTCATACTATTTCTTCTCGTTCTTTTTCTTTCTTGTATGTTTTGTGTTTGTTTCGCTTACAGTTTGTTCTGGTGAAAGGGAGTTCCCTTTAGTTTGTTGTTGTTTGTGAGGTTGCTTTGATGTTGTTTTTTTCGTTTTTCTACCCCGACCTGTTAAATTTGCGGGGGTGACAATTTGTCTACTCCTAATTAAATATCACGTTGCTGCTATTTTTTTTTGCTTATTCTAAATTCAGGATACGTTGTAACTAGGCAACCAATGTTCCTCTGTAAACACTGCTAGTACTACATTTAATTTTGTTTTAACTTTGTTTTAAGAGTTGTCATACGAAAAATAATTTGACACCGTTTTTAGACTTTACTTGGTGTTTCGTCTGTACACGGAATATGTTTGAACTATAAGCGAGCAATTACCAATTCCTATTCAAAATTTCTTCCTTCCGGTTAATTGGTAAGTAGCCGTCAGTTGTATAGTTTTAAAAGTTAGTGCCTGTTTCTTTAGCTCGTCCATGGTTGGGTTTTCATTGTAGAGTAAAGAGTGGATACAGAAGAAGATTGACTGCCTAGTTACAACGTATCTTGAATTTAGAATAAGCAAAAAATAGGAGCAACGTGATATTTAATTAGGAGTAGACAAATAGTCAACCGGCAGAATATGAACGTAACAAGCTCGTGCCCAAAAAAAGTTTTTTTTAATTTTTCCACCAAATAAACCGATCTGATATTAATTTCGTTTTGGTGACAACCCTATCCTCCGTCTCTAGTTGAACCAACTTTAAAATCTCCAACATTAAAAAATTGTAGACTTAGTTTTTCTACCATGTAAAAGCACCTGATAATTTAATTTTAGTCTGGAGACAATAAACCTTCGCTTTTGAATGCAGGTTTGTTTTAAAACTCCCAGCCCCCGCCGAAAATACTTTCGGGGAATATCTGAGCATGTGATCTATCCTTTTTCAAAATATGAAGAGTTTAATTATGGTTGGCGATGTTTTACGCAAAAGTAAGCCAATTTTTTTCATTTTATAATGCTTATTATTGTCGGCTATCCCTGGACCTTATGGCCTTCCTAGCCATACATTCTAAATATATAAGAAACATTTCTAGAAATCAAAAAACAAATAGAAAATGATAAAAAAGTTAGTTCTTTAGTTGGAGCTTTTGAGTTCTTGATCTTGTAGTCTCGGTCTGCCTTGTTGGATATTACCTTTGGTCACATCTGAGTGGTAGGTAATAATGGATTGTGTGGAAGAGTGGATCGGGGTCGCTTGTTTAAAGAACTGGTGGTTTGGTGAATAGGATTTCGTTAAGGAATCGGTTTAGTTCTTGTGGGTGATTAGAAACTAGGAAATTTCGGTTTGGTAGGGGGGATGGAGGTGTAGGTGAATTGCGTTTTTGAAGTTTACGTGTAGATGCGTATTTAGAGGATAGAAATATATAATGGGTTGGGGTTTCTAGATGTAGTTGGTTTGAGCAGAGACAGAATGAAAAAGGGATTAAGTTGAAGCGATGCAGGCTGTTGCGGAATTTCCCGTTCCCGGTCAGGAATTGAATCGTACCTTTGCTGGAGAAGAATATCTGTGGTGAGATGTTGGCAATGTCAGGAAAAACGTCATATTTGTATCTGCCTGTAGGGAATGAGGACCAGTACTTTTGCCAGGAGTGGGTGAGGAAATTTAGGATTCTGAGTTTGACTTCAGTTTTGATTAAGGTTAGATATTTATTAGGATGTATTCTTCTGTCGCGAAGGGTTATTGTACGTTGTTGTTTTAGATTGCGGGTTTTGATAACTGAGTTTGGAAGGATTTCAGTGTGGGGTGTTTGTAGCAAGGTGTGCAATACAGCTGTGGAGATGGTTCGCTATGCTCTTGAGCAGTATAAACGGAAAAGTAAATGATGGTATTTAAACAGCGTCTGGAGAATGGTGGTGTTAAGAGAAGCCAGGAGTAGTCGGCTTAACGAGTGATTGAAAACATGATAAGGTGGAGAATAAGTCGGCATATAAGTTTATGTAGTTATATCGATTTTGGTAACGCGCGCCGAATATTGTTAAAGATAAGGTTTGTTTTAGTTCGGAGTTTGGAAAGGTGGATGTTGGTTTTGAGTCTTGTGTCTAAGTATAGTCAGAGGTATGAAACTGTTGATGAGAAGGTAATGGGAATGTCTAAGATTTTGATGGTGGCGCTTCTTTGAAGGTCCCGCAGGCCTTAAGGAGGAGCCTTTTGATTTTGGATGGTAATATTGGCTATTTATTTAGGAAGGTCCAGGACCTGATTTTGTTTATCAGGAGGGCAGCGGTGGATTCTAGGAATGCTATGGAGTTTCCGCGAATAAGTAAGACAAGGTCGTCTACGTGAGCGTAGATTAAAGATTAGGGATGTTCATGTCAAGGAGTATGTTGAGGGCTAGATTGCAAAGAGTAGGAGAGAGGCGGGCACCTTGGGGGTAACCGCGATGTAAGTAGTAACGTGATTGTGCGTAAGTTCGAAAAAAGTGTACTTTGCGGGAAGTGAAGTAGGATTGTATTATGCGGAATAGGTTGGACAGGAAATTAATTTAGAAGGTTTTGGCCACCCTAGAAGGTCAAAAGCGGAGCGGAAGGCTATAAAGAGAGCTATTACGTATTTTTAATGGGAGTGGTAGACTGTTGTGATTAAGGATCTGAGCAATAACCTGGATAGAAGCGATGTTGGTTGGGGGATCGAATAGAGACAAGTTCGATGTGGGAGTTTAGTTTTAGGAGTGTAATCTGTTCGAGAAATTTACCTAGAATGGGAGAAGCGTATGAGTCTGTAGAAGCCCGGTTCATCAGGAGGTTTGTTTGGTTTTAAGATTAGTGATATGGAAGGGATTTTAAATAGATCTGGGAAGGTTCTTGTGATCAGACATTTCTGGAATTAGGTGTATGAATTCTCTTATTATGGGTCACGACTTTTGTAGAATTTAGTTTGTAATCATCTCAGGACGAACGGCTTTATGAGGTTTAATTTAGAATCTAGGGCGTTTAAAAGGGCGATTTCTAGTTCGGTGCCTGAATCTGTGGTTGGTGGCATTTGTGATTCATCAATAAGTTGTCGTTGTGCTAGTATCGGTATGTCTGGTGTTTGGGATGGGATTGCCGTGTCTATGAGAATATTCAATGTATTTATGATCGATGGAGAGGTTAAATTTCTTGGGAATGTTATGATGTGCAATTGGGATGATTTTATAAGTTTTCGGTATGTTTTCCAAGGGTTTTTATGATGTTCTTGGGTCAGTGTGCAATAGTGTTGTTTCTTGTTCAATATAATTTGTTCTATGTATAGTTGTCTTCTGTTGATTTATGTTTGATCACATTGATTGCGCGGATCAGCGTTGGCTCGTCGGGTTCTTAGTAAGCCTAATACCTAAAAACATTTTCTTCATATTTCCACCGTGTAAAGCGATCTATATTAATCTTATTTTGGTAGCAATCGTAACCTACATTAACCTTTATTTTAAAGTTTCTTAAGACTAAAGACTTTTAGACGTATTTAATTCTAGCGCGTAAAGTGACTGATATTTCAATTTTATGTGATGTCATATCAATTCATCCTTGAAAAAAAGTTTATTTTAAAATCTCCCAAAGCTACAAAATTTTAAACGTAATCAAACGATTATAAACGTATACATAAAAGTTTATTGAAAAACTGTAGTCATAGAAGGAACTTTACAGACATCAAAACCTTTTGATTTTATCTGATAACAAAATTTAAAAAAAAAAATTTTAATTATGGTATGGTCGTTTTTCGCATCTGAACATTTTGGTATCTTTTGTATAAATATGTATTATTTTATGACCGTTTGTTATTAAAATAGCTTTTAGCAAATTCTATTGTAACTACGAGTTGTTGAAAAGGCTTGTATAATCAGTTTAAAAAAACTGTTGTTATTGCAAATAGAGTTAATTTTACACTGGTATCATTTAGTGGGATTAAAGACTTTTAGACGATTTCTATTTGCATGCATGTCACTCGTAGCCACAAAAAAAGGGAAAAGGACGGCAAAATCTTTTCTTTCTTGAAGGAGTTCGAGTCAAGCGTTGCGGAGACCTTGCCCGATAACTCTATGAAATTCGTGGAAAGATTGTCTGAAAATTACGTAAAACTACAGGAAAGTTTTCAAAGAAATTTTAAGAAGACGCAGAAAAACTACAGGAAAGTTTTTCAAAGAAATTTTAAGAAGACGCAGAGAAGCAAGACCGAAAGTCTGCGAGCTTGAAATTAGAAGAAACGAACACGACGTTTACAGAAAAATTACAGGAAAATGTCTTAACTCTTGCAGAAAAACTGAACAAGACTGAAGTAAATTTACAAGAAAATTTTACAGCGCAATTAACAACCATGCAAAAGCCGCTGAGCAAAAATTAATTTAAAATTACAGCCAACTGAGAGAGAATTTTATATAGGAAACTACAAAATCCGCAAAAAATCTGAAAGATAAGTTTTTTAACGATTTGCAGAAATTCGAAGCGGTGTTTTCAGAAAAATTGTTAGAAAACTCGCGTGAAATAGAAAAGCCATAAATGTCAGTAATATAACAGCACGACACTGAATTTGATAATGTCGGGGAATACAAATTGACGTCGAGGTTCAGAAGAAAACCACCCCCTTTGGTGAGAAGTCACCTTGGCAGACACAGTTCAAGCAAATCGAAGCTGCCGGGAGAGCTAACGGCTGGAACGATGGTGAAAGGACAACCGCGTTGATTGTTGTGTTACGAGGTGAGTCCTTGAATATTTTACAGACCATGACCAAAGAAGCTACGGAACCTTAATATCAAGGCTGGAAATGCGGTACGGCGACTCTAATCTGCAACAAGTGTACTACGCTCAAGTGAAGAATCGTCATTGGTGAAACTAACCTACCTAACAGCACCAAATAGCTTCCTGGAGTTGACGGCAGTGCAGACGTAGATGGAATAGGCGACGAGGAAATCGAACAAGCACTACGTGATGCGATGGCTCATGCTTCAGAGTTCGAGGCGGCAAAACAAGCGACGGGTTTAATCTGTGGCAAGTCTGGTTTTCAGAAGGGCGCCCGCTTCTGGTTATACAACTCCAGACGGAGGCGTGGACTGTCGTTAAAGTTACAAAGACATTGGAATGGTCTGTACGAATTTGTGAAAAGAATTAACGACGTGGTATATGAGATTTGTAAGCTCTCAAAAGGAAGGACAATAATGGTGCAACATTAACCGGTTAGCATCCTACCATAATGATGACGCCGGTAATTCCAAAGAACAGCAAGCAATGAGACGAATAAATAGTTACGCTCGTGAAGATAAACGGCAGTCGGAGCCGAACTATGCTTGATTCATGTCTCTTTACGTCGGTAAAGGCAAAGCGAGATTTGGAGTCACGGAAGAGATTTAAGGAATACTCCTTAGCACATTGCGTAGCGGCGGACCTTGGTATGTACTGAAGACTTGCTCCGGTATTTAAAAATGAATTTGGTGTTCTGGTCTACGCCGACCACCAGGGGTTGGAAAAACCATACGGCTAAGGGACCGACATCGGGTCACCTACTAGTTGAAGGCTAAACAGCAGTCTTCTGGTAAATCGGATTATATGATCTGTGGGAAGCGTTAGTGGACTTCAAACGTCAAATGATCGATTTGGAAGACAAGACATTGGCCATACCCAGGATCGGTTATGGGCTGGATGAGTTGGACTGGAGGGTGGTACAAAATATGCTAGAAGTAGTGTTCCAGAAAATTAGGGTCTAGATTTTGGTCTGCGGTTACAATTCAAATAGTACGGCACCTGCTATGAAAAGCATTGATTACTGCTTCAGTATACATGGAAACTGCAGAAATGGTTTCGACTGCCCTTACGCCACAGGATCTTCCAACGTCTGAGTATAGATCAGCTTTAAGAGGGAAACAGTGTAGCCCCAATGGGTCTACCTGTGACGAGAATAATTACTGCATCGGAACCTGCTGTGGTTCATACACCTTTTGAAATTATGTGTGCGTGGACTGTTAGGAATCAATTTATTTATGGATAAATACAAATGGCTGTTCTGTGTAGATACAAGATATGTTTTAATTTGGAGGCGGATGAATCTAGTTGTCGAAATGATTTGAATAATGATGTAGAGCTTGTAAAATATAAAAAAAGAACCTTTCTTCAAATATAAGAAAAACTGAAATTATTTCTTTTTGGTTTTCCAGGCAACCGTCGCCCCTGACAACCTTTCTTATACAACTTGATTTGGAATTTAATGCAATAATACAAAGTGCTGGTCATATGTGTTCGTTTCCTGAACAATTACATTAGAATGTAAGCGAATCGCTTGTATACAAAAGATAATTGATGTCCCTTGAGGCATTACATCTTTCGGCTGAACTTGATAGACAAGTACAAGGGTTTTGTATTTAAGAGTTATTTAGATTAGATTACAATAGGTACATTCAAGATGTTATTTGCATAATTTCTTGTATGTTTTAGAATAATCTAGAGATTTTTGTATAAGTATATAAATTGTTGCCGTGGATATTGGAGTTCAGTTCTGCTTGAAGCTTTGATTACAATATGTTCTAGTTTAAAGCTTAGAAAGATGTAATATAAATTACTGTAGTGATTATATAAATTAATAATTAGTGCTTGGGTAGTTAATTATAGTGCTTCGATAGTAAATAATTAAGAAGATAGCATCGTAGTTTATGAAGATAATATTTGTACCGTTAGCGATTAGCTGAAAGTAAATATTGCGAGAGGTTTTAGCAAATTCCTTTGCAACTACCAGTTGCTATTACAAGTATTTTTACTACATTATTATGTACACTATTTTACAAGTGCCTGCTCTTCCACTTCACCCAAAAGTACTTGTATTGAAGATGTTTACACTCTTATCTCGTTAAAGTTTTGTAATGTTTAATAAACTTCTACTGCAATGTGTTTTGTATTAAATTTGGGTTCGAATGCATTGCAATTGGTTTTTATTGCAAAATGCTTAGCTGGCATTTTCGATCCTGCGCATTTCAAATTTTGTAACGTTTCTCGTAGCTCACCACCTGTCAACAGAACTTATTTCCAACTATAGATAATAAATCTGCAATTAATTAAGAATTTGCAATACTCGTGCTGTTAATATCCGACTCACCCCTTCTTCGTACCCTAATAATTTTTTAGTGATACTATATTCGTACGTAATGGTTTTGTATCATTAACGTACCGTTAAACTCAACGAAAGATTATATACAAACATTGTGTTTGTTAACCAGTTTGATAAGTTTGGTGAAGGTTCTTATTTTCAAACCTGCATATCTCTTTTAAGTTATTTTTCTTGTTCAAACTTTCAACGGAACAGGAAGCATGTGCATTTTTGGTGAGTAGCATCACACATCAATTGTAATTAATGTTTCTTTTAGATGCCGCTTCTTATGTTAATAATATCCTGAAGCTCTTAGTTATAAAATGTTTGCGTCTATAATCAACGTGTATTGTTGTTTTCTATCTACATGAGGAAGTGTAATTTATATGTCGCCATGATGGTAAATAACATGCAAAGTTTCTAGGATGAACTGAAAGTACAGATAATGAGTTTCCTGGAATTTATTGTTTAAACTGTATAATCTTTTGTATTCTTTAAAAAAATTTACTGAACAAATCATCTTATTAAAAGTCACTTTTATGTTGCTCCAAAGTCTAAGTATAATGTGAGATGTTTTCTACTTTTCCCTTGTCGTGTTCCGTTAAGTTATGAGATGTGCAGTTTCTGTTAACATATATTAATATTAATATAATTATGATATACATTAAACAGCTCATAGAGTAAACAATTTGGAGCGGAAAGGTTGTTGTAACCTCTTTTGTCTTATTAGCATAGTTTAGCGGTTTAACTTGTTAGCAATAAATAGTAAAATAATTGTTTTATTGTTTAATTAGTTATTATAAAAACTGTGTGGCTATTTGCTTTCGTTGTTGCAAAATTTAAACAGTATTGATTATTATTAAATGTTAATATGACGGATAGATTTTTGCGTTTATATAAGTGAACCGCAACTTTACCACATTAATTTAAGAAATGCTAGACTTTCTCTCTGGGAAATGAATTGGAATTGATGTAATATTATTTATACGTTTTTCTGCTTGCCCGTCTATTATGATTTGCTGCTATTATGCAAATGTTGTGTTAATTTTACTTCAGTTAAAAAACTAAATGTATGTATTACGAGGCTTATTGTTGCGCTGTATGAAAATTTCTCAGACAGATGACGAACATTTGTATTAGACATAATTAATGCGTAATTGTCACACCATGCTTTTTCCAAATATAAGTTCCGTATCTTGTTACGTGATAAATTGGCGCTATGTACTTGAATTAGTTTTACTGTATAAAAGAGCTAGCTTTCAGTGGTGAGGGGTGAGTTCTATAAAAACAAATGCAAATCTTTTTAGGGGTATAGAAATGGCAACACTTCACTTACACGGTTTCGTTCAATTTTACACTTCTAAGTATTTTCGTTCGATTTACGACTTTTTCAAATATTCGCACATTTCCACTTCGAGATTTTGTATAACTACCTGTTATAGAAAACGCCCCTGATGACGTATTATAATTTAATAACTCGATTTCTTCCCATACAAACTCATTCTAATACAATCTATGCATGTATTGTTTTGTTAAACATCCGTTCTTGCGATTCTAACGCTTTGACATTTTACTGTTGTACTTTTATAGCACTAGCCATTCCTAATTCACTATCGTTTTACATTATTCTTTAAGTGCAATTGTTTCTATATTTGACCCATTCCGACCTCCTTTGCATTTAAAATCGCTTTTCTAATATTGTTCAATTTTTGAATTTACATAGTTGGATTAGATAAACCATCCTATAAGTTTATTATATTGACGTGATAAGGGGTCACAAAAGGTCATTGAAATCCAAATTCTACAAATAAATCCTACTAAGACAAAAAGAATCTGGAAAACATAGAAATTTCCGAAAATTCATGATTACACCCTGTATAATACAAGCTTACTTTTTGCCAATCGAAAAATACAATTCCGTGTGTGTAAATAATCACCCTGTATAATATAAGCCTATTGTAAATACATAGCAATGAATGTACTATAGTGACTTCCCGTGTATTTAAAAAACCTTAATTTTGAATCGATAAACCCTGTATATAAGCTGTACATGTAAAAATAATCAATCGTAAAGAAATAATGTGAAAAGCGAAAAACACAATTCACCTGACTTTGTTTATTCCCGCGCTTGTAAAGTTTGTTTGGCCAAAAAATCCTTGACAGATAATCTATTTAAAAGGTCTGAGTGTTTCGAACTCTGAACAAAAACTGTCCTGATAAAGATCCTTTACAAAAAAATTTATTAGGACTATCTTAAACTAAATGACAAAATTCAAATATCAGTTACAAAAAATTATACTTGCAAAAATCTTCTTATTTTAAATTGATGTCCAAATCAGCTTACAAGATTTTCCATATTTAAAATCCTAGTTTCAAACAGCAGTTACCAAAGTTCATTTTTGGTTAAATCTTCCTTTCGATTATTTAGTAAAATTTTTAAAATAGCAGTATATTAAGGAATTTTTCTTTTTCATTGTAATTTAATAATTTCCATTTTTTATGTTAGTTACGTTTAAAACATCACTTTTATATTCATTGTAACCTCGTAATTATTAAATTACGGTATGCTTACTGCATACTTCAAATATTATCTTCGGAAGGCAACAGCTCGCGACTTAAATCAAAATAACAATTTGCGATCGAATTTAAGAATCGAATGAATCATCGTATTTAATATACTAATTTATTTATTTCCAGAATGTAGTAGAATTTGCACGATTCCATTCTAAATAATAAACGCCTATCTTACGTAGTTTTCGTGGAAATCCTCATTAGCGTTCAAAACGATTTTATTACCTCGTTATCTCGTTCTAGCTATTAGTGACGCGCGCTGTTTGCCCTACTCTGACACATAAACGATTATTGTGGCGTCGCAAACTAATGTGAAAGATAATCAATTTTTATCACTTACTTTTCAGTGTCCGAGCCGCTTCTTGGAATAAACGTTTATTTATTAATAGTTTATACGAATTGACGTATTTCTTTCAATTCCTCTCGAAAATACAAGAAGATGTTTTATTTACGATGTTTTATGTTTACAAAGGCTAGTTACTATAAACTTAAATTGCTTTTTAATGAAAAAAGGGTGCATTTTTATAGAAATATTTACTTTTACGGCAAAACGTGTTTTATACCTAAAATTAAGACTATAGAATTGGGGTTTTAAATAAACGAAATTACTTTTTTTTATCCGCGGTCAAATGCATTTTTATTATAAATGATTGGTTTGGTATTTATCTTAAAATGTTCGATTTGCATTCGCATTTAAAGCGTTTTAAGGTATTATAACGATTAATTATTTTTACTATGCCTCTTACATTATTTGCTATGTATTTACAATACGCCTATATCAACAGGGTAATTATTTATACACGGGGAATTTGATTTGCCGTTTGTACCACAATGAATAACAGTACGCTTGTATTATACAGGGCGTAACCATGAATTTAGGGAAATTCCCGTTTTTTTTCAGAATTTTTTTATGTCTTGGTGGAAATAAGGAATGAAATTTCCAAATATCACGTAATTATAAAATTACTATCCTGAAGTGATTTTTATATTGCAGAGTTTAAAGAATTATCCATAAAATAAATGTTGTGCTGGAATATTTAAATTCGATTAGATATAAATCCACAGAGATAGATTTTACAAACCATGCGTTATCTTTTTCGTCACATAACCCACGAGAACTCAAACACAAATAATTTTAAAGAACAAACCTGAGATCGCATTTAAACTTACAAACTTTTAAAAACATGTTGCTTAAATGGATGTTCATATGTGACTAATTCCGATTATGTGAAAAACAATGTCTTGAAATGAACACCTAGCATGGCACATGCGAGTTTGATTATACCAGATATAACTAAATATGAATAGGTGTTTTATAGCTAAACGACATTTTCAACTTCAACAAATAATTTTCAAGATGATTTTTTAATGTTTTTACAATTCTAATGAAAATACTAACAAATGTTAATTTGGAACAAAACAAAATTTGTTTTTAACAAATAAGACCTAGTACTGATACAGAGTGATATACTAATAATTATCAAGAGTAAAGTTTTCTAAACCCCTTTATGGATTAGTAAAATAAAAGTGCTTCAATATAAGGTTATTGTGGCGTCACATCTCTCCTACAGTGATTGCGAAAGCTAATAAATAATTTTTATCTATTTTCT
The DNA here is from genome assembly GCA_036346225.1 of Platerodrilus igneus. Taxonomy (NCBI): domain Eukaryota; kingdom Metazoa; phylum Arthropoda; class Insecta; order Coleoptera; family Lycidae; genus Platerodrilus; species Platerodrilus igneus. The sequence goes on from JARFIW010000957.1 coordinate 1,080,025, forward strand.
GTAATGGTCCGGCCGCTTCTTGGAATAAACGTTTCTTTACTATGTCATGCAAAATTGACGTACTTATTCTCAATTCCTTTCAAAATTTCAAGAACATGTTTTATTTTAATTGAATTTACGTTTTACAGAGTCAATTTAGCTAATTATTTTAAAACTTTCATTGCTTTATAAACGGGTTTTGCGCATGCAAAAAAAACCGCGTCTTTTTCACGGCAAAACGTGTTTTTAAAACTCACTTAAGATTAAAGTTGGGGTTTTAAATACACAGAATTATTTATTTTTATGCACGGAAAGCGCATTTTTATTACAAACGAATGGCTTTGTATTTATTTTAGAGTGATTATTTAAAAACATGGAATTGTTTTTCACTACTGCTATGTATCTATAATACGCTTAAATTATACAGGATAATTATTTGCAGACACGCAATTGCGTTTTTGCGTCGCACTTTAACAGCTGAAAAGTACTCTTGTATTATACAGGGTGTAACCATAAATTTACGAAAATTTCTATATTTTCTCGATTATTTTATATCTTGGTTGGCTTTATTTGTAGAATTTGGGTTTCAATGACCTCTCGTAACCCCTTATCACGTCAATAAATATATGCGTGTGTGTTTTTCTATATTTTACTTTAATATTATAATGAAATAGCCATGTCATTAATGTGAACTAACAAAACTTCTATCAAATTTTCAGGGTATTTTCGTTGGAACTAAATGAAATTAATAAATTCTTTTATTTACTAATGTTTGCTTAAGCAATGCACTAGCGTTAAAATCTTTCTAATCAAGTAACCATTTTTAAACTTATCTAAATCTTATACTTTAAGTAGGTATTCCAAACTTAGACACGTTAAGGCTGTGTTGAAATAATGATAACACAGAATTTGTTAGATAATATTAGCTTTTTGCCCTCTACCAATTTAATAAGGCAAAGCCCAAATGATCATTTCTAGTTCGATTTGAAATGATCATTTGGGCTTTGCATAAAAGTCTAAGTTATTATTTTATCTTATTAATTGCAATACGTTAGTATTTATCAACTTCCCTTGTGCAAAAAAACTACCTAAAATATTTATATATTAATACTTGTCTTATAGCCGTAATTTTGAGCGTTGCTTCCTGTCTATATCTGACATGTCAAAAACTTGACAATGTCAGATATTATTGACAAAAATGCTAAACGTAATTGAAAGTTAGGTTTATGTATAGTTTTGTACACGATTTGGATTTGTAAATTTCCCAATTATAGTTATCGGTCTCGGTGGCGTAATTGGTAAACGCACAGATCCGGCAAAACTGAGATACAGGTTCAAATCCTGTCCAAGAACTTATATTTTCCTTCTTTCAATTACTAGCTTGATTTGAAATTATTATTTGGGCTTTGCATAAAAGTCTAAGTTATTATTTTATCTTATTCACTGTAATACGATAGTATTTATCAACTTACCTTGTGTAATTCACTACCTAAAATATTTATATGTATATATATATATATATATATATTGCTATGATAAGGTGGTTATTTAGGGGTGTATCGAGTCATATGGGTCGCGTAATGAATGTAAATAGCAATAGGAATTTGAAAACTGCATTTATTTAGCATGAAAATAAATAATTCGCATATTATGCAAAGAGCAAACATTTAACACCCTATATAAGGACCGCAATTAACTTTAATCAATGCCAGTAAGCATATCCTTCAATAATAGAACACATTTTCAGCAGAGAGATAATTATACATGCAATTAAACTACTTCAAGAATCGTTCAATAAGTTTATAAAATAGATGCGCATGGAATAAGATAAAACCTAGTAAGTCTTTACGCAATTACGCATGCGATAAAGAAAGAATAATAAAGCGCTTTGATAAGAAACGCACTTTCAAAATAAGTTTGATACAAGATATAAACAGAAACATGTGGATTTACATCACTCATGTTACATCAGTTATTTGTTCAATTCCCCAAAAGCTTTATCTACACAAACAACAGCCATAAGCTAAATTAAAGACCAGTAATAATAACAAAACAAGCGGTTAAAGATCGTGAAATAATTGAAATACGAGCATAATACGTAACCATAGAATAATTTCATCAGAAATAAAGCATGTAAACTCCTCCTGGGAATATCTCAAAACAACCATGGTTGGTTGCAAGACTTTGTAAGACGGTTTTGATAATCCAATCAAAATTTAGAATGCGCAGCCTGTATAACGCCCAGAGTTGATAAGGAGGCCCAGTCTCAATTTGAACCACGTCGAACCTCAATCACTGTTACTCTAAAATTCATGCGTCTAAATAAATTTCAAATTAAATTATTAAATTTTGTGAAAAGTGGTGTTGTATATTATTTGATGACAAATTACATTGAAGATATATGAAAAAGCTTTTGCCGTTTGCTGAAAACGGCTCTAAGTGGTATCCAGAAGGATCTAAGTGGTATCCGGAAATCCAAGTTGTATCTAAATTGAGAGATCTAAGTGTGGTATTAAGAAATCGAAGTTGTATCTAAGTGTGGTATTCAGGAATCTAAGTTGTATGTAAGTGGTATCTAAGTTGAGAGATTTAAGTTGAGAGATTTAAGTTGAGAGATCTATGTGGTATCTAAGATTGAGAAATCTAAGTCGTATCCAGAAAAATATAAAGTAAAGCACGAGGTGAATTTTGGAAACAAGGATTAACAATACTGAATAAAATTATTGAACCAAACTCACATGAAGGAGCACAGAGCAGAGCATTGTTTTTCGATTGAAGATAATAAAAGGGGTGTTGATCCACCACACGCAACCGCAGACCAAAGGGGAAAAGGACTCATCAGGAAACCATAGGTCAGGGCTAACTAGTGTAAGGAATCATTTCAAATTTAAATATAAACACTGAATATATTTTTCTAATTTGTAAGGAGTCAACAAAAATATTTTAATACGTAGAAATTTACGTAGAAAGGATAAAAGGTCTTGAACGTTCTAGATTTTTCCAGTAAAAGGTGTCGTTTTTGGCGACTTTAAATTAAAGAAAGGGACATACAATTTTTGGGATAAATAATCTAAATTGATTGAAGGGTTTATTTGTCAGATTACAAAATTGTGAAGTGTAGATATTATTTCCTTTCATTATACGAATATTGATTGACTTCGTTTTATCATTCCAAACAGGTAAGTTTTGAAGGAGTAAATTATTTGATCATCGTAACGTCGTGCACTCTGTGTGAATTAAACTGGGCTAGCCGTGGCATAATCAAAATTAGAATTTTAGATAAAAACATAGCGGTGGCATTCAGCAGGAAATTGGACGTTTATTACATCGGCGTGCAAATTATTCAGTTAGCAAAAGATGTCCAATTACATGATTAACATGAGAGTGTGTTAATGAGCACGAACTAGAACAAACAGTTGCCTATTGTTATATATAATAAAAGCACATACATACAGGTAGCAACCACATTAAGGCAGTTGAAAACAAATAGAATATGTATAGGATTACCAGGGGTGTGTGCTAGTAAGTACAATCATGAGCAAATGTTAAGTTAATTAAGGCAAGTACAATATAAGTACAAGATTAACACAAGTACATGTTAATAAGCACAACGAGAACAAGCTGGAAATAGACATGGAGTCTATTTTGCACAACCTTATCCTAAGGAAATGTTATTATGGACTAATAAAGGATTATTATTAGCTCAAAAAAAGTTACAGGCATTCAGGAATTAACTGTCGGTGATGGTAGTGGAGCTGGTGCTTCCACGACATTGTTGTACCTTGTGGGTCCACTGACAAGACTTAGTCGGTTGATGACGTCGGCGAGGTGGTGTCCTGCGTTCCTGGTATAAGCGGGTAAGGTGGGGTCAGAACGTGATTACGGACCGTGTCATAAAATGATTTTATACCACCAGGATACAAATCACTGGCTGTGTAATGATGGAGTAATAGCGTCTGCCGGAATAAAAATTGCCGACTGTGTAGTGTTCGAACTGGAATAAAAATCGCCAGCGCTGTAATGAGAAAGTAATGTATGTTAATAAAAATAACAATCACTGACAGTGTGTAGTGTGATTTAGTTAGCATAGCATGTATGTAGCATAATACTAGATGCTCAAATAACTATCACAAGTGCACTAATAGAGTGCTTAACAAGGAAGGCGTTCTGGGTAAACTTGAAGGATTTTGCAGGAAGAGTTGCAAGACTTGCGCCTTGAACCAGGTACAAACCGTCTGAAATTAAGAGTAGGTGATAAACTTAGAAGACTTACAATAAACCAAAAAAAAAGGCAAAAACAAAAACACCTAAATATCTAAATATGCAACATAAATCGCACACTAAATCACTCACTGTCTCATCTTAAATGCGCGGGGCAAAACACCGGGTACTAAATCAAAACTTTAAATAGGACTAATAAATAATTAACTAAATCAGATATCCTAATTAACTTAAACCAACCAAATAAATCACTTAAATTAAGAAATTAAAATAGAATGAAATTTTTGCATCCCCCAGAACTTAAAAGTGGTAGTACTTGTGATTCCTCAGGACATTTAGTGCATATCCCACGATGACATTAGCAATGCATATCCACACCTCCCTTAGCAGAAGAAGTTAATTTATGTAAGTAGACCATCAGATCTTCTGATCTTGGAGAAATTTATATTCGAGGCATTTATAAATATTGTGGCGGTTGTACTAGCATAAGCATTGATTTGTATTATAAGTAGATTTTACAGTTAGTTTTATACGAGCACAGTTTAGTGTAATGGTGCTAGAACACACAATGCTTATGCGAATGAACCTGATAACAAATACAAGTGTGCAAATAGACAGTCTCTTCCACATTGATGTACCTGCCCAGGAACTTAACCTTTACACATTGATATCTGCACATGTATGTAGGCACGTTCACACAAATACGTATTAGCAGGCGCGAGTTTCAACAGAACTGAATGTAACCCCATTCAAGTTCCAATATGCATGTGCTTATATGTTTACATATGGATAAACAGCTGCCCCTGCTTATACAGATGTACATGCGCTAACCTGCACCAGGCATTCTTGATAATGCAGGCCCTCGAATAACTATGAATAAGAATAAGAATATCTTTATTGATTATATACCAAAGGGAATGAAATTTAGCATAGCCGATTTTAAATTCTAGCAGTATACATGTCGTTTTTACATTCTGGTAATCACGATGATGCACCGTGATGCTTTGACAGCACTCATGCACATGTACACATATTAACAGTTGTCCCGGTATTTGCAGATTTGCCACCTGAAACGAATGTGCTCACATACACACACACACACACACACATGCACTTTTATTTTTATACACATGAACATTTGTACGCAGGTTTATGTTGTAACGAATTTTTTCTTGGCTTACTAAAACACCAGCCCCACATTGGGTGTCAGTGTAACGAATTTTCCTATATTTCTCTGGCCGACACTACTTTATTATCACCATGCTCCAAGTCAGGTGTCTGCAAAACAAAGTCTTCCGACGTAACTAGGGGTCTATTCCTTGGGTAGAGCTATGAGCAATGGGGGGGTAAGTCGAAATCTGTAGGGGGGTCACACTCAAACTAAAACAAACAGGCGCCACCAAGTCCAGATTGATTTATGTTAATGGCATGGCAAATTTCTAAGGGCGGACGTGGAGACCCAAAGAAAAAAAGATCGCCTTCGCTGACACAAAAACTTGTCTTAACAGAATAAGACGCTGTTCCTGTAAGGAAAAATAATAATTAAGTCACATAGAAAATGGGAACACAATTTGCGTCCCTCAAATATACCTAAAATGCATAGAGAATATTTTCTACATAAGGGTGTCATAAAATTTAACTCTTATTGCTTTTTGTTTATCAGGTCTGATCAAACTAGATCAGAATAAAAAGACTTTAAGCGTGGATTATAAATTTACTAGAGAGAATTTTTCCGTTTCAGTAAATAAAATTCAATGCTATAAAATAAAATGAATACTTGAAATACTTGCAAAGTTAATGTAAGGTTTATCAACATGATCCTTACTCAAATATATTACAATCCAGTGTGACTGGTTATACTAAGGTTTCATAACCCAATCAGATCTGTGTAGGTCATTTACAAATTAATATACAAAATTTTCTCTTTAAGTTAACGGTATTAAAATCAATTTGAAGTCAAAATATTCACAAAGATATTCTCTAATTTTATCAAAGGTGGTAGTACTGTAATACTAAACATCTGTTAGCAATTGTGCAATTGTTGACGGCATATTTCAAACAAACAGGTGACGTAACCGCAGCTGTTAATTTATGTTGAAGCCACGTGTAGTCACATATCTACGAAACTAAGTGAAATTAAATTTGATACTGGAGAAAACCAGCTTAACTACAGGTAAACTGAATAACAAATTTGTGCTTCTATAAAACAAAACGAAATAACGTGCTTTTAGAAGGAAGCACTGAGGAAATCTTAAAGCTATTACGAACCAAACCCCGGGCTGTTGTCCTAGGCTAGAATGGAAACCACATCGCCGTGCGGAATCTGCAGCTAATTATTCTTGCTTTCCATGCTTTAAATACAGGTGTTGAAGCGAAGTGGGTTTCTTACATTGATTCAAGGCTGCATAACTTTTGTAGCGTAATCTTCCGTTGTCTAATCTTAGTTACAAACGTAATTTTTCATTGCGTAGTCTATAAGTTAGAGTTTCTAAATTGTAGATTCTAAGTTGTCGTTGCGCTAAACAAATTGTTAAATTAGGCACTATGATAACGAATATACAATACCAACCGTTACTCAGGAAGTGTGTCACATAAATAATGCGACCCGGAGGTCACTCGCCATTCATTTCAAATGCATGCTGTCGCTGCTCTTACCTATCGACGAGTGCTTTTGCCGCGTTCTTCTATCGTGGGAGGGTCCCGAGTGGGGTTGTCAAAAACCTCTCACGCGCGCGCCAGTGGCTGTGGAATACACCGAACTCCGAAACAAATAGACTAACGACTCTAGATACTGTATTAATGTAAGGATTTGATTGTTACACGTATTATTACTTTAGTTAATAAAGGTGTTTTAACATTCATTGTACCTTTCATGAATAGATTTTTTACTGCGAAAATAAAATTGTTACAATGTGCAACACACATATACTCTGTGTGCAGTAATGAGAATGCACCAGATAATCGCATTTGTAAGTATGCACTAACTAACACTAAAACAAGCAATCATGCAAAAATGCTCAAAAAAAGCAGTCGCATGCCAGAAAGCATCCGATATGTTAGTATTCATACAAAAGATGTATCAGCAAGCAAGTACATATGTGCAACCGCATGTTAGCTTTTGTGCATGTGAACCCGCATTTATGTGAGAACCTGTGTTCACTGGCGTGCACAGAATGCACAAACTTTTTAGCAAGTTATTGTTCATATAAGCACATCCTGCTATGAAGGCAACGCTACCATGAACCTGCACATGTGTACATTTTTTCACATGCCCACACTCATGTGGACCCATGCAGAACATGCTGGGATGTTTATACGTTAGTGTGTTAGCACATGCTGATGCTTTCGTGCACCTGTGTGAAATTGCAAGCATGCATGTAAACATTGTGTTCATTTGTGACAATATATTGTGTTAGACGAAAATTTACTTTTTATAAAGTGAAGGAACTATAAGTAAAAACTGTTCTGTATTTACATTATAAGAGCATCAACTAATGTTATGTCTTCGATGAAAAACCATTGCTGTAAGTGGAACATATAGATGATACTGAAATATCATGTGATCAGGTATAAAATAACGAAATAGTCTTTTATTTTTGGATTTGTATTTTGATGTTTTTTTATTCCAAAATCATATATAATCAATTACATTAATTTCTGCTTGCTTTTGCAGTAGTTGCTAACATTTTGTAGGTGTAAATAAATTCTATTTTGTTTGGCCATTTTTGTTCTTGTTTACTATCAGGATGATAGTTATATAGGATATCTGCATTACTTATAATACATTTATTTGAATTCAGGGTGCCATTTGTAGATAAGCACAGTTTATGTGAAAGCAAGTTGATATTAATATCTAATAATTAACGATCATTTAGTAGTCTGGTATGTGGCTAATTTACTACCTTCATAACAGGCCCCAGGGAAATGCTAAGTTCTTGGCCAACTATGCTCGTAATTATTAGCATGGATAATATTTTAAAGTATTCAGAACCTATTATAATTTCTTAAAATATGCTCAAGGTTATATGATTTGTTTTAAAATTGAAAGGTGTTAGTTCCTACGGAATTTTAATTAAATCAGTTAGGTAAAAATCATCTTGTGAATGGTACATTTCTTTAAAAATACTAACAATTTGAAGATGAACATTCTAAACATATTTTTATAAATGTTTTGAAAAAAATTACAGTGCATATTATTAAATTGTTAAAAATCTTGTTTTTTAGTGAAGTAAATTTTATAAGCAAGTTATAATTAAGTGCGGAAAATTGTATACTTCTCATGTTCTTTACTAAAGAAGATTTGATGAAACATTTAGTGTACATCACAAATAAAAATAAAGGGGTAAGTTGGAAATTAAGTAAAATCGTAAAAAATTAGCCTTCTGAAGATTATAATTTCAACAATTTCGCTATTACTAAGTGCAATATCAATTTTTATCTTGGTCCATCTGTCAAAACAAAGTGAAATTAGTTGTGCTACTTTCTTCTTTAAAACATTTATCATAATTATTATTGTCGCAGCTGACACAAACCTGTAGATTTCTGAAAAGAGATAATCTTGATTAAAATTGTTGTATTGCGTGCATAGGATTTGTTTTATTCTCAAAAAGAAATATCTTCTTTTAACAATATCAAAAATTATCAAAAATGACCTTATTAGAAAGTAAATGACAATAGAATCAACTATAATAGTTACAAAATAATGTATTTTTAATAACCTTCTCGTTCTTCTCTTTGTCTGAAAAAGCATAATATGAAATCCTGATGGTGTCTGTTCAAGATTGTTACTATACTTCAGAAATGCTAATATTAAGACTAAATTTGAGGTTGTGAGCCGATTTGCATCTTCATAACTGAAAATATTTGTTGACGTAAGTGTAATTCACTCAGGTACGTTTTATCAGCTGTTAAATGCATACTTTACAAGTATGCAGGTTGTTCATATTTATAAATATATTATTCAATTTTAATACATTCAATAAATTCAACGTGTTCATTTTATTACAAGAAAAAAGGTATTAACATTTACCAGTGTCATTCACATAGTAAAAATTATTTGACAAAGAAGAAACTCTATGTACCCAACAATGGTTCAACCAAAATTGTGTTTGTTGCAGCATTCCCTTATATAGTAGTAGTTCCTCTTTTGTATAAATCGAATCCTTAAGGTAAATATTCTCATTTGTTGGAAGTTTCAGGGTTGCAAAATTCTTGAAATTTGAAATACAATAAATGGAATTGGTCTGTAATAATTTCACAGTTAACAATGCATCAAACACTGCAGCTCATGACACTGCAGTATAAATATATGTTATCAGAACAACAAAAAGTATCACTTTAGAGAACATCAGTGCAAAACTTAATTTTTTAGGGTTCCGTACCTTATAAGGTATAACGGAACCTTTATAAAATCACTCTCGTGTCCGTCCCTCCGTCTGTCACAGAGGTTTTTCTCGAAAACTATGTAACGTAGGAATTTGAAATTTGGCACAATGCTAGGTCTTTATGGCGCGCACATATATTGACAGTCAGAAAATAGAAAAAAAAATTTTTAGATTAAAATGGAGGGGGTTAATTTGGTCAAAAGAAAAAAGTTTTAATAAATATATCATGGAAGGTATCATTTGAAAGAGGATTCTAAAAGGCTTCTAAAAATATTTTTTATAATTTTCGGTCCAATAGTCTTCATGATATAGCTCAAGATGTGCCAAAAATGACCATTCTCCCTCCCCCTGTTTTCCTACATTTTGATTTTAATAGGGATAGTAGCTATTGAGTCATAGATTATCGGGAAAATGCAGGTTTTTTTGACAGTGTAATAGTTGCTGGGAAAAAGATTTTTAAACACAGTAATAGACAACGTATTTACTAATGTACCGGTGCAATGTGGGACAATATATTCATTTTTTAGTTATCACAATCAAATTTGGATAAGATTTAAATATACATCAAAAATAAAAACAGCATAATTTGGTTTATTGATTGCTCACTGTAGTATTGGTACGGAACCCTATTAGTGCGAGCTCGACTCGCTCTTGGCTAACTTTTAAAGATCTGTCTGGTTACATATACCTGTAGGTTTACTGTCTATCACATATAAGCACTAGGGTTGGTCAAATTTTTGAACCGCTTTAATAGAAAAGGAACCTCTGGTAGTGGACTTAGACTAACTTGACATTCGCCGCAGGATGGCACTATTATAACCCCTGCGGTACGGTACGAGAGCCACTACAGTAGTTGGTAGCAATGATAAATAATTGCGAAATGATGCGCAAATAGGGCATTACGTCATATAAATGTTCAAATTATTATCACATACAAAAGGTTTATATTAATTATAAGGAAAAACAGAAGGTACTCACGTAAACTGTAGAACTTCTCACAGCATTACGCTAGTATAACGGCAGCTGGGCTTCGTCGAGCTTTTCGAGCGTGGGTAATTCGTTCCACCCCCGGTTGTAATCAGATTCCAAATTTAATTTGTTTTCTTTCTTGTGTAGAGGTACGGTAAGGAAGACAGGTAGAGGTACGGTAATTGGGTATAGCAGGAAACCTACGTAACCTGAAAAAAGACAAGATACGGCACAAAGATAACTACACTCGGCGATGTCTCGCTGGCTAGTCTCCACGTGTCCTAAATCACCACCCTTCTTCCACACTCCGCGTCTGCGTAATCCTTTGCGCAAACGCACTGTCTGAAGTGACGGAAATACGCGCACAAGTCTTTTAAAATTATTGGCGCGAAATCCCTTACTAATTAAAACCTTACAGGAATGTTTACAAGCCGAATTTCGGCACGTAACAGCACTTAGGAGTTCATTTGGATTAAGTTTTGCATAAGGGATTGGGCACCATTGCAAGTATAAATGATAAAGTTAACACCATCAGAGAGGATGCAGGAGACAATAAGGCTAACCGCCAGAAATATTAGGGTTATACACTTATTACACCGAAGTATCATTAGGCTAAACCTGAAAGAACAGTACACTGTCAAAGTATCATTGAAAATACAACTTGTGTCCCACAAAGTTACAATTTCATAAGACTCATTAAAAGATCCTCGATGGCCTATAGTACATCAATCTTTAGCACAAGACCTAAATACATTTTACTTTAACTGATTATTAATTTACCTTGAGAACTGTATTTAAAATATCATTAACTGCTAAGGGTAGAATTTATTAAATATACCAGAACGCTGTATGTCTTTTTTAACTAACAGTGTATGTATATAAATTTCGCTGTCCTTTACACATATGGCCTTCAGAGAATATATCATAAGTACTCTTTAAGAACAATGTAAATAAAAGTTATATGAGTTCAGAAGAAGTTTCAATATTACACTGAAATTTAATTTGTAAATTCATGAACATTTTTACATCATGAATATTTGTTTAAATAAAAATCAATACATGGTGCAAAAACTTAGCAGCATCTTTAACTTCCCTAAATAAAAAAGACACCAACATTGTTTACACGAAATATGTTTAACACGGTTTAGAAGATCTATGAATGTACTAACAAAAAAACTAGTTGTTATCGGCATATGGAGTTTAAAGTTTACCTGATGATAGATTTAATAATATATCAGTTAGACACAAATACTTTCTGGATAACTTTAAACACGAATGTTAATCACTATCTTATTATAAAAATTATTCGTCTACATGAGCAATTATTATGAACTTAAAATCAGCAAAGAACTCAAATAATCTTGATTTTACATAACATTTGAAAACAAAGTTTTGCAAATTGCTTAATTTTACAAAATATATAATTTTGTTAAAAATTCACCTAACCGAAATATTATTTAACTTCTATTTATCTAAATCATTTGTTACCAGTAAGATCAGCGACCCAGAAAGAAAAGAACAAATTCAATAAAGGAATGCTCGCTCATGTTATTTATTATCTATAAATATTCACCTACTACCAGCAAATCCACGTATCGTAAGTAAATGAAGCAATCGTACCTGTTGGCATTTAATGATGTTCATTCTTGTAGGATTTTGAGGTTCTTAGGTAACTGCAAGATCCATATTTCACGAGGACTTCATCTGCATATAATGGCAGCCAGACAAAATGTGTGGTAACGACAATGAAAAATTTCTGTAGTACGACCAAGTAAACATTAATTCAAAGAACCTCAGAATGTTGGAATAAAATATACAACTCAGAATGTGCATTAAAATCTGTAAGAATATTGGTTACAAACCGGGCTGAAAATATTAACATTTCTATTAAAAGAACATCACCCTTTAATTACCTACCAGTCATGTCAAAAGAGAAAGCACGTTTTTCATCATTTGCAACTGCCCAATTGAATTGGTATTATTTATCATAAAAGAACTAACGCAAACTAACATTACAAATATAGTGAACTCGTACAATCAATATATTTATAAAATTGTTTTGTGAAGAATAATCACGGAAATTCCATGTAGAATAGAAATAAGTTTGAGCATATTTCTAACTTTCAAAGATAACACAGTCGCTTTACGTAATTACAATTAAACTAGCAACACACAAGAAATTCTTATCAATCATATGCATAGATAAGAAATCAGAAAGTGTAATATAAACATGTGGACTTGTAAATTGAATAAAGGGCGAGCAACGATAGTTGCCTATATGAGCTAACCGGAAATGATAAAAGTGTAGCAAACCTGTATATTCAAGTAAGTAAAAATTAAAATGGGTTTTAAATCAAGGAGGCAGTAAATTTATAAATACAAAATGGAACGAAACGTTATGAGATTTTAGTGATGCTAAGAACTTGTGTTAATATATATTTGCCAATTTAGCTGAGAGGTAAAAAGTAACTTAATACTAAATATTTTTAAAAATCTGAGAGTGTTATTAAAAATGGTTACACTACAGGTGATGGAGGTTCTTTTTTGTATATACAAGTTCAGAAATGGAGTTATTTCTTTATGCACAATATGCATGTGTATACATTAAAGAGTAGCAAATAACAAAACTGAATACTTGTAATATTTGTGCTTGCAGTGGAATTAATAATGACACCTTTGACTACTATGAGCAGTGATGCTAAAAGAATTTGCAACCACGTCAGTGCTCTTGCTAAGCACAGCTATGGCATTCATTTTTGGAAATAACCCTCCTACTTATATGCTGGAGTTGCTCAGAAACTTGAATAGTTTTCAAACAGAATCAAACCCTATGACTTTCTTAACTTTTTAGTTGATAAGATGTATTAGATAACTCAAAGACAGGACATGTATGAAACACTTTTGTCAAAATAGATTTAATGAGAATTTAAGTATTGTTACATTTTTGTATACATAAAAGAGCATGGCGACACCCTCATACCACATTTACCAAGATGTTTTTCCATAGTAGTTTAACCTTCTTGATGGGTGCATTATGTGTTTCGAATAACGGTATATTTTATAAGAATCCTAAACATGCTCCCGCTCCTTGAAAGGAGGGCGTTTCAACAAAAAAAAAATTATAAATTTCAAATATAGATTAAGTGATACAAAGCATATTAAAATTCAAATAATATAAACCTATGTCAAATGAAAAAAAAGATTTTCATTGTTCTGCATTTAAGAAATTTATGAGCATAAACATAAGTATAATAATAAACTCATTTAATTAATCCCTGCATTCTATGACTGAGCACTAAATAGTCTTTTCTACAGGCAATGGAGCAATTGTTCCAACAGCATGACAAATGACACCCTTGGAGGTACAAACACTACTCGAACGATATTGTGCACACTGAGATGTGTTTCAATAACTCTTCCCAGCTGCCACGAAAGAGACAACGAATTTTTATCTTTGATGGTAACCAAAGAGTCAAGCCTAATTGTTGATTGATTGGTTTTCCATCTTTGTGGTTGCTGAAGTTCTTAACTGTATTATAAGGAACAGTTTTGCCAGAAATGCTAACGTAATTACTAAAGTTTCTGCAACTGATCGAGCCAGTTATACTTTACAGTACTGACCTTTAACTTAAGCAGCAATAACAAGGCTCTCCCAATCAAGAAGTGTGCAGGTGTGAGTGGGGTTAAATCTGCAGGATCGGCTCAGAGGGTGAGAGGACGGGAATTTAGTATAACTTCAATTTTAGTCAGCGTGGTGTAAAAATCTTCACAAGTTAACGTAACGTTGGATAGAACCCGCCTCAAATGACATTTCATTGACTACATGCCCGCCTCCCATAATCTGACAAAATGGAGAGAGTAAGCAGGAATAAAATTCTAATTAATTTCTTGACTGGCACAGTCAGTAATTATGTTTCTCTGTTCGGATTGGTGAAAGTCGCCTAGCCTTTGTAATTTATTATTTGTATCAATAAAATTGAATCCGTTACCAGACATTAACTGTGCAGGCCTTCCACGACGAGAAATAAAATGTTTTAACATTACAAGGAACGAATTTGTTGTCAGATCTGTAATAAGCTCCAAGTGTATAGCCTTGGTACTGAAGCATACAAATAAACAAACATATCATTTTGTAGTTTTGTACCACGGCCACGTTTTGTCTTAATTGTGAAGGGGCTAGTGTAATCCACACAGGTGATCGCCCATCAAAAAATTAACATTTGACTGTTTTGACGGACAACAGCATACACAGGTACGAATGGTTTGTCGTGCGATGTTTCTTCCAAATAAGGGTCAGTACTGCTTCCGAACAACAGACACCAGCTGATGGGGACTAGCACAAAATAATGCCAATGTTCTGCATGAAACAACAATTTTGTGATATGATGACCTGAGGGTAATATAATTGAATGTTTTTTTTTGTTGTACTCAAAGTCCGAAATTCTTAATCTGCACCCTACACGAATTATGTCATCATCCAGAACTGGGTGTAAACTAAGAATTTAATTTTTTTGTGATTTAGGCGATTTAGATCTTAATGAAGCTAATTCAAGAGGAAAGGGCTCCTTTTGAACTTGCTTTATAAGAAAATTTAAGTAATCTTTTAAATCTGATGTGGTAAGAGAAGTTTCTGTGTGGGAAACCCTTACACTTTATATAGCAGTTGCGGATGAATAGAAAGCAATATGCTATATAACTAATAATTCTACATAAATTACAAAATTGTGGATGGGATAAGACTCACACTTAACAGAAATTAGGGCAAGATTAATTTTCTTCCTTTCTGGAACTTCTTGCAATGATTCTGGTTGTAATGGCCAAATGATAGAAATTTGGTTTAGAAACGATGGACCATGCCACCAAAGTTCTAAAGTTTTTAATAACTTAGGGCTTATGCACCACGAGAACAAATCAGCTGGGTTTTGTTAAGAAGCAACATGAAACCAGTTATTTGTACGTGTTGGAGACTGAATCTCAGATATCCGATTGGCCACGAACATTTTTACTAAGTGCGGTGAGATTCGCAACCAACAGAGTGCAACTGTGGAGTCAGTCCAGCAACAGATTGCAATCAATGTGATATTAATGGAATTAAGAACTTTAGTTAATAAGCGTGCAAAGATTAGCGCCCCCTATAACTCAAGACAAGGAAAAGTGATACTCTTGAGTGGCAGCCACTTGAGCTTTAGCGCATAGAAGTTGTATGGACATGGAGCTGAATTGATGATTTGCTTAGTTATGGCCTTTCGAGAAGAATCTACATTTAGTTCATAAGATAAAGTATCTGACTCTGGACACCAAAATAAACCTAAAGGTTTGGAACTTTCATATGGGCCAATTGGTAGAACAATTGACGACAAACTAGAATTTTGAATATTCTGCAACATCGTGGGCTCATTTAAAACCCATTTCTTTAAGGAGAAACTACCATTGTTTAGAATTGAAATGATTTGTTGGCATGTTGTTATGGTATTCCGCACAAACACAAAAGAAAACAGTAAAAGTAAGTAAAAAAATCGTTTACGCTGAATACTGCAACAAAACAGGGACAGAATGATGGAATTCGGGCTAGTTCAAGAATGTCGTAGAGGGGCGTGGGTGAAGTAGAAAGAACACATTGGAAACCTCTGTAAAACTATTTACAAAACAACAAAATCTAATAATTTGCATAATCGTTTGTTACGTGATGGTAAACAAAGCGTCATAACATAATATAATATGGTTAAGCAAATATAACATCTTATAATCTGCATACCTACTTAATGGTTCACCTTAAATACATACAGAAGAAAATTAAGCATAAACTGTACGGTAAATCTATGAAAAGAAATATACCTAAATTATATATACATGCTGCTTTGTGAAGTGCACCTCCTCGTGAAATATTGTAACATTAAAATTAGACACCTTAACTTAAATTAATCAAATATTAACTACTTTGTAACGTAATGTTTCCTAAGCAGCTGTTTGATTTTATAAGGCGAACTTTTACATAAAGTAATTACTTGAGAGATTTCATGAAATAACACTAATTCAAATGGTGGGGAATAGAGCTTGTTGAGAAATTTTAGGGTGTTTTAAAAATGAAAGCAGAAAAAATTACTTGCAGGGTTTTGAACGTAACAAATTCCCCCCTAGCAAAATTAAAAGGTCAGGATAGGAAGCAGAAGCAACAGAGCAGGCAGTATACTAATAAAACAAAGTAAAGGAAAATTCGTTACAGGAAAAACCCAAATACGAATAAAAGGATTTTTATCCGGCTTGAAGGGCTAATAGGAAAAAAAATCTTATAAAACTACAAGGAAAACTAGTACACACTAATAGAATAAAATGAAAAAAGAATCTTGCAAAACTACAAGAAAAACTCAAGAACCAACACAAAAGTTTTTATCCGGCTTGAAGGACAAGTACACCGGACCAAGCCAAGAAGTGTAAAGGATATAGGAAAAGGAAAGATATAAGATAGCAATCATCGAGGACAAAGATGGAATTGCTTAACACTGCAAAAAGTCGTCGAAGGACGGATATCTATAGTAAAGAAACGGTAACATTTTCCACCTCAAGAAAAAGAAATAGGTTTTTCGCGAAAAAAACCAAAAGTAAGAAAAGGAGCAAGGAGGAGAACCTACAGTACAAGCCAATATGAGACAATAAATGTCAAGCCTCAAAGTATGCAAGGGAACAATGAGAATGCTGGATAGAAAAGTTGAGATACTTCAAGCTGTGGTAACAAGGAATCGTATTAAACGAACAACCGAAGAAAAGAATAGCTAACTAGGCCTAAAAGTCGACTAAGTCGTGGTTTCCGAAGAAAAGAAAAAGATCTAGGAAGCATCTACCACAGGAAGCAGATCGAACAAATTTATTATTATTATTATTATTATAGTGCCTTTATTTGCATCGTAATTTACAACACAATGTTAAGAAGTACATGAGGCGAAGTCTAGCTAACACTACTCAAACTTAACCTCAACTAATTACAATTTTTACAAATTTTAAATAATTATTTGCAATAAAGAAATTGTGGATAAGTAAACACAACAAGTGACTTGTAGTTAGTCTACAACAATTACATTATGACTATTCAAGAAATAGTTAACTGTATGGTAAAGCTAGTGACCAAGTTGTGTACGTTTAATTTGTTCTTGCACTAGTTTGGCTTTATAGTGCTTTTTAAAATATTTTAGCGTATGTGCTTTTAGATCCGCCGGTATATCATTATATATATTCACAGCATTATACGAATAACTTCTTTCAAACACAGCACGACGAAATTTAGGCATCGTTAACGTATGGACATGTCGAATACTTCGTTCATGCATGTCACCTCTGAGTACTAACTTTTCTTTAAGATAAGCTGGCGAAGAAGTAGACAAAGTTCGAAAGACTAAAGCACTTATGTAATATTTAAACAAGTTATCTATTTTCAACCAACCAAGCTCATTTATCTTTGCAGACACTCTGTCAAATTTGCGAAGTCCGTAGATAAATCTACAACAATTGTTCTGCACTTTTTGTAGACGAATTTTTGTGACCTGGAGCAAACATGGATAATATATAATAAGGCCATAGTTTAAAATAGGTAAAACTAATGTTTCACAAAGTATCCTTTTTGGTGCAAAGTTGAAAATATGCCTATTTTTATACAGTTGTCTAAGAACAAGGTAAGATTTTTTAATCAGTAGCGAGACATGCTCCTCAATACGGAGTTTGCAATCAAAAATTATGCCTAGACTTTTTGAGCACTTCAAATTCTTTAATGGCTTTTGAATTATAATTTCCATGTTGATTGGTGATTCCTTTCTAAAGTTTGGAGCAAAATCGATGACGTTGCACTTTCCAATATTTAATTTTAAGTTGTGATCAGAGGAATATGTGACAAGACCCTGAAGGTCATTTTTGATACGATTCGAAGCATTATGAACAAATTCTGGATCATATGAAATACATAGTTGAGTATTATCAGCAAAGCATTGGATATTTACATGTTTTATAGCCTTGTGCATGTCCGACACGTAAATTAAGTATAGCATGGGGCCTAAGACCGAGCCCTGAGGTACACCAGATGTAATTTCTGAAAAACAGGACGAGCAGTTCTCAATTACCACTTTTTGAAATCGGTTTTTTAGATAACTGTTGAAGAAACTACAGGTGGTGTTATCAAGACCATAATATTTTAAGATGGCGCATAATAAGTCGTGATCAAGAGTGTCAAAAGCCTTTGAGAAGTCTAGTTGAACCATTGAAGTAGCTAGTCCCATATCAAGCGCACGAATTAAGTTGTCGGTTATAGCGAGTAAAGCTGTGGTGGTACTGAAGCCACTTCTAAAGCCGGATTGATAATCAGGAACAATTTTGTTCATCATTACGTATTGGTATAGCTGTCTTAATACGACCTTTTCTAGAACTTTTGACATTGCGGGAAGAATACTTATTGGTCGTAAGTCGGTAAACGACTTAGGGTTACTTACTTTAGGGAGCGGCTTAACAACTGAGTATTTCCAGGATTCTGGAAAATATCCAATTTCCAAACAACAATTGACTATATGTGTCAGATGTGGTGCAATGACTGGTAGGCAGTATTGTAACATCTTTGCAGAAACATTATCTTGACCAATAGCATTTGATTTAAGGTTGACAACAATCTCTTTAATTTCCTCAATAGACGAAAATTGAAATGAGAACTGAGAATTTGGATTAAACTTATTTGCTCTGTAGTAATTTGTAATTTTTGCACAGTTATTTATTGGAGTAGAGACCGACAAAAAGTAATCGTTCACTTCGTCAGGATTTTTTAGTTCTTGAGGTATTTCGATTATTGGTTTTCCTTTAACATTTAATAGATTCATTGCTTGCCAGAGATTTTTACTGTTACAGTGTTTTGTCCGTTGGGCTAAGTAAGCAAATTTCTCTCTTCTTATGGCACCAGTTACTACGTTGCATAAACTTTTGTAGTAGTTGTAATCAGTGATGCACCTGGTGCGTTTATATTTAGAAAGTGCTATGTCGCGGGGTCTTCAATCATACAACGAATATTGTTAGTTAACCACGGAGAAAATGGTTTCGTAACCTTTGATGTAGTCAGCGGGGCATGAAGGTCAAAGAGATGAGATAAGTTTTCGGTAAGGTATTGTATTTTCTGTTCAATGGAGTTTATATAGAAAATGTTATCCCACTGTATATTTATAAGATCGGTATTGAATTCATCAAAAGAAAAGTTGCGAAAGTTTCTGTAAGTAACAAACTTTGGTCGCGGACGAACATAAGTTAAGTTGATAGTACAGAAAACAGCTCGGTGATCAGATATTTCATGATCGATAACACCCGTATGGAGAATCAAATCACTTTTGTTGGTAAAAATTACGTCCAGAAGTTTATTAGTTATCCGTGTCGGCTCCGTAACCAATTGGGTTATGTTGTAAGAACCAACACAATTAATGACTGTACTAGCAGTTAACTGGTCTTCATTTATATCACCCATAACTATAATGTGTTCAAATTGAGGTACAATAAACGAAAGCATACTATCTAAGTATTGAATGAAATCCGCAAGCTGCAAGCAGCTGTGCGGTAGATTACACCAACTAATAATGTATTTCTACCAATCTTTATAGAGACCCACAGATGTTCGATTCCTATTGCGCACTGGAAATCTCCGAGACACACAGAATACGTGAAATTATTTTTAATATAAATTCCCACACCACCTCCACGGCTGCCACGGTCTTTGCGAACTAACTGGAATTCTGGAATATATATGTCATGATTAGCTATTCTATCATCAAGCCAGGTTTCGGATATACATATAATGTCCAACTGATTCAATTTAACACAATCCGAAAATGCATCAAATTTTGGAAATAGTGAGCAAGTATTAAAATGACATAGTTTTACGTCTTTATTCATATTCAATTCTCGATCTTAGGACTTCAACTTTATTTAGGAAGTATGGGCATTGCGAACCGCTAGCGGAATGATTGGTACTAACATTAGTTTTGAATTTTACATTGTTGTTAGTGCAGTTATTACAACGTAATACATTTTGAGTACATGCTTTTCTTTCATGGTTACCAGAACAATTTGGACAAATAACAAGATCGCTACGACAGTCTTTTATGTGATGGCCATGCTTCCAGCATTTGAAACACTTCACTACGCTAAAATGTTCCTTAACATTACACTTTGACCAGCCAATGTATAGAAAGTTTCTTGTAATTATTTCCTTAAAATTGCGGCCTAGTCTCAATTACAACATTAAAGCAATTTTTAATTTAATTTTCGTAATAAATTTGATGTCCTTGGCCTGCCCAGTTAATTGGTTTGCTTCCACCAAATTATTAATAAATGCAGGGTTTTCCACTGAATTGATATCAACACCTTGAATTATTATCCGGATTGAGTTTTTTAGGCACAGTTACTTTATACGCGTTTCCAAAATCCCGATTAAGTATTTGCTTCAATTTATCTCTAGAAATATTGTCATTGCAATTGACTAGCATAATACCATCTTTAGTCAACCTAGTTCCTAAAATTTGAACGCTAACAGTGGAAGGATCAATCTTTGATTTTATAGAATTAGCTATCTCAACATTTGTGGTGTTTCGATTTAGAGACTGTACCATTAGAACAGTTTTATCTTTGCTGGCTTTAACTGCAGTTGCATAAGTATTTACATATATACCATCGACAGATGTTAATTTCATGTCAGGTTTCGTACTTGATAAATCGTTTACCGATAAGTTGGTTTTTAGCAGTTTATTTAGATATTCTAATTCTGCAACGTACTTAGATAGAATATCCTTTTCTCGTGTTAGACACTCTACTTCTTTAGATAGCACTGCTATCGTGAACGTATCGGTACTTGAAGTTGAACTTGGGCCTTGCTTATTTTCTTCATCATCGTAACAGTTACGGCAACTAAAGGAATCTTTATTGATTTTAACAATTCGCGAAATGGCATCTAAACATTTCACATGGATTGAAACATCACATGATTGACTAGCACATGTAATATCACTTGCAGATGTAAATTTACCACAAAAACGACACTTTTTATCAACAATTTTATTAGTATCCTCCGAGGCCGATCCGCTCGGCATGACGGCTGACCGGATAACATTCAATTTAACTAAGTTCGTAAGAGAACCAACAGTAAGAAAACCAGCAGAAGGATAAGGAAAGGAAGGTGTATCAAAAGGAATGGAGAAGTAAAACTAAAAATAAAAACTAACCTAAAAATAAAACCAGAAGTAAGTAGTACCAAAATTAAAAAAAGAAACAACCTAAAATATGTATGTGTATGAGGGTGAGTATGTGTGTGTGTGTGTGTGTGTGTGTGTGTGTGTGTGTGTGTGTGTGTGTGTGTGTGTGTGTGTGTGTGTGGGTGAGCGGGTATGTATGTGTGTGAATGTACGCGTGTGTGTATGAAATGTGTGTGTCTGTGTTGGACCGCTTTAGTCGCCTCTTATGACAGGCAGGTCGTACAGTGGAAATATTCCAATCCTGGACCCACACGGGGTTGGGGTATAAGGAGAGAACTAAAAAAGGGAGAATCAAACAGAAATGCATGTGTGTCTGAAGTGTGTGTGTATGTTTTGGACCGCTTTAGTCGCCTCTTAAGACAGGCAGGTTGTACCATGGGAATATTCTAATCCTGGACCCACACGGGGTTGGGGTATAAGGAGAGAACGAAAAAAAGAAAAATCTGAATTTGCAAAGTTATCACTCAATTCTTCCAATTTGGTCTCAATAGTTGTTAATTCGACCTCAGGGTTTATCTCATAAAGGGGATCAATTAAGGATTTATCGACTGATTCGGTCTTGATCAGAACGCGAACACCGGCTTTTAGGTATTCGACGGTGTCTGTGGCCAAAACAGGTGTTCTCCTAATCATAGTTCAAAGGCAAGTTCGTCTTTGCGTAACCGATGTATGTCCATTTTAAAGTCTGCCATTTAAATACCGTCAATAAATATTACAGCCAAAAGAATACGTTAGAACATACGCAAAGGAGGAAATTGCAATCCTAACGCACCGAATTAAGACAAATAGAATCTTGGATCAGAAATTGGGCGCCAGTATATTCAACAAAATAAACCCGAATCGCCAGCGAAAACACAATTCTGGTAACTCGGCAAATTAAAGTAATTTCAGTAGTAACCTAATCTCTTCAAGGAAGATATGTTAGCTTTCATCACACTATAAATTAACATGCAAGCATTCGTAATTATTACTTTGTATGAGTACTTACAACAGCTGGAAAAGAAATGTGTGAAATTTAATCACGTGGAATAAACTAAAAGCTAATTACTCAGATCCTTTTAGAAGTTTAACGCTTATTGTTAATTAGTGATTACAAAGTATCATTGTAGTATCCTTAAAGTATTGAATTACGATGTCGGGTTTGAGCTTTGTATATTTTTAGTTGAAAGTGCAGCATACAAGATTTTTAATCACTGCAAAGTCTACGGATAAATCCCACTTAACAAACAATACTTTATCGAATCAGTTTTTAGAAGTGTAGACGTTTGTGATACGCACTGGTGTTTTAATTTTCTTTTTCAAAGAGCATTATTTTACATCTTCAGAAAGCTTTATGTAGAAGTCAGATTACTTGAAGTAGCAACCTTAAACTATTGAATAACAGTTGATGCGTTAAACTGAATGAGTTTTGTGTATATTTTTAGTTGTAAGTGTAGTGCAGAAAAAACCGCGACAATGTTTTTAGTGCAGTTTGAAATTTCAGCAATGAAAGAAATTCTGTAATTAATTGTAGTGCAATTGTTAGATATTGTTAGAAACTTGGTAGAGAATCTCGCGAGTCAACGTATCATCTGTGTAGAAGGAAATATAAAAAAAATATTGCCGTAAGTGTTTATATATTTAGTTACAATTTGTCTTGCTTATAATCCCGTATATGTATCAAGGACATTTATAATTATCATTGAAAGATAACCAGCATATGTTTAACTTTATCTTATTTCAAGTACATAAACCTCGAGTAATTCAGGTGTGTTAACACAAAAATTCGAGACGCCACGTTGAGGTTTCCAAAAAGTTGATACTAATTTTTAAGTAAAGAAGAACGGTTTCAGAAATATAGCAAATTTTAAGTAAATAA
This sequence comes from Platerodrilus igneus, assembly GCA_036346225.1. NCBI lineage: Eukaryota > Metazoa > Arthropoda > Insecta > Coleoptera > Lycidae > Platerodrilus > Platerodrilus igneus. The sequence continues at coordinate 1,103,697 of JARFIW010000957.1, forward strand.
AGAAGGATTCGAAATCGGGCCTCACTTTAGGTTTGTCAAAATTATATGTTACGGTTTTCCATGCAAACGTGAAAGAAAACAGTAAAAGTAAGTAAAGAAATCGTTTACGCTGAATAATGCAACAAAACAGGGACAGAATGATGGAATTCGGGCTAGTTCAAAAACGTCGTAGAGGGGCGTGGGTGAAGTAGAAAGAACACATTGGAAACCTCTATAAAACTATATTGTTAACATCCAATCTCGAAAGACTATTTACAAAACAACAAAATTTAATAATTTGCGTAATCGTTTGTTACGTGATGGTAAACAAAGCGTTATAACATAAGAATATAATATTATTAAGCAAATATAACATCTTATAATCTACATACCTACTTAATGGTTCACCTTAAATACATATAAATGAAAACAAAACAAACTATACAGTAAATCTAGAAAAAGAAATATACCTAAATTATATGTACATGCTGCTTTGTGAAGTGCACCTCCTCAAGAAATATTGTAACATTAAAATTAAACACCCTAACTTAAATTAATCAAATATTAGCTACTTTGTAACATAATGTTTCCTAAACAGCTGTTTGATTTTATAAGGCAAACTTTTACATAAAGTAATTACTTAAGAGTTTTCATGAAGTAACACTAATTCAAATGACGGGAAATAGAGCTTGTTGAGAAATTTTAGGGTGTTTTAGAAATGAAAGCAGAAAAAATCACTTGCAGGGTTTTGAACGTAACAAGGTACTCGAGAGCTCACAAATGGATTCCGAGCCACTTAATTAATCATCCACATAGAAGTCAGAACTTATTATTTTGGCCGCTAGTGGAAACTTATTTACATACTCATAAGAAAGTGGCATTAGACACTTCGTAGCCAGAAAGGATGCAGCTGCGGTACCATATATTACAGTATTTAATTCATAATAATGAAGAGATTCATTAGGCACACTGTACCATAAGATACTCTGAAGGTACCTTTGAACAGGATTTACTAAAATCTGCATGTACATCTGATGAAACTACGTACGAATGCTGCCAAAATCTTAGCAATAATGAAATTAAATCATTCTATACAACAGGTTTTATCATTTGAAGATCATTATCATATAAGTACCTGAAGATTAACGAAGAGAACCACTAAAAACAACTTTTAACTTAGTAGTAGTAGTTTTCATATTAACTACGCCATGATGCAGCATAAAGTATTCAGTTTGTGAATTTAGACTATCCTTTGATAGCTTTGACATGTGACTCATTGATTTGTATTTGTTTATAAAGTCATTGTATATATTAAGATTCGAATTTACTTGAAGTTTACTTTCAAGCTGGTAAAATTGCTGTAACGCTCCTGCTTTGGAATCTCTCAAATTTTCAAGAGAATTCCATAGAGAGATGGAGACGATAAACCTTTCTTCAAAATTCCTTAGAATGTGTGTGACTGCTACGCCCAAGGTGCCAGGTTCGAATCCCGACACGAAAAATGTTAGGCGAGCATTTTTCACAAAAATACGCCCTTGTTCGGATGAGAGGTAAAATAGAGGTCCTGTGTGTGAGTGTTGTCACATGTTAAGGAGACGAAATGGCCTCGCATTCTTATTTTTCTTTAGAAAGATGGTCATCAAGCATAATTTATTCAAGTTCTCAGAATCTAGCTAGATTGAAATAAGAAACACTTGGAGAGAAATTGCATGAAACTGTCCGACTGGGGATAACGCAACTTATATTGCCCAATATGACCCAACTTAGCCTGTTTTTTTTAAATATAGGCTTTCCTGGACCCAATTGTATCTGACTGACAGACAAGAAATCCCAGAAGAAGCTGGCACTTATAATAACATCTAACTTGGTAAGCGAATGAAATTTAGGGTAAGCAAGATGAATATTTTTTTTTAATATTCAAAGCTGAAGTCGATACTAGACAAGCTGGAATCTTGTGGCAAATGTTTGGAATTATTAAACACATAAAAGTAGTGGTGAATCCCGAATGAAGAGCTTCCACTCTTATACTGCATTTATATTTGATAAACGATTGTATCTGGTTCATATCAACCATTGAAATATCATTATCCCTCTTTGCAAGACCTAAAGAATTGCAGAATTCAAAAATAATAAAATTAGACAGAGATGTACAATTTAGAAGAGCTTTACAGTAGCGTGGTTGCTTAGAGCAATCAGAAACCCTAAGCATTTTGGTTGATAGCAAAGCTTGATTATCCTTGATAATGCAACTTGAGCATTGTTCTGAAAAGTTTCGACTGTTGAAATGTCGTCATTTTGAGCTGCTGATTGGCTCTCAAAATGTAGAATTTTATGGTGTTTAAAACCACCTATTTTGCATTGATCATATTTGTAATGGGCACTTTGATGGTGGCCACTGCGCAAACAGTTGACACAAAATTTAAGTGTTTTCGCTACCGCCACCCAGACTGTCATGCCGAGTTTAAGGAATTCACCACAGTTGGACAATTTTTGAGAAGACCTACAAAGTGCACATGTGAGGTGAGCGCTTAGCAAGGATCTCGATTTAATGAAAATATTTTTCTTTGCCACAACTGGGCTGACTTCAATTTTTGAATCTTTCAGAGAATGATTTGTGGGTTTTTGTGATTCCCACTCATGAACACAGTTGTTATTTAAGCGATTTAATACTACATAAATAAGTAAAGTGGGTTGACCCAAAGACTTTAAAGATCTGAAGTTACCAAACAATTCGTCTATTAATTGACGATAGTTGAAAACAGTTTCTTTGATAATTGTTGGCAAATTAAAAATAGCCTTTGTATAATTATGAATCAATAAGAGTTGGTTAGTAAACATTCACAAAACACTGGCCATGCTGTTTCAAAAATTGCCAAGGAAACAGATAATGCATTTATCACCCTTACAGCATTTTTAGAAATGCATGAATGGAAATAATGAAACCTTTCTATCGGAGTATTATCTGTATTTTCAATCATTAAGAATTCAAATGAATCGTGAAAGCAAATCCAAGATTCGAAATTACATGCGTCAAATTTTGGAAGAACTAGAGTGGGAAGCTTAACATTATGTGAATTATGATTGCTTGATAGCAGAGGAGTTGAGACCAAACGCTTTAAAATTTTAAAAGATATTTTAGGATGGGAATAACTGAAAAATAAGAACCTTCGAAGTTAGCACGCTCAGTTAATTCATATTCCGTTTTTGATCAATCCTTGCCTGAACTTCTTCAAATTCGTTTAATAACAATTCAGTGTTATTTAGTCTAGTTTCCAATTTCGTTTGATATGCTAAACTACCTCCTTGCCCACTTTGATCGGTTATTTTAGCTATAAATTTAGTAAATAATGTCAAGTGTGTTTTCACTGTTCCTCTTTTTCTATGCAATTTCTTAATAATATCTGAATTTTTATCCATCATCGTAAATAAGACAACTAACAAAATATACAGTGAATGAGTGTGTATACTAATTTTTTTTAATTTCTAAGTGCTAGTGTAAGCTCTAAAATTTCAGAGCTTCAGCATTTATTTTCAAATGGCCGGTGTCATTACACCAGGTATAACGCAAGGTTGAAGCTATAACTTGTAGGGATAAATGACAAGATACCAGTTTGAATTTACAATAGCAAGAATTTCACGGAACACATTCACTTTTGTTTGTTTCGACGGTCGTCCTGTTGTATATTGCGTAAGCACAATTCCACCTTCCACCCTTCTTGATATAGCAGCAAAGGCATGTTTACGAATGCAATCATGGCAACGATACTAGAACTATACCAACACTAGGTGTATCGAATAAACATGCAGTAAATTTGTATTTGCGTTAAATAACACTGAACAAACGAATGAACTTTTATTCACATTAACATTTGGCTCGAAGCACATCATCTTATGTTTGATATTAGATAACTCAAAGTCTGGATTGTATGAAACACTTTTGTTAAAATAAATGTAACAAGAATGTAAGCATTATTACATTTTTGTATATAAAAGAGTACGGTGACACCCTCATACCATGTTTACCAAGATGTCTTTCTATACTAGTTTAACCTTCCTGAGGGATGTGATATGCGTTCCGAATAACGGTACATTTTACAAGATTCCTATATACAAGATATTTGAACTCAAAATATTGTTATTTTGTCACTGACCAATCTTCAATAATCTGAGGCACTTACTGCCCAGTAGTTCTATAAACTTGAATTTTTGGATATAGGTAGCGCTAAGGATACAAAGAAGGAGAAAATCAAGAAAAGAGTAACATATATTGCACCCTGCTCTTTTGTTAACTTCTTGTTACGAGTAATGAATTTCTATCCTTTACCAAAATCTATTTTTAAACTTTTACTCATATAATGTGGAAAACAAAAAAAAATAGGAGAAATAGAAGAGCATGACACTTTCTAAGGCATTTAGGGAATATTACAAGCGGAGATACAAAAAAGGACAGGTAGACCTGAACTAGACTATTGCACGCAGATAGTGAAAGATTCATACTGTGGGAATTTCAGGGAAATGTGTAGGTTAGCTCAGAATAGGAAACAATGGAGGTGCATGTCTAACCAGTTGCAGGACTGAAAATATGATGATGATTCATAATAATGGTAATTTAAATTGTTGAAATACGTTATGTTGAATATAAAACAAAAAGAAAAATATATCAAAATGTATATGGGGCGAAGTTGGGAGATAACAATGAATTAGCACAATATTTTTTAGTATGATGGTTGAAATTTTATTCAAGCTGGATAAAATCAAGTTATATAACTCATAATTTTGTTTTTATTGTCTTTGATTAAAAAGAAATGGTAGAAAGTTCATGTTGGTTTCTTGGCATTAACTAGTTCTTTTTCTGCTTCAAGAATTTCTAAAACTTCTTATAAAATTTTGAACGATTTTTAGTTCATCTGTGTTGATTTGCCAATTGTTTGTTTGTCCTTGTAACTAGCCAATTTCAGTAGTTTGTCTTGAATTCAGTAATAGATGTGTAATACTATTAGCAAGCTTTAAGGCAAGTATTTTATGATAGAACTTTTAAACCTTAATCAAATCAAAAATATCAGAATGTCTTTAAAGCGTAGATGTGTGTTTCTGAATGGCTAAGTTATAAGTATTTATAAAGATCACTGTTAATTGACATTCTCGTCCTATAAAAGATTGGTGCAGTTTGCTGTTGAAATTTCAGAGTTTCTACCCTGATAGCTTAGCTTTATAACTGTAATCGTTGTTTTGTTTAAATATTTGAGAATGTAAACATGTTAAGCCTGTCAAAATAACAGTATGAAGAGATTTGCTATTATGTTCTGTTATATTAAGAGCTCATCACAACAGGTTACCTACCATCTGCTGTAAAAGCACGGGTAAGGGTGAGGTAGCATAGGGCGGACGAAATGTCAAGATGAAGTTATTCATTAACAAGCATATGATGTTTAATAATCCGCCTACTTGGTATATGAAGTGCCAGGGAGCACATATAGATGGCAGTGTTGTGGAACTTATTAGTCCAGTTATAAACCTCACAGATATTTTAATTATACATATTATCTAACATTTATAACCAGTGAAAACCTTTGAAATTTCGATATGTAATCTAAAAAAAATTATTAGGGAACAAGAAGTTACAAGATTTAACATTCATACGTTTGCATCGCACAGTTATTTTCAATTTCTAATATGCAATTGACAAAGCTGTTATATTAATTAATTGGTCAATAAATGGGAAAAACAGAATAATGGTTTTGTTATAACCCCGGCGTCGTGTTCAGCGCCACTACTACAGTTGGCAACACTGATACGATCCACGTTCACATTATTGCACAACAATGATATTATGACATAATTATATGTCAAATTGTATCACATACCAAATACGTTTACAATGATACAAGTTGCACCTTAAAAAGATAAAAAGTACTCACTTAAACGCGCCATGCCGTTGATCTCAGGGTCCTTGTTGTTTGGGAGTGGGTTGCGTCATGCCATCGTTGAAACCAAATTTATCGTTTTCCCTCTTCTTTTGTTTGTAGCGGTACGATAGGATACAGGTAGGGCCTGCGCATTCCTTTTGCGCAAACGCAACTGTCCGAAATGACGGATATGAACAAGTCTATTTTAAAAATAATGGCGTGAATTCACTCACAAATTTAAAAGTGCACATCTCCAAATTTGGAATGTAACAGTTTAAACGTATCTCTAATAAAAAAATGATTAGGTAAAGTGTCAAGTGGGTTTTGATTACAGTTTGTGGAAAGCTACAAATATTGGTTTAGTTTCTTTTCTTATCACATCTGCGATTCCCTTATCATTTTCTAATGACGAAATAATAAACAAAGCGTATTGAATCGTACACAGTAAACATTCCTATAGTAGAATAAAAATGCATGTCGTGCATTCTTAAGTAGTCCAAAGTGTGTTTTGCTTTTATTTATTTACGTTTTGCATGCAGCTTTTACGTGTATTACAGAAGTTTGAGGGTAAACATCTTAGAATTTTTATTACATTATTTCTTATTACTACACAAGCCTAAATATGAGCGAAATATTACTGGTGGCTTTTTTAATTTATCACAAAACAATTTAACTTGATCATAAAAATTAAACAATTGTGTTTATTCTTTTTCACAAGTAGTCTACTTAAACAGGGGGAATACCAATTACCTGCTTCACTAAATAGGAAATCCAATAAAATTTATGAAGAACAACTCATTTCTATAATTGCGAGACGCTAAATAATATCCGTGATGAAAGTTATAAATAAATTTGCGAGCGATTACGACTATAGTCTAAAACTCTCATAAGGTTAGTTTGATCTCAATAGAAGTTTGTTGTGTTAGCTTTATATAGCATGTATTCAAACCATTTCTGTTTTACAATAGTGTATGGCATGGAACTTCTGAATTTTTCCACAGCAGCACATTGCAGGTGTATTTTTCTAACAAATACTAATATTTGATTTATTCGATAAATAAACTGAATTGTAGTGTGCAATTTTGATGAAAATTTATAAAAATTATTCACACATTTGGGAAAGTTACTGGTTTTGTTTAAATCGCTCTATTATCAGCAAAAAAAAAATTTTTTCAGTTAAAAAAAACTTAAATGACTTTCCCACATAGACAATTATTTTAGAAGTAACTTCTATTAAAACCGTTTTCAATTTGGGTGCCTAATAGGAAAGAAATTTGGATCTTTAGAAATTTCAAGATGGCCGCTACTGTGATGAGCTCTTAACTTTTGTTAATAGATTTGTTTTTTTTTTTGTTAAAATAAGATCATATGTATTGCATTACTTATTAAGATGAAAACGAGTTGGCTCTCGTCTAACTGTTTAAGTACAGCACGTTCTAAAATGTTGGCAAAAAATTGTTAATAGCCAAGAAACATCCAAGATTAAAATCTTCAAAGATATCGCCTTTGCAATGTGGTGCTACAGATGATGAAGATATCATAGACAAACAAAGTTAAGAACAAAGAGGTTCTAGAAATGGTAGGTGAAGAAAAAAATATGTGGAAAACATTAAAAAATAGGAGAGATAAGATTATATGATATGTTCTATGGCATGAGGGAATAGTACGGGGTACATTAGAAGGAGAGAAAGGAATAATAAACGTAAAGGTACACCTAGATTAGACTATTGCACACAGATAGTGAAAGATGTAGGTTGTGGAATTTCAGAGAAATGTGAGGGTTAACTCAGAATTGGAAACAATAGAAGTACATGTCCAACAGTTCCAGGACTGAAGTCCTAATGATGATGACTTAAGTGTTTTTTTAATTAGAACACAAGTCCTTAAGTTAAACTTTTTGAATCAGAATTTTGTCATTGTCAATTTTAGTCTTGCTTTACTTTGTGCGAACATTTCGTTTTGCTATTTAAAATTTCTTACGCTTATTGAGTACTTAAAAAAACAGGTTTGTGAAGCAACTGAATATATGATTGAAGTCATGCTGTGCAGGCTTAGCCACATATGTACGAGGAATAAAAACATTAGGGGTGAAGCTATGTAAGATTTTGATTCTACTTAAGGAATAATTTTCAGATTCAGATATATATGTATAATAGTGATCTTTTAATATGTTCTATTGCTTTGGAAATTGTTTCCTCAAAATTAGTATTATTAGTTTTATGTGTTCAGGTCAATCTCCTTAGTTTACTATTGCCTAACAAGCACGGCAACTATCTTCACTATATATTATCGTCATCTTTGAGAGTTTGGAAAATTATTGATTAACGCCTAAAATATTTATAAATGAAGTTCATCCTCAAACCCAATTTTGTAGTTTAATTATAGAAATATAATTTTAAAAGAAAAATATAGATACTCTTTGTAAAAAGTTTTGAAATTCCTAATATTATGAGCATACTGCGAAAAATACAGAATTTTCATTTTATATGATTTTTAATTTTGAAAATAAATCACAAAACATTTTGCTAGTTTATAAACAATAGGTAAGAAAATTGTAGTGAGATTTCAACCTACATCTTTTGATTTGAATGTTTAACATTGAACCAAGTGCACAAATGGATATTGTGGTTATGCAGGATGTTTTCCAATTTGTGCTGCGAGATTATTTTTCAACGATTACCTACGAGCAGAAAGAAAACGAATAAGAGTTGTGATTATTTGAAATATTGTTATTTTGCAACAATTATCTATTTGATATCCTTAAGCGATATACTAAATTTGATTTTTCCAATGCTCCACCTGAAGGCACATCATTGGTCAGGAAGCGAATTTTTTTATCTGGGAATTTTGAGTTTTGCCAAACCCTTGCTGTTCCAAACAAGATAAGGATCTTTAACATACATGACAGCACTCACACACAGTACCTACATTTTACCTCTCATTCGAACGAGGGCCTATTTTAGTGAAAAATGCTCGTCTAACACTATTGAAACAGACTGTGTCGAGATTTATACCCGAAACCTTGAGATCAGTAGTCACACTGGACCTACATTTTACCTCTTATCCGAACGAGGGTGTATTGTTGAAAAATTCTCGCCTAACATTTTTCAAACAGACGACCGTGTTGGGATTTGAACCTGGGAGCTTGGGCATAATAGTAACACGCATACCAACTATGCCAAGTATCCGTCCCCTCTTAAGTGATACATCACATTTAATTTTCCGACGTTTCACCCCAAGGTACTGCATTGGCCAGGAACTAATTTTTTTACCATTATTTTTGAATGTTGCCGAACCCTTGCTGTTCCAAGCAAGGTAGAGATCTTTAACATGCGTAACAACACTCACACATGGGACCTTCATTTTACCTCTCATCTGAACGAGAGCGTAGTTTTATGAAAAATACTCGCCTAATATTTTTCAAGCGGATCGTGTCGGGATTTGAATCCGGCACCTTCTTAAATGATAAACTAAATTTGTGTTTCATTTAGATTACACATTTAGTAACAACTACAAATTTTTAAAACATTGACCGTATAATTACAGCCAATAAGGAGCCCAAAAAATAATTGCGTTCTAAGTTTTTGTTGAATAAATTTAGAGCTAATGTGAATCTTGTGAATCTTAATTATTAAAATAGTTATTATATTCATTTTATGGTATTGTTTTTGTTTTAGATACAAAATAAGTCACCAACTCCACAACTGATTACCACAGTGGAAAAATTAGACTCTACAAACAATGTCGCAGAACAACCAGAACAGAACAGAACAGAAACTAGAACAACATCTCCTAGAGGACATAGAGCAGTATCACCTGGAAGTCCACATCCACCATCTGGAAAATACTCACTTATACAGTTTGCCATGCATAATTTCCGTCAGAATTCTGAGTAAGTAATAAAAAACAAATATTTATTATATAAAATTTATATACAACTATATATTTGTTTATATTGTTGCATATGGCTTATACTGTATGAACGAACTGCAAAATAAATTCAATGACTCACAGACATACACTGTACCATAAATCACACACTTTCAAGTAATTATAAATTTAATAACACGATCATAAGCAAATAAAATAAATGGAGCAGTTTCCTAACCTAATTTTAATAAGCTGAATCTGGATAAACATTGTTCCAATGTATAGTGTTTTGTAAAGACAAAACTTAGCGCAACCCCTTTCTTACTGGGAGAAAAGTTTATTAAGTTTAATTTTTTATCGAAACTGTCTATGCAACTGACCAGAAGATATGTTTTTATTTTTGTCCCACACTGCGGCAATTAATATGTACTTATTTAATAAGTAGCTTTATTATGCATTTTATAGCATTTTTGGTTACTTATTATCACATTATTTTATTCTGGTTTGCTATTAACATTACCAAAGCCCCTTCCCTGTTATCGCCTATCCTATACCTTATACATACAAATTTGAACATTGGTAGGAGTGCACGCAAGTGCCTTTTGTTTTGTGTGTACATTATCAGATGAGTAGTAGACAGAGTACGTTAACAACGGGAGTGATCGTACGAATTAATTCGGTGTGCCTTTGAACATGTGGCTTTCAATGGTGAAAACGCCTCAAGAATAATGAACTTCGGTATATGTAGTTAACGGCAGTCATGCAGATTACAGTCCACTATATTTTTCATACCAGTGCAACGGGCAACCATTACAGATTAGTCTATTTTAATTGATTAACTATTTTAAAGTGCTGTTGGTCGATAAAAACACACATTTTTTTGCCCTTTTCTGCCACATAGCACATTTTCTGTTCCCTCTCCTACAAATCCCGCATTTCCCTAATCCTTACACTCCTTACCGCATATTGCTTCTCGTTTACTGCATAAATATTTGTTTACAAAACAAAACGCATTGCTATTCTTAAGATTTCAAGGGTTTAAATTATTATAATTTCAATTTAAATCACATTAATTTAGTCATTCAGTGGTATTTATGTTGAAAATAATCAATGTGGTTCAGTTTTTACAAGTGCAATATTGCTTTAAAAACACCTGTGCATTCATTTCAAATACTAACTTTCGAGGTCAAAGCGCCCGCAATGTGAACCTGTTGTATCTGATAACGAATGGTATTTCTAAGCGACAAAATTTAAGTTGCTCGCACATTCTAAACAAGTTTGCAAAGATTTGTTTATTTTGGTGTCCATTCAATTCGTAAAAGTTGTATTTGTCAATTATCACAATTCAGCAGAAATACTTATAGAAATGATAAACATGTTAAAAATACATAATTCATTTAATTTTTAAAGGCAAATTTCTGTCTTTGATTTATTGGCATTCATTTCAAAACAATACCTCATACAACAAGGTGTTTAAAAATCTATAATTGCTATAGATATTTTAATTGTGAACATTGGGTTCTTGATTAAAAATTCTTTATGTAAGTTTTAATTTTTAAATGCAAATTTTTATCTTTGGTTTATTGGCATTTATTTCCAAACAATTCCTTATAACTTATAAGGGCGTTTCAGTAGCTACAACGGCTACCAAGAAAATTTCAACCGAATGGTTTATCCTTGATTTAAAATTAGCTATTGAACAGTTTCGTTCACTTTTTGATCAAACGTCTAATTTGGACTCGAAAGAAAAAAATTTAATTTTGGCTCAAATTTTAGCGCAATCAGCTATCGATCTCAAACAAGAGATGGATAGTGCGTACAAAATGTGCATTTTAGACGCAGAAAATCTGGAAGAAATTAAAAGTTTGAAATCCAGTATGAATGGATTAGTCATTTCAATAAAAAATGGTGGGGCACAAATGGAGCTTGATTTATCCAAAATCAAGAAAGTAAATATTCTTGCCGACACACAAGAATTTTCTCAATTAACAAGCATGTCTAACATCAGACTTCCTTGGATATCGGTCCCAAAATTTTCTGGCAAGATTTCAGATTTTATGCATTTTAAGAGCTTTTGTTGATAACAAGAATTTATTAAGCATAGAGAAATTTTATTTCTTGCTGGAAGCATTAGATTCAGACTCTAAAAGTTTAATTAAACATTTACCTATTACAGGGGATAATTTTAAGTTGGCATACGATACTGTGGTTGAAAGGTATGAAAGCAAGCGACTTTTGGTAAATTCGCATTTTGCGGTTTTGAAAAATGCTCCAAAGGTCAACTCTCATTCTCACCAAGGGCGTAGAGCTTTCATAAATTGCTTTGATAAAAATTTGGCATGCTTAGAGCAAGCTATGGTAGATATTTTGGATATGTTTCAGTTTCATACATTATCTAAAAAATTGGATAACGAATTTTTAAAATTATTTGAATTGGAAACCAATGCTGTGGGTTTAAATTTGATTCTCACATATAAGCAGTTAAAAACATTTGTTGAAAGGCACTGTAAAGCCTTGGAAGTTAGTAGTCTATGTATGAGCTAACAGTCTAAAACAAATAGTAAATCTATACATTTTGTTAAACCTACTGGAATTTATACAAAATCTCAATATTACACTTCATTGGTGACACTATCAGATAACAAAAGTTGCATTCATTGTAAAGGCAAACATGCTTTATATCAGTGTCAGAATTTTTTGGACAAGATGCCTCACGAGCATTACGAGTTTGTTAAGCAGAAAAATTTATGTGTTAATTGTTTATCGGGGCTTCATCAGGGCACGAAATGTTCTTCAAAATCTGTTTGTAGAAAGTGCGATAAACCTCACAACACATTGCTACATTTTACAAACCAAAAATCTCATCGATGGGTCAATTCATTAATAAAGTGCCCGCACTACAGTCAAATCAACCATGTGCAAGTACATCAAGTACTAGCAGTTTATTTTTGTCCCATTCTTCGAAAACCATCACCTTGTTGGCAACTGCAACTATTGCAATTCGAGATGGGAATGGAAAAATTCAAAAGGTCAGAGCATTTTTAAATAACGGTAGTATGGAAAATTTTATGACAGAAACTTGTCGTCAGCGACTTGGCTTACAAAAATCAACGTTGCCATTAAAGTGGAAGTTCTAGGTTTAGCTTCCTCACACATTTTGGGAGTTTTATCTTGCAAAATTAGACCTAGGGATAAAATACATCTCTAATTTGATGTAGATGTTTATATTCTACAAAATATTTGTGGTAAGTTGCCTGCAGTGCAATTAAACACCAACCATTGGCCACATACAGCGGACTTGCGGTTGACTGATCCTGATTTTGATAAGCCAGGCACAATTAATTTACTTTTGGGTGCAGATGTTTTTGCACATTCATTGTTAAATGAGACTCGAATAGGAACCGTAGACGAACCAGTTGCGATTCATACCAAATTAAGGTGGGTTCTTACAGGGAAAATCATTTCTCCTGCAGCAGATAGTACCTCATTATGTGTACTAACAGAACCCTTGGATACTCTAATTCGTCGGTTTTGGGAGCTGGAAGGTAGTCCAGCTGTCCACAAGGTTTCTTCTGCAGAAGAAGCCTGTGAGCAGCATTTTTTGGCAACACACTCTAGAAACGAACAGGGTTGTTTTATAGTGTCAATTACGTTTAATGGTCCGGAACCCATTTTGCCCTTCATTTCATTCGCATTTTGAGACCCCTGTGGATCTCGTTTCAAATGCATCGCAAATCATTTCAAGTCAGCAACAAGTTGCGCTTCATTTATTGGTTAAAAGAGTTCAATTAGAATTCTGTTATAAGGGCATAGAGAATATTGAAAAGAGGAGAACCACTAGCAAACAGCTTAGAACCCTTAGCCCATTTTTGGACAGACATGGTTTACTCAGGGTAAGCGTGCCTTTGAAATTCAAATTTACCTTATGGGGAAAATTTTCCACTCCTATTACCCCGTACCCATCGTTTGACAGATCTCGTTATTTTGGACTGTCATTAAAAATATTTACATCCTGGTCTTAGAACAACCCAATTTCTTTTAAAGCAAAATTTTTGGATTTTGGCCACAAAAAAGACTGTTCCAAAATATCTAAAGGCATGTATCATTTGTTTTTTCGTATAAAACCAATTCCCTATTTCCCCCCTATGGGTGACCTACCAGCAATCCGCACCGTTTCAGGTAAGGCTTTTCTCCACACTGGGGTTGATTTTGGTAGGCCATTCGCAATTACCATGAGCCGCACGCGTGGTTCAAAGTCATTAAAGGCTTATCTTTGTTTGTTCGTTTGTTTTGGAACTAAGGCTCTGCACCTAGAGCTAATTTCGAATTTGTCCTCAACTACTTTTCTAGCGGCATTGAGGCGCTTCATTGCTCGCCGTGATAAATGTGACAAAATCTACTGAGATTGCGGTACAAATTCTACTGGTGCTGCCTGTGAACTGGCAGAACTTATGCAACATGTTGTTACCGCAGAGGGTATTGAATTTAATTTCAATCCCCCATCATCCCCTCAGTTCAGAGGGTTGTGGGAGGCTGGCATCAAGTCAGTTAAGAGTCATCTCAACAAGGTTGTCGGTGCTCAAATTCTCTCATATGAGGAATTAAATACTGTACTAATTCAAATTGAGGCCATACTTAATTCTCGTCCGTTGCGTTCATTGAGTACAAATACTCAAGGTTTTGCTTATTTAGCACTGTGTCATTTCTTAGGAGTCGAACCAGTTTTAGTGCTTCCTGACCCAAATGTCTTGGACCTGAAATTATCAATTTTAGATTGTTGACAACTCATTCAGAGAATCCTACAATCTTTTGGCGCTGTTGGTATAGCAAGTATCTACATACTCTGCAGCAGAAAACTAAATGGTTTTCATCTCTTCCCGCTGTTAAGATTAGGACATGGGTCCTAATTAAAGAGGACAATACTCTTCCGTTGCTTTGGCGACTGGGACGCATTACCCACTTGCATCCTGGTACAGACAATGTCGTCAGAGTGGCACAGGTTCAAGCTATACACGGCATTATTAAACGACCTTTGGTCAAATTGTGTGCTCTCCCTCTAGAGGACACTTAACAAAAAAAAATAATTTTTTTTTCTCAATAATTTTTTTTGTTGGAATTACGCATTCATTATTATTTAATTTTTTGTGCAGTATTATGCATTTGTGTATATTTAATTACATTGGTTAAAATAAGTTTTCATTTTGAGTTTGGTGGGCGGTATGTTATGCATTTTATACCATTTTTGGTTACTTATTATCACATTATTTTATTGTGGTTTGCTATTAACATTATCAAAGCTCTTTCCCTGTTATGGCGTATCCTATATCTTATACATACAAATTTGAACATTGTTTCGTGTGCGCATTATCAGACGATATTAGACAGAGTATGTTAACAACTTAACAACAGGAGTGACCGTACGAATTAGTTCGGTGTGCCTTTGAACATGTGGCTTTTTTAATGGTGAATGCGCCTCAAGAATAGTGAACTTCTGTTTAAGCAGTTAACGGCGGTCATGCAGATTACAGTCCACTATATTTTTCATATCAGCGCAATTGGCAACCAACAGGTTAGTGTATTTTAATTGATTTTGATTAACTATTTTAAAGTGCTGTTGGTCGATAAAAACATGCACAAGCTTAAATATTGAATACAGCAGAATTACTTGTTGTCTGTACTTTAAGAGCTCCCTTAGAATTTTGTACATTCTAACATTTTATCATGTTTTCTTACTGGCATTAGAACGGTTAAAATTATCTTGGCAAAATACTTGTCTTTCAATCAAAGATACCTAAACTTCCAATTTGGAAAATTTTTCGAAGGTTTTAATAGTTTATGATCTTATGTTGCTATATGCTACTCCATTTTTGATAATGCTACAATGAATTTGCCTCTATTCTTTGTTTTTTAATGAAGAGTTCAATAATTATACCTTTTGCAATCTTCTTTAACGTTTCATTACCATAGCAAATTAAAGGTAAAATTACAAATTAACGTTTTTAAATTATTGTTTATAGTTGACTGGTAAAGTAGGTAGAATATAATTGATGTTATTAAAACTCACTGTAGCTTGATTATGCATCTAGTCACTGTACCTACGTTTTTATTTTATAATAATACCTGTGCAAATTGTCCTCGTACTGAAAATCATGTTGTAGTACAAGAATTTTATGTATTTTAATATCGAAGGAGAGCTTTCATTTTAATGCATTGCATTTGATAGACAATAGAAGCAATGTTTTATTAATGGCGTTTGTTTGATCATCAAATACAATAAATTATACAGCAATTACACTTTTCATTAGTGTACCCCAATGTGCACTAAACTGTGTCTTTACACATTGTACAAAATTAGAAAGCATAGTCCTTTCTTTTATTTCAAACATACTAATTTCATTCATTAACCAATTGTAAGGAAGGAATAGCTGTAGTAGTGCCTTGAAAGCGAAGTTATTCGGTTTAAGTATTTTGAAAATGATGTGAAATTTGTTTGGATTATTTGAAATTCGCGGTTTTTTAATTATAAATTTAGTTTAATTTTACATGCAACATGTGGAACAGTTTGAAAAGACGTGTTTTAAGTGTAAAGCTAAATTTGGTAAATACAAATTAAAGTAAGTGTATAATCTAAATTATTTGCTTCAATATTTAACCTACGCCTATTAGGGCATTGGTTTTCAATCACCGCTCTGTGCAGCACTTGTGTTTAGCAAAACTATAGGTGTTATGCGTAATAATTTATTGAATTATTCAATATTCAATTAATCAAAAATTTTAATAAAATAGTTTTGCTATAAATTCTTTCAAATTTATACATTTTCTTATAGCTTTTTTTAAACATTATTTTCATGATTTAATTTATGTCAATTACTGTATACTTACGTGCATCTAAGGGTTAAACGTTACACTGTCAATATTCATACTGATAAACTACCACATTTTTCATTTCTCCGTTGTTTATCCTGCCGTATTCTTTCAGATATTTGGGCTTCTAACACATACAGGTGAAGACACAATATACCAAATACAATACACATTTGTTAACAATGTCGAGTGTCCAGTGCTTTTGCAGTTGAAATTAAATTATTTTTAATTTAAGAAATACATTTGTTTTACATAAATATTATTTTTGTTATTTGGGCTACCCCACAATGACAGCTAATTTTTTTGTTTAATTTTTAATTATTTCAAAAAGATATAGTTAGAACCATTTAGTACTGTTAAGAAATATCTTTAGTTTAAAATAGCATTACTTATAAAATGACAAACAGAGGGCTCTCGTTTTGAAGTTCCTGTGTGAACACGATGTAATTCGTTCGTTTTTTTTTTGAAGCGTTGCAAGATGGTTGTCATTTTGCAAGCATGTTCAATTAAACGTTTTAACAATATGTATAAAAACAATAAAATTATATATTTTTGATTTGCGTCACTTCAATTTAAAAAGGAACAAAATTGAAGCGCAAAGAAAAGCAAACAAGTTCATTTTTTCGAAAAGTAGTTAATACAACTGTAAAATTGATTGTGGCAATCCCTTTCTCTAGGTATGCATATCAGTCCAGTTACCCCAAACATTTCAAGTTTTTACCTATTATAGAAGTCTTTATGATGTTGTACACAGTTTATAAATTTAAAGATTTTGTTTTTACATTTGGACTTCAGTTCTAAGGCTAAGTTGTGATACAATTTCACATATACCTGAATAATCCTACTTCTCCTTACTTAATCAGGTAATTTATTACCCTGTAACAAAGACTCCATTCCGAATGGACCTGCACCTTACCACAATTCTAGATTACTAGAACAGGTGGAATGACTACCGCGTTCCAGTGATCTAAAGAACCAAACTACAGTTTCAACCAAATTAGTAGGGTATTTAGTGAGGAACCAGACTGACAGGTCCTGAAAGGGAGCAGCGGCTCTTTCGGTACTTAGATTGGCAGAGACCATAGGGATGGCAGTCTAAGACACACTACCGCGATGTGGAAGGCAACGGGGAAACCACCACATTACCTCCCAAGTACAAAGTGTGCTTAAATTGTATTTAAAATGATGGCATTCTCTGAGGTAAAAGATTCTGGAGGTAACATAGTCCTAAATTCGGATCTCCGGGAGGGGACTACTTCGGAGGATGTGATCAGAAAACTTAAAAAAAGAATCGGGAACATTCTGCGAGTCGGAGCATGGAATGTCATAAGTATGAAACAAGCTAGAGAACTTAAAACTTGAAATGGATAGGTTAGCACTATACATAGTAGGGATCAGTTCGGTGGCCAGAGGTGGGAGATTTTTAGAGTGGAGACTTTAGGGTAATTCATACGGGATCAGAGGAAGGAAATTCTAGTGTGGGGATAGTTATGTGAAAAAAGATAGGACACTGTGTAGAAAACTACTTACAAAAGAACGATAGAGTACTCATAGTTAGATTAGAATCTAAACCGGTAAATACAGTAATAATACAAGTATGCATGCCCACCTCCAGCCACAGTGAGGAAGAGGTAGAAGCGATCTACAAAGATATCAAAGACATACTAAGATACGTAAAAGGAAGTGAAAATTTAATAATTATGAGGAATTTTAATGCAGTGATATGTAAGGGTAGGGAAAGAGCGGTAGTAGGTTTATTTGGTTTAGGCACGAGAAACGACAGGAGAAATAGGTTGGTAGAATTTTGCGGCAAAAACAATTTAACCATCACAAACACATTATTTCAACATCATGCTAGAAAACGATACACATGGAAGATGCCAGGAGATATAGGAAGAAATCAAATAGATTACATTCTTGCTAGACAAGTAATTAAGTAAAGGATTGTAGAAGCTACCCAAAAGCAGATATAGACACTGACCACAACATTGTAATTATGAAACCACTCTTAAATTTAAAAATTGAGAAAAAGGAATGGAAAAAGACACTTTGACTTTCAGAAACTAAAAGATAAAGATATCCACGAAGGATGTGAAAAAAGTCATATGAATTGCTGAAAGATATCGGGAAAATTTCTGATACTAAGTAAGTAGAAACAGAATGGAATAACATTATATCCAATTTAGACGTGATGACCACAGATATTCTGGGGTATACACAAAAAAATAAGAAACCATGGATATCAAAGATAACAAAGATACAAAGCCATAAAATGGGAAATTATTTGCAAATGCGGGAAAGCTAAAGAGTAATGGGTTGATGAAAAGTGCAAAGAGGTGCAAACTAAGATGGAAATAGAAAAGACAGACAAAGCATTTAGGGATATAAAACCATATAGCAAAAATATAAGGAGTGCAGAAGGAGATATCATTATAGAGAATGTGGAGAATATGGTTAGATGGCAAGAATATATACAGAATTTATATGAAGGAGAGGATCTAATAGCGTTAGAACAGGAATCAGACATTGAAAACAATGACTTGGGATATCCTATACTTAGAGATGAGTTTGAATTAGCATTAAAAGGTCTAAAAAATGATAAGGCACCGAGTATAGAAAAGGTACAAACAGAAACTCTAGAGCTTCTGGACAAACAGTAACAGAACGTCTCTTTCAACTTGTAAGCTATATGTATGAGACAGGCGAGTACCTCAAGATTTCAAACTTAGCATCATTTATTTATTTATTTATATATACACTGTTCCAAAGACAGATGCCTATAAATTGGAACAGGGCAAACATGAAAATTACAATATTACACATACACATACAGACAGTTATACATAGTTACATGAGACAAAGTTCTTTAAGGAACCAACAGTGCAGTTATTAATATTAATTTCAGTTTTTATTTTTTCATATGCGTTCCACAAACGATAAAGTGGAGAATATTTTAATTTATATGTCCTGGGTGTTGAAAGATAGAAGTATTGTGGGTGCCTGAATGCTGTCCTTGGAGTGGTATACTGAAAGGATTTGTTAATATCATCACATATAATTTTTTGATTAAAAATCTTATGTAAGAATAATAATAAAATGTACTGCCTATGGCCAACAAGACTTTGAAAGTTATGCTTCCTCAGCAGAGCAGTATGTGATACGTTCCTTCCATCCTAAAAGTTAAAAATTTCAGAAATCGACGTTGTATTACCTCCATACACCTAATATATATGTCATAATGCAGTTCCCGTACTATAACAGAATATTCAAGGTTGGATCGCACATAAGCATTATAAAGTAGGACGAGTGTTGGCGCCATTAAGGTAATTTTATTAAAGGTAGAAATGCTAACATTTGTATATAGTTTATTTATCTAGTTGATAACTCGCAGATGTTGAAAGTCAAGGTACATATTTAGTTGCTTTTCGGACTTTGCTTTGAAAGGTGTTGTTTCCAATATATAATATAAAACTTGTGTCGTCGTTCCAATATCAGCAGCCATCTGCCGAATACGTCCGCCGCCACCAATAGCTATATTGATGAAGGGTGCCCTTTTGAATCTAGTAGAAGAGTGGTTTCCTGTTGATCTTCTGCAGTCGATGCTGAATTGGTAAGTACTTTTGTCTTGCACTTGCTTTATTTATGTATTTGGAACTTCCGCTAAAATTATCTATTAAAATCAGTTTGTACTACCGCTTCACGCCCAACATTGGTCCTAGTCGAGTCGAATGTTCAGTTTTTATTTGTGATAAAAATAATTATTCTATGATAAAATATATGATACAATTTTGTTGAATTTCAACATCTGCGAGTCTTGTTGAGTTGTTGTGAAAACGCCTTAAATTTGCGATAAGTAAAATATTGAGATTAGACGTAATCTTTAAACTAATTTGTTTAGGTTTTGATATTTAATTAATAAAAGATTATACAATGAGTCATTTAGAACTTAGTTCGTGTGTAACTAAAAGGGAGAAATATTTTGCTAGAATTCAAGCACTTTATGACGTAGGAAACAGATGTATTTTGTTATTAGAAAAGGAACAATCATACGCACCAGAATTAGATAGTTTCATTTCACGTTTCAATAGAATGGAAGATGATTTAGATGCTTTTGAACGCATAAATGATAAAATAGGAATTTTAAATTTTAAGGTAGAATAAAGGGAACGCATTGACGTTAATCAACCTTCAGTAGCCTATGATGAACTTTACTTTAGTATAAAAACGCAAGCTCGTAAATTAAACGTTCAAATGCGATCGACAATTGAAGGGCAAACCTCCGCTGCCACTTCGTCTAATTTAGTAAATATTGAATCTCAATCGGCAAAATTACCGAAAATAGAAATTGAACCGTTTGATGGGGTAAAAATAAGCGATTGGCCGAACTTCTACTCTCTCTTTACGTCACTGATTCATAAAAATAAATCACTTTCAAAGGTGGAAAAATTAACGTATTTAAGAAGCTTATTAAAACAACACGCATTATCACTTATTGAATCCTTATCAATATCAGATCAGAATTACGATATTGCAATGCAAACTTTAATAAAACGCTTTCAAAATAAACGTTTACTAGCTTCAAATTATTTAGATAAAATATTTTCATTTCGTACACTGTTTGAAGATTCCTCGAGGTCATTAAATTCGTTTGTTGAAGTATTTAGTACGAATATAAACGCTTTAAAGGCACTTCAAATACCTGATTTATTTGACTTTACTATTTTATACGCTGGTTTACGATCACTGTCGCCTACCTCACGCAAAGAATTTGAATTCAAATGTTCTGATATTGATATTCCTAAATGTAACGACTTGATCAAATTTGTAGAGGATAGGATTAAAGTTGTTAAATTAACGCATTCAAACGCCAGGTCCGCGCCTCCGCAATCATGTAAGCCTGTTCTTGCAATTACAAAATCAAATAAGGGACATTTTAGCAATCCACGCAATTCATTGTTGTCTATCGCTTCCAATAAATCTGACATTACAAGAGGACATCCTGGATGCCCCTTATGCAATTCATCACATAAAATCTACGCATGTGAAAAGTTTAAAGAGTTTCCCATTTCTCAACGTTATGATGTTGTAAAGAAATTTGCATTATGTTTTAATTGTTTAGGTTTTCATAGATTGTCTGTATGTAGATCTCAGTCAAAATGTGTACATTGTGGAAATCCCAGGCATCATAGTTTATTGCATATGATTAATGATAATAAAAATCGTTCCTCATTAAATACTATACGAGATTGCCAAAATAGTGTTTCACTGAAGATGAGAATAATATAGTAGTGGCTGAATCAAATTCTGCACTGACGACATTGTCCTGCTCTGTTACCGAAAATGTTTCGATGAACAATTGTTCAATATTGTTAAGTACCGCTATTATTGGAATGTATGATGCAAGTGGTTATGTAATTCCTATTCGTGCCGTAATCGATAGTGGTTCCCAAGTTAGTCTGATTACCAATTCTTGTGTACAAAAACTAGGTTTGGTACGATACAGAAATCATATCGCGTTGAAGGGGGTGTCTAATATCGCTATTGAGAAAAATAGAGGTTTTGTTAATTGTTCGATTACACCATTAAATAATTCAAATATCCAACTTTATACAAATGCTTTAATAGTTGATCAAATTTGTAGCGACCAACCTAATGTACCCTTAGTTTCAGATGTAAGGAATCGCTTTTCTGATATCAGTCTAGCTGATCCTTATTTCGATAAAAGGACTCCTATTGATTGTTTATTGGGCGCTGATTTATATACTGAAATTATGGCAGACTCTCATTCAATTATTAAGGGACAACCAAGTGCTATTTCTACAATTTTTGGATGGGTTCTGTGTGGCAAAGTGCCTCAACCCCTCTCACTGTCACTTAGTAACAAATCTGATCATACTTGGCTTTTTTTATGTTGTGAATCATTAGACACTTCTCTTCGCAAATTTTGGGAAGTTGAAGAGGTCAACCGCCCTCTGCCGGTTAATCCTGAAGATTCTATAATTGAATCGCAGTTTATAAAGAATTGTTCACGTGATCCTTCAGGATGATATACTGTTAGTCTTCCTTTTCTTGAGGAAAATCCCATTCTACCTGATACTAGGATGTACGCTCAGAAACGCTTAATTAATTTGGAGAAACGCTTACAACGCCAACCCTCACTTTATATCAAATATCGCAATTTTATGGATCAATACATAAACTTAGGTCATATGAATATCGCTTCCTCACATTCTAATTATATTATTCCACATCACTGCGTAGAAAAGCAGGTTAGTAGTACCACCAAAATTAGAACGGTTTTCGACGCGTCGTTTCGCCCCACCTTAAACAGTAAATCTCTTAATGATTTTCTTTTACCAGGTCCTAAATTGCAACGTGATATAACAGACATCATTTGCAATTTTCGACTTCACGCTGTAGTCGTTTGTTGTGATGTTCAACAAATGTACCGCCAAATATTAATAAACAAAGATCAACGTAAACTTCAACACATTTACTACCGCACTGAACCCGACGGTGACATTCAAGAATACGAATTAAATACGGTCACCTTCGGCGTGTCAACCGCACCCTATTTAGCGTAAAGGGTGCTTCATCAATTGGTTGAAGATGAAGGTCAACAATTTCCTTTAGCTTCAAAGGCAATAATGCAACAAACTTATGTGGATGATATCTGCGAAAGTGTAGATACCATTCAAGAAGCATTACAATTACAAACGCAGTTAATAGACATTTTTAAACTAGGAGGTTTTAGTTTACGAAAATGGATTAACAATCATCATTCTGTTCTTGAGGGTGTACCCATTGATTATCGCAATCACGCTTTAATTTTAAATACAGAAGATAATTCTGTTAAGATCCTCGGTGTTCAATATGAACCACGCGAAGATTGTTTTTCGTATCGTATAAATTCGAATTCGAGTGTTATGACTAAAAGAAGTACGCTATCTGAAATTGCAAAATTTTATGACCCTTTAGGGTGGCTTACCCCAGTTATCTTTTACGCAAAATTACTAATTCAAAAGGTATGGTTATTAGGATTAAACTGGGATGAGCCGCTTCCAACTAAAATTCAAGAAGAATGGAAACAATTCGTTATTGATTTACCCTTGTTAACTG
The DNA here is from genome assembly GCA_036346225.1 of Platerodrilus igneus. Classification (NCBI taxonomy): domain Eukaryota; kingdom Metazoa; phylum Arthropoda; class Insecta; order Coleoptera; family Lycidae; genus Platerodrilus; species Platerodrilus igneus. Next base: position 1,127,435 of record JARFIW010000957.1, read on the forward strand.
AAATTAGAATTTCTCGTCATATCGATTTTAAGTTAGCACTTTCTCGGCAAGTGATCGGATTTTGTGATGGTTCGTCAAAGGGATATGGAGCGGTCATATATATCCGCTGCGAATTTCAAAATTATATTAATATTTATTTGCTTAAAGCAAAAAGTCGTATAGCCCCGCTTAAAACTTTAAGTATTCCTCTCTTGGAATTATCTGCTGCAGTTTTTAAGTCGTCTATTAAATTCCGTCGAATGTTTTATAAAACAAATCGAACCATGCTCCGTTCATTTATTTACGGATTCGTCAGTTGTACTTGCTTGGTTATTTGTGTCTAATAGAATTGTTGAAATTTTAGAAACTTCTCTGCCTACTTATTGGCATCATGTTTCAACACAAGACAATCCTAGTGATTGTGCAAGTAGGGTTTACAACCCAAATTCTTATCGCATAATTTACCCTCTGGTGGAAGGGCCCTCGTTTTTTGTATACGCGCTTTAGTACCTGGAACTTAAGTTCTTGCAGTCCCCTACAGGATAATTTAGTACCAGAATTAAAGTCTGAAACGCTTATTGCCACCACCGCTAAAATATTGCCTCTATTAGAATTAATAAATAAATGTTCAAGTTTTAGTAAATTGCAAAGAAGTATTGCTTTTGTATTGAGATTTTGTTTTAATTCACGATGTAAAATATTACAACTTCCACGACGTACTGGTCCGCTTTCTTCGATTGAATTACAAAATGCTAGGTATCTATGCATAAAAGAAGTACAGGCATTCTATTATTCTAATGAAATACACCAAGTAAAAACGAATCAGTTGTGTTCTCCTTCGTTACCAAAGTTAACTCCGTTTCTAGATAATCAAAACTTGCTCAGGGTGGGCGGTCGTCTTGTGAATACGACTCTCCCCTATGACGCCAAGCATCCCATATTAATTCCCAGAGATTCCCATCTGGCGGTCTTAATATGCGATTATACACATAAAATAACGTTGCACGGAGGTCCGCGTCTAATGCAATCTCTCATTCAATGTCAATATTGGATTCCCGGAATTCGTCAATTCATACGTCATCGTATTTATAAATGCATGCGCTGTTATAGATTAAAGGCTCAAACCTGTGAACCGCAAATGGCAAATTTGCCAAAAGCTAGAGTTCAGCAATCGCGTCCGTTCTGGAATACGGGGATTGATTTTGCTGGACCTTTTTGGGGAATAGCGAGGGCTACATAAGCAGATATAGGAAAGAAAGTTGGATGTAGACCTAGATCAGACTAATGCACGCAGATAGTCAAAGATGCAGACTGTGGGAATTTCGCAAATTGTGTAGGTTAGCTCAGAATAGTAAACAATGTAGGTATGCGTCTAACCAGTTCCAGGACTGAAGACTTAATGACGATGACAGCTCAATATTCTTTTTTGTTAGTGAAAGCTAGTAATTTCAGTTTCAACATTTTCTTCACTTTCTTTCCTGGTTAGGTGGTGTCTACTTTCTTGTAAATATTAACCTTTCCTTTATATGAAAAATCTCGAGATAATTTCCATACTGTACTTTTAGGTGAGACTCGTCGTTCAAAACGTTGTGTCTACTGCATGCTTAGAAAAAGTTGCCATTAAACTTAAAATGAACAAATTTTGTAAACGAAAATTTTATGTTGAAAAACTCAATTAGAAAGCAAATGCAAACACAATCAACACGTGAAAGCGAATGAAAATGTAGGAAAAAAATTCACAACCTGGCAATATTTAGAAGGATACTAAGTTTTAACATCACTTAGGGCCGGTTGCACAAAGGGCCGTTAACTACTTAATGATCGATTAAATATTTAACAGTTGATTATCTATAAGGAAGTGTTGTTGGAAACTTTGATTAAATATTTGATGACCTGTTAACTTAACGACCGATTAACTATAAGTAATGGACCGTTAAATCATGTAAAGTGTTGCACAAACGCCGATTAAGGTTTGACAGCTCGCTAAATATGGGTTAATCGACCATTAACTTTAATCAGAGAAATTTGGCTGATTAAAGTGACAGTTAGAGGTAATTTTATTTTTAAGTACAGGTTTGATTCCAATACTTCATTATCGTCACTTGATGAATATGAAGAACCTCCTAAAAAAATTCGTACTATCCGTAATCGAAATAATGCATTTGAAATGTATGATGATGTTGAATTTAAATTAAGATTTCGTTTTTCTAAAGCAAATGTTATGGAATTACTACATGCATTTGGACATACTCTAGAACCATTTACAAATCGCAACAAATCGATCAGTGCCTTGAATTAGGTATTAGTGACATTACGCTATTATGCCACGGGTGCTTTTCAACAGTTGATTGAAGACACTATAAATGTACACAAATCAACGGTATGTAAAATTATACATAAAGTAACTCATGAAATAGCCTCATTAAAAAATATGTACCTGCATATGCCGAGAAATGAGGAATTAAATGCAGTAATGTTGGATTTCTACAATATAGCTGGTTTTCCACGTGTACTTGGTGCTCTGAATTGCACACATATTAAAATAGCATTGCCTGGAGGGCAGAATGCCGAACTGTACCGAAACCGTAAAGGTTTCTTTTCTATTAATGTACACGTAATTTGCACTGCCAAGTTAAAAATACAACATATCATTGCATGTTGGCCAGGATCTGTACACGATAGTACTATCTTTAATGATTCCCCATTTGCAGCACAATTTGAAAACGGTTTCTATGGTAGCAGCTATATTTTAGGCGACAGTGGTTATCCTTGTAAAAGATTTTTACTAACACCATTCCTACATACACAGACTGCAAGTGAAGATGCATATAACAGAGCACACATTTCAACTAGAAATGCAGTAGAACGTTGTTTTGGAGTTCTGAAGCGAAGATTTCCATGCCTGTATTTGGGAATGTCTATAAATATTAATCACGTTCTTCCAATTATAATTCCGTGTGCAGTGCTGCATAATATAGCTTTAAGCTTAAATGATGAAGAACCTCCAGAAGAATTTTCGTTTGAAGAGGACTTTACCGATGCAAGTGACGAATTGGATGCTGCCTCAAGAATTAATGAAATTACTGCAGTTAGAACAGCGTTAATAAAGACAGTATTTGCGAGATAAACTATTTATTTCTGTACAAATATTATCAACTAAAAATAAATTATTCACATTACTCTTTTAATTTCTTTAGCTGTAGCTTGTAAATTTTCATCTGCATGTGATGCTCTGATAACATAATTGTTCTTTGAAGCCGAGCGTTAGCCAATTTTGTTTTAAAATATTGTTGTTTTAAATGTTCTGCCTTGTTTTGATGACGTCTTTTTATTGGATTTCCACGTGTAGTGTGTTTGGACGGTTTGGGCACAGCAGCAATTTTCACAATTTGCGAGTTCAACGGTTGCTCTTGAATCGGATTTTGAGCAGAAATTTCCTCCATATTTATATCATCGTCTGAATTTACAAACAATATAAAATTTTGCCACTAGTAGTTCATTATGCATACTAAAATATAGTGTTGCATCATCATATGGATTTTGCAGAGGCTCAATGTGGTCCCGGATTACAGCTAATACCTGTTCACCAGTTTGATCTAATTGTTGAATTGTTTTACCACCTCCGGTTTTAAAAATTTCTTTCTAAATATGTCGATATTAAATTATAACACGCCATGCATATAAATGTAAAGAGTAAAAACAACATGAGATACCCACCTTGTCTTCGACAGCATTTTTGTTTAAAATTCTTACGCTTTAAACCGCGATAATTCTTACAATTTAAAACAAATTCTTACAATTTAAAACGTCGATAATTACCGTTAAAGAGTCGATAAATACATCGCGCAAGCGCGATGAAAAAGCGACTCCACGGGCTGTTAGTAACGCTAACCTTATTACAGATTTTGCGCGCCCAACTGCCAATGACGTCACCAATGCACAAATTATATTGCGCAATAATCAGAAATTTATATAAATTTAAGACAATAGATAATACAGCAAACAAATTAAATAATAGAGTACTTACATCAGAAATCCGGCGTCCCACGGGGTTGTGCTAAAGTTGGCTTCTATTGAAGACCATCAGGGCTACGGAGGGCTCTTTTAAGGTAGTTAAAGATGGTACGCCCAACGCTCTTCCAAAGCGCTTGGACCAGCTCCGGCAGTCATGGGCTCGTTCATCCAGGGTCATGCAGTACGGTTCGCCCTAGGCGGCTACAGATTTCTTCTACCTATGTAGGGAATGGACAGGAAACCAGGTATAAGGCGACAAACAAAGACAATTAGGCAAAGGAATCTACATAGATAAAGACAAGACACGATACGATACCTCAAACGTCCACTCCACTCCAAGGTTCAGGCCAAAAAAGCCACGTTACCGAGAGTCACGGAAACTTGTCCCCACTCTTTTCTACTCCACTCGCGTCGCGCGATCTGGCGCAACGCACTGTGACGTAACGGAAATGCGCGCCCCGAGTCTTTTGAAATTATGGCGCGAAACTTCCGCACATCAAAATTAACCTAAAAACAATGTTTAAGTGCCAATGGCACGTAACAAAATATCGATTTGTTCCTCGGTAATAACAATATTTTCTTTTTGCAACTTTTGTATATACATACATTTCTGAAACAATTTACTTATTAGGGTAATACTACAACTATTTTCAGAACCTCTAAATAAACCTACATTGTTTTCAGCAGTGGTCTTCCTAAGATTTCTTTTAAGATTATCATAAAGGTTCTGCAACTGAACCCACTGGCGAATACCAGACATGGTCACACTATTGAATTTCAAAGCAATTTCTATCCAAGCAGCTTTTTTGCTTTGAAGTTACAGCATCTGTTCGTTTATTTTCTAGTATATGCTTGTAGCTACAACACAGTATAGTTAATCTGATTGCTACAACAGAGCTTTTCGTAGTAAACAAAGAGAATTTTTCTATTAGAGGAAATATTATTTAACCTTACCGTTCTGCTATCTCTATGAGTAATTGTTTTTCCTCCTGAGTATAATTTGGAGCTCTTTTCTTATTTCCTTCCATTATATACTAGAAATATTGACAAAATAATATACAAACGTTAATTTTTAAATAAACGTCAAGTGGCTTGTGTCAAGATAATCAAGGATTAAAGATAACCTTGTAACAATTTTATTTTTGCAGTAGGAGAATCCATTCATTAAACGTACAATGAATAGTAAAATACCTTTATTAATTAAAATAAATATTCAAGTAACAATCAAACTTTTATAGTATTATAATATCCAGGATTATTAGTCGAGTTGTTTCCGAGTTCGGTGTAATTTCACAGCCACTGGCGCGCGCGTGAGAGGTTCGAGAACTAAAATCCGGAACCTCCCACCATACAAGAAAGCAGCGAGCGCACTCGTCGATAGTTAAAAGTAGCGTCAAGATGCATTCTAAGAGAATGGCGAGTGACCTCCGAGTCGCTCTATGTTTGTGAAACACTTCCTGAGTAACGGTTAGTACCTAATCCACATTTTGTATATTCGTTGTCATATTAGCTAATTTACAAAATTTATTTAGCGCAACGACCCATTTGAACTCGCAACGACCCATTTGAACTCGCAACGACACATTTGAAATCCCAACGAGAAATTAGAAAACTGCATGGATAACGTATATATCGCACACCACGTCGAAAATCGCAACTGTAAAATTTGAGACAACATGATCCCTTTGAAGTTACAATTTAGAAAGCTTAATTTGTTGGCTACGCAATGAAAAATTATTTTAGTAAATAAATTTAGACAACGGAAGATTACGTTACAAAGTAATGCTGCCGTGATCCAAGTAAGGAACCCGCTTTGCTCCTACACCTGTGTTAAAGCATGGAAAGCAAGTATAATTAGTTGCTGTTCCCGCGCTGCGAGGTAATTTCCATTACATCAAGGGACAACTGCTGCTCTTGGGTTCGTAATAGAATTAAGGATTTCCTGAGTACTTTCCTTCTGAAAGTACATTATTTCATTTTGTTTGTTAGACGTACAAAATTGTTATTCAGTTTACCTGTAAATAAGCTGGTTTTCCCAGTATTAAATTTGCTTTCACTTAGCTTCGTAAATACGTGATCACACGTGGCTTCAACGTAATTTAACAGCTGCTATTACATCACCTGTTTGTTTGTTCACTGTTGTCAACAATTGCCCAATGGCTAACACATGTTTAGCATTTTAGTACAACCACTATTGATAACATTAGAGAATATCTTGGTGATTATTTTGACTTCAAACTAAATTTAAGTTTGTTAACCTAAAGAGAAAATTTCGTATATTCATTTGTAAATGACTCACACAGATCTGATTGGGTTATAAAGAAACTCTAGCATTTTTAGTTACATAGAATTATAAAATATTTGAGTAAGGATTAGTTGATAACCTTTACTACCAGTTTTGCAAGTACTTCAAATTTTATTTTTATTTAATTACAATGATACTTTATTTACTGAAACCAAGAAAATTCTTATTAGTAAATTAATATTCTTCATTTAAAGTTTTTTATTCTGATCTAGTCTGATCAGACTTGGTAAACAAAAAGCAATAAGAACTAAAATTTTATGATCCCATTATGCAGAAAATATTCTCTATACTTTTAGGTATACTTGAGGGACGCAAATAGTGTTCCCATTTTTATGTGACTTAATTATTATTCTTTCTTACAGGAACAGCGTCTTATTCTGTTAAGACAAGTTTGTGTATCAACGAAGGCGATCTCTTTTTTGGGTCTCCAAGTCCGCCCTTAAAAAATAGCTATGCCCCTAAAATAAATCAATTTGGACTTGGTGGCGCCTGTTTGTTTTTTTGTTAAGTGTAACCCTCCATAGATTTCGACTTACCCCCATTGCTCATAGCTCTACCCAAGGAATAGACCCTAGTTACGTCGGAAGACTTTGTTTTGCTGACCCCCAACTTCTAGAGTCAGATGTATGTATTAAGAAGAGAGCATTAGCTAAGCTCAATTTAGGAAAGAATGTGACCGTTTGGGGTTAGCGATCAAGAAAATATAATACGTTTCACTAGCGCCCAACGCTTGGGGCTTCGAAATTTGTTTGATCAAAATTTATTTGGGGCTCGAAATTTGTTTGTTCAACGAGTAATTTGTTGAAATTCGTTCGTTCATAATTTAATTTAGCTCGAAAGTTGTTTGTTCATAATTTGATTTACCTTAAAATTTATTTGTTAAAATTAATTTGCTTCGAAATTTATTTGTTCTAAATTTAATTTGATTCGAAGTTTGTTAGCTCTAAATTTATTTTCCTTTGAAGTCCATTTGTCCAAAAATTATTTTGCTCGAAATTTGTTTGCTTAAGGTTTATTTGACACTTAGATTTGTTTGTTTGCTTTTGATAAAAGATTGGTTGTAACGGTAATCCCCATACACTCAATTCGTTAATTTGGTCAAATTTACTTTTGACTTTAGTTCTGTTTTGACCCTTAAATTTTTGATATTGTTTTGGCAAAATAATTTTACCAAAAACATTTTTGATTTTTACCTTTAGTAGTACGAATTTGTTTTGATAGCTTTTGTAAGATTCGGATTAGTTAGATTTATCGGTTTGATTCCATTAGGTTGTAGTAACCATGTCGGAAAAATTCCAAATTGTTTGTCTACTTAAAGAAGAATTGGAGTATGAACTAAGAATCAGAGGAGTGGTAAGTGAGAGGCCAGTGTTGGAGAAACGGAAAATTTTAGGTAGATTGTTAGCTAAAGAAATAGATAAGCCTGGTTGTTTGGTTGACCTTTCGTGTTATGAAGTAGATTTTGCAACGGAAAGTAAAGAAATTTCAGTTTCAGTCGAGTCAGTTCGTAATATTGTGTCCGAGTTTGAGGGCGACTCATCAGACTCAATTTTTAGAAGAGCTTGTTCAAGGATAAACCACCTTTCGGGACGAGCTAAGCGTATGAAAATCCTTCAATAAATCCCGATGAAGCAATTAAGTTTAGAAATGAGACCGTAGCAACGATATTAACTCTTGAAGCTGAGTTGTACGATAAAATCAATAAAAGTACAGAGTCCACCTATTTAGATCGGTCCGTTGTAGTATCTCCTTTAGTTAGTGCACCTATCCATTCGACTTCGTATGTAACACCTTCAGTACCTATAGGTTCATGGCCTGTAAAATTCTCAGGTGACCCCAAACAACTACATTCATTTTAGATAGAGTTAGTGATTTAGCACAATCTCGTAAGGTATCCGAAGCTGACTTATTTGGATCAGCATGTGAACTTTTGTGGGTGACGCTTTGGTTTGGTTTAGAACAGTGAAAAATTCTTTGCGAGACTGGAACTCCTTGTTAGAACGTTTAAGGAAGATTTTCTACCTGGTTCTTCGGATGATGACATTTGGGAAAAGATCAGAAATCGTCGTCAAGGTAAAGACGAAAGGATTATTTTATTTGTCGCGCATATGCAAACCCTCTTTAGTAGACTGACCAACGAGCCAGCAGAAGTTACTAAAGTTAAAATGATTAGAAGAAATTTGGTTCCTGAATATATTTCGGCACTTGCATTGTCGGACATTCAAGATTTGTCGACCCTAGTAAATTTGTGTAAAAGGTTAGAAGAAGCTTCTTTGATGAAACTAAACTCGGTTTTGGCGTCTTCTAATAAACCTAATAAGATTTGCAACCCTCTAAGCATCCATATGAGAACAAACATCCTGGGTTGAATGAGAAAGTTTATGCTGTTAAGAGTAGGGTGTTTCAGAATAAATTAGTCAATCCTCAAGTAACAGTAGCGGATAAGAGCTCTTTAGAGTCCTCGGTTTGTAATTCCTTTAGTCCCGATAAGAGGAATCATTTTGTTTGTTGGAATTGCTCCCGTAGTGGACATTGGTTTAGAGATTGTAGAGCAACAAAAAAAATTTTTTGTTTTGGATGTGGTCGAAAAGGCGTTAAGGCAACGTCATGTCCACATTGTTCAAAAAACCAGTAAGGCGGCAGGTACATAGTGGTCGGTATCCTGTTCCGCGTCATAAGGCTACAGTTATGATTTGTAAACAAGAAAAATACTTTAGTAAAGACGAGTGGTCGAGATGGCTTACAGTTGTTAAAAATTTTGTCAGGACTCTTCGAAGCCTAAGAATAATACTCTGTTCATTGAGAAGCAGTGTGATAATCGACCCTACATTATGGTGAAATTAATAGATAGAGACATTACCGGTCTTCTGGATTCGGGATGCACTACCTCAGTAGTAGGATCCTTAGCACTTTCAATTGTTAGAGAATTAGACTTGAAAATTTTTAGTTCAGCAAAAACAGGTATCACTACAGCTGATGGTTCAATAAAGTCTGTTGTAGGCTCAGTAGATTTGCCAATTTGTATAGGTAATGATTGCCGCATCCTTAATGCATTAGTGGTTCCGTCCCTACCGCATACATTTATTTTCGGTAGTGACTTTGCAAAATTATTTGGTGTAGTTGCTGACTTTAGAAGTAATAATTGGTTTATCCAAAGCAATGTTGGGAACGACATAGGGTATATAGGTCCGTCTTCCATCCCTTTGAACACTGAAGATTCTTTATGTGGTTTACATGACCTCTCAGATGCTCAAAGTGCGCAAGCACAAGAGTTAATAAATTCATTTAGTGAGATTAGCAGCGACGATAGATTAGGACGAACTCACCTAATCGAATTGGACATAGACACAGGCAATGCCAAACCCTTCCACAAGAAACCATATGTCATGTCACCATATATGGGTAAGATATTGAATGAGGAATTGGACGACATGCTTAGACTTAAAGTTATAGAACCGTGTACTAGTCCGTGGTCCTCTCCAGTTTTGTTGGTTAAGAAGGCAGATGGAGAATATCGCTTCTGTTTTGATGGTAGAACCCTGAACGACTTAACTGTTCATGATTCGTACCCCTTGCGAACGTAGATAGAATTCTCAATATGTTGAGAGGTGCGAACTACATTTCGTCTCTGGATTTGAGAAAATCGTTTTGGCAAATCCTCTTAGTGAATCGTCTAAGGATAAGACTGCCTTCAGTGTTATCTCACGAGGACAATATAGATTTACATGCATGCCATTTGGGTTGAAGAATGCTGCGCAGACGCAACAGCGTTTAGTAGATGCAATTTTGGTCCACGTTTTGAACCCCATGTATTTTGTTATTTGGACGACATAATATTATGTTCGTCATCTTTGAAGAACATCTAAAGTTATTAGTAGAGGTTAAGCAACGTTTAAAAGAAGCTAACCTTACCATAAATATAAGTAAATGTGAATTTTTAAAAACACTTAAATTTTTGGGTTATATAGTAGGTTCGAACTCACTTCGTACAGATCCCGATAAGGTGTCGGCGATGGTTAACTTTCCCCGTCCGAAAACCACAACGGAAATTAAAAGGTTTATAGGAATGTGCAGCTGGTACAGGCGCTTTATAAAGAATTTTTCGTCTTTAGTTTCGCCTATTAATGACCTCATTAAAAGTAAGAAAAAAGGTCAAACTGTAAACTGGAGTGCGGAAGCAGAAAATTCATTTGTGCTAATCAAGCAAGCATTAGTTTCTGCACCTCTTCTTTCGCAGCCAGACTACTCGGCACCCTTTATCGTTGAGTGTGACGCAAGCAACACTGGGTTAGGAGCTGTGTTGATTCAGAATGTAAACGGAGAAGAGCGTGTAATTTCGTACGCAAGCAAAACCCTGAGCCGTACTGAGCGCAATTATTCCACCACTGAAAGAGAGTGTTTAGCGGTTATTTTTGCAATTGAGAAATTTCGTCCGTGGGTAGAAGGAGTTCGATTCACCGTTGTCACCGATCATTTTCGTTACTTTGGTTGAGTAATCTTCAGAATCCAACTGGAAAACTCGCCAGATGGTCAGTTCGATTAAGGCAACACTCATTTGATTTGGTGCATAGAAAAGGAAAGTTCAATATAGTTCCAGATTGTCTTAGTCGTGGTGTTCCTTTAGAAAATCCAGAAGTTAACTTAGTAGAGATTAAACTTGATGCAGTAGACTTGTGGTATGAGTCTTTGAGAAAGAAAATTTTGTTGTCACCGAAAAGCTACCCACAATGGAAAGTAGAAGATGGGTTTATTTATAAGTTTATACCTTCCTTATTACCGCATTCGGCGAATGTTGTAGAGTGGAAATATTTGGTGCCAAAGTCTCAGCGCGTAGATGTCATTAAATCATGTCATGACCCCCTTCAGCAGGACATTTTGGTTCCTTAAAACTTTGTCTCGAGTCCAAGAATTGTATTATTGGCCAAAGATGATCTTTGACGTACGTAAATTTTGTAGGAAATGTTTGATTTGTGGTGCTCAAAAACCACCCAATAGAGGTCCCCTTGGAATGATGGGAAAGGAGAAAGAAGTTGGACTACCATTCCAAACCATTGCATTAGATTTGATGGGTCCGTTTCCTCGTTCCAAACGCGGACATAAATGGCTCTTAGTTGTTGGTGATTGGTTCTCGAAGTATTCGATTTTGCAACCTTTACGTAGTGCTACCGCACATTTGATCGAGAAGTTTTTGGAAGAAAAGGTATTTCTTGTCTACGGAGTACCACAATTTGTTATTTGTGATAATGGTCCACAATTAGTTGGACGTATTTTTAAAGCTTTGTGTGCAAGGTACGAAATTCAAAAATTTGGTATAACGCTGTTTATGCTCCCCAATGCAATTTTGTGGAAAGAATCAATAAGACAGTTGGTACAGCAATCCGTACATACGTAGAAGAACATGATACGTGGGATGTTGAGATATCAAAGATCCAATACGCGATCAACTCAGCAAAACATGAGTCCACCAACTATTCACCAAATTTTTAGTTTTTGGTCGTCAGGTACCTTTAAGTGGAAAAGCTTATAAGGATAATTTTATACCTGGTGAGGATGTTGATGTCGTCTCCAGTAGTAGACCTTCTTATGTTTTGGATCGTCAACTTTTGTTTGATATTTTGGAAGTGTCCGTGAAAATTTGCATGTAGCTTATCAACGTTCGTGTAAACGCTACAATCTTCGGAGAAGAGACATTTCATTCCGAGTCGGAGAGTATGTTTGGAGAACTAATAAGGTCCTCTCGAGTGCTAGTGATAAATTTTCCGCTAAGTTAGCTCCTAAGTTCGTTATGAGTAAAATTCGGAAAAACATTCCAGTTTAGTATATGAGTTAGAAAACGAAGATGGAACAAGAGCAGGAAATGGCACATAAAGGACTTGAAACCAATTGGAGTATCAGATCCAAATGAAAATGATGATTTTGACGATTAATTCCGGTCCGGTCATCTCTTTGATATTAAGTAATGACGTAGTGGTCTGTTTTGTTTTGTTCCAATTCTTGATCTAGTGTCGGTCCACTAATATTGAGTATTTTGTTTGAGGAGTGAAATAAGTGGTTTGAGATTTTGTAAGTTTTGTAAGTTGAGGTGTGCCTTGGTGCACGCTGGTCGTTTTGCTCGCGCGTTGCTCGGAGATGTGTTTGGAGGATGTCTTTGACAGATATCCTTACAATGTAGAAGTAGGTGGGCTATTTAACTATTGGTCCTGATTTCTACATGTCAAGGTGGAGAGAATGAATTGTTCTTTCCTTGTTCCTTTTGACCGTTAGAAGTTCTTAGATTTGATAAGGTCAAAGTTGACTTGGTGATTTTCACCGTTTGGTCCATCACTAATGAGATCAGTTGTTCGTTAGCAATTAGTGATAGGATGATCAGTAGGGTGTAGGATTCTACAACCCTAACTGGGTTATTTTGGGTTTGAAATTTGATGAGTAACCTGATGGTTAGGTTACCTTTGTTTTGATTATCTCTTTGTAATAAAGTGATAATATTTTGTATTTGAATTTGTTAAGTAACCGTATGGTCGGGTTACCTTCGTTTTGATTATCTCTTTGTAATAAAGTGATAATACTTTGTATTTGAATTTGATAAGTAACCTTTTGATTAGGGCACTTTTGTTTTGGTTATCACCTTGTGATGATGCTTAAATTTAGACCTATTAGTAGGGTATTTCTTTTGATTCTCACCTTATAGTGATGATATTTTGAATGGTAATGCTGTTCTGATGAGGAAGCATTCCTGTTTTTTTTGTAAATAGAGCTAAATGAGCTCCTGGAAGTGAAGTTTTTTTTGAAATTAGAAGTAAATTGTAAGTGTTTGATTTTAGGTCAGAAATATTAGCCTTATTAGAAGTAGGAATCTCAAGTCAAGAAATTTTGTAAATTTAAATTCTTTTGTCCCGTGGAGTGTTTGACTCTCTAATTTGACCCCCTCCCAATTTTGATTATTACCGATTGTGACTCCCCGATTTTGTCTCCCGATGGACGTCAGGTACACGTAGTTACCAACACACTCTCAATTATAAATGAAGGTCCCCCATTTGAGTAAATTTATAAAATTGCATAGTTGGTCAGGAAGATAGGAAAGGCTAGTATTGTTGTAAAAAAATTTTTTGTATTAGTTATATTTGAAGTTTTTTAAGAAAAATTTTTTCTTTTAGGAAAGAGGTAGTGTAACAATTTTATTTTTGCAGTAGGAGAATCCATTCATTAAACGTACAATGAATAGTAAAATACCTTTATTAATTAAAATAAATATTCAAGTAACAATCAAACTTTTATAGTATTATAATATCAAGGATTATTAGTCGAGTTGTTTCCGAGTTCGGTGTAATTTCACAGCCACTGGCGCGCGCGTGAGAGGTTCGAGAACTAAAATCCGGAACCTCCCACCATACAAGAAAGCAGCGAGCGCACTCGTCGATAGTTAAAAGTAGCGTCAAGATGCATTCTAAGAGAATGGCGAGTGACCTCCGAGTCGCTCTATGTTTGTGAAACACTTCCTGAGTAACGGTTAGTACCTAATCCACATTTTGTATATTCGTTGTCATATTAGCTAATTTACAAAATTTATTTAGCGCAACGACCCATTTGAACTCGCAACGACCCATTTGAACTCGCAACGACACATTTGAAATCCCAACGAGAAATTAGAAAACTGCATGGATAACGTATATATCGCACACACGTCGAAAATCGCAACTGTAAAATTTGAGACAACATGATCCCTTTGAAGTTACAATTTAGAAAGCTTAATTTGTTGGCTACGCAATGAAAAATTATTTTAGTAAATAAATTTAGACAACGGAAGATTACGTTACAAAGTAATGCTGCCGTGATCCAAGTAAGGAACCCGCTTTGCTCCTACACCTGTGTTAAAGCATGGAAAGCAAGTATAATTAGTTGCTGTTCCGCGCTGCGAGGTAATTTCCATTACATCAAGGGACAACTGCTGCTCTTGGGTTCGTAATAGAATTAAGATTTCCTGAGTACTTTCCTTCTGAAAGTACATTATTTCATTTTGTTTGTTAGACGTACAAAATTGTTATTCAGTTTACCTGTAAATAAGCTGGTTTTCCCCAGTATTAAATTTGCTTTCACTTAGCTTCGTAAATACGTGATCACACGTGGCTTCAACGTAATTTAACAGCTGCTATTACATCACCTGTTTGTTTGTTCACTATTGTCAACAATTGCCCAATGGCTAACACATGTTTAGCATTTTAGTACAACCACTATTGATAACATTAGAGAATATCTTGGTGATTATTTTGACTTCAAACTAAATTTAAGTTTGTTAACCTAAAGAGAAAATTTCGTATATTCATTTGTAAATGACTCACACAGATCTGATTGGGTTATAAAGAAACTCTAGCATTTTTAGTTACATAGAATTATAAAATATTTGAGTAAGGATTAGTTGATAACCTTTACTACCAGTTTTGCAAGTACTTCAAATTTTTATTTTTATTTAATTACAATGATACTTTATTTACTGAAACCAAGAAAATTCTTATTAGTAAATTAATATTCTTCATTTAAAGTTTTTTATTCTGATCTAGTCTGATCAGACTTGGTAAACAAAAAGCAATAAGAACTAAAATTTTATGATCCCATTATGCAGAAAATATTCTCTATACTTTTAGGTATACTTGAGGGACGCAAATAGTGTTCCCATTTTTATGTGACTTAATTATTATTCTTTCTTACAGGAACAGCGTCTTATTCTGTTAAGACAAGTTTGTGTATCAACGAAGGCGATCTCTTTTTTGGGTCTCCAAGTCCGCCCTTAAAAAATAGCTATGCCCCTAAAATAAATCAATTTGGACTTGGTGGCGCCTGTTTGTTTTTTGTTAAGTGTAACCCTCCATAGATTTCGACTTACCCCCATTGCTCATAGCTCTACCCAAGGAATAGACCCCTAGTTACGTCGGAAGACTTTGTTTTGCTGACCCCAACTTCTAGAGTCAGATGTATGTATTAAGAAGAGAGCATTAGTTAAGCTCAATTTAGGAAAGAATGTGACCGTTTGGGGTTAGCGATCAAGAAAATATAATACGTTTCACTAGCGCCCAACGCTTGGGGCTTCGAAATTTGTTTGATCAAAATTTATTTGGGGCTCGAAATTTGTTTGTTCAACGAGTAATTTGTTGAAATTCGTTCGTTCATAATTTAATTTAGCTCGAGGGTTGTTTGTTCATAATTTGATTTGCCTTAGAATTTGTTTGTTAGAAATTAATTTGCTTCGAAAATTATTTGTTCTAAATTTAATTTGATTCGAAGTTTGTTAGCTCTAAATTTATTTTCCTTTGAAGTCCATTTGTCCAAAAATTATTTTGCTCGAAATTTGTTTGCTTAAGGTTTATTTGACACTTAGATTTGTTTGTTTGCTTTTGATAAAAGATTGGTTGTAACGGTAATCCCCATACACTCAATTCGTTAATCTGGTCAAATTTACTTTTGACTTTAGTTCTGTTTTGACCCCTTAAATTTTTTGATATTGTTTTGGCAAAATAATTTTACCAAAAACATTTTTGATTTTTACCTTTAGTAGTACGAATTTGTTTTGATAGCTTTTGTAAGATTCGGATTAGTTAGATTTATCGGTTTGATTCCATTAGGTTGTAGTAACCATGTCGGAAAAATTCCAAATTGTTTGTCTACTTAAAGAAGAATTGGAGTATGAACTAAGAATCAGAGGAGTGGTAAGTGAGAGGCCAGTGTTGGAGAAACGGAAAATTTTAGGTAGATTGTTAGCTAAAGAAATAGATAAGCCTGGTTGTTTGGTTGACCTTTCGTGTTATGAAGTAGATTTTGCAACGGAAAGTAAAGAAATTTCAGTTTCAGTCGAGTCAGTTCGTAATATTGTGTCCGAGTTTGAGGGCGACTCATCAGACTCAATTTTAGAAGAGCTTGTTCAAGGATAAACCACCTTTCGGGACGAGCTAAGCGTATGAAAATCCTTCAATAAATCCCGATGAAGCAATTAAGTTTAGAAATGAGACCGTAGCAACGATATTAACTCTTGAAGCTGAGTTGTACGATAAAATCAATAAAAGTACAGAGTCCACCTATTTAGATCGGTCCGTTGTAGTATCTCCTTTAGTTAGTGCACCTATCCATTCGACTTCGTATGTAACACCTTCAGTACCTATAGGTTCATGGCCTGTAAAATTCTCAGGTGACCCCAAACAACTACATTCATTTTTAGATAGAGTTAGTGATTTAGCACAATCTCGTAAGGTATCCGAAGCTGACTTATTTGGATCAGCATGTGAACTTTTGTGGGTGACGCTTTGGTTTGGTTTAGAACAGTGAAAAATTCTTTGCGAGACTGGAACTCCTTGTTAGAACGTTTAAGGAAGATTTTCTACCTGGTTCTTCGGATGATGACATTTGGGAAAAGATCAGAAATCGTCGTCAAGGTAAAGACGAAAGGATTATTTTATTTGTCGCGCATATGCAAACCCTCTTTAGTAGACTGACCAACGAGCCAGCAGAAGTTACTAAAGTTAAAATGATTAGAAGAAATTTGGTTCCTGAATATATTTCGGCACTTGCATTGTCGGACATTCAAGATTTGTCGACCCTAGTAAATTTGTGTAAAGGTTAGAAGAAGCTTCTTTGATGAAACTAAACTCGGTTTTGGCGTCTTCTAATAAACCTAATAAGATTTGCAACCCTCTAAGCATCCATATGAGAACAAACATCCTGGGTTGAATGAGAAAGTTTATGCTGTTAAGAGTAGGGTGTTTCAGAATAAATTAGTCAATCCTCAAGTAACAGTAGCGGATAAGAGCTCTTTAGAGTCCTCGGTTTGTAATTCCTTTAGTCCCGATAAGAGGAATCATTTTGTTTGTTGGAATTGCTCCCGTAGTGGACATTGGTTTAGAGATTGTAGAGCAACAAAAAATTTTTGTTTTGGATGTGGTCGAAAAGGCGTTAAGGCAACGTCATGTCCACATTGTTCAAAAACCAGTAAGGCGGCAGGTACATAGTGGTCGGTATCCTGTTCCGCGTCATAAGGCTACAGTTATGATTTGTAAACAAGAAAATACTTTAGTAAAGACGAGTGGTCGAGATGGCTTACAGTTGTTAAAAATTTTGTCAGGACTCTTCGAAGCCTAAGAATAATACTCTGTTCATTGAGAAGCAGTGTGATAATCGACCCTACATTATGGTGAAATTAATAGATAGAGACATTACCGGTCTTCTGGATTCGGGATGCACTACCTCAGTAGTAGGATCCTTAGCACTTTCAATTGTTAGAGAATTAGACTTGAAAATTTTAGTTCAGCAAAAACAGGTATCACTACAGCTGATGGTTCAATAAAGTCTGTTGTAGGCTCAGTAGATTTGCCAATTTGTATAGGTAATGATTGCCGCATCCTTAATGCATTAGTGGTTCCGTCCCTACCGCATACATTTATTTTCGGTAGTGACTTTGCAAAATTATTTGGTGTAGTTGCTGACTTTAGAAGTAATAATTGGTTTATCCAAAGCAATGTTGGGAACGACATAGGGTATATAGGTCCGTCTTCCATCCCTTTGAACACTGAAGATTCTTTATGTGGTTTACATGACCTCTCAGATGCTCAAAGTGCGCAAGCACAAGAGTTAATAAATTCATTTAGTGAGATTAGCAGCAACGATAGATTAGGACGAACTCACCTAATCGAATTGGACATAGACACAGGCAATGCCAAACCCTTCCACAAGAAACCATATGTCATGTCACCATATATGGGTAAGATATTGAATGAGGACTTGGACGACATGCTTAGACTTAAAGTTATAGACCCGTGTACTAGTCCGTGGTCCTCTCCAGTTTTGTTGGTTAAGAAGGCAGATGCAGAATATCGCTTCTGTTTTGATGGTAGAACCCTGAACGACTTAACTGTTCATGATTCGTACCCCCTTGCGAACGTAGATAGAATTCTCAATATGTTGAGAGGTGCGAACTACATTTCGTCTCTGGATTTGAGAAAATCGTTTTGGCAAATCCCTCTTAGTGAATCGTCTAAGGATAAGACTGCCTTCAGTGTTATCTCACGAGGACAATATAGATTTACATGCATGCCATTTGGGTTGAAGAATGCTGCGCAGACGCAACAGCGTTTAGTAGATGCAATTTTTGGTCCACGATTTGAACCCCATGTATTTTGTTATTTGGACGACATAATTTTATGTTCGTCATCTTTTGAAGAACACCTAAAGTTATTGGTAGAGGTTAAGCAACGGTTAAAAGAAGCTAACCTTACTATAAATATAAGTAAATGTGAATTTTTTAAAAAGACACTTAAATTTTTGGGTTATATAGTAGGTTCGAACTCACTTCGTACAGATCCCGATAAGGTGTCGGCGATGGTTAACTTTCCCCGTCCGAAAACCACAACGGAAATTAAAAGGTTTATAGGAATGTGCAGCTGGTACAGGCGCTTTATAAAGAATTTTTCGTCTTTAGTTTCGCCTATTAATGACCTCATTAAAAGTAAGAAAAAAGGTCAAACTGTAAACTGGAGTGCGGAAGCAGAAAATTCATTTGTGCTAATCAAGCAAGCATTAGTTTCTGCACCTCTTCTTTCGCAGCCAGACTACTCGGCACCTTTATCGTTGAGTGTGACGCAAGCAACACTGGGTTAGGAGCTGTGTTGATTCAGAATGTAAACGGAGAAGAGCGTGTAATTTCGTACGCAAGCAAAACCCTGAGCCGTACTGAGCGCAATTATTCCACCACTGAAAGAGAGTGTTTAGCGGTTATTTTTGCAATTGAGAAATTTCGTCCGTGGGTAGAAGGAGTTCGATTCACCGTTGTCACCGATCATTTTTCGTTACTTTGGTTGAGTAATCTTCAGAATCCAACTGGAAAACTCGCCAGATGGTCAGTTCGATTAAGGCAACACTCATTTGATTTGGTGCATAGAAAAGGAAAGTTCAATATAGTTCCAGATTGTCTTAGTCGTGGTGTTCCTTTAGAAAATCCAGAAGTTAACTTAGTAGAGATTAAACTTGATGCAGTAGACTTGTGGTATGAGTCTTTGAGAAAGAAAATTTTGTTGACACCGAAAAGCTACCCACAATGGAAAGTAGAAGATGGGTTTATTTATAAGTTTATACCTTCCTTATTACCGCATTCGGCGAATGTTGTAGAGTGGAAATATTTGGTGCCAAAGTCTCAGCGCGTAGATGTCATTAAATCATGTCATGACCCCCTTCAGCAGGACATTTTGGTTCCTTAAAACTTTGTCTCGAGTCCAAGAATTGTATTATTGGCCAAAGATGATCTTTGACGTACGTAAATTTTGTAGGAAATGTTTGATTTGTGGTGCTCAAAACCACCCAATAGAGGTCCCCTTGGAATGATGGGAAAGGAGAAAGAAGTTGGACTACCATTCCAAACCATTGCATTAGATTTGATGGGTCCGTTTCCTCGTTCCAAACGCGGACATAAATGGCTCTTAGTTGTTGGTGATTGGTTCTCGAAGTATTCGATTTTGCAACCTTTACGTAGTGCTACCGCACATTTGATCGAGAAGTTTTGGAAGAAAAGGTATTTCTTGTCTACGGAGTACCACAATTTGTTATTTGTGATAATGGTCCACAATTAGTTGGACGTATTTTTAAAGCTTTGTGTGCAAGGTACGAAATTCAAAAATTTGGTATAACGCTGTTTATGCTCCCCAATGCAATTTTGTGGAACGAATCAATAAGACAGTTGGTACAGCAATCCGTACATACGTAGAAGAACATGATACGTGGGATGTTGAGATATCAAAGATCCAATACGCGATCAACTCAGCAAAACATGAGTCCACCAACTATTCACCAAATTTTTAGTTTTTGGTCGTCAGGTACCTTTAAGTGGAAAAGCTTATAAGGATAATTTTATACCTGGTGAGGATGTTGATGTCGTCTCCAGTAGTAGACCTTCTTATGTTTTGGATCGTCAACTTTTGTTTGATATTTTGGAAGTGTCCGTGAAAATTTGCATGTAGCTTATCAACGTTCGTGTAAACGCTACAATCTTCGGAGAAGAGACATTTCATTCCGAGTCGGAGAGTATGTTTGGAGAACTAATAAGGTCCTCTCGAGTGCTAGTGATAAATTTTCCGCTAAGTTAGCTCCTAAGTTCGTTATGAGTAAAATTCGGAAAAACATTCCAGTTTAGTATATGAGTTAGAAAACGAAGATGGAACAAGAGCAGGAAATGGCACATAAAGGACTTGAAACCAATTGGAGTATCAGATCCAAATGAAAATGATGATTTTGACGATTAATTCCGGTCCGGTCATCTCTTTGATATTAAGTAATGACGTAGTGGTCTGTTTTGTTTTGTTCCAATTCTTGATCTAGTGTCGGTCCACTAATATTGAGTATTTTGTTTGAGGAGTGAAATAAGTGGTTTGAGATTTTGTAAGTTTTGTAAGTTGAGGTGTGCCTTGGTGCACGCTGGTCGTTTTGCTCGCGCGTTGCTCGGAGATGTGTTTGGATGATGTCTTTGACAGATATCCTTACAATGTAGAAGTAGGTGGGCTATTTAACTATTGGTCCTGATTTCTACATGTCAAGGTGGAGAGAATGAATTGTTCCTTCCTTGTTCCTTTTGACCGTTAGAAGTTCTTAGATTTGATAAGGTCAAAGTTGACTTGGTGATTTTCACCGTTTGGTCCATCACTAATGAGATCAGTTGTTCGTTAGCAATTAGTGATAGGATGATCAGTAGGGTGTAGGATTCTACAACCCTAACTGGGTTATTTTGGGTTTGAAATTTGATGAGTAACCTGATGGTCAGGTTACCTTTGTTTTGATTATCTCCTTGTAATAAAGTGATAATATTTTGTATTTGAATTTGTTAAGTAACCGTATGGTCAGGTTACCTTTGTTTTGATTATCTCCTTGTAATAAAGTGATAATATTTTGTATTTGAATTTGTTAAGTAATCGTATGGTCGGGTTACCTTCGTTTTGATTATCTCTTTGTAATAAAGTGATAATACTTTGTATTTGAATTTGATAAGTAACCTTTGATTAGGTCACTTTTGTTTTGGTTATCACCTTGTGATGATGCTTAAATTTAGACCTATTAGTAGGGTATTTCTTTTGATTCTCACCTTATAGTGATGATATTTTGAATGGTAATGCTGTTCTGATGAGGAAGCATTCCTGTTTTTTGTAAATAGAGCTAAATGAGCTCCTGGAAGTGAAGTTTTTTGAAATTAGAAGTAAATTGTAAGTGTTTGATTTTAGGTCAGAAATATTAGCCTTATTAGAAGTAGGAATCTCAAGTCAAGAAATTTTGTAAATTTAAATTCTTTTGTCCCGTGGAGTGTTTGACTCTCTAATTTGACCCTCCCAATTTTGATTATTACCGATTGTGACTCGATTTTGTCTCCCGATGGACGTCAGGTACACGTAGTTACCAACACACTCTCAATTATAAATGAAGGTCCCCCATTTGAGTAAATTTATAAAATTGCATAGTTGGTTAGGAAGATAGGAAAGGCTAGTATTGTTGTAAAAAAAATTTTTTGTATTAGTTATATTTGAAGTTTTTAAGAAAAATTTTTTCTTTTAGGAAAGAGGTAGTGTAACAATTTTATTTTTGCAGTAGGAGAATCCATTCATTAAACGTACAATGAATAGTAAAATACCTTTATTAATTAAAATAAATATTCAAGTAACAATCAAACTTTTATAGTATTATAATATCAAGGATTATTAGTCGAGTTGTTTCCGAGTTCGGTGTAATTTCACAGCCACTGGCGCGCGCGTGAGAGGTTCGAGAACTAAAATCCGGAACCTCCCACCATACAAGAAAGCAGCGAGCGCACTCGTCGATAGTTAAAAGTAGCGTCAAGATGCATTCTAAGAGAATGGCGAGTGACCTCCGAGTCGCTCTATGTTTGTGAAACACTTCCTGAGTAACGGTTAGTACCTAATCCACATTTTGTATATTCGTTGTCATATTAGCTAATTTACAAAATTTATTTAGCGCAACGACCCATTTGAACTCGCAACGACCCATTTGAACTCGCAACGACCCATTTGAACTCGCAACGACACATTTGAAATCCCAACGAGAAATTAGAAAACTGCATGGATAACGTATATATCGCACACCACGTCGAAAATCGCAACTGTAAAATTTGAGACAACATGATCCCTTTGAAGTTACAATTTAGAAAGCTTAATTTGTTGGCTACGCAATGAAAAATTATTTTAGTAAATAAATTTAGACAACGGAAGATTACGTTACAAAGTAATGCTGCCGTGATCCAAGTAAGGAACCCGCTTTGCTCCTACACCTGTGTTAAAGCATGGAAAGCAAGTATAATTAGTTGCTGTTCCCGCGCTGCGAGGTAATTTCCATTACATCAAGGGACAACTGCTGCTCTTGGGTTTGTAATAGAATTATGATTTCCTGAGTACTTTCCTTCTGAAAGTACATTATTTCATTTTGTTTGTTAGACGTACAAAATTGTTATTCAGTTTACCTGTAAATAAGCTGGTTTTCCCCAGTATTAAATTTGCTTTCACTTAGCTTCGTAAATACGTGATCACACGTGGCTTCAACGTAATTTAACAGCTGCTATTACATCACCTGTTTGTTTGTTCACTATTGTCAACAATTGCCCAATGGCTAACACATGTTTAGCATTTTAGTACAACCACTATTGATAACATTAGAGAATATCTTGGTGATTATTTTGACTTCAAACTAAATTTAAGTTTGTTAACCTAAAGAGAAAATTTCGTATATTCATTTGTAAATGACTCACACAGATCTGATTGGGTTATAAAGAAACTCTAGCATTTTTAGTTACATAGAATTATAAAATATTTGAGTAAGGATTAGTTGATAACCTTTACTACCAGTTTTGCAAGTACTTCAAATTTTTATTTTTATTTAATTACAATGATACTTTATTTACTGAAACCAAGAAAATTCTTATTAGTAAATTAATATTCTTCATTTAAAGTTTTTTATTCTGATCTAGTCTGATCAGACTTGGTAAACAAAAAGCAATAAGAACTAAAATTTTATGATCCCATTATGCAGAAAATATTCTCTATACTTTTTAGGTATACTTGAGGGACGCAAATAGTGTTCCCATTTTTATGTGACTTAATTATTATTCTTTCTTACAGGAACAGCGTCTTATTCTGTTAAGACAAGTTTGTGTATCAACGAAGGCGATCTCTTTTTTGGGTCTCCAAGTCCGCCCTTAAAAATAGCTATGCCCCTAAAATAAATCAATTTGGACTTGGTGGCGCCTGTTTGTTTTTTGTTAAGTGTAACCCTCCATAGATTTCGACTTACCCCCATTGCTCATAGCTCTACCCAAGGAATAGACCCTAGTTACGTCGGAAGACTTTGTTTTGCTGACCCCAACTTCTAGAGTCAGATGTATGTATTAAGAAGAGAGCATTAGTTAAGCTCAATTTAGGAAAGAATGTGACCGTTTGGGGTTAGCGATCAAGAAAATATAATACGTTTCAACCTTAAAATGCTTACTTTTTATTAAAATTGCTTTGTTGCCAAGTCAAATCACCGAATAGCTAATCGCCGGTTAAAGTAGCAGCACACAACCTTTGAGAAACGCTACTAACATTTAGTCGACCGTTAAAGTTAATCATCCATTAGTTAATTGGACGATTAGTCTAGTTTTGTGCAACCGGCCATTAGACTGAAGATAAAGATTACCTTTCCATAATGTACTGCAATTGGTCATTAGTGCAATGGTTCCTGCTACATTAAAGTATCATTTTTCAACAAAGCATACTAATCCAGAATCAACAGTAGCACTTTCATAAGATAGTAACAATTACTGATGAAGTATGTATAGCTTTGAACAAAGTAGTGGAACTGATTGCATTAAAACAAAAATCGCATACTGTAGTAGAGTAGCAGAGCTTATGTTATCAGCATGTATTGAAATGGTCAGGATTATGGTCGGGCTGATAAACAGAAATAAATACCAAAAATTCCTCTTTTGGATGAAGCAATAAAAAGAAGAATTGTAGATAAAGTCAAAATCACGAAAAAAAATGATGATGTCATCATTTGAAGTCGTCTGAAGTAATATGAATTTTCAAAGTCACATGACCATCCACCTAAACTAATTAAGTAGTGCTATAGGGAAAAGCAACATTGCCAATACATTTTTATTTCCAAACTCGTTTCAATTATTGTAGAATTTAGTGCTTATAAATAACTTACTTTAATTTAATGTTATTCATAAATTAATTTATTGCAGTATATAACACGTTTAAAACCCAATTTGTGTTCCAAAAGAAATATATACACATATATGGTAAATAATTGCGAGGATGTTCTAAATATGTCGTCTATTTGTGTTTTAATTCTGTTAAATGGAACATATGGCAACTGCGTAACTTTAAAACATTTCAGCATAATTGTCAATTACCAAAATTCACAATTTTCATCATCTTATATTAACAAATGTTATTAAACTGGTGCTAAACAAATTCAGTTTGTTACGTTCACTTTCGACGGTAAGTTGAAAACTCACCCTTCTTTATCTTACATTATTCATGCACGTAGATTCTGCTTCAATATTCAAACAACACCCGGTATATTAGACTAGACCTTCTTACAATAAGTACGTTTTCTAATAATTTTCATTTTAAACCTATTTACTTCGAAACGAAAAGCTCTGCTATAATTTCAATCGTCCGTACCTTGTTTGAGGTATCCGTTGACTTGATACACAATACTATAGCGCATAATTACTTCTTATTACATACTTATTTGTTAAGTTTTGTTTCAAGTTTCTAGTCACATTTGATAACGCGAGTATTGAAGATCAAATTCTTGTTATTTAAACAATTTCAATTTGATTCTGTAGTTCGTCCTTATATGTATTTTCTAAAATACTCGTCCTATTACTTCAAGAGCGATGCACGTTTTTTTATAAGAAGTGTAGATCTTGAATGCATTGTTAAGTGCTCCTGCGTTATTAACACTATTAAGACTCTCTTTGTAGCTCTTAGCTGGAGGCGAAATTGTTTTATGTAGGCTCGATTATTCTTTTTATGTAGAACCAACTGCACTGGTATGTATTCCGCTGTTGCAGTGATTGTCGCAGCGCTCAACATCCGCCAACCGTGGTAACACTGCATCTGGACGCAAGCAGCCCGATGCTTAGCTGATTCACCTCCATGGATGAAATGGGCACATAATAGTATCTTGGTACGTGGAGGTATGTTGTGATAGTCTTTCCGTATATCGGGAGCACCTCTTTTTTTTCTATTTTTGTTGTTAGTGTGTCGCTGGTGTTCCATAGTACTTTATTAAATGACTACTAGAATTTGTTCTACCGTTAAAATTTTTACTTTAACACCCTGGTGTTATGAGAAAGTATAAACAGTAATTTTTGTTCTTTCTTTTACTAATAAAATTCTACATGTTAAACAAAATGCACACTTCGTACGTCAATTCTTAAAATTTGTTCTTTGTAATATAACTGTTAATGAATAACTATAGAAATTGTTTGAAAAACCGCACGAAATGTGAGTACAAAATGTTTAACCTAATATCACGAAAATTGGTGTAGTTAAAACGAAAATACACTCACCTGAGGAACTGTTTCACTTTCAACACAAGCGACTTTCTGCAATTAGTCACCACATAGATTGAAAATTGATGGCAGCATTCCCTGAAGTTTACAAGGCAGCACCTTTTATGTCCACCATGTTGTACACCAAAATAACAAGTGATAAGATGCACTTGTTTTTGACAAAATATGTTGGCGGGAGTGATAACGTCCCAACACACCAATTTTATAAACACGAAAAAAAAAAAAATTTGAATTTGAATAATAAAATTAATCAATCCCGAACAATAACTGTATTTATTTATTTTTGTTAATCTAAACCGAATTTTTTTTATTTAGTTTTTATGGTAAATAGAAAATCGATGACGATGTATTTTTTTGTGTTGCTGGGAGTCCCCACCCCCCCCTCCGCATTGGTAGTTAGCCTGCTATTTCTACGTTTCTTGTGTTGTGTTTTGTAATCGTGATTCGTACGGGTCCTCACTTTAAGTATCCTTTCTATTTCTGTCTGACCCGTACGCTTCATAACGTAGCAAGTTTCTTCACATCACGCAAATAATAAGGATAATACCGTTATATTTCAAATCATTTTAATTGAAATATGTTGTAGTAGAATGTGAGGATAGGTGAATATTTACATGTTTTCTATATTTTTATTTTAGGCTATAGATATCTAAAACGGAAATAATTATAGTCTCTAATACAACTTTTACACAAGAATGAGCTCCCCTAAACGACACCAAAACTATAAATCCTTGTGATGGATTTCAAAGCAATGGGATTAATAAATGAATTATGATTCAAGATGTATGTTTACATGACAAGGTGCTTTTTATTACAAAATAAAATTTTTCAATACATCGTAATATATAAGCAAATGTACAACAATGTGGTCGTTATTAAAAATAATACACACAGATTTTTAATTGTTGTCACTGTCTGTTGAAGAATCGTCGCCTTTGAGAAATATAAACAAATAAAGAAAAATGCGTAAGCATGTTAAATACCACGTAATTAGGATTGGGGTGTAATGACAGAAATGAGGTTAAAATATTATTACCGTCAAATTTAAAATACTGCTCTAATCAGTTAAATGGCTGTATGAATACGAAACAAGTTAAGACATAAGTATTGCTTTATTTGTATTCAGTACGAATCAATTACGTATGAAAATTATTGCAGCGGATGTAGAACACATTTCCCTTACTTGTTATCTTTATTACACTCGTAATAAAATCGTAACATCTTGAATGTAAATAAATGCGTGTTTTCTACATTCAAGCAATAACCACGTGATCGTCTCTTTCGTGATTTCAACTATATATCATCAGCAGATATTGAAAAAGGTCACAACTATCAAAACCGAAAGAAATGTTTGCGTTTCAGATTGATGAATTTAACATAAATGGCAAAACTCGTTTATTGGGATTTGTTTGTTTCATTGATGAAAATGAAAAAATAAACCAATTTTAATTCTGCAAAAAAAACGAATTTTTAAACATATATATTTGACTTAATGACTGCATACTTGAAACGGTTCAACCTATCATGGAACCTCCTCTAAATAAGAATTTGTGTGGAATGAGCTCCAGCTCCCTCTATGGTAAATTCTATTAAAAGATTGTGGTCTTGTTAAAGAAACTCAAATCCCGTGATCATACATTATATTTTACATAGAGAATCTTTGGTTTCTAAAGCCTTAATAATTCTGAAATCTGGGTTAGGGTAATTATTTCACACTGAGTTAATTAAAAATCCTCCGTTCAAACAATTTGCAATTCCATAAAACTTATAAATGGATGAATGCTTAATTCTATACACAGAAATAAAATAGATATCAAGATGCAAAATACTAACTGAGGTATTTACTTAAAAAGGATTGTTTCAAAATTGATGGCAACATTTATTTTATCAAATATTTTGAATGTAATTCAAACTGCACAAAATTTTTGTACATGAATTTTTTTTACTTAAAATGGATCAGCACAAGCATTCAAGGAAAAACGAAAATATTTTAGCGTGTATGAATACATTTTTAGTGTTTCAGGAAAAATTTTCTTTTGGAAAAATCGTTTTATAAAAATATTACGATCAATATGTTCCCATTACCTCAAAATGCCCTTTGCCAATCAACTTATTCCCATTATAACAGAACATTTCTCATTGTTACAACAAAGCAGTTATTTTCTATATCCTAATATCCTAATATCGAAAAATATGACGGTACGAAATTCATTTTGTTAAGGCCATATGTCCAGTAACAAATTCTCTCAGCAAGAATTGTAAGATTTTACTTTTTTGTCCATCTCATATTAAAAATATAGTTTAGAAAAGTTGGTCTTAAAAATATCCAGCCCTCTTCAGAAAAGGCTCTACATTTTGCTACGTTTTTCGACTTCATATCTATGCAACTTTGAGTTTTCAACACTAACATAAAAACCAAAGAAAAGGAATAATTAATTGTTTTACAGGATGGGGTAGCATTATCCCCACAAGACTAATTATTGCAGATATCTATAGCATTCACAAAGTCCAAGTTTCCTACTAAATAAATGATTTTGTCATGTATATTGCATGTTGTATAAAGGTAAAATTTAGTTTTAGTCGAAAAATCGTTATTTTTATCATTATAGTTATTTTTGTATTTTATATTATGTTTTTTACATAAACTGCAGAAGTAACTTAATATCATTTGTCTAACTTATTTCTGAAAGAGGTAGTATTACTTCTCAACCTCCATTTTAATTTGCATGGTTCGTTTTATTCAGAACGGCTTCAGGGAGTCTAGCTAAAAATTCAGAAGTGAGCTTTTAACCCACGCTTCTTACAATTATTTCAATTTTCATTGATTTCATCACATGCTCTTTAATCCATCACTTTAAAAATATTTTCTTACTAACAACATAACATTACCTCACACTTTTTTATCTAACATTTTTAACTATGAATTTTTTACGGTTCCTTAATTAGAGCATCATCTATAAAACTTAATTGAAAATATAGATAAATAAAAAATTCAAACCAGAAGCTTGAAGCAGAATCAGACATCACAAGACAGTAGGAATTGAAAGATTCATGCAAAGTATGGAAACCAAATTGATTGGAGAATTATATTAATGACAAAACCTCCCCAAATGTAGAACATTGTTTATGATAATGATATGTTAACTTTACTGTGATCGTAGTATTTAAAGCTGGATATTACTGGTTAGGTATAATAGCAAGAATATGCCTGCATAGAATAAATAAATAAGTAAACAGTTCCAATGAACAATGAACAAACAACATTGTTGGTTAAAACTTTAAGTTCTCTTACACACCTTGTATATTTTTAAATATAATTACTTGTTGCTTAAAATTTATATTTGTAAGAAAGTATAGTAGTAACATGGAAAATTGATGTTGTAATTATTAAGTACTAGAACTGAAATCAATCAAGTGAAGCCCATCGGTGTGTAATCATAGTGCAAGTAATTGTATACAAAATTACTTATAGCTTTTGATTAAGTCATAATAAAATACCATAGAATTATAGACTTTATACGTGTACACCTCCAAAAGGATTTTGAACATCAAACTATTAAGTTCTTTGATAATTGTGTTTAAAAGGAAAAAGTGGAGGTTAACAAAGAGGATCTTATGAAACATTCACATTATTATGTCTTCATAGTATTATATAAAAAATTTGATATTTAGTTAATTTAGCACCTCACGTAGTGCAGTAACTGCCTGTAGCTGTAATCATTGAGAATAATTTCTTTAATGGGTTTAATTCAAAATAGATCCATTAGGTAGATGTACATTATCGTATATTGTCATGAATTCTATCTGAAAATTTGTTACAGATTGGAGCTATTAAAATGGATTCTTCACTAAAATCTAAAGAGAAAAGGAAAGAATGGACTTGGAAACAGCAGACCGATCTTGTAAAATGGCAAGCCACTCCATTGGATGGACCTTTATTGCGATTAGAAAATATCGAATTGGCACCTCTGTCAGTTGAATGTTTTGAATGTATACTGCGATACTCTGGAGACCTCCCCTATACTCCTGGAATGTCAGAAGTTAAATGTGTTTATACAGTGCTAATGGTAAGTAATGCTTACTATCGATTTCAAACTTAGTTTGCAAAATGCTTCGATTTATAAAAGTACTAAACTTAATTTTATATTAAGTTTGCCCTTGTATAGGTAACATATCCCGAAAATTTTGATCTTTACACATTACATTTGGAACTTACATTGTACCGAT
Source organism: Platerodrilus igneus (assembly GCA_036346225.1). Taxonomy (NCBI): domain Eukaryota; kingdom Metazoa; phylum Arthropoda; class Insecta; order Coleoptera; family Lycidae; genus Platerodrilus; species Platerodrilus igneus. The sequence continues at coordinate 1,157,554 of JARFIW010000957.1, forward strand.
AGATGGTATCATAGGGTGTCCGACTGTGGTTAAAATAATTTTGATCATAGATGGAATAAAATTTATAAGTCAAAACACTGAGCTCGGTTGGTTGATAAAGAAAATACAACACCTCTACATTCACAAAGGCCACGACAAAGTTGTAAGATAATCCGTATTAAATAACAACCTTTGAAATCCTTCAGACTAACTTGGGATTCTAACTCCCACAGTTATTGCAAGAGACTATCAGGGTGGTATATATTACGGATATTAACACGGCGCCACTACTTTATTAAAGTTTTATCTCTAACAGGAAAACACTAATAGGGAAAAGTAGAACCCACTTAGCGTATTAACGTTTCGTGACTCAAGAGTTTAGTTGTTGCACATTTAACCTCGTACCTGTAAAAAAAGTAAATACTTAAGGCAAAGGGGATCACTATTTGCGTCCCAGGATATCTTATCAAAATTATATAAACTATAGTACTGTCCTCAGCTATACGAAACCGGATCTTTATACACTTTTTGGGTCGGTAAGTATGATTGAAATTAATAATGACATTTGGTATACTAGATTTAATGTCTTAAGTTTTCCTTTCTTTCTTTTTGACCTACTTTTGTGATCGACAATTCTTCGTCGTAATTACTTCGTGTTATTTAGAGCAACAAAAATAAGAAAGATTACCAAAATTTATACATCTTTTCCAACGGAAAGCTTATCAATACAACTTTAATCATCATTAGGTCTTCGGTCCTAGAACTGGTTGGACGCGTACCCTCATTGTTTCCTAGTCTGAACCAACCTACACATTTCCCTGAAATTTGTACAGTCTGCATCTATCACTATCTGTGTGCGAAAGTCTGATCTCGGTCTACCTCTACCTCCCTTTTCCTATCACTGCTTGTAATATATCCCGTAGTATTCCTCAGAAATGCCTTAGAACGTATGTCCTATTTCTCCTATTTTTTTTTGTTTTCCACAGATATCTTTATTCCTCTACTAGTTGTACAACCTATTTGTTATTAACTTTGTCTGTCCATGCTACCATCCTCATACATCTGAAGCACAACATTCCAGTAGGCTTCTATATCTTTCTGTCTGCTTTTTCTACTGCCCCTATTTTATAGACGTACTGTGCTGTGCTCCACACTATGCTTTGAACAGTTATCTTCTTGTACCTATATTTGTCTTTGAACATAGTTGCTGTTCTTTCTTGTTTGATGCAGTTCGGCCACCTTCTATTGTTTTACAGTATAACAACTTTTATTTTACAAAAAAGGCACCACGTTGTGAGCGCCAGTGTAACTATTTTTGCTAAGCCTTACGTTGGATGGGTGCCACTAAAACGACTTCTGTTTTTTAAAAAAAGACTGAAACGTCTTTTCCTTTTTTTTTACATTAAGGCGCTAGAGAACAAAGTCTTCCGACATAGCTAGGGGCCTATTCCTGGGTAGAGCAATGAGAAGTGGGGGGGGGGTCGAATTCTGTTTGCAAACCAAAGTTAAGCTACATCAAATAGGCGCCACCATGTCCTGAGATAATTACGATAATTGGAAAGCACAGTTCTAAGGGCGGACGTGGAAACCCAAAGATAAAATGATCGCCTTCGTTAACAAAAACCTGTCTTATTAAGATAAGACGCAGCTCCTGTAAGAAATTGCTAAGATTAAATAAATAAAAAAGTAGAACACCATTTGTGTCCTATAAAAAAAATATAAAGAAATAATAAAAAAGATATTTCCAATATAATATTGGCATCAAATTATTACTCTGAAAAGTTTTAGCTTAATGTATTTAGATTTGATCGCATTTGACCAAAATGAAAGTCTTAGATTTTGAACTAAACGTTTACTAAAAAAACTCTTTTAAAATATCGGAACTTGTAACAAAAAATTGTCATAATCAACTACATCAAAGTTAAAGTTTTAACTTTCCTTTTTTCTTTCATTAATCAACCAAGTTTACTTTAAACATGAACTTGTTATACAAATTAAAGTGATAATGATTTGTAAGCATAACACAGTGAATTAAATTCTAACCTGGGCAGATCTTTTCAGGTAGATAACAAATTACTAGAACCTAACATTATGAGAATTTGAACTTTCATATTTACGTTTAATAATCTATGTATAGATAAAGCTGATCACAAAAATAGGCATGTTTGTTTAAATTGCATTACAGCTGCTCAAAGCATTTGCTTTCAAGACAACATCTGTCTACTGTGCAAAACAGAAAAATATGACGTTGAAAACATTTGTTGAACTTATCGAAGATTTGTCTACTCCTTGGTACACCTATCTGTAAGGGGGTAAAAAATATATCTAATACCTCGGGACTGCTGCACTGGCTGCAAACTCCGTCTCCCTAAGTATGGTAGAATCTAAACAAAACACTAATTTTGTTTACAAAAAAACATAGCCTAAGCTATAATAATTTAAGAGCATAAAACGTCTAATAATTTCTTCAGGGGTGGTATGACCTGTATAGCTTAACACAGTAGGTACCATTTAATGCACTAAGTCACAAACACACCAGTTCAATAAATAAACAATTGAAAGGCAAAGTATTTCTAATGTTTTAGTAATATATGTACAAGAAAAGGTATGTACCAATTAAGCTTGATTCGACTTAGTTCCTTAATAAAAAAATTCAAGTAGCAAAACTATATACAAACCGACTTAAACTTTCATAAGTCACAATTTTATATACAATTAATAAAGAAATTAAATTACGTTAAATCATTTACAATTAAATTAAATGCGCCGATAAGTGTCTGAGCTCATAACCTCATCAGTGTTACACTGTTGGTTAATACAAAATATGTGTACAAAGCACTTTATGCAAATTTGCTATATATTCAACGTGAAGTTAGATTGAGGTAAAGGTCATTATAGTTCAAATTTAATGTCAAGTAAATGTGGACTTCGCAGACATCAAGTAACTTACTAATCTTTAAAACAAAATTAGATTTAAAACGTCCAGGAATGTTTACAACATCATGAGGTAAGTTACGAATAAAAATTATTGTAGTTTACTCTTTGTTTAACTAAATTTTGTTCCAAACCCGATCCGATAAGAAAGTATAATTACCTAGTTACATAATTTGTAGGAAAACAATGTCATCTGTCTGCAAACAGCCAAACCTAACCGCCAGCTGCGTCCTTGACTCGACTTGACCCTTGCGATGAACATGGAATTGTAAAGCATCAACAACCTTTGCTCTCCACCTCGCACTTGTAGTTTCGTCACTTGTTTTAGATTAAATTCGAATGGTACATCTTCATATGAAATTCCGTTAATCAAGTCCAAGTTTATGCCAACGCCATTAGATATCTAGGAAACCTCTTTCGTTCAAGACGGTACCTTAGTAATCTAATTATTAAAATAACTAAAGTTATTTGTTTTCAACCGTAACTGACAGCTAAAATTTGTAATACTTCATTAGCAAAATTTTATTTAAAAGAAATCTCACCTACCACTAGCCTGCTGTAAGTTTCTTTAAGTAAAACAATTTAAATCGAACTCGCTTCTTTGCAAGAATTTTTACTAAAAAGCCGATTCTTCGAAACGTCATTCTGCTTGCAAGTTCAACTCAACAAGTACCAGAAAAACCACGATGGCCTCGAGTATCGCCGTCGGACCTCGAATCCCTACTCCGTTCTAACTTGTTCTATGCGCACTAGAACTATATACTACCATAGATGTATACGCTCCGTAATTAGGATTGCCTACCTATAAGGATATTAGCAGGATTTTACACTGCTACAGATTCATATGGAACAAAGCATGTTATTTTAGAAAGCTACTTCGACAAAATTTCGTTTTACAACTTGTAAAACCAGCTCAACAATTAATTGAAATTTACACAATTTACGTGTACTAAACATAAAAGCAAGTTTACGTGTTCTAAACTTTAAAACACATTCAAAAAATCTTACAGCTAATAACGAACCAAAAACTGCATTAGCCGCTTCACAACAAATTGAGATGGGATTTCCGTTCTTCAAGCAAAGTTACCAGCCATTCTAATTTGAAACGACTGCATCCAAATTATCCTCCACAATTTCTTATCAGACAAATTTCTTATGAGGCAAATTTCAAATCGACTGTTCCTAAATAACGGTAATTCTTTGGATCCTAGATGACGAATTATATTTGTTCCATTCTTTATCGTTGCATTCTACATTGTCGAATTATATTTTGTCACATTCTACAGGTCGCATTCTACAGGTCGCGCTAAATAAATTACCTCAAATTACATTAATTCGTATAATATATACTTTACCAACCGTTATTAGAAGATATCCCAACGATTTATAGCTGATGCGAAGGTTGCCAGCCTCCAGCCGAAAATACATCTTAACACAGCTGTTGCAGGCGGCCGACTGTTTGTCGAAGCCAGAGCCGAGCGGTCGCGCCGTCAGAGGGGGGAACACGAAACAATCAAATAGAGATGTACTTGGAAATAGCTTTATGCGACACAGATATATTAATATAATTAGATCCCTAAAGAACAATGCACGCTTAGCGCATTATTTTTGTAATTCAATGCAATTAAATTACGACTGAAAAATAAAAATGTTACAACAGTTATATACTCTATTACCTCGATATTCAGTTGTATGTGAAGGGGGGTAAGCAGCCTTTGGCTGCCAAGTTCCCCCAGCACTTGAACCTTTGTCGAATTAATAGTTTTTCCAATTTATCCTTTCGCACAATCAACATTAGTTGAAAATATTTCACAACCAACACCTATAGTTGTTTTTAATAATAATCAGATTTAAGAGCACTTATTTTTTTTTCATTGAGTTTTATGTCTTGAAACTGGTTGGACTTGTACCTCAGCTTATTTATGTTCTGAGTTAGCCTACACAGTTCCTGCAATTCTCACAACAGACTATATACATTACATGTGATTTTCCAATGCTCCACCTGAAGGTACTACATTGGCCAGGAAGCGAGTTTTTTTTGCCTGGAAAATTTTGAATTTTGCCGAATCTTTGCTGTTCCAAGCAAGGTAGGGATCTTTAACGTGCGTGACAACACTCACACACGGGACCTCCATTTTACCTCTCATCCGAACGAGGGTGTATTTTTGCGAAAAATGCTCGCCTAACATTTTTCAAGCGGACCGTGTCGGGATTGGAACCTGGGACCTAGGGCGTAATAGTCACACACATACCACTACGCCACGGAGCCGCCTACAGACTATATACAGCTCGATTCCCTTCTATTGTTTTCTAATTATATGACCTATTTCACTGAAATTTAGTGGTATGTGAAGGGGGTTAAGCAGCCTGTGACTGCCAAAGATCCCCCAACACTTAGACATTTGCCGTATTAATGTTTTTCAGTAAATCCTTTCGCACAATTAACATTAGTTGAGAGTATTGCAAAACCAATATCTGTAGTTGTTTATAATAATCACCACGTTTAAGTACAGTTATTATTTTTGTCATTAGTTTTTACATCTTGCGACTGGTTAGAAGCGTACCTCCATTGATTTCTATTCTGAGCTAGCCTACACATTTCCCTGTGTGCAGTAGTCTAACCTAGGTCTACCTCTACTTCTCTCTTTTCCTATCTCTGCTTCTAATATATTCCGCATTATTCCCTCATGTCCTATCTCTCCTATTTTTTACTGTTTTCCACATACTTCTTTCTTCCCCTACCATTTCAAATACCTATTTGTTCTTAACTTTGTCTCTTCATGATATCTTCATCATACATACATCTGTAGCACCACATTTCAAAGGCTTCTTACCTTTTTCTTGTCTGCTTCTCCTACTGTCCAGGCTTCACAGCCATACAGTGCTGTTCTACACACATATGTTTTAAGCAATCTTTTCCTTGTTTCTATGTTTGTTGTCTTTGAACACAGTAGTTGCTTTTTCTTGTTAAATGTAGCACAACCTTGTGCTAATATTTGTTATATCTTTTGTGCTTTTCCCATCTTGCATTATTTGAGTTCCTAAGTAGCAGAAATCCTCAACCTCTTGTAAATTCTCGTTACCTATTTGTATTTGTGTTTTTGATTTATTTTCCCCTCTTTTGCATACTAGAACTTTAGTTTTATTTTTGTTAATTTTCATACCATATCTCTCCGTTAGAACTGTTTCCATTTCATTAAGAGCAGCTTCTAACACTTCTTTGCTAGATGCTAATACTGCTATATCATCTGCAAATCTAAGCATATCAAACTTTGTCCCTGCATATTAATTCCAAATGTCTTCCTGCATTTGACAGTATTCATTGCCTCTTCTATGTACAAGTTAAAAATTAATGTGGATAAGGCACATCCCTGACTTACCCCTTTCCTAATATTTACTTCTCTACTTTCTTGCTCTACTGGTATTACCGCTGTTTGCTCTTTGTATAAGCAATGCACTATCCGTCTATCCGTAAAACTCATTCCAATCTTTTTGAGTATTTCGAACATTTTTTTCTATTTTACATTGTCGAATGCCTTTTCTAGATTTACAAACCCTATATATACGCTTTCCCCATTCTCTATTGTTTTCTCCATTATCACCCTCGGAGTTAAAATAGCCTCTCGTGTTCCCCTGTTTTGCCTAAACCCAAATTGATCTTCTGCCAGTATTTCTTCAGCTCGTTTTTCCATTCGTCTTTGTACAATTCTAGTTAATATTTTTGAAACGTGTGCTGTCAAACTTTTTTTGGTATAGTTACTATGATGTTACGTTTGAAATCTTTGGTCATCTCGCCTTTCTCATAGATATAGCTTACAAGTCGGAAGAGACGTTCTGTTACTGCTTGTCCAGCGGTCTTTAGAGTTTCTGCTGGCACCTTACCATTTTTCAGACCCTTTAATGCTAATTCAAACTCATCTCTAAGTATAGGATATTCTAGGTCATCATTTTCAATGTCTGATTCCTATTTTAATGCTGTTAGTTCCTCTCCTGAATATAAATTCCTACATATTCTTGCCATCTAGCTACTTTCTCTACATTTTCTATAATGATGTTTCCTTCCGCGTCCCTTATATTTTTGCTATATGGTTTTATATCCCTAAAATTCATTCTAATTAATTTGTATGCTTCATCTGTCTTTCCTATTTCCATCTTAGTTTGTACTTCTTTGCACTTTCCATCAATCCATTGTTCTTTAGCTTTCCTGCATTTGCAAATAATTTCCCATTTTATGGCTTTGTATCTCTGTTTTCCTGTTTCGTCTGATCTATTTTTGTATTTTCGTCTTCTATTAAATTCAGGATAACCTTTGCTATCCATGGTTTCTATTTTCTTTTTGTGTATACTCCAGATTATCTCTGGCCGCCATGTCTAAGCTGGATTTAATGTTATTCCATTCTGTTTCTACGTCTTTATTAGCAGAAATTTTCTCGATGTCTTTCAGCAATTCATTTGACTTTTTTTCAAATCTTTCGTGGATATTTTTATCTTTTAGCTTCTCAAAGTCAAAGTGCCTTTTTCCGTTCCCCTTTTTCAGATTTTAAGTTTAAGTGAGGTCTTCATGATTATGATGTTGTGGTCGGTGTCTATATCTGCTAACCGTTGTCTAACAATAATGTAATCTATTTGATATCTTCCTATATCTCCTGGCATCTTCCATGTGTATCGTCTTCTAGTATGATGCTGAAATAATGTATTTGTGATTGTTAAGTTGTTCGTGTCGCAAAATTGTTCCAGCCTATTTCCTCTGTCATTTCTCGTGCCCAAACCAAATAAACCTACTATCGCTCCTTCCCTACCCTCACCTACCACTGCATTAAAATCCCCCGTAATTATTAAATTTTCATGTTCTTTTACGTATCTTAGTATGTCTTCGATATCTTTGTAGATCGCCTCCATGTCTTCTTCACTGTAGCTATAGGTGGGCATGTATACTTGTATTATTACTGTATTTACTGGTTTAGATTCTAATCTAATCATGAGTACTCTTTTGTTCTTTTGTAAGTAGTTTTCTACATGTTGTCCCATCTTTTTTCGCATAACTTTGCCCACCCCCGAATTTCCTTCCTCTGATCCTGTATGAATTACCCCGAAATCCGCACTCCAGCCGATTGCTGCTATGTTTAGTGCTAACCTATCTATTTCGAGTTTTAGGTTGTCTAGCTTACCTACTTGTTTCTTACTTCTGACATTCCACGCTCCGACACGCAGAATGTTCACGAATTTTTTTCTATACTTTTGGATCACATCTCCGAAGTAGTCCCCTCTCGGAGATCCGAATGGGGGACTATTTTAGCTCCGGAATTTTTTACTCCCGAGGATGCCATCATGTTTACTAACAATTTCTGTACGCAGTGTACTTGAGAGGTAATGTGGTGATTTCCTATTGCCTTCCACATCGCAGTAGTGTGTCTTAGAATGTCATACCGACCCCTACGGTCTCTGCCACTCGAAGTGCCGAAAAAGCTGCTGCCCGCTTTCGGGGTCCTGTCTTAGTTTGGTTCCTCACTTAAGACCTTACTAATTTGATTAAATCTATAGTTCGGCTTTTTAGCTCATTGAAATGTGCAAGCCATTCTATCTGTTCTAGTATTTTAGCACTTCGTCAAGGTGCAGGTCCATTCAGAATCCACAAATTAAAATGACAATTAAATTTCTAAATTACCTTTAATTAATTACAGACTTTTATAGCACTTTATTGATGGCGTTTGATATTATCGTAGAGATCAGATCTGGTGTCTTCGATTTACGTTAATATTCAAATATTTATTTAGCTTGTAATAATTACGTATGTCAAAATATATGTTCAATAATTGATCAAATTAATTATTTAGTTGATGTCTACTAGATATGAATGTAGTAATAAAACTTAATATGTAGAGTTTCTAAATAATTGCTCTTAATTAAAGTGAAGATTTCATATTCAAAACAAAAATTCTAAAATAAAATCGTCCGTCTTGGACAACAAAAAAGTATTCTTATCGCAATACTCACCGTCTGTTTTCTTCGTGTGGCATGTAACGAACCTTGAAAAGACGGATGATCCAATAACAAGCGGTATCCCATTAGGGGCCTCCTAGCATAAAATCCTAATCCCAATGAAACAGGTAGAACACATATTCTGACGAATGTCAACCAAAGCCAATGAACTCTACTTCAGCGATGTTTGATAGGGAATTTTTGTTCTATCCAGGTCACTGTTCCAACACGCCTAATTGTTGTCGTATTAACATTATACGATAAACCATCTTCTACGCTTCAAACGTAATATGAATATGCCTTCTAGTTGGGAACTATTTTACATTATTATCTGCAAAGTTCATGAGTTTTCTTTAACGGAGGTTATATTGAAGATTATTTAACTGGAAATAATTTAAATGACCTTCTTAACTCAAAATTACTGCATGGTTTCATTACTGTACATTATTTTACATACTTCGACTTAATTGCGCATTGATTAATATTACCCCAATTTCACCATATAAATATTTATATAAAACGCCAACACATTCCGCGACCGTATGTTCAACAGTACAGTTCTATGTGAATTCGTTGAGATAAAATACGACCTCGGAAATAATAAGTGATAAAACCAAAACAGGTATTGTTTTCTAAACATTCCTCTTCCTTTTATTACAGCTATATTAAATAAACCTAACCCAAACCATTTACCAAAACTACCTGAAATGTATCCTTTACAAACAATAACACCCTCAACCATAAATCATTCAACCAGCCAAACAAAAAACCCACTCACCCATCAGACAATAAAAGAAGGGACATATTCGAATGCAGTAAAAAGCAATGCACCAAATAAACAAACATCTGCAAGCAGTTTCCCGTCAAAAGAAAATGCTATTATATTAAATTCATTGCCAAACACGAAGTTAGAAGATTATTTAAATGCAATCACGGAAATAATAGATCCTAAAAATATAATCTTTGCATCAAGAATAGCAAATAACCGGATCTGTATTTATTTAAATACAAAAGAAGACGCTGACCAGTTTGTAAACAACTATCCTAATATAACAGTAAATAACACAGAAGTGGAAATTCGTAAATTACTTATGCCGACCATAAGGGTGGTTATTTCAAATGTTAGCCCATCCATACCACACAATATAATAGAAGACTCACTTATTAAGCTAAATATAACTTTAACAGGCAAGATGTCATTTATAAAAGCTGCTTTATCAGATATAAAATTTAAGCACATACTTAGCTTTCGTAGACAAATCTATGTTAAACAAACTGCAAATTTAAACATCCCAGAATCAATAATAGTATTATTTGAAGAAACCCCTACAGACTATTTTTATCTACAGAAACATACTGCTATACATGTAAACAAACCGGCCATTCAACCTCAAGCTGCGAGGAACACAATATACAGAGTGAAACAAAACAACCTGAACAAATAACAAACCTAAATGAAACAATAAGAATTAAAAGACCAAATCAGTCATCTGACAGTACACCTACAGAAGAACTAAATGTAACTGACATTGAACATCAAATAAGAGAAGCAACACAAAAGAAAAACAAGAAACCAACCAAGAATCAACCCTGTCGAATTTATCACAAACCAAACGGACAAACAAAAACAAAAAGGATCCTACAATTAAAAGAAGAACTTGGAACAAACTGAATCCCCAAAACACAATACAATAAAGGAAATCATAGAAAGTGATCCAGCCAAATACATTATCTCATTCGACGAATTTCAGGACTTTCTAGAAAACACGATCGAACACAAAAATACTACAATTAAGTAAAAACTATACCAAAGATACAAACCAACTCATACAAATGATGCATGAAATCCAAAACAATACTGATGACAAAAAATTAAAACAACAATAACAAGAATAACTAAAACAATGGAGGAACAACAAATTGAGTCAGAAATGTCTGATTCCTCAGTCGATAATCAATAATATGAACATCATCCAATGGAATTGTAATGGACTTCAATCCCATAAAGCTGAATTCCAAAAATTAATTGAAGAAACACAACCTCATTACATATGCTTACAAGAAACACACTTCAAAGAACACCAAAACATAAATACATACAATTTTATACAATATCGCAAGGACAGACTAAACACACATATAGCTAGCGGAGGGTGGCAATTCTAGTAAACAACAAAAACATATAGAGGAAATACCCTAACAACAAACTTAGAAGCAATAGCTATAAGAATCTTGACACCAAATAAAACAAAAGTAACCTTATGTAATATATATCTACCACCACAACCAAACTGCAATCAAGAGTCCATTGAACATTTATTAAAACAGTTACCCCTCCGATCATTATACTAGGTGACATAAACGGGCACAATATAATATGGGGTTCCCAACAAACTGACAAAGAGGAAGAATGATAGAAAATAATAAATGAAAACAATTTCATCATACTAAATGACAACTCATCAACACATTTTTGCTCAAAATCAGGTACATTTTCAAATATAGACCTAACGATTTGTGACCCAAAAATTACACCAAATCTAGAATGGAAAGTAATTCAAAATCTATATGGTAGTGACCATTTTCCTATACTTATTAGCTCACAAGAAAGTCATACAAACCTCAAACCCCATACATCATACTCAAAATGGAGAATAGAAGAGAATAAGTGGCCCCAATTCCAAACATTGCTAACCAACAATACCAAAACAAACAATATTCCAGCATAAACCAAAACATAAACGAAATCATAGAATCTTTTAGCCAAGACATAATAAAAACAGCCAAACAAACATTCACGTTATCCAATAGAAACAATAAAAAAACAGTACCATGGTGGAATAAGGAATGCGAAAAAGCAAGCAAAGACAATAAAAGAGCGCTATACAAATATCGGAAAAACAAAACATAGAAAACCAAATAGAACTTAAAAGAACAAAAGCTATTAGCAGACGTACAATAAAACAGAGCAAGAAAAAAGCATGGGAAAACTATGTTTCCTCCATAACCTGTGATAGGCCTGATAACCAAATTTGGAACAAAATAAAAGCAATTAAGGGATAAATAACATCCCACGTGCAACAGATGTAATATTAATAGGAACCACCAAAATTATTTTAGACCCCAAGAAATAGCAGAAAAAATAGCAGACGAATTTGCCAAAATATCTAGCAATTCAAATTATAATAAAGACTTCAATACAATAAAAACAAATACAGAAGACAATCAAATTATCAAAATTGAAGAACAAAACAACCCATTAAACAAATCCTTTACAATGGACGAACTAGAAAACAGTATTTCACAACAAAAAACAAAAAGTTCAGGGCCAGACCAAATAATTCCAGAAATGATCAAACACCTACCAGATAAAAATAAGAAACACCTACTAGACATATATAACTTCATATGGAACAACAATGTATACCCTATAGAATGGAACAAAGTCATTACAATACCAATATTAAAACCATCAAAAGATAAGACAAACCCAGCAAATTATCGACCTATAGCACTGTCAAATGTATTATCAAAATAATGCAAAAATGGTAAATAAAAGGCTAATGTGGTATATAGAAAATAATGACATATTAAGCAATACCCAAGCAGGTTTTAGGACAGGCAGAACAACAACAGATCAAACACTTAAACTAAAAATAGAAATAGAAAAAGCGTTCGAACTTAAACAACATCTAGTAGCAATATTCTTAGACTTACATAAGGCATATGACACCACTTGGAAATATGCGATAATACAAACACTAATAGAACATAACATACAAGGAAAAATACTACACTACATAAAAACTTCCTGGAAAACCGTTCTTTCCAAGTCAAAACAAATGGATGCTTATCAGAACCAAGAAAGCAAGAAAATGGAGTTCCACAAGGAAGTACTTAGCCCCACACTATTTCTGTTAATAATAAACAAAATAACAAAATTGTGAAGAAACCAACACAAATACTGCTTTTTGCTGACGACATAGTATTATACCACAAAGGCAAAAACATCAACACAATACAAACAAATCTACAACAAAACATAACCGAAATAGAAAATGGGCAAAAGAAATAGGTTTCACATTCTCATCCACAAAAACAAAAGCAATACATTTCTGCAGAAAAGAAAACAACATATGGATCCAAAACTTCTAATAAACAAATCCCAAATAGAATATACAGATAACATCAAATTTTAGGCATCTACTTTGATAAAAATTAACATGGAGAAAGCACATAACAGAATTAAAAAGGACTGCAACAAAAGATCAATATCTTAAAAATGCTCTCGAATACAGATTGGGAGCGCACACAAAACAACTATTAAAGATATACACAACTACCATCAGATCAAGACTTGATTACAGTTGTATCACATACAGCACAGCCAAACCTTCTAATATAAACCAATTAGACACCATTCAAAACACAGCTCTCAGATTAGCAACAGGTGCCTACAGAACAAGCCCAGTCAATAGTCTACAATGCATAGCAAATATACCACCTTTATGGATAAGAAGAAATAAATTGAACCTAAAATATATTGCAAAACTAGCATCAAACCAGAAACTAGAAGCAAACCAGGACATCTTTAAAATTAAATCATGTAACACAAGATTAGATACCAGTACTCCAACAGCCGTACACATAAAAAACATAATGAAACAAATAAAACTATCCCTACCTGAAATCCTTCCACAATATTTACCTATATTCCCACCATGGACTAGAAAACATATAACGACAAATGTATCACTATCAAATTATTCAAAAAAACATACAAGCAAAGCTCAGTATCATCAACGATTTAAAGAACTAAAGGAACAACACAAGAGACATGAATTTATCTACACAGATGGGTCGAAAAACTACCAACAAGTAACTGCAGCTGTACTCAGACAAGATCAACAAATCCAAATAACACTACATCCATATAGCAGCAGCTATACAGCAGAAAAAGTAGCAATTTTAACAGCCATCCAAGATATAACATCAAACCCAACACACACCAAATATGCAATATGCACAGACTCTTTAAGCACTATTAAATCACTCGAAAAATGGTACACAACAGATCCAATAACGAACAACATACATGATGCTCTACACAAAACAACAGAAGAAACCGGAACTGAAATAATACTGATTTGGTCTCCAGCCCACGTTGGAATCCAAGGAAATGAAGCAGTAGATAAACTGGCTAAACAACGAATAACTAATACCAACACCCAACTCAAAACTCCAATAACAGACATCTATGCAATTATCTCAAGCAAAATAGACAAAAAATGGGAAGAAACCTGGAAGAACACCCAAAATAACAAGCTTAGACAAATAAAACCAAAACCGAACCGTATGCACACATTCCAAAATCAAGAAAACAACAAATAGTATTAACAAGATTAAGAATAGGACACACTGCATATACACACAACTACTTGATGACAAAAGAAGCTCAACCTGTATGTGAACAATGTAAAACAAACCTAACAGTAGAGCATATCCTAACGAATTGTGAAAATATCAACAAAAAGGCTCAAATACAACATACAACAAGATGTACAAACTATCCTGAGAGACACACCCAATATTGAACCACTGCTGAACTATCTTAAAGACATAGAAATCCTACATCGTATATAAATTATATAAAAGATAACATATTTGTACCATAGATTATAAATAATACCTCCAACCTCCGCTAATAACTGTAAAGGTGGAAGCGGATAAAAGTGAAATTAAAAAAAAAAAAAAAACGCCAACGCGTTACAATTCTCCAGTCCACTGTCTTGGAACTAGGGAAAGACATCCTGGAACTTCAACAGATAACAAGCGACTCGCTCGTTTGAGCGTAACAACACCAGACGGGACCTTGAATCGACGGATGCACAATTTTCGTAGTGACTTTATTTGAACTTAGGTAAATGTAAACGTACGTTATCGGTTTTAGAAAATATGAAACGTTATTTATGAGGGACATGAATACTTCAGGTGTTTTGTAATTCTATTGTATTAAATATTTTACCAAAATAAAAATTAAACTAAAACTAAAAATAATTTTATATCAAAACAAGTTGAAAATGCAAGGCATTGTCGCAACGAACTTCCAAATGTAGACTTACTTTAAAACAATTTAAAGAAATTAAAATTATTATGTTATAATAATTATAAGTATTCAGATAAAAATAAAAATTAATTCCCCGGGGGAGTCGGGTATCCGTGGTCAGATTTTGTGGGGGGTACCATATTTCGACTCAGCTATGTTAGGGGAGTCCAAATATGTATCGCACATTAATTTTGGACCTATTTGAAATTTTAATTTTCCGACGGAATATCGCGGGGCACGGCGTCCCGTGGCCCGATTTCAACTGACATCAAAACTTAAGCTCAGGACACCGAGCTGAATCGATTGATGTATCACACATTGATGTCCAACCATTAGAAAGGCCTCGGACGGACAGACGGACAGACAGACGGACGACAAATCGATTTCATAAACGAACGAAGTTCGTTGAATATCTAGTTGAAGGGGGGTTTGGAAAATCGACATGCTTCAACATTTATAATGACACTGATTCCCCATATGGTATAACATTCTTAAATTATAACAAATTTTCTAGAAGATGACAACTCATATTCAAATTTTTAGTTGAAGCAATGTTTTAAAGTTGTTGAGGGCAACACAGAAATGTAGTTTTAATGCGTATTTTTAAATTACTAAGGTAGATTTTCAAAATAATTTTATTGGCAATATACTAAATTCATATTGCTTGATTTGTAGATTTTATGTTTTATATGCTTTTCAAATAACATCTTAATGGTTAACACAGTGATGCATGTTGCAAACATAATATACAATAGCAGCAACATATTCCATATGTTCAGCTGTCTGCAGTAAAGGAGTTACAATGAATTGTACATAAGTTATTCTTTGGTAATTTTTCATATGAGATTGCGAGCAGAGTTGCACTTTTGTACAGTGATATACTTTGTCGCCGAAATGACAAAACTAGCAATTTTTGGCGGTTATTTATATAAGAATTCATACTAAGGCTAATAAATAATTGCATGAAAGAAGAAGTGCTTAGGCAAGCGTACAATGATTATTGGGTATTTCCCGGTGAGAATTAGTTCATAGATATTTTATATGCTTCTATGGGGTACACAGTGTACAAAACCTAAAAGTTAATAACGTGTTGTCCACAATTTGGAACCCACCATTTTTTCAAAGAAACAATGTTGCAAAATAGGGTTTGGGAAAATATGATATGTTAGATTTGGTATCAAATACAGTTTTATATCCGAGTTGTGGAACAGCTTTATTTACAATTGCAAAACTTGTTATACTTCATGTGCAGTTATCACAATTGGCGAATAATTGTTTCCCATAACAGTACGTACGATGTAGACTTTTGCAGTATATGACAAACCAAGAATTACGTTTTGCGTGGTTATAAGTACACATGTGCTGAATGTGTTTTCTTGTTTGGGTAGATATAAAACTCGTCATATTGATCATAAGCTTGCTAAAAATGTAGCAATCAGACTTCTAGAACAACATCTCAACAAAGGCTTGAACATATTAACAGATAACTTTTTACCAACTTGCAGTTAGCTGAAATATTATCTGTTAGTAACACTACATTGGTAGGAACAATGATTTAATCCAATAATAATAATAATAATAATAATAATAATAAATAAATCTTTATTTTTTCATTAATACACCTAATTCACCTTAAGCAACCTAGGTTCCTTCTCAAGGTGTTATATACATTTTAATATATATAAGTTATACATATGTTTTAGCCAATTTAAAATTGTTTAGTTTTCTGTAACAATAATTTTTATAAAAACTATGAATAGAAGCCAAGATATAAAAACTCAAAGCTAGACTGAAAAATTAAAAATAAGATATTAACTTAAAAACAACAAAAAGTACAACTAATGGCCGGTAACTAGAAAACTAAATCTAATAATTAAAACTAAAAACATATTGTAACACTATTTATTTATTTATTTACATACATCAACATTAATATTGGCTCAACCCTTTGTAAGTATACACCAGAATTTGCCCCGCCTTGAATAATTATATCTAAAATTTTCATTGGATGAGTGGATTAATTTAACCTATCAATCTATGTGTATTTATTGTTTAAAAAAAATTTTAAGTCTTGCTTTAGCATACGCATATTGGCAACAGTTTGAATTTCGTTCTGTAGTTCATTTAAAAGTTTAGGCACCAGATAAGAAAGGTTGTTTTCACCATATCTATTGAATGTCCGCGGGACAATATATCTTTGACTTCTTAATCCGTGGCCATCGTCTCTTTTTTCTAAAAAGTTTTCCTTTAAAAGGCTTTCTAGGATTATTTTATAATAAAATAATCCCTTTGTACTTAATAGTTCACAACTACATAATAAGTTTCTCAAGGTTGACCCCGACTTTGCATTGCATATTATTTTAAGTAGCTGTCTTTGAACTACATCTATTTTCTTCAAATATACATCGCTAGCAAAACCCCAAGCCTCTAGTCCATATCTGGTTAAAGATTCTGCCAGCGCTATATAGATAACCTTCATTATTTTTTCTGGAAGTAAATGCCTAACATAGTATATTCTGACTAAGACCAGCTTTAATTTATTGTACACGTTATTGATCTGATGGTCCCAATGGAAATAATTATCGACGGTAATACTTAAGTACTGATATGTAGAGCAGCCTGAGACAACACCGCACTCCGCAAAACATGAAAAGACTCCTCTTTGTTGTAATTGAAAACATTTGTAGGAGTGTAATGTTATTTCAGCCTTTCCTCTTGTCATATAAGGTGTAGCTATATGCATGACTTTGATGTTATCTTTGTTTAACATTAATTTATTGTCATGTGACCATTTTGTCAAGTTGTTAGCGTCCAACTGTAAGAACTGTTCTGTCGTTTTAAGACTTTTATGTGCAGCAATTAACACAACATCATCTGCAAACATTAAAATTTGACATTTTTGAATGATTTGTGGTAAATCATTTATATACATGATAAAAAGAAGCAGGCCTAGTGTTGACCCCTGTGGCACACCCATCGATATACAGTGTTCGTCACTGTATAAGTTATTTATTTTTACTACAAACTTTCTATGTCTAAGGTAGCTAGACAAGAGTTGCAATGCAGGACCTCTAAATCCATATTTCTCTAATTTTTGTAGTAATATGCCATGATCAATTGTATCAAAAGCCTTGCTGTAGTCAACAAACAAACACAGAACATTTATGCTATCTTTCAATTTTTGATAAACTAAATCAGAAAATTTTGCTAGTGCCTTGCTTGTCCCTAATCCTTTTACAAACCCAAATCGTTCGTTTCTTGAAACATTACTTACATTATTTTCAACAAAGTCATACGCTAATCCCATTAAATGTTTTTCAAAAAATTTTTCAATTATGGGTAAAATGGAAATAGGCCGATAGTTACTAATTTCATTATAATTTTCTCCTTTATGAATTGGTCGAATTACTGCCATTTTTAATTTTAAGGGTATTTTTGTGGTGTTCATTATCGAATTTATAAGGTTGGCTATAGTTAAACACATTTCATCTCCTAAGAAGATAATATCCTGCAACCTAATTCTATCGTACCCTGGAGAATTCTTTACATTCATTTTCAACAATTCATTTTTCACAAAGTCAGTAGTTACTCGTTTTAGAAGGAGACTACAATTTACTGAATCGATTACTTTATTACCTTCAACCAACCGTACAGGGCATCCATGCCTAATCGATTCGACACTGTTAAAAAAGAACGCTGCAAAATTGTTTGCTATAGAAACATCACTAATATCTGGGAAAGCCTGCTTTATTGTGACATCCACACCCTTTTTCTTTTTGTGTTGGGTGATTTCATTTATCACGTCCCATGTTTGCTTTGTCTTATTACTATTATTATTAGTATTGGTTTAAAAAAATTTGTTTTTATAGTATTTTGTTTCTCTCTACGCAATTTTATTGTTAGCCAATTCCTGTATTTTTTATATTCGTCCCGATGTTCTGCTAACTTTGTGCTTCTCCATTTATTATATTTACAATATATTTTATCAAGGTATTTGTCATCCATTCTTTTTTGAAATTATTTGGTGTTCTATTTACCACATCCTGCCTATTGCTGGCACCAAGAGCTTTAGAATAGATCTTATCGAAACTATGAAATATTTCATTGTACAATCGGTCCGGGTCATTTAATTTATCTATGCGATTTAGTTCTAAATTACTTAGTCCCCTTTTTATAAATTTTTCATTCCACATAATATTTATTCCTACATAATTACTTATTTTATTATTAAAATAAATAAATAAATAAATGATCTAGACAGGAACACACTAAACTTTCATTGTAAAAGGCTTCCCTAATATAACCGAAAATACATTTATAAAATCCTTCTGCATTTAGAAGTAGTTCGTAGTTATTTGTTGCTTTATTATTTTCTGCCAAGTTAATATTTACATCACCGCCAAATAAAACGTTCTTTTGGTCTATATTATTAGTTAACTGTATTGCAAATTCATTTAGGAATTCATCAATATTATAATTAGGTGGTCTATAAATAAAAATGAGTTTTATCACGCATTCTTTAGTTACACTAAGTATTCCCTCTATATTCTCGTACGTTTTAGAATTAAACCGGCTCTCGCAATATTTAAGCCCTTTGCTAATATACATGATTATGCCACCTCCTCTCCTATTCACTCTAAGTTTTCTATACATGTTGTATTCTTCTAACATAAAAATACTAGATTCCGGTTCTTGAATGGAACCTTCGTTTAAAACAATTATATCCAGTTTTGAACGCGATATGTAAACCGTGAACTCGTCGAAATTACCTTTAAGTCTATTTTTATATTTAAACAAATAAGAGATAAGTGGACATTGTGGTTCAAGTAATAATTATTTGTAAATGTGTCCAATGCAGTATGCCAATCTGTTATACTTACAAAGGATTGATAATGCACATTATTATTGCAGGCTATCAATTCTTCAATCATTTTCGAACAGAATTAAACTAAAACGTTATTAACAAAGCTTATTAATACAACAGACATTGAATATATTTACAATATGTGCACTATCAATTTATTTTTAATAAATCGGTCTCGCTTTCAATTTTAATAACATTCGGCATTTCATTGGACTTCATTATTAGAATTCTACCAAACTTACCCAAACCTATCGCCATCCCTTATTACACTTTAATTTGGTGATACATTTATATGGTGATAGTTCTTTAAAGTCGGTAATACAGTTAAAAGTCGATAATACAGTTACCAAAGTTCATAAGATACATCGCGCAAGCGCAATGAATAAAGTGAGTGACGCCTCTAGCGGAGGGCAGCGAGAACCCCTTTTACAGGTTTCGCGTGGCCAACTACCATGACGTCATCATTACCCCAAATTATATTGCGCCATAATCGGAAATATAAAAAATTAAACAAAAGTTCATATTCGTGAGCAAATAAATACGGTATTACTTACCCCGGAAATCCGAATGTTCTGCGGGGTTTAACCAAAGTTGGCCTCTATCAGGGTTCCTCAGGGCTCCATCTCGGAGTAATCAAATATGGTGACTCATCATCTCGGGTCGTGGAGTCCGTTCAGCCGAAGGTTGCAAATTACTTACCTATGCAGGGAATAGACAGGAAAAAACAGGTAAAGGGCGACAACAAAGATAATTAGCAAAGGAAATCTACATAGGTAAAGCTACGATACGATACCTCAAAGCGACCACTTCACTCGAAGAACCAAGGCAAAAGGCCACGTTTCAGAGCGTCACCAAAACCTCTCACCACTTTGTCCCCACTCCTTGTCTTTTTCCCATTGGCGCGAACTGCGCAAATGCACTCTAACGTAACGGAAGTACACGCCTAGTCTATTTAAAATTCACGCGCACCGCGTCTTTTGAAATTATGGCGCGAAACTTCCGTACATCAAAACTTAACCTAAATACAATGTTTAAGTGCCGATTTGGCACGTAACACCCTTATCTCTGGCACGATTATTCGCTTGCCATAGCAGGTTTTTATTAAATGCGGTAAGATTTTCGCATATAGATACACGGCGTTCGCTTTTGTTTTGTAGTACATTATCATTTTTAAACAATAATTTCCTTCTACTAAGAATTTTGTCCCTCACATTTTGGGAAGAGAGTCTTACAATAATAGCTGGTACTGCATCTGGTTTTCTTTTAGGCAACCTTTGTACAACTTGAATGTCCTCATCTTCCACTGACACCTCCAGAATCCTAACCATATTTAGTACAGCGCTTTTTAATTTACCTTCATCTTCTCCTTCTGATTTTTCCATTCCATGTATTTCTAAATTCATATTTCTGGATTTTTGCTCAAAGTTATTTATCTTTATTTCCAACTCGATAATCTTTTTATCTTTGCTTCTATTGTCTTCAATTAATCTGGTAACACTGCTAGATTGATCCCGGTTAACCCTTTTTAAAGATGAAACTTCGTGTTTTATGCCATCATAAAGATTACTAAGTCTTTTAACATCATTTGTTAAGCTGTCCATAGTATTTTAAAAATAATCTAGCTTTTTATTAATTGCATCCAACATACGTTTTATATCAGTTTCTCCCTTCAAATCTACGCTAGAGTTGGATTTTCCAGATTCCTTGTCTTCCCTACATGTTTTACATCTCCATTGTTCTCTTTTGGTAGATGATAAACTTTTAAACGTGGCTTCCGATAGACCAGAGCAATGTATGTGATAGGATTCGATACAAATAGAACAAGTAATATTAACTCCATCATTTTTTATGATTTATTGCATTTCTTACAACTCATCCTTCTATAAATATTGTTTGTGGGGCTGGTTAAATCAATTTGAGGGTTTCTTTAACATCAACAGAGTTTTATCACTGTTATAATATTGTTTTTGAGTTCACTTTTATTAAACAAGTCTGGCACTTTCAAACATTCGCGGAGCGCGAATTGAACACAACCTTCTAGCTCGACGGTCGAACCAATGAATAATAATAATAATAATAAGATACGAAACAACTTATTCCGCACTGTAAAGCGAACTGGAGTGCATCTTCATCAACCGACCTAAATTTGCCATGGTTAAGAGATTAAAAAAAATAGAAATTTCTAAGAAATGAAAATGACAAAATTTACAGAAGTTCAAGTAGAAAATACCTTGAGAAAAACAAAAAATTGGAAACACCAGGACTAGACCAATTTTTTTGTTAAAATATTTCAAATCGGCCCACAAAATTCTAGCAGAATCATTTAACAAAGTAATCGAAAATCCTCAAAATATGCCACAACCGTTAGTTACAGGACACACTTACTTTATTTTTAAAAAAGGCGATCCCACAGATCCAAATAACTACAGACCTATCACATGCCTGTCAATTATTTACAAATTATTTACATCATTACTATCAAAAACTATATACGACCATTGTGAATCCAATAATATAATTGCAGAAAAACAAAAAGGCTGTACTAAACAATTACTGGGATGCAAACAACAACTGATTGTGGACAGTATAATTACGAAACAAGCAGAAGTTAAAAACAGAAATATTCGTGCTTATTTCATAGATTAATCCAAAGCATTTGAGATGGTTCCGCATGATTAGTTAATCCATGTCTTAAAACTATATAAAGTAAACCAGTCAATAATTAACGTACTCCAAAATGTTATGACCAAATGGAACGTAATACTAAAAGTAAAAGGGTCATACACAAATACAATTAATATAAAAAAGGAAATTTTTCAAGGTGATTCTCTAAGCCCATTCTGGTTCTGCCTAGCACTAAATCCACTGTCGACCTTACTAAAACAGACAAAACTTGGTTATAAAATAGACACGAAACGCAAAACTATATTAAATCATCTTGTTTTTATGGATGATTTAAAACTGTACGCGTCTAATAAAAAACAACTGGCATCATTAATAGAAACAACCAAAATTTTTAGTGATTCGATTAATATGAAATTTTGGTCTTTACAATTTTGTAAAGGCAAAATTACATACACTGGAGAAGAATTAATATATTCTTACATTACCGTTTACTCGGTATAAGAGACACAAAGACAGTTGGTAACGCTAATCTATAATGTGGAAATTAGCGCGCCCATCTGTCAATGACGTCACACACTATGCAAATTATTACACGTAAATGACGAAATATGCAAAATTCAAAAGTATATTATAAAAAAAAAACCCACACACGTGGAACTTACGTGAATATGTAAGCGTCTCACAGAATTACTTCCTTCAGGGTTGCTCGTGGCTCCCTACCGGATTATTTAAAGATGGCGGCTGCGACTTCCTTCAGGGTTGCTCCAGCTAGCGACTGCGGGACTCCTTTCAGGAATATTTAAAGATGGTTCTCCGGGCGTGGACTGCGGTTAGGCCAGGTTGTATCCAGATTTGGTTGGTCTTCTACCTATATGAAGGGGTAATGAATGGGTTTATAGGGAACGATAAACAAAGATAAGCAAGAGAAAAAGGAATCTACATAATTAAGATAAAGATACGATACCAGACCCAACACCACTCTTGTCGACGTTCAAAAGCAAAATCGAAGTCCCAGCGCCTTGCGGAAACTCCCCACTTTTCTTCTCCCTCACGCGTCGGCGCGATCTGGCGCAAACGCACTCTGTAGTGACGGAAATACGCGCAACAAGTCTTTCAAATTTAAGGCGCAAAATTCCCGCACTTTAAAACTAAACTAAAAAATGTCTAGTGCCAAATTTTGGCACTTAACAATATATCAAACAAATAACACCAGATGAACATTACACCTATTTGGGCTTTAAACAACATAGAGGTATCGATCATAAAATAATTAAGCAAGAACTGAAATTAAAATACAAAGAATACATAAACAAATTACTTAAAAGAAAACTAGATTCAACAAATTTATTTACTGCTATTAATACCTATGCAATATCATCAATGACACACTCATTCGATATAATCAAATGGAGTGTAACGGAGTTAGAAGAGTTATACCGTTCATTTACATTTCCAATGCTCCGCCCGAAGGTACTACATTGGCCAGGAGACGAGTTTTTTGTTGCCTGGAAATTTAGAATTTTGCTGAACCCTTGCCGTTCCAGGCAAGGTAGGGATCTTTAACGTGCGTGACAACACTCACACACGGGACCTCCAATTAACCTCTCTTCCGAACGAGGGCGTAATTTTTGTGAAAAATGCTCACCTGCCATTTTTCAAGCAGTCGGCCGTGTCGGGATTTGAACCTGGGACCCATAGTCTTATGCTTACTACATTGATCCACGGCGACGCCAGAGGAGTTAGACTGATTGACCCGAACAACACTTACAAAATTTCATTTACTACATCCTAATTCCTCCACCAAACGTCTATATTTGCCTCGCAAGCAAGGAGGAAGAGGACTTTTAAGCATTAAATACATATGCAGTAAACAAATCCAACATATGTGCCAACATTTTCTACAGACAGATATAACATTTTTAAAAAATCTTATTAGCTTAGACAGTGGACATACACCATTAAATTTAAATAATCAAAATTATAGTATCCATGTTTCAACAAACGAAGAAAACATTAATGAATGGAAACATAAATCGCTACACGGTAGATATGCAAATCTACTTTTTAATGAAAATATAAATAAAAAATTGGCAGTCAATTTTTTAACAATGGGTTATTTACATACTCAGACTGAAGAATTTTTCACAGCCATACAGGACAAAATTAAAAGAACAAATAATTATGATCACTATATCTTAGGAAACAAAGATATTATAGATAAATGTTGATTATACCAATGTAATGGAGAAACAATCGAACATCTGACATCAGGGTGCAAAAAATTATCTGACACTGCATATTTAGGAAGACATAACGAGGTATGTAATATTATACATCAATTTTTGGCCATCAATTATAAATTAACAGTAAATCGAACACCAAACTACAAATACGTACCGGACAAAATATTAGAAAACTAAACCTTTATTTTATATTGGGACAGGATAATCTACACCGACAAAACTGTAACACACAATAAACCAGATATTCTTATAATAAATAAACTTGAAAAATATGCAAATATTATAGAAGTGTACAGGCCGCTTGCAAATAACTTGAACGATACTGAACAATATAAAATATCAAAATATCGTGAACTCGCTTTTGAAATTAAAAATAACTGAAAATTAAATAGTGTAAATATAATTCCGATAGTCATATCGGTAGATGGTTTAGTCAGTGTAAATTTTAATAAATATTTAGACCGTGCTATAATACCTACAAAACTTGCACACTTGATGATGAACACAGGAATACTGTATACCTGTAGGATTGTTCGTACAAACCTGGCTATAAGATAAATAGGATTGTTTTTTATGGCTATAGTTACCAATACCAATGTATTTTACAATGTTGTCTTTTGTATTGAGTTTACAAATAAATAATAATAATAGATTTAATGAATATGCTAGAGGTAGAATACAACTTTAAAATTTTCTTTGATAAATTGTAACATAATGAAACATGTCAGATAAAAAAAGAATACTTTGAGATCGCAAGCAGTTGCTATTGAATCAGGCGGAAACTGTCTATTTGAGGTTGAAATGAGGTTTTAAATGTTAGTTTATATATAGAATACAAAAGGTTTGTAAATGGGAATAAAAATTAGAGCATGATCAAATATGATAGCTTAAATAATAAAATAGGTTATAATACTAAGTATTAAAGCAAGAATCAAACTGATCATTAGATAATAGAGAAATTAAATTAAGGAATAGAAAATGCTATTGATAATCACAACCGTTTTTAAACCATTTTAGATCAACATTAGTTTTGTGCTACATCTTAAAATGTTTTAATTACAAAAGATTTGGAATAAGTAAAAGTTGGTATGCTAAGAAAAATTTCAAATTTTATTTGAATCGTGTAAATATTAACAAACATTAAGATTGCATGCATGTGTAATCTAATCATTCATTTTTGTTTTAGCATTGTCATAAACACATTCCACTCCGAGACGAAGTATACTGCCAGCTAATGAAACAAACAACGAGCAATAAATCTGACAACCCAGAATCAACTCAAAGAGCATGGCGACTTTTATCTATAGTTGCAGCGTATTTTGGCTGTTCTGAAATTCTTAAACCTTACTTAATGGAATACTTAACCAGTGCTGCTTCAGATCGTCGAAGAGTTTGTCATGGAACAGCTGCTGTATGTTTAGCAAACTTAAGAAAAACTCAAAGATGTGGAGGCAGAAAGAATGTTCCATCTGTGGAAGAAGTTACAGCTGTTAGTGCTGGTCGTAGTGCAAGACGTCAAATATATAGGCTGCCAGGAGGTGCGGAAAGGGTTGTCAATACTAAATGTAGTACTGTAGTAGCAGATGTTATTTCGGAACTTTGCAGTTTAATAGGAGTTACAATTGAGTCAGAGCAACAGGAATTTAGTTTGTACTGTATTGTTCAGGGTGATGCATTTACAATGCCTCTGGCAGCTGACGAGTACATTTTAGATGTAACTACAGAGCTTCATAAAGCAGCTCAACCATTTTATTTAATATTTTGTCGGTCAGTTTGGTATCATCCTTTAAAACACGATGCTAGTCCTTTGTACACTGAAGTATTATTTAATCAAGTAGCACCAGATTATTTGGAAGGGCTTCTATTAAAATTAGGAACACCAAATTTACCACCAAGTATTGTAAGAGATATTGCTTTAATAGCTGCACTTCTACATCGTGCTGCAGATTTAGGCCACTCCCCTAGCTTGAAAGAGGTTAAATTTTTATTACCAAAACCCATTTTAAGTTTACGGGAACCTCGTCCTCCACAGTGGTTGGCATTAGTTCAAACATCATGGGGACAAGCTGCTGGTTTACAAGCAATACGTGCCAAACATAAAATACTACAAGTTTTAAGTAATTGGCCATTATTTGGTAGTTCATTTTTTGCAATCAAACGTGTTTCTGGCGACTTTGAAAATTGGTCAGAGTACATATTAGCTCTAAACCGTACAGGTGTCTATTTCTTAGATATGATGAGCCATGAAACAGCATATCATTGGCCTTTTACTGAAGTTATTTCAACAAGAAAAGTCAGGTCAGAAGATGGTGCTCTGTTTTTAGATATGAAATGTGGAAATCTTTTACAACAAAGAGTAACACGTTTACAAACAGAACAAGCTCATGAAATTTCTAGGTTAGTCAGACAGTACATTAATTTAGAACAGACCAACAGTAATAATCGTAAGAATCAGTAATGAATGTTTTAAGTATGCATTTTGAAGTTGCTCATACAAAAGATAGGTTTTAGTTGTAAATATTGACATTGACTTATTTTATATAAAGTTACCTTTTACATTTCAAAACAAAAGGAAGTGTGTTGATAAATATTTATTATATATAGATATGTGAACGTTATTTTACTAATTTGATCTTTAATGCAGTTTATAAATTCACTCAAGTTGACCTGAGAAGTTTATTACAAAACCTGCAACCATTTCTTTATGTATCAATAAAATATTAATTTAAGATATTTTGGGCAAGTCTACAACATTCTTCAATTTAAAATATTTAGGGTATTTGGTGAATTGTTCCTTATAAGCTTCTAAGTAGATATGTTTCCATAATATAGGTCTTAAAACATCTTCCTGTGGTTTGCTAAATTGCTATTTTTTCATGTTACTTATCCTGTATATTATTATAAAACTTGTACGAAAAAATGCTTGTAGTTGCAGCCAACATTTTCAATAAGCATGCATTTTGATTTCATTTTATCAAAATATCACAATTGTTTGGCTTTTAATTTTATCTTTTATTATTTGCATGACATTTAAAGTTATACAATTAGTTGTGGCTTTGTGTGGGCAGGAGTGTTACAAAACAGTATTTATATGCCCAAAATTAAGAGTTCAAATCAAATATGCAGTATGTGGAATGGAACCACCTTCAGTCATCTGTTTTCCTCCGTAAGTGATATTGGGGCAAACTTATAGCAAGTTCAAGAAAATGGAATCAAACAGATATAGTGCAATCAAGCCGTTGCCAATTATGCCAGTTTTATCCAGAAAGTAATATAACCAAATTTCTAAAGTGGTTCTTCTAAGTAGAAATATGTGTTGGATCAAAGGAAACATAAACACTTACTTCGAAATTCCTCTAATGATGATGTAGACTGTAATTAGGTTGACTGTATAGTGAGCTTAACGGCACTATTTTATTGTCAATGAGCACTCACGACACGAAGCTAGTTTGTCACTTCCGGTGGTTCAAACATGACAACACAACACCCTTGTCCACTGCTGGTTTTAAGTCCTTTCATGATTGTTAAAGGAAGGGGTTAACAAGGATCAAGAAGAGAGGGACTGGAGCCCGAACATCCCGTCCACCAAAATAAATACAAATTTATTTTTAAACAAAGCAAACAACTAATATGTACGATACTAAATAAAACTTATACGGAACTAGACTAAATAGCTATATAATATCTACCCCTATGAGCTTGTTGCACAAATACACCAACAGGAGCAAGCGAACAATTACTGTTCTAAGGGCAGAGGGCAAGCTTTAGCACAGGTCTTTTAAGAGTCCCATGTGCCGTTCTCACAGTTGCAGCGCAAACAACGTTATCTTTGCCGGTATGCGATTGAATGATTCTGCCCAATCTCCATTGAAGAGGCGGGGAATTGGGTTCTTGAATCAACACTAAGGTATTAAGCTTTAGCGATTCCTGAAGCAAACCATTTAGATTTTTTGCTGAAGCGTATGAAGGTACTCTGATTGCCATCGCTTCCAGAAATTTTGCTGTAACCGCTGGACTAGTTGCCAACGATTTAAACGATTAATCGCTACCTCAGTAACGTCCGTATCTAGAATGACAGAAATAGGTTCGATGGTTAAAAAATGGCTTGGGGTCAAACAAGATAAATCAGGATCCGAATCAAGCAGACCTAATGGACGGGAGTTCAAAAGTGCTTCAATTTGCACTATAACAGTATTCAATTCTTCATAAGTCAATTTTTGCTCACCAACTACCCGAGATCGGTGAGTTTTGACAGATTTAATTCCTGCCTCCCATAGCCCACCGAAGTGCAGAGCAGATTGGGGGGTTGAACGACCACTTAATGTTTTCTACGTGTGCAGATTGTTCTAACAGTTCGCGGATTTTAGCTTCAACACCTACAAAGTTGGTATCACGGTTGCTGTACACTTGGGTACACCTTCCGCGTCTAGAAATGAATTGACGGAAAGCGCCTAACAATGCTTCTGACGACAAATCTGAAACTAATTCTAAATGCACTGCCTTAGTGCTGAAACAAACAAAGAGACAAATATATGCCTTTAATGTTTTGGCTCCTCGACCCCGACCCATTGTTATGGAAAAAGAGCCCCCAAAATCTACGCCAGTATGACGAAATGCTTTTCCAGGAGTCACTCACGGAGTAGGTAAATCTCCCATAGGAGGCACAGTAGAAGTAGTATTAACCTTAAAACAAGGAATACATGCATGTAGACACTGTCTTATGGCTCTCCTAGCAGATGAAATCCAAAAATGCTGTTGCAATAATGACTGGGTTGTACGATTACCGCAATGTAAATTTTTAATATGGCAATCCTGTATAATAAGAGTTGTTAGACGATGGAGCCGAGAGAAAAGTAAAGGATATTTTGTATCATGTGTTATGCCCGAATGTTTTAACCGACCACTGAGGAGTCCCCGGCAATCTACGAATGGAGTAAGAGAATGATGATGTAGACTGTAATTAGGTTGACTGTATAGTGAGCTTAACGGCACTATTTTATTGTCAATGAGCACTCACGACACGAAGCTAGTTTGTCGCTCCACCAACTGGATTACCAGCGCCATCATAATTTGTGTGCGACATTTGCGGTATGAGGTTCGGGCGTCGAGCTAATTTGACCTAGCATCAGCATGCCCTCCACAGAGATACTATATCTTCTACATCGATGTCAGTCAAACCTAGAGCATCACCACTGCGTGCTGCACCCGCCGCATAAGTCAGCGACAGGACCTACGATATTGTGACGATTGCTACATGGACGTTCTTTCACGTCACTTCCCTGGACATTTACACAGTGCCGCGCATAAGGCCGAATCCGGAAGCTCTAAACAAGAAGCGATACAACTGTTATTGTCTGCCTTCCGGTCGCAGATTGTAACCTACCGCATCAATAATCTGCCGGGGTTTAGAGACATTGGAGACTTTTTACTTGAACAAAAGCAGCATTTTGTAAAGTTGATCCGGGACACCGTACAGGCCCACACGACCCTTAAAATTAATGTGGAAGTGTTTGGTATGTACACAAAGATGGACCTGGGTGATACCGAAGCAACTAAATCTTTCAACACCAGGAATCAAATTATAACCCGATCGAGCGACTTGAACAAGGTGTATACAGCATTTTCTGGGGAGATGCTCGATAAATCCCAAGAATTTGAACATCACCAGTTCGGTTGGGCCTTACAACGTGTCCTGCATTTAGAACTAAACATCAACAAATACCAGTCACTTAGGGGATCCTCCTATATTACCCTTCCATGCGGGATACAAGCTAAAAAAGTGATGGTGAATGTGAAAAACCGAGACATGGCCTGTTTTGCCTACTCCATTGTAGCAGCGCTGTATCCAAGCATCACCCCCAACGTCTTAGCAAGTACCCTTATTACTCGACTTGCTTAAATATGGGTGGTATAGAGTTCCCTATGGCCTTTGACAAGATTGCCAAGTTCAAGGTTTTGAACGACCTGAGTATCAATGTATTTGGAGTGGAAGGACCGTCTATTGTTGGTCCTCTACATTTTACTAAACGCAGGAAAGCCTGGCACGTTAACTTGCTCTACATCCAGGATGAACAAAAAGGTCACTTCTGTTGGATCAAGGATTTGGGACGTCTGGTCGGTAAGCAGTTATCAAAAGATTGCTTACATAAATGGATTTGCGATGGATGTTTAATCTTTTTTCTGACTAAGACTGCCTTGACCAGGCATACTGAGCGGGACTGTAACCATGTCGTAACTCAAATGCCCACCGTCTTCAACAACGTTTTGAAAATTTTGAGCATCCAAAAACAAATACAGATCCCATTCATTATTTACGCTGACTTTGAGTCGCTCCTACAGCCGTACAGTTTTGCAACGCCTGACCCCTCTTCGTCATCTAGAACACAACTCCAACTGCATACCCCTTATAGCTGGGCATATTACATCAAATGCAGCTACGATGACTCTCTCAATAAATCTCAGATCTTCAGGGGCCCAGACGCAGCACGTGAATTTGTCACCAAATTTAGAGAGGAAGCTAGACGACTGGGTAAGATATTGACGACGAATGTGCCCGTGATTCCTTTGGATCCCCAGCATGAACTTTTGTTCCAAATGACTGAAGACTGTGGGATATGCAAGAAACCGCTTGGAACAGACCGTGTGCAGGATCACAACCACATGAATGGAGCGTACCGCTTCCCTGTACACTGATCCTCTATCGGATTCCGCAGTTTATTCCAGTGGTGTTTCACAACCTTAGTGGATGCGATGCTCATTTCATCATAAAAGAGCTGGGGGTATGATAACGAGAAGATTAGCGTTATACCGAACAATAAAGAGTGGTTCATCTTGTTTTCGAAAATTGTGTGGCTATACGATACAGAAGTGATCTTGGACAATGAAGAAAAAACTGCCGACAAGTCCTGTGTCCAGCTTCGGTTTATCGACTCTCTCCGATTTATGGCATCCGGGTTGGATGCACTGGTGAAGAATTTAGGCCAGCACCAGTTTGTAGAGGTCAGACGTCACTTCCCCGAGGACTCCAAGTTCTAAGTGGTTACCAAGAAAGCCGTTTTTCCATACACTTACATACAAAGTATGGAAGTATTAGAGGAAACAGCCCTACCACCACAGGACGCCTTCTACAATGATCTCGCCTCTACATCCATTACCACCGACGAATACGAGAGGACTCAGAAGGTATGGCACAACTTTAGTCTCAACACGCTCGGGGAATATAGCGTCCTCTATTTCAAGACAGATGTACTGTTGTTGGCAGACGTTTTCGAGAACTTTTGCCGGATTTGGATGTCGACCTTGATTCGTGCCAGTACGTGACAGCGCGCTCATTAACCTGAGATGCAGTGTTAAAATACACCGGCGTGAAACTGGAGCTCCTCACGGATATTGACATGTACCATTTTATAAAGTCTTGGATCAGAGGGGGTCTAACCCAGTGTAGTGGATTCTACGCTGCTGCCAATAACAAGTACATGGAAGAGTACGATCCTGTGGCTCCGTCTAAGTATTTAGCCTACTACGATGCCAATAACTTGTATGGCTGGGCCATGAGCCAGGCTATCCCTTTTGGAGGATTTCGATGGCTGCCCCCTACCGATGCAGCCGGTTTCCAGGCCACTATCTTAAATATTCCAAAGGACTCTGCAAAAGGATTCATTCTGGAGGTCGACTTAGAGTACCCTCCACATTTACACGATCTCAACACCGACCTGCCATTCTGCCCGGAAATGAAGACGCCGCCTTATATCTCATCTAAGACTCCGAAGCTCCTCGCCACCTTAGAAGACAAACGCCGCTATATTGTCCACTACAGGAATCTACAGCAGTGTGTGCGGAATGCATTAGTGTTGACCTCCATACACCGGGTTCTCGAGTTTGACCAGTCCCCATGGTTGAAACCTTATATCGAAATTAGGGTATCAACAAAATATGTAGTTTATCATTTAGGTAACCTAAAATCATTTGCATATGATTCCTAAAGCCCTAATTAAAAGAATTATGTTTACAACAGATTATGTTTAAATTTTGAAATAGTTGGGAATATTTTTGACAGTTGTAGAATTTAATACTGATAGAAATTTTCATGTATGCATTGCATAGTAAATATTAAATAAGTGGTAAAAACTTGATAACAGTTTATCTAAATAAGTTCGATAAATTAAAATCTACGAATAAAATAACAGGAATATTGTTTCCTAATTAGAATGAAGCTTTGGTTAACATTTTTCTTTTGTGATTAATATTATCTACATTGCTAAGTAACAATCAGTTGCTTTTTATGACTTTGAGTACTACAGTGTAAAAAATTATGTATTCTTTTGAACTAACATCAAAACAATCGTTTTTTTTTCTTTAGAGAGAACTTCAAATCTTTGAAAACCAAACCTTTAGAATTTGTTTCTCTTTATTTTTCTGTCCACTCTACAATTTATTACTATTTGTCTATATGTTTGCAATTTGTTCCAGCGTTTGTCTCCACTGTGTTATATAACATCTAGGAGCATATAAATCAAGAACATGAACCATCAACATCTCCTTACGTCAACTTTTGCCATATGCTGTTGTTGGTTCAATTCCACCTAAAAACATTTTTTTTTAAGTTTTTCAATCTACTTCGATAAACAATAGAGCCTATAAGTATATTTTCAATATAAGATGATCATGAGAAATATTATTTAGATTCGTATGCTATTGGTTCTTAATTTACCTTACTTTGCTAGCCCTTATGAAGTTGGAGTGTATTATTCACCATGTTAATATATGGCTATGTTAGTATTAGTGAACGTCAAAATACCATGCCTACAATGCCTAAATGCGAAACACGAATAAAACTAAAATACAATAATAAATGTTCTTCTTAATCTTCTTTGGGAATTAAACCACTCATATTTTTTAAAATGATCTTTATTTACGTTTCGATCCATTTTTTTAAATTTTTTTAAATTTTAAAAATTTTTGCTTAGTGTACTCAAACGAAATATTTCAAACATCAATAAATCAAAGTAACCTTCAATTTATGTCATAAACGTCAAACTTGAAGTTTTTATTATTTTGACATGGATCCTAGGTCATGGATCGAAACGTAAATAAAGATCATTTTAAAAAATATGAGTGGTTTAATCCCCAAAGAAGATTAAGAAGAATGCTAAACAAACCACAACAAACATACAGGGAGTATTTACAATAATAAATAGTTATCCAAATGGAGGTTAATATATTAACAATTGCTGATGAACTCTGATACTTTTAATGCTGATAAAACAAAGTTTATTGCACCAGCGGAAAATTATTTACCGATCAGGTTACTGTTTTATTTGTGACAAATGTTGATGAATTATGAATATGGAAACATGACTGAGATGCAAATTTAAAAAGCCACACTAATTAAGAAAATCAACAATTATTATTGAAATGGTCTTTTAATAAACGAATTTAGATAATATTGTATTTACCAAGTTATGTGAGTGAGAAAATACACTCAAATTGCAAAACGAAATATTCTAGCATTTCTGAATAATTGCTCGGAATTAAACAGCACGAATAATAATGGATATCACCTAACACAAGTTTAGTATTAGAGCTGTAACTGTAACTTGAAAAATTACTTTTGCAAAGATCACTTCTATTGATTACAATTAGTTTTTTTTATTAATCCTTTTAGATGTGCTTAATTTAACACATGGCATGACAAAATGTATTGCATAAACTATTGATAATTGTTTTAAACAGTCTGAGTTTTAGTAATGAATGGCTGTAATAAGGTATTTAATTCTACTTATTTACATTCTATGAGCTAGAGCAATGATGTTTCTGTTTGATTGCCAGCAATCTATGTGAAGTACAAAGTGTTAGTAATGATGTGCCAACAGAGAATGATACAGTGACTTCTTATTTTTCAAGAACTGCCTGAATTTAATAAAACAAACAAAACCATCCCAATTATGACTATAACTGTAAAACTCTAAATTTATTCAAAATCGTAAAAACTCCTTTCCTTGTACGACTATAATCACAAAAACATTACAAAGATATTAATTTAATAATCATTACAAAATTTTGATATCACTTCATATAATTTTTTTTAAATCATTTTATAGCGTTCAATTAGAAATTATTTTATCTACATATTCATAAAAAATGAGCAGTTATATAAAAGTTATAGTTTATTGGTTTCACTTCAACTTGTTGAAATTTAGATGTGGTCTTTCTCATAATTAAGCATGCTTTAAATGTCTAAATCAAATTAATGGTTTTTAAGTCGTTTCTATAAGCAACTGTCATATTTGTTTGTGCAAGTTTATTTATCTTGTATTTATGTACATGACTATCAAACAAGAAGATTTTCATTTTTTTAAAAACTAGATGATAGCTTTATTAGTATTCACATCCCTGTTAAACTTAATACAGTAAGAAATAACCACTTAATTTTAAATACTATTAAATATATTCAATGATGAAACAATTGTAGAAAATGACCAATACTGTCGTTGACGAGAAGAGCTTTGAAATATGTAGATCGTTTGCTTAATGATAGTCTGTTACATTTCTAGAATAAGCACATGTTATTTATTACTGAAAGTTTTGATTGATTAATTTAAAAGAACACATGCTATTCTTGTTGATTGAATTATATGGTAACTAACTTGGCTGAATTATAAACTGCATTGCAAATCATTTTTTGATTTGTTTGAAGTTAAGCTTTTGTGTATTGTTGTAGAAAAGACGTTACATCTATTTGTATAATATCCAAATTTTATTTTAGTTTATTTGTCAATATGAAACATTCCATTATATTATAGGCAATCTTAAAGATTAAGGGTTCCAAGTTTTTGTAAAGCAGTGAAGAACAGTTTGGTGCAGCATCTAAAGATACTATTTTCAGAGAAGGGCATGTTAAAATTTATTTAAATATCATTATAATGCACAGTATAAATATAGTGTTGTGCCAAAATTATTCTAATTTTAAAACACCCTGTATAATTGTGCAATGTTTAGTTTTATTTATATATATATATATATATATATATATATATATAGTATATAGTAATATTATATATATAGTATATAGTAATATTATATATATAGTATATATTAATATATTATATACACGCACATACATACAGACACTAAACCCATCTGCTCAACTACAGATATTTTGAAATAGCATAAGAAAATAAAACTACACTGTCATAAAAATTATAGGAAGTTATTTTATGTGAAATGCCACAATCTTTGGATATGGATATTGTTAAACAACAAGTTTTTGTATATGAAAATCTAAATACACTATAATTGTATAACTTAATTTCTTTATCTGTATTTTCCGCTTTCCTAGTCCTAATCTGTGAGATAGCAAGATTATCTAAACTTGAAGGTGATATCATATCGAGACGTCACTGTGAAATGATCGACATACCGTGCATTTATATTTCCAATGCTCCACCAGAAGGTACTACATTGGCCAGGAGGCGAGTTTTTTGTTGCCTGAAAATTTAGAATTTTGCCGAACCCTTGCCGTTCCAGGCAAGGTAGGGATCCTTAACGTGCATGACAACACTCACACACGGGACCTCCATTTAACCTCTCATCCGAACGAGGGCGTTTTTTGTGAAAAATACTCACCTGTCACTTTTCAAGCAGTGGACCATGTCGGGATTTGAACCCAGGACCTTGGGATCCGTAGTCTTACGCTTACTACATTGATCCACGGCGACGCTGATCGACATACCGTAAAATGAAGTGAAATTGACTACTTTTCAACTTTAACTGAAAATAAATCCTATTTGCAATTTTAGAAGAAAAAAAAGTTATCCTTGAGATAATGCAGGTATCATTTTTATTCAGTCCTAGAACTTGAAAAATTTGTGTCCTCTTTCTAGGAAAAAAATAATTAAAATGACTTTGGTCAACTTCACCCCATATGGGGTGAATTTGATCACATATGCCTTCCTTGACAATAAAAACAATGATATAACACACGATTTAGAAAAACTATTTATATTAAAGGATAAAGAGACGCCATTTTTTAATGATAATATGGAACTAGATACTGCATAGCAAAGTTTTGAGATAAGTCAAGATAAAAAAAAATTGATAAAGTCTGTGATATAAATGATACATGGGGTAACATTACATTGCCAATATATCACTCTGAAGAAGGTGAATGTTATGTGCAATACTGTTTAAACCAATTCACGACTTGTGAATTGCCTACCCGAAGAAAAAAATTCTAGTTTGCAACCCACCTGCAGTACTGATTTTACATTTCAAGCGATGTCAGGTTTTAAGAATTCGATCTGATAAGGTGAATAAGCATGTTTCATTCTCCATATTACTGGATTTAACGCCTGTTTGTTCAAAACGATGCCAAATGCTTTCCGCATTCAATTTTAATCAAACTATGTGTTGTATACATGATATGGTGTTGTGCAACACAGCGGTTCAATTCATTGTGAACATTGTGATGCATAAAAATTAAGAACTCCATTAGAAAAAGATAGTTATCGTTGACAATTTTTATATAAAAATCAAAAACAATTATTGTCCTCGCAGTGTAAAGGATTTTAAGCAAACTTTAAAATTCCAGCGAGAAAGTGGTTATAACGTTAGTGATTCTTATGTTTCAGAAGTGTCCGAATAAAAGGTCTCTGAAAAACAGGTATATATTATATAATATATATATATATATATATATATATATATATATATATATATATATTATATACATAATTTTATGAGCAAACTTTGTAATTTTTATATTTATTTAATTTGTGTAAAATTTTGTTACATTAACAATACTCTTCTATTTACACAAATAACACACGCTTGTTATGTTAACACAATTAAGATAAATAAAATATGTACTTGAAAAAAAAGATAAATCAATGTTAAAACAAAGTTTTCTCCACGATGAGATACATTTAGGTTTTTAGTAGGGTTTTAATGTTTTATTTTAAAGTACATCTTTATCTTCTATATTAGGCCTGATAAGTCCTATCACTGTTCAATTGCTTAAAAAAATTAACAGTGTCCTGACAAAGTTTTTTTTTTAACATTTTAGGAAAAATCCTTTTTCTATAGAGGAAATATTTGCACTGAACTTCCATTTGATTAATATTTGCTTCCAATAATTTTTCATTGACCTGAAAATACTTACATCTAGTGGTTGGCATAAGTGGACTGCATTCGGTGACAGACAAAGTCAATGTTATTTTCTCCACAAAGTTGAAGAACTTCTTTTATAAAATTGGATGAACGATTATCACCTATTATGACTTTTCACCCACTATTAATTGAACATGCGGTTAAAAAGATTTTTTAAACCAGTCCGTAAAACAGATAGCATCAAAACAACTATGATTAGAACGACTGTACCATGTTTCTTTGAAACAACACTTTCTCACAACACAAAGTACCTCTTGGACCTGCCTTCACATGCCACGAATTCCATAAATTAGAAATTTTATAAACAACTGACGACAATAAAATATCACCGTTTGCAGAAACACAAAACATTATTGTCACTCACAGCTTTTTTTAAAAATTGTAGAACATCAGGATATTTAACTCCTCTATGAAAAATGATTTAGAAAGGGTATATCCATTTTTCATAGAGCACTTTGTTCATAATATCCAAACCATCAACATGCTGCTTTGCCAGGTCAATTACTCGGACTAGAGGTTATCGGACAAGTCTGAGTAGTCTAAGTATTGTTAGTATAATACCCTGCCATGTGTGTCAGATTCAATTTTAGGAGCACATTGGTTCCCAAATCGACAATCCTTCTGTTGAAAGTAACCATACTGTGGTGGACAAATACAATAGCAGCATATTATGGAACAATAAGTTTAGTATCTGTCAGATAATAAAATAAAAGAAAAACTTGAAACTATACTAGAGTGAAGGTTTGTAACTAAGTAAACAACCGTAATTTAATGCACGAACTGTTGGAACATACCTATAGTAGGTCTGTGTTTAAATTAAGTCTTTAGTTAGGTAGATTTGTGATACATTTGATTTGTAATACTCGTTTAAGACTGTATTATGTATTTATAATGAAAACTAAATGTGCTATATGGTCAGAAACAAGAATAATTATATAAAGACGTGTATATTTAGTTTTTTCTATTATTGTAACTGTATAGTTACAGTTTTGCTGTAATAAATTGTTTTGTCATAACCTAGAGGCGTTTGTGTTTGTTTAAGGTTTAAAGTAATATCGTTTTTAATGCATTTTCAAGTATATTTTAAGCCAGAATCACTCTCCTGATATCATATTTTGGCACCCTCTTGTTATCTATTCTAGGGCTTTTCTTTAGCAACTCTGTGAGATTAGGTGGCAACCAAGGTATTTCCCGATCAAGACCATATTTCATACCTGATAGCTTTCTGGAACGTTTTTCAAACACCTACACCATTACACCACCCGTCCCTCTGAGTTATAATTTTGTTAGTACAATCGAGGTTTTCAACATTTTACTGAAACAGAATTTTTGGCAGAGTTCTTCACTGAATTTTCTGTGAATTACCGGCTAGATATTTTGGGGGCCAACACTATATGTTACAACATGTACACGTTCTATCAACCACAAACAAGATTTTATAGGTTGGTTAACTTTACCCGGTGTTCAAGTTCACCCAACCAATGTTAAAATTGCACAGATAACCAAAAACTTTTAATACCAAAGAATGGAAAGACGTCAAATGTATCACTTGAAGTTATTGTCGGGATACAATAACTTAATAAATAAAACATGTAGCAGACTCATAGAGTGATTTGATCATCACTATTGACGTAAAAGTTTAATGACCAATTTATAATGCCTTATCTCACAGGTGCATTCGTGTGTATGCCCATTCGTTACTAATTTGTTAGAATTAACCTTTTTAGTAAAATTTTGTAAAAAGAAACCATTTGCAATGGTCTAACTTTAAGATACATAGGTAAAAGTAAAATTTACAAATATTATACAGGTGTAAATGTTTTGTAAAAATAAAGTCCTGTAACGTTATGAAAAAATAACACTATGCCCTATTCATATGAATTTTTAGTGAAGCGAGATAAAAGAACATAAATTGTCTAATGTTTTTGATAACCTTATCTTTGAAACAAACTATCACGTAAAAAGCAGTGACACAAAAAAGAATTCCAAACTAACATGTTGAAGATTGGGGTGGGTATAAAAGAACATTTAAGAGTCCGAAAGAATTATTTGTTGTCAAAAAGGAGCATCCAAGAAATATCTCACAGTAAAACCTAGAGAAATAAAAGAATGTTTCGTCATCGAAAGGAAACAATTTTTATTAATATATATGAGACCCTATTTCTACCCCTTCATTTCTTAATGCTCCTCTAGTTTCCCTTATTCGTTTATCCATTTTTATTTGAATTCTAATTTTTAAAATTTTTAATATTTTAAAATTCCTTCCTATCTAATGCAAATTTTAACTTTCCTAACCCTTTTTGGATTGCTAAATTTCCTACAATTTTCTGGTTTCTAAACTTCTCTATGTTATTCTCACCCCTATAATTTTTCGAATTTCTTTTTGGTGTTCTCGCCCCTACGATTTTTAAATTTTTTTATTTCTTTTGGGATGTTTTCGCTCCTACGATTCTTAAATTTTTTTTGTGGTGTTCTCGCCCCTACGATTGGGTTGCCATTATTATTGCTATGAAATCCCCTTTACAAGCCCCATGTTGGTGCGCAACTATTATTGCTATGCTCTGCCCCACGATTCTAGCCCCTATGTTGGACGTCGATTATTAATATTTGTGATATAGCCCCTACTGCACAACAATACAGATTATTTAATCTCTCTTTCTTTCTATTACCTGACTGTAAAATATTTTAAAAGAAGCAATCCAAAATATCACAATACTTGCTAAAACAAATCTCACTTTATAAGTTGCTTATGAAATGAAATTGCAATAGCTACCGAAACTGCCTTGAAGAATATAATTGAAAAAAAGGATGATTACAGTAGTACTACAGATTCATGTTTTTCTATAAAAAATAGGAATAAGGATGATGCAGAGCAGCAGTGTTAAAGCTGCAGTGGTAATCATTCGTGTTCAAAATGCAAACTCCGATATTCTAGGTGTGTTGCCTGTTATAAAAAAAATCACATTGCAAAAGTTTGTTTTTCAAAGAAGAGTCATTTACCTACTACAAATGTAATATCGGATAATAAAAATAGTCGGGAAAAAGAATTTAAGCAAGAAATAAATAATCTTTCAGGTTCTTGTATTGCTTCTTATACAATGAAAGTTTTAATTTATGGTCAACCGTGTTTGTTTGAAGTTGACACTGGTTCAGCAGAAACAATACTGTCAGAAAGATGTTTTAGGAAACTTTATCGCAAAATAACTCCTAAACTGGATCGTTCGAAACTAAATCTCAAAAATTACAACAAAAGACCTCTTGCACTGTTTGGGGGGTATAATGTTAAAGTTAATCATGGGAATACGAGTGCAACATTACCAATTATAGTCGTTGCTGGCAATCGAAAAAAATTTTCTAGGACGGAATTGATTTAATACATTAGGTATCAAGCTAGTAATAAGTGACAATAAGGAAGTTGCATGGAATGGCACTGAGACTAATACTGCTAGTATTACAAATGACCCAAGTTCAAATCTAAAATTTGCGACGCTATTTGATAAATTTGTGAACATTTTTTCTGAAGGCATAGGTACTTTTAATGGTGACCATGTATCACTTGGGATAGATTCAAATTTTAAACCTATCTAAATGAAAGCAAGGCCAATACCATTTGCTCACTTGTTGAAGAGGAATTTGATCGACTAGTTAAACAAGGCGTTCTTGTTCGAATTATGTACTTAAAGTGGGCTACTCCAATTGTGGTAGTGCATAAGAAAGAATCAAACAAAATCAGAATATGCGGAGATTTTAAAAGTACGATTAACAAAGCATTGTCCAAGCATCCACATCCTATTACTTCTGTGAACGAATTATTATCTAATTTGGCCGGTGGAAAAGTGTTTGGGTAAGGTTGATTTATCCCACGCTTATCAACAACTAGTGGTTGATGAAGAGTCTGCAATTGCCCAGATGATTGTAACTCATAAGGGAGCGTTTGCTGTTAGGCTCTACAATTTAGCATTTCGGTGGCTTCTGGATTATTCCAAGAATTTATGGATAAACTCTTGCGGAATGTGGAAGGTGTTGTGCCATTTTTCGACGATATTCTCATCTCTGCTCTGACTGAAAAGGAATTTGCAAATCGCGTTGCACAAGTTTTTAAAATTTTCAAAGATAGCGGCCTAAAACTGAATAAAGAAAAATGTATTCTCGGGTCATCGTCTGTTACATGCCTTGGGTTTCGTGTTGATTCTGTAGGCATCCAACCAACCGAAGAAAAGTATAAGGCTATACATGATGCACCAGCTTCCAAAAATAAAGCGGAGTTGCAAGCATTTTTGGGCATGTTTAATTTTTATCACATTTTTCTAAAGGTATAGCCTCAATTGTTGTACCTTTACATAGGCTCCTGGATTGCTCAAGCGATTGGGTTTGGACTGCTATCCATAACAATGCTTTAAAGAATGTAAAAAAAAACTAATTAATTCAAATGTGGTAGTGGTACACTACGATTCAATGAAACCAATAACGATTACTTGTGATGCTTCTCAATATGGCGTTGGTGCTGTTCTTAGCCATGTTTTACCAAACGAAGTGGAGGCTCCAATTGC